>CM062291.1:188809373-189409373 GCA_031216915.1 Pictodentalium vernedei
TAGTGATGATGTCTGTAAACTTTCGTCCAAATTGATTGATAAATGTAGGAGGAGTTGCGCACACAAGAATTTCATGCCGAAACCCATATTAAATCAAAGTTCAAGAGAGATAACCTGGTTAAAATTGTCGCAGATCAAAAAGTTTGGAATATGCACATGTTCACTTAGTAGAGATGATGTTTGAAAGGTTTCATCAAAATCGGTTCATTAATGTAGGAGGAGTTGCGCACACAAGAATTTGTTCGAACGGAAAGACATAATAAATCTAAGTCAAAGGGAGATAACCTGGTTAAAATTGTCACAGATCAAAAATCTTGGAATATGCGCATGTTCACTTAGTAGTGATGATGTCTGAAAAGTTTTGTCCAAATTGATTGATAAATGTAGGAGGAGTTGCGCACACAAGAATTTCATGTAGAAACCCATATTAAATCAAAGTTCAAGAGAGATAACCTGGTTAAAATTGTCGCAGATTAAAAAGTTTGGAATATCCACATGTTCACTTAGTAGAGATGATGTTTGAAAGGTTTCATCAAAATCGGTTCATTAATGTAGGAGGAGTTGCGCACACAAGAATTTGTTCGGATGGAAAGACACAATAAATCTAAGTCAAAGGGAGAAAACCTGGTTAAAATTGTCGCAGATCAAAAATCTTGGAATATGCGCATGTTCACTTAGTAGTGATGATGTCTGAAAAGTTTTGTCCAAATTGATTGATAAATGTAGGAGGAGTTGCGCACACAAGAATTTCATGTCCGGAAAGACGTACGGACGGACGGATGGACGGACGGACGGATGGACGGACGGACGTACAGGGCGATTCCTATATAGCCCCCACTTCTTCGAAGCGGGGGTATAATAATACACTATCTGATGCAAAACAGAGACTTCCAGGGAAGGAACTGCAGAACATCAGATGGTAGATGCAGAACACTACGCCTAACCACCCATAAGTGAAGACGTAAACATGGGGAAAAGAACAGAATTCATTCTGTTATTCAGCTAAAACTCCCAAGAAATTTTAGTAATAATATTACAGAAAATATGCCAAAAGCATGGGAGAATAGCTAGGGGGGACTTAAAGGAAAGGGAGAGAGGAAAACACTGAACAAGCAGTGTAAATTGATAACAAGAATGACAACAACAGGCTCTTGCCTCGAAAATAGGTAACTTAACATAATTTCATTTAAAAAATTTAAGTTACAGCCCTGATTATTTTCTGTCACTCATTTTTCCTCTCCTCCTTCTATATCGTCCTTAGAATCACCATTTCTCTAATATTTATGTGTCTGGCATCATTTAAACTGAGATTTACAAGCACAAAGATCAGTCAGATGTTAACTGATGAAGGGCCAAACAAAGAATGATTAATGGCGCCAATTTCGGGACGTCCTTGACACTGCGCAGTAGAGGTGAAGTATGGAGGGCCATTCAGGACATGATTTCTTTGGTTTTAGATGCAAATTTTGGGGATTGGGGGGCAAAATTTGTGTTTGGCCCTAGATTTTTAAGAGTTAGCACCAGCTATGTCTGGGTCATTGGTACAGTATAAAAATATTTGAGGTGTGTGTCATGATTCATTCGTAATTTATTTTTCTGATTTAGATAGACATTCGCATCTATTACGCTATCTTGCTTGCTAGTTGCATTAGGAGAACGATTGGTTCATCTTATTTATACAAAAACAAACAAAAATTATATTTATCAAAAGATAAACTGCATAAAACAACAGTGTTTTGGTCAAGATCAGATGATTGTCATAAAAGTCATGTGATAATTGCAAAATGGCATCAGCCCATACTACAGTTAAAAAACTAGAAGTCCTGTCATGAACTGTGCACTTATCTAGGCTTAACCCTTTACCCAACGCAGACGATATCAAATTTTATTATTTTAAATATCATTTTTTAAAATTTTTCAGACGAGCTCGTTCCAACGAGGGGTCACATGATGTGGTTTTGTTGAAATTTTTTGAAAAATAATGTTTTTTCAACTGCTGAATTTGCATTTTACGTGGGCGGATGCGGGCGATTCGTTGGGTAAAGGGTTAATTGCGAATAGGAATTGCATGCAATTGCAATATCGAATGTTATCCAAAGCACAGCAGGTTCTCCTGGTTACTCATAGCAAACACAGGCAATGTTTCTGCCAATGGACCTCCGGGTTACCCGGAGGTCCATTGGCTGAAACACTGCTTGTGCACAGGCCATATGCACAGAATCTGATAGCCTTACTATGGTCATACCCATAGATTAACGTACAGATCGACATGCGATTTGTGCGAATTTCATGACAGGATTTCTAGTTTTAATGGTAGGTTTGAGGCTATATATAAATGTACATAAAATACACATGTAATGTAATATGAAGATAATATCTGCTGTATTGTACTTACATTTGGTGCAAACACATTGAGATATAAACAGTCTTCATTAGTTTTTAGTGTAACCTGGAAGAGTCTCTCTAATCAGCCATAGATGCTGTGGACAGGCTGGTCGATAAAAAGAGGCATCATATATTCCACTCCAGTATGGAGGCTCTGGTTTCTGGAAAAAAAATTAAAAATAATCACATAATTCTCCAACCAATCTATCCATGTGGCTCTCAATGGCAACTTAAGCAAGGGCAGCAGAGCTGAGGGGGTGGGGGCTGGGGATCTTCAGCCCTTTACTGTTTTGGCTAACGCTGAACAGAGTTCAAAATGTTTAAAAACAGTAAATGAATGAGTACTGACAACGTTCACATTATTATAAAGGTGATGTGTTTATGTGCTTAATTGCTTTTTGGTACCGAACTAGTGACCTCCCCAGCAGTATGTCAGAATTCACTATGTAGGATAGTTTATCTAACAATCAAGTTAATTTGCACCCAAAAACATTTGTATCAGCCCCCCCCCCCCCCCCCCCCCTTCTACTCCCTCCCTGTTCTGATTCTGTATCAGACAAATTCAACTTTCAGTAAACACGGTTACACCACACTATCACATATATGCATTGTTATTACACATTAATATATGAAATTCAAAATTTTGACCAATTCCAACCCAAAATGGGCTTTATGTAACAGGATTGTTAAATAAATGTACATGTATTATCAGGACCAAATGCATGTCCTGTAATTTGTATCAGATTCTTGGTCATGTTTACGGTAAAATCAGATGCACAGCAGGGTAGCATCAAATTTACCCTCTGTGAACCTCAATCTGAATCAAGGTCCCATACCTAAATAGCAAGAGTTCTCCAAAGGATAAGATGGCACACTGTATGGGATAGCATCAGCAAATTCACCCTCTGGGGATCTCAATCTGCAAATGACAGATTGATTATTTTCAGGCTTGTATCATATCCTGTTAGTAGGTTATTCTACATAATGTAACGGTAACCTGTAGAAATAATGTGTTACAAGTGATGCTTGTCCACCTTATCTGCTTCACTACATCAGTCATGCTGTTTAAATGTTAACCCTTTACCTAACGTAATGGCCAAAACTGGCCACCGCTATTCTCAAAAATCGCCAATTAATTTTCATTATTTTTTTCATTTTTTGTCTCAAAACTTAAAAAATTTAAATATTAAATTAAAAATATAGGGCCAAACACAAATTTTGCCCCCCAATCCCCAAAATTTGCATCTAAAACCAAAGAAATCATGTCCTGAATGGCCCTCCATACTTCACCTCTACTGCGCATGCGCAGTGTCAAGGACGTCCCGAAATTGGCGCCATTAATCATTCTTACCATCAGTGCCTGGTAAGCGCTATGTCCTCAGCGGGGAGGTATGAGTTCCCAACTCCTGGGAGGGCCATCCCCATCTGGGTCATTGGTAAGTATAAAAAATATATAAATTACTATAAATTTTTTAAGATTTTTATACTGTACCAATGACCCAGACATAGCTGAATAGTAAAAAGGCTGGAGGGCCCAGGACATAGAGGAAAATCCAATAAGCTCAACTATATAAAATAGAGTCATCTCCTGGAGGAGAAAAGGAGAAACAGGCTTCACGTGTATCTTTCTTATTTATGATAAATTAGAAAGACACAATACCTTCTATAATTGAGCATCATAACATCCATATTCTCTATTAATATCCAGTATAATTCTTATACTAATTATTTTTAAAGTAAGCCAATAAATAAAGTTAGTCCAGAGCATTGAGACTCTTTATACTCTTTTAAAAGTGTCCGAGGATAGTATAATAACACCCATTTGACACGTTACATATTCAAATGCTATACTTTAAAACTATGACATGAATGAATTTTAAAACATAAGTTTTCACTTAAGAAACCATCCCAGTAACAGCTCACAATTACTGACTCCGGAGGAGGTATCCCCTTGCTTTCATAATAAAACAGGAGACCCAAGGGAACACCCCCCCCCCCTTTTTCTTGCCCTGGGTCAAATAGCCCAGAGCGAAGAGGGCAGCAGGATGGAGTCACTGCCGGAACATAAAGCCTACATAGCTATAGTTGCAATTGTTAAGTGATCGACATTCTGAGCAGCCGATAATGGACCTAAATAATGCAGGCCTCCAGAAATGGATTCGATATTTCTGAGATAAAAATTTGTGAATGTGGATGGCTGAGACCAATATGCAGCCTACTTTAAATCTATAATAGCAATACTATTTACGTAAGCCCAAGATGTAGAAGAACTCTTACTTCATGAGCCGAAATCTTAAGCACAGACTGCTGAGTTAAGGATAGATTATCCTAAGCAGTACCGATAGTTAATTGAATGCATTAAGTAATAGAATGTACCGTAATGACCTTTCTATTAGGCATCAGAGCCAGAAGCAGATAAACTGAGATGTGATAATAAATACATAAAGGTCTATCCGGACAGAGTAAAGGCCTATGCCCGCTCGAAGACGGAAGGACCTTAAAAACAATAGGTTCCGGATATTATTAGGAGCCTGATTCTTAACCAAGAATACAACATTAGTAGTAAAGCTAATAGAGTTTCCGATACTACGAAAGTGAGAATCGTCCACCGATAGGGCATGAAGCTCACTGACTCTTCAGCAGAAGAGAAGACTAAGAGAATTGCTGCCTTAAAAGGCCAGAATTTGAAACTACTGTCTCAAGGGGTTCAAATGGTAGCTTTAGTTAAAAAGAACCCAAGCTAAATTCCGAATAGGAATTAATCTAACGATTTTAGGTCTCTTATCGAAAAGTTTCAAACTGACTTGGATAAAGAGACATTATGCTCAACTGTAAACTATCATGGTGTGCATAGGTATCAGATAACATAGACCTATAACCTTTAAAAGTAACTGGCTGCAGATGATCTCGTTAAACAAGTATACTAGAAAGTTTGCAATGTCTGGTATGGAGGGATCAAAAATATCAACATAAAGATCCCTACACCAATGACGGAAGACCCTCCACTTTAGCCGCATAGTATAGCGAAGAGGAGGTCCTTCTACAGTTAGGAATCGCGTCCACTGCTCGTCCTGTACAATGCTTGCCATGCAAGAAGGACCGCACAACGGAATACGCGAAGGTTGAGACCTTGCGGGTTGTGATAGAGTTGACACGATTTCCCCAGCGAAAAAAGATCCTCTCGTGGAGGAAGTTTCCGCGGTAAGCCCCACAGCAGACATCTAAGTAAATTTATCCACCGTCTCTATGGAGACAGAGATGCTACCAACAGAATTGTATTGTGAATGTAAAATCCTAGCAATACTTGCTGAATCAACAGCGCTGGAGGATACGCATATCCTATCATCCCGTCCTACTAGATCGATAGAGCGTTAACTACATATGCTCGGGGATCCGGACACGGTGACACATACGTCTACAATTGATTGGAGAGTTGTGTCGCAAATAAAATTATCACTGGGCGCTCCCATTGGTAGCAAATCTGATTGAATACCTGTTTGTTGAGAGTCCATTCCGACGGCAACAAACGACCCTTACGTGAAAGGGAGTCTGCTAATACGATCCGACGACCGAGAATATGACGAACCGAAACGGAACTTGGTGTTCTATAACAAACAGAAGGATTCTTTCCGTTAAAATCAATAACGGAACCGAATGAGTGCCTCCCTGGTTCCGGATATACGCAACTACTGTCGTATTATCGGACAGGATTTGAACATGCGTTTCTGAATAAAATTCATCCAATGACGTAGTGCAAGCCAAAATAATATTCTTCCTTGGAAGTTAAGTGCTTGCCTAAAAACTGCGGAACCCAAAGACCCTGACACTTCGAATCCGTTGGGATCAAAATTGTGTCCCAACCTGTTTGACTGGCATCCGTCATAATCAAAAAACTCGGATCCGGCAACTACAGTGGAACTCTCTGAGTCAACCATCGAATGTTAGCCCACGTCTGAATCTCTTGTTACACTTGATTGACAAGAGAACGTGTATATCGAGCAATTCAAGATTGCTGAAAGGTTGCCGTCGAAGAGAAGCATCTCCGAGACCGAAGCGACTCTGAGAGAGTTCTTCACCTTACTATCCACGCGCGTGGATGTAGCTAGGGCTGCGTCACGTCTAACCAACTCCAGGTTGCCACTAAAGGGCGGAGTTATACGTGGAAAAACTACTGCCCCTGAAAGAAATCTCATTGAGGATCATATCCTGGAATTCTTTCTCTTGAAGACGCAATGATAACGCCTCAGTAAGGTGGTGTACGTATGATAAAGCGTCTAAGTTAAGTCTATTATACATCATTGTCGTTTCCAACATCGTGGTTGGAATTGACATAGACGGCGAAAAAGATAATTTCCAGTCTTCAGCCTCGCCATCTTAGACGCAAAGGAACTCTCGGTATGCCCAGTTCTGCCAATAAAAATTTATTTTCCTAGAATTCATGAAAGGCAGAATAGAGCATTGCGGACAAGAAACTAGACTAGCATGTTTGGTAGCAAGCTTATATATAGCGTCGGTCAATAATTCGAATGTTCTAACAACATTATTGGACTGCGTTGGCAACTCAGGGACAATGTCCCTGAACAGATCCAAAACTCCGTGTCCAATGACGCTATTAGTCTCTTACCCAGCATCGCAGCCATGTAGTCCGACGGAACAACCTCTGGAAGATAATGCCGGAAGAATGTATGGCAGCTTCTGTTGTTCCGAAAGGGAAAGCTCGAAATCGCCCGAATCCCTTTCGCCATCCTGTCGGACCCTATGAAGTGTTTGGTCGTCCGTACCTGATGCAACAGCGGAGCGCACCGACCCAGCGCCGTCGGATTATTCCTGATCCGACCGAGAATCTGTCGTTTGCTGGGATGCTACGATAAGCTGTGCTATTTGGATAGCACGTCCGTCACTGAGGCCTGTGGAGAAGCAGTCTTACGATGCATTGCCGCTGGAAGCTCCGTGTTCGTTACCCCGTGCATACTTCTATTATGCGAGCGACTGGAGTGTGCAGGCCTTGTGTCCCTTGGCTACCAGATGGCGTGACCTGTTCGCCATGGAATCACTGAATGACGAAGCTGGTCGGATACTCGAGGTCACGTAGCCAATGTGCGGTAGTGTGCGCTGCTGTGAGGATGAGGAAGCATTATCGACAGTCACTCGGACTGTCTATATAACGGAGCGTCCCGAGCGGCGGACATATGCTCCGAATGTGAAATGTCTGTACCGCAACATCCGGTCCCATATGTTGTTGGACAAGAGAGGGACCTCTCTCGCTCGCCGCTCGGACGGACCGGACGAGCTAGGAACCGGACTAACAGGCTTCCTCCGATCTCTCCTCTAATCCATCATCACTGGGTATGTACTAAAGTCTATTATAGTGCTCGCATCACCCAAATCTCCTTCCTAGACCGCAACGGACGAACCTGACTGCCGAACCATTCGATGAATGGACGCAACACCGGGTGAGCTAGCGAATGTCAACTCCGTCGATCCTACTAGGGACCTCTTAGGCGATTGACATAATCCATGAGCACTAATTGCCGCTAGCTCTTCATTAACTATGACGACAGAGGCACACTTTTGAAAGACATCTCAGTAATTTTGCGAACAAGAAACCAGACATGCTTGTAAATAGCAAGCATATAAAATATATATATAGCGTCGTTCAATAAATCCAAAGTTCTGAGACATTATTGGACTGTGTCGGAACTGAGGGACGATGTCCCTGAACCGAACCAAAAATTTCTAAGTCCACCGACGCTATCAGTTTCTTATCCGGTATCGCAGCATTCTGGTCCGACGAAGAACCTCTAGAAGATGAAGTCGGATGACATATATAGCAGCTTATGTTGTTCCGAAAGGGAAAGCTCGAAATCCTCCGAATCCCTTTCGGCATCCCGTCGGACCGAATGAAATTTTCGGACGTCCGCACCTGATGCTTCCGCAGAGCGTCCCGACCCAGCGTCGTCAGATATTACATGATGCGACAGAGATTCTGTCGATGCTGCGATAAGTTGTGCTATTTAGGAAAGCACGTCCGTCACCGAGGCCTGTGCAGTAGCGGTCTTACGATGCTTTGCCGCTGGAAGCTCCGTGTACGCTGACTCCCGCATACTTCTTATGCGAACGTCTGGAGTCTCCAGGCCTCGTGTCCCTGGCTATCGGATGGCGTGACCTGGTCGCCGAGGATTCTCTGATTGGCGAAGTTGACTGGATATCGGAGGTCACGTAGCCAAGGTGCGGTCGTGTGCGCTGCCATAGGAATGAGGAAGCCTTATTGACAGTCTCTCCGGACTGTCTATATAACGGAGCGTCCCGAGCGGCGGACGTATGCTCCGAATGCGAAACATTTTGTACCACAACATCTGGGGCCAGATGTTGATGTACGAGAGAGGGGCCTCTCTCGCTCGCAGCCCGGATGGGCCTGGACGAGCTATGAACCGGATTAAAAGGCTTCCTCCGTTCTCCCCTCTAATCCGCCGCCACTGGGTGTGCACTTGGTTGTTTTATAGCGCTCACATCACCCAAAACTCCTTTCTAGACCGCAACGGACGAACCCGCCTGCCGAACCATTCGATGAATGGACGCTACACCGGGCGAGCTAGCGGACGTCAAAGGCCGTCGATCCTACTAGGGACCTCTTAGGCAATTGACATATTTCATGAGCACTTTTCCGCTAGCTCTTCATTAATAGTGACGACGGAGGCACACTTTTGGAAGACATCATGGAAACATCACCCTGTTCTTGATCGTCTGAAACAGAGATTGATAAACTAGAGTGACCCTGCGAGGAAAGGACCGGAATGGCCATTTCCCCACTAACATACCGTGACACACGCTTCCCATGTTGTCATCGAAATTAACACATACAGAAACAGGAGTTAGTGAGAGTACACGGACTACATTTATACAATGATTATGAAAGTCAGAGGAAGATTACCTCTTATCACAATTGAACAATATCCTTTCAATGTGAAAAGACAACAAAGTCCTAGTACTCGCACCAACCCCTGACAATCAAAATACATAATAACATGATCCATTAACATAGAAAAAATAATTGAAATCAAAAAATTTTGAAAAAATATTTTTTCAGAAAAGCCCAAGTTTCTGAAAAGTAACGTTGAGCCCCAATGGATCCCAAGCCTAAGTGTGGGCAAAAATTTTAAAAATATTTTAAACAATTAATGCAACACTTACGAATAATAATAATGCATGTAGATATGATTAAACTAACACCAATATATTATTTTCAAGAAATCCCCCCTCACACAGAGGGCTGTTGTCAATGTAAACAAGAAGTGTAAAAACACCAGAAACAAGACTCCAGGCACTGATAACCCTGGCCCGAAATCAGTTACCAATAATACACCATCTGATGCAAAACAGAGACTTCCAGGGAAGAAACTGCAGAACATCAGGTGGTAGATGCAGAACACTACGCCTAAACACCCATAGGTGAAGACGTAAACATGGGGAAAAGAACAGAATTCATTCTGTTATCCAGCTAAAACTCCCAAGAAATCTTAGTAATAATATTACAGAAAATATGCCAAAAGCATGGGAGAATAGCTAGGGGGAACTTAAAGGAAAGGGAGAGAGGAAAACACTGAACAAGCAGTGTAACTTGATAACAAGAATGACCACAACAGGCTCTTGCCTCGAAAATAGGTAACTTAACATAATTTCATTAAAAAATTTTAAGTTACAGCCCTGATTATTTTCTGTCACTCATTTTTCCTCTCCTCCTTCTATATCCTCCTTAGAATCACCATTTCACTAATATTTATGTGTCTGGCATCATTTAAACTGAGATTTACAAGCACAAAGATCAGTCAGATGTTAACTGATGAAGGGCCAAACAAAGAATGATTAATGGCGCCAATTTCGGGACGTCCTTGACACTGCGCATGCGCAGTAGAGGTGAAGTATGGAGGGCCATTCAGGACATGATTTCTTTGGTTTTAGATGCAAATTTTGGGGATTGGGGGGCAAAATTTGTGTTTGGCCCTATATTTTTAAGAGTTAGCACCAGCTATGTCTGGGTCATTGGTACAGTATAAAAATACATAGGTTATGACCCCTCATTGAAACAAGCTCGTCAAGCTCATTCCAACGAGGGGTCATAACCTATGTTTTTGAGACAAAAAATGAAAAAAATTAGTTATTCAAGAATTATTTTTGCAAGTGTCGTCTGCTTTTCAGGTTAGGTAAAGGGTTAATATAATATCTGTCACAATAAACAGCAACAACTACATGTAATGCCTGATCTCGCTTTGGTGAGATTGCACGTTAGTTTTTATTGTTTATTATGGCAGAAATTCTGTTAAAGACATACATGTAAATGAAAGCTATTTACCGCATATATGGGTGCAATGTGCAACCAACAAATCGATCTTGTCTTGAGAGATTGTCAAGTCTGACTGGCAAAACATGCTGAATTTAATCTATGTTGTACAGTGGAGCCCACTTAATTGGATATCACTTAATTGTATATCCCTGTTAATTGAATATAATTTCCCAACACAAAACCATTTTCCATACCTCCAGTACAAATTTGACCTGTTAATTGAATAGAGGTTATAGAGAAAACTCCTGTTAATAACCTGTCGAGGAATTACCCTGACTTTCTCCAGTTTTTCTTTGTTTATAGACCCATTTGGCCTCAGTACATCCAATAGAGGCATTTAATCTATTATATCTTGTTTGACAGAGCTCATAGAGCTCTGTCAAACAAGATATAATAGAATAAATGCCAAGTTTATCTCCAGAATACAGGAAAGTGACACAATCCCTGTTAATTGAATACTCCTGTTAATTGATTAATTTTCATTGGCAAAGTGACTATTCAATTATCAGGGTTTCACTGTATTATTTTGTTATAACCTGTAGTTCATTCAAATATTTCACAACTGACAGAACCCCAGGATAACGTAAATGATCGTCTGTGGGTTATTTTCTGCCTGTTTTTGTTCATACATGAAGTCATTTACATATACAATGTACATGCATTTTGGCTTCTTCCAAGTCCTTTCAGACTTGTTTTCTATCAGTTTCAGCTATTCAGCATACCTTTCCAAAAAATGTGATGTTAAGTGTTGGAATTATCAACTAAAGGAAAATGGGATAAAATGTTACATGCCATTATCCTACCCGGTACATGTAGCTCTTATTTCAGCTGGCACTCTTGGCATCTCCCCTGAATGATTAATTTTTTTAAGAATGATAAAATAATTTCAGTGCCAACAAGTAATTTAACTTGATACAAGGTTTTATTTTTTGTTCTTACTCTAGAGGACTGATGTGTAACTAACATTACTGCAGGGGAGACAACCCAAATAAGCTCTAAGCTTTCTGTTGAATCCCTCCTTTAAAATGTACATGTATCTTCTCTATTCTTATGCTGTGTAATATTGTATAATACTGAGTTTTGTTCAAGAATTCCATTTTGTATACAGCAATTGCAATATGTTCCAATAAATATTGTTTAAACTAACATTACTGCAATTTTAAATGTTCTATGATACTTGTACAAGTTGTCAGCTGTGTTTTTTAGTTCCCCATTTTTCAAAAAGGTTCTTTCAATAAACGTAGGTATTAATACTACCAAAAATTAGTCACTGAACTGTAATACGTTTTTGTGATTCCATAAGCCTATTTGACAGATGCGATGATATACATTAGAGGTACATGTACATGTAAAAATGTTGAGTGGAGAGGCCCTCCAACCACTGACACAAAGATAAAAACACCCTGTGTGTACTTTCATCTGTACCAGATCCAAGATTTTGACTTGTGAGGGGGAGGGGGGGGGGGGATACCACACTTCAGACAGCAGCAAGCTGGTATCCTACTCAGCTGGGTCTGGGTGGATAAGTTGGGTGTTTGGACCATCAACAAACAAACTTCATCAACAGTGGCCAGGGATTTTTTTTTTTTAAATTTAAGTCCAGAAGAGTGACTTGGTGACCCCAATGCTCTTTTTAGGAAATTTAAATTGAGTAAATTTTGCACATTGAAATAAAATATGGCAGGTTTGCTACAGTACTATTCAAGGACCTTAACCAATGTCTATCCTGAGAGGGAGCTTTTCGAAAGTTGGAGCAGGGAGTTACATGAACAATGTGTAATGTACCACTGTTAGCCACTGCCAACCCCCCCCCCCCCCCTCCCCCAACTACACTCTTGGGATGGGGCAGTGGGTGTCCATGTGTTATCACCAGAGGTGCAAAAAAGGTGCAAAATATATGAATAACAAACAAGAGCTATGCGAGGCATTACATAATACGCCCAGTCTTTTCATAAGTTGAAGCTACAAGCCAAATTTAAAAAAAACTAGCAAAGGGCCATAACTCAGGTGGAAATAGGTGAGCAGAGCTGAAATTCAATGCTGAAGTGTATACCCATATGCTTATGCTAAAACCAAATTTGAAAACTCAAGGTCAAATCATACTAAAGTTACTGTATGAACAACAAATGACCCAATTTAGTACAAAGGGACATAACATTGGTGAAAATTGCCAAGTAGGGCCGAAATCTGATACCAACCTCTATTCTCATGTGCTGGGCTGCAAAGCAAGTTTGAAAACCATTGGTCAAGTCATACTAAAGTTACTGCATGGAAACCAACAAACACCCCTATTTTGTGCAAAGGGCTGTAACTCTGGAAAAAATGGGCAGACTGAGCTGAAATTCATTTCCAGCCTGTATTTCCATATGTTAATGCTTCGAAGCAAATTTGAAAACTCTAGGTCAAATCATATTAAACTTATTGTATGAAAAGCAACAAGCAGCCCAATTTTGTTCAAACAAAGGACTGTAACACTGGCCAACATGGGTGGGCAGAGATGAAAATCAATACCAACCTGTTGATGCTATGAACTAAATTCAAAAACTCTAGGTCAAATCATACTCAAATTATTGCTTGGAAACCAACAAATCACCCCATTTTGTTTAAACAAAGTGCTGTAACTCTAGTGAAAATGGGTGGGTGGAGATGAAATTCAATACCAACCTGCCTCCAATATAACATATGTTAATGCATTATGTACAAACCAAATTTGAAAACTCAAAGGCAAATTGTACACAAGTTATTGCACAGAAAGCAATATGGATAGACGGACATACTAACATTTAAGGTTTACATGTAGGAGTTAAAAGAATTATGAGTTTGTAATCTGTCCAATTTTGCGTGTTTCCCTCATAAATCTTTCCATTTGATGTAACTGCCTATATTGTCAAAGTCTGTGGTGGCAAATCCCAATTTTAGGAGGTTAAATATCAATCTAATTTCTAACCCCACAAGAAATGTTTTCATCAAATATCAAGGCACAGATTAGGAGCCAGCTCATAATTTGACTTTCATGTAACCCATATGCAATGGATAGACTAATTTTTTAACCCCCTTAATCCTGAATGTTAGCACAGGGGGACAGATGGATGAAGAGACAAATAAAATACTCTGTCCCATTTTCAACAAGTGCATAAAAAAAGGTTTCAATCTCCACCCTGCCCATTTCATCAATACTGGTACCCAACTCATAAATAACCATACATCGGTCCTACTAAGGAACGAACACAAACAAACAAAAGTGAAAAAAGGGAAAATACAAGTTAATAATGGTTTAAAAGGGGTAGAGGGTGTGTGCACTAGTATATTTAACTCAGGTGTAAAATTATATCTGCTTCTGATGAGTATTTTGATGATTTCGAGTGTTTAAAATGTGTTGCCTGGTGCAGACCTTGTGTTCGTTTATTTGTCGCAGTTGACCAACTCTACTAAATAACAAACACAAGAGGTGACAGAAAGTAATTAATTCGCTCTCAAACTGTGTTGGATTATCGTTTGCATAAATAGCTGAATTAAAATTGTCCTTTTTCATATTTTAGCCAGAGTTCGCAGCCCCGCCAGTTGTCTGTAGCAGGTGATTCTTTATGGTCTGTTCTTCAAGCATGTACAGTGTACAAAATCTACCACTTTTGTGATATACATGTAGCCCATTGTGAAGATCCACTGACCTCATTAACAAGTATAATCTGTCTCAGGCTGTAAAGGTGGTGGTGATTCAAGAGGTGGTGTCGTGTCTTGTTCTTCTGGCACGTCTGGTCTGTCACTAGTAGTACTTGATGGCCCTGGTCGAGCCCTCACTGACATGCATACAGTACATGGAGAATGGATTGTTACTAAATCATTTGTGGAGTCGTGTCTCCCTCAGAAAAAAAATTCCTTGTCTGTGAAAGAGCATTAGAACAAGCAAAGTTTCAGCCAAGGGATCTCTGAACTGTCTGTTATTGTCTGGGTGGAAAAATCACTCCACAAGTGTTTTAGTGTTAATTCTCTCCACGCACCGTACATGTAGTCTGTCTCCAGTTCAATTAGGCTAGCAGATTCCAGAGTACACATCCAGCAAACAGGATGGTTGTATGGCCAAAGGTTTGCTGCTCCATAGAAAAACATCAATCGCCTCTTTTGACTGAAATGTAATCAATGCAGGGATCAGCCAAGAGGGCAAAGTGAATTAGTCAATATCTTCGCCTTGGCACTGCTCACTTCGCCCAATTTCTATGTTTAGGCAAAATCAAAGCCAAAAACGAACCTCTACAGTCGAAATTAGGAGAGATATTGTGAAAAGATTGGAGTGAGTGAGTTACCAATAACAGTGATTCGTATATCACGACTTACTTCATTGTAAGTTTTGTTAATTTTTGCTAAAATGTAGCTTTTCTTGTAAATTTTTGCATCTTTACAAGTCTCCAAATCTCACCTATAGAACAAGGCAGTTCCCACAACAGGTGGAGCCATGGTTTGAAATCCTGGGGGACCATGCAGGTGAAAAGTTTGGGGGGAGGGGGAGGGGACCTCAGGACAGAGGGTACGTTACTTGTACTGATGGCAGGAAATCAAAAAGAATCTTTTCAAATTTGGGAGTGGGAGGAGCAAGTGGGATTTGGAGGGGGGGGGGGGGGGACTGGGCACCCTAGATATGCCATAGCTCCACCACTGTATGTCCAGCTGAGCAACCCAGGTGACTCAACACACTCTAGGAGCCTCGTGACTTGGATGACAAATACAGACACATTTTATGTGTACATTACCCTCTAAAATGTAGATTTTTTGGTAAATATTTCGAAAAAACCAAAACCAAACTGAAAACCGAGTTTTTGTACAAAACCGAAAAAGAAACCGAACCAAAATGCAAACTTCAAAACCGCCCAACCCTATTGTAGAGTGTGAAAGAAGACTTAGGTCTGAGGCCTGAAGCCCAGTTCGTCTCACCTGATTGATCAATCTGAACCAAAATGGAAAATTCACCCAAACATCTTTCAGAAATCCATCTGGACATCACAACACCAAGTCACTTAACTGGTAGAGTGCTGGAAGCCCATATTTGGGCTTTATTCTGAAGAGCAGGTGCCATTACTTAATGGCTTCCTATTCTGTAGATGTACGTCATATTATTTTTGAACTGAAAGTATTTAGTCTGTGGGGATTTGCCTTGTTACAATTTATGGGAGAGTGCCACTAGGCACTCTCCCATAAATTGTAACAAGGCAAAGAGATGTGGACAGATTTGGATGACCAAAAATAACTTAGCACTCTACCAGTTAACAAGGTTGCAAAAAACTCACCTCAAAAATACGGCCTGTAGGCTGTGTCGAAGGTTTTAAGAGCAAGGGCTTTTGAGGCCCTCACCATTGACCAATATGACCAATTCAGACCAAAATACATGTAGGATGTTCTCATCTAGTCATCAGACCAAGTCATACTACCAAGTTACAATGAAATTGTTTCATAAATAAGACCTGTAGATTGTGGTAAATAAAGACTTTACATGTAGGATTCGAACCTGCACAGTTATCACAGTTCAAAGATCATGACCAACCTAAAAGATGTTCAATGTTTATGAAAGGATTATTAAAATGTGACATCCGACAATATGTAAAGTCCTGTACCTCAAAGTTTATGCATTCAACAAGAATGATATGAGGTGTACATGTAGACTGTGATAAAGGAATTTAGACTTGAACTTGTGCAGCTCTCATGGTAGACTGATCTCAATGACAACAGGGCTACATGTACAGGATGAAATAACTAGATATCATACCGAGTTACCCTACTAGTACCAAGTTACAATGAAATCCCATCATAAATACACCCACAGACAGTGCTAAAGGAACTGAGACCATGTGCCCAAGCAGCAGTAACGACTGATCAATCAAGACCAAAATAAGAGAGTCTCATCTATACATCATACCGAGTCATCTTACCAAGTTACAATGAAATTGCTTCATAAGTATGAACTGTAAACTGTGCTAACCAAATCAAGGTCACACACCCGTGTGGCCGACATGGTTGACCAATCACGACCAAAATAGAACATTCTCATCTAAACACCATACCGAGTCATCCTACCAATCTAAAATGAAATCTCTTGATAAACGCAACCTGCAGACTATGCTAAATGAATCTAGATCACATGCCCCTGTGGCCGTCATGGCTGACCAAACCCGAACAAAAAAGGATGTTCTCAACCAGACATTATACCAAGTCATCCTACCAAGTTACAATGAAATCCCTTCCTAAATGCAACTTGTAGACTGTGCTAAAGGTTTTCTGATTTTGAACCTTTGCAGGTGTCACAGGTGACCATTCTCATCCAGACATGACCTTGAACTCACACATGAAATTTAGTGATGATCAGACAAGAACTATGGTATGTAGCCTATGCCAAAGAAAATGTGAACAGACTCACAGACTTCTGCACGCATGATGGCAATAGCTTATCTCGACTTTGTCAAGTAAAGCTAAAAAACAAAACGATTACATAAAAATTGATTTATTGAAATGTAAGTAAAGAATAAACTAAAATTTTACTTTGCACATATTTTTTTTTTGATTACTGTAAGTACATTACTTAACTGATAAACGAGCATTTACTCCCTTAAATGAACAATTATATCTCAAAATGAGGTCATGGTGCAAATACATCCAAACTGGCCTCCAACCAAACCGGCCTCTAACATTTTTACCCAAACCAGCCTCCAATGAACCCAAACCGTCCTCTACATTTTACCCAAACTGGCCTCCAAAATTTTAATCTGAACATCTGCCACAGTTTTACCCAAACTGGCCTCCAAGAATTTTACGGGCGGGGAAAAAGAAATACAAAGACTTTTTAAATTATGGACATACATTTATTAACACAATAATTCAATGATCAATCTAATTTTTAAAAAGCCACAAGAACAAAAACAGACATAAAATGTTTTGAACCAGTCAGCATTCAGTCTGAATAATACCAGTTTGTTTTGGGAAAGCTTGTTTCAGGAAAAAGTATAACCAGTCAGCATTCAGTCTGAATAATACCAGTTTGTTTTGGGAAAGCTTGTTTCAGGAAAAAGCGTAACCAGTCATCGCACAGTTCGATAGTACCATCTTGTCACTGTATCAGTAACCCTTTCAGGAATTTTAGGGATTTGGAAATGACAAGTTGTGTTTATTCCGTTTTGAGTATTTTCAAATGGACGATCAAATTTTCTGTACCAGTATGTGGATAAAATTTTCGGAAAAGGAGGTAGGCCAACATTTTGCTCTCGCATTTCTTATCTAAATTTTGTTACAATGTTATGAAAAGCTACTAATAGGCCAGTGTGGTTAAAATGCGTGGAGGCTGGTTTGGGTAAAACTGTGGAAGTTGGTACATGTATAGGCAAAATTGAGAAGGCTGGTTTAGCTGGAGGCTGGTTTGGGTGTAATTCTGATGGCGGCACTTGCGGGTGATGAAAACAGTAATAAATATTTTAAATATAAAAAAGTCAGTTTTAAACCAACCATTCATGCACGCGATAATCCAATGCAAATTGATAGCTAATTAATGACCCACTGTTGCCTCTTGTGTTCATTTTTTACTGGTGCGACAAATTAACAAATACAAGTTCAGCAGCTTGCAATGCATTTTAAATCCTCATAAGCACCAAAATACTCATCAGAAGTGGATAAAATGTTACATATGATAAACCTTTTAAACCTTTATTATTACCACTTTAGCGGGCATTCTCTAGTATATTATTACCACTCAATCTATAAATTACTAGTCGATTAAAATGATTTTGGAGGGTCGTTAAAACTCCATAATTTCAGTGACGTTATTCGACGGAGCCAGGCCATGGGCGATAATGGTATAAATAGCCATTAGCGGCCCGGTTACTTTTAGATTCCATGGTCTAATGAATTACTCCCATTCGGATGACGTCTCTGAATTTTTGAACTGAAGTCGAACGCACGATCGAAACAGAAATATCGAACTGACTTTAGTGATTATTTCTTCCAGCAATTCCCTGTGCGGTTAGCTGTAACATGGAGTGGTAATAATAGTAATAACATGATTGTTGTCAGGCATCATGATTCATTAGCGGCCCTGCAGCAATGATGAACAGCCCTTGGGCTTATTAACGGCGCTCGACTTAATCTTGGGCCTTTAATAAACCCTTGGGCTGTTCATCATTGCTGCTGGGCCGCTAATGAACCATAATGCCCTCCAAAATCATGTTACTGATATATTAATGTTTGTTCTCGCTTTTTCACTTGTGCTCGTCTGTGTTCGTTTATGTCCTTCATTAGGAGGACACCCATACACACCTTGAATCTGAATTCTCTTCGCCAGTCTCTATATTGTGCTGGTCGTTTAGCATAAGGCACTCCAAGAAACATATTGACTCTCTGATGAGGGCGAGCCTCATACTGTGTTGGAATGGTTATGCCTTCAACCTGTCCAAAGATTGTTGAAATCAAAACATTATACTTGTGCCTAACTGTAGACTGTGAATTTGACTGCGGTATCAGTAAAAATATTATCAATGCATAGAGAATAGAAATCGCCGAGTGAAATATTTCCATTTTCTTGTCTTTTGAAAAACCCTCTCATCTATTTTTGTTTATGTGTGATCGACTCATTTCCTTGTCACAGTGCAAATGGCGGAAATGATTAAATTTCGAAAAAATGAACTGTCACCCAACAAAGATAATTGACTCAGGTGTGATTTCCAAAGGTGTGGCCTGTACTTGAAATCAAAAGTTGTTTGTGAATTATCTCATTTCTCAAGTATGAAGAGGCATGCATCAGTCAATGTCGTTCGCGAGAAACAATAGGATGGCCACTAAGATATCCAAATAATCGAATTTGAAACATATATCCAGAATTCGCACCTGTGTGCCGGTGTCATAATTGTGACCCCACAATCAACAAAAAACTTTCGAATTTAAGCCTTTTGAAAATGCCTTTTATTTTTGTATGTATATTGTTTAATAGTCCTTGACAAAGTGATTTACATGGCAATCATGGCATTAACTCCAGAGTAAGAAAAATACAACCATTTAAGCTTTACTTTAACCCTTTACCTAACCTGGAAAGAAGACGACACTTGCAAAAAAAATTCTTGGATAACTAATTTTTTTTCGTTTTTTGTCTCAAAAACATAGGTTATGACCCCTCATTGGAACGACCTCGACGGGCTCGTTCCAATGAGGGGTCATAACCTATGTTTTTTGAACAAAAAATGAAAAAATATTTAAAATTAATTGTGAATAGCGCTGTCGTTTTGGTCGTTACGTTGGGTAAAGGGTTAACCAAGTTGCTCTCGTAACAAGGTTGGGAGATCGGAGGAGGGGGGGGGGGGGGTGACAGACAACCTAGACAGAGAGTCACCACCTTCAACTGAATACATGTAATACAGAGTCACATAGATCACGTTCGCAAGGCTTAGTTCAATTGTTTTGTTTATTTATTGGGGTTTAACAGATTCGACATCCATGGTCATATCGTTTCGGACAGTTGTATGGAGGAGGAAGCTGGTGTTACCAGAGAGAACCACCGAGCAAGTGTCAGACACCCCAACGTACTGACCCCGCACGAACAGGGTGAGCACTGGTTGAACGCAAATGCAATAGCCTACGCCTTAGTGCACAGAACTACCGTGCCCCAACGTGCTTAGATTTGATATTTTAAGGGTTGGATTAAAAAGTAAGGACACTTTTGGACGTAGCAAAAATGGAAATTAACAGTGGTGGTATTTTGATTACAGCACATCCCCGGCTTACTGACGCATGGAATGGCACGAAAAAAGCATGTCTGGGTTTTGGTCTATGTTTGCATTCACTGGTAACATAATTATTTCAGTTAGGATTGTGTGTCAAACTGTGGACAGAGATAGGAAGAGTTACGTGAGCCCTTTCCAACCATCCCCATGATGTGAGAGGGTTGTACGCTGGAACAAATTTCAACAAAGAAGCGGCTCGAACTGAGTGCCCATTCTTAGGGTAGACGCGATAGTGAACAATACACTAAATGGTCCCACAAGGCTCAATTTTTACACCTAGTTTTACCCCCCCCCCCCCCCCCCCACTCGACACGATCAGCAAACGACACTTATGATTTTGCCCTCAGTAACTAAACATTTCTCATTTTTATCTACAGAAGCATAGCTAATGCAGGGGCGTCGCTAAGGAGGTTTTAGGGGGTGGCACCATCATCGCCCATAATCCTCTGGGTTGTTGTCTTAGATAGGCTATCGATTCGCTATTGCGTGTAATCGTGCACTTTCTTGCGATATTAGAGTGGATACTCGGACTAATGTCGGACACACAGTCAGCCCCATAAATACACAACGACACGCGTGCGTGAATGGATCAATCGATATGACTGTTGTGCCATCGCGGAAGGATAAATCTCGAGGCCGCACCACACTCACGTGCTGTTCTGTGTTTACTACACGTCCTCATGTCAAAAAAAACAATTATTAGAAGGACATTCAGCAATTCATTTGTCAACTATCAACAAAAAGAATACATATATCGGTAACCAAATTTGCGAGGGGAACTCGTGCTACTATTTCGTCCCTAGAGTTCCAATGTTTTCTATGTGCCTACTGGCACATAGAATATATTGGAACTCAGGGGACGATTTTTACCTATCACCAGCTATTCAAATTGTAATTGCGGTGAACGATTTGTAGAAAATTCCAGTGAAATTTTGTTTCTTTATAAACATAGTCCGTCAACGATTTCTGTTCCGCACATATGTGCGGAACGGATTTGCATTCAGTTCCGCGTGGTTTAGTGTTGCTGCAGATGGGGGATTTCATAGAACAGGTGTGTAATGAATGGATGTATAGTACCCAATTCGAGCTGTTGGGGGAATGCACAACCAACTGGAGTACCGATGCGGTACCTGTTAATTAAATAAAGCTGCATCATGACTGCTAAATGTATATATTATTTGTATACTAAAAAAACGGAAAGAAGCCTTAAGTTTTTCAGTTACAAACCCAATGTGCAACTACACCATCAAGTTGTAGGCCTATGATGATGTAGTTGGAATATTAGTCAGTCAGGCTTTGCACCATCACGGTCGGAACAAATCAGGTCAGTTTTCACCCCTCCCCAACCGGTCATCTTTGCGAGACCCCTGAGCTTATTACACCCCAATTTGTTCCAAACGAGGCGTTATATAAGTAATGTTTTGGAAACAAAACAAAACTGACAAAACAACATAATTTTACTGGCGATTTTTGTATATGATGAAAATCCTTCTAATGAGAAGGTACATGCTCGCCCAACCCTAATGACTCCTCCAATCTCAAAACACCGTGTTTCGGGGAACACACTTTTTTTCCTCCAAATTAGAGATTTGTGAAACACTCTGAATCTAGATACTTCAAATTTTAGATTCATTGGTTCTTTGAGATCATTTTATTGGCACATAGAACACAATGGAACTCAGGGGACGTTATCGTCTGGGTGGTCGGAAATACCATAGGCAACATGACTCTTTCTGATCTTACAGATGCATGTATAAAATGGGTGAAAATGTAATGAAAAACGAAAGGCTCCTCGGGGTTTTAATTCGAAACGTTGAAAGTGTGTTCATACATTCCAGCAGGATGTCTAGATGTGCAAAAAGGTTTTGGAATTTTAATTCGTCCCATGTGGTGCCCGTAGCACCACTTTTGTCGTTAGAGAATCGGTTTCCGGCTAAAGGTCCTAGGGGTTTTAATTCGAAATATTGAAATGCGGTTCATGTGTTCGGTTGGGTGTCTAGATGTGCATAAAGGTTACGGATTTTTTATTCGGTCCCATGTGGCGCCCGTAGCACCACTTTTGTCGTTAGAAAACCAGTTTCCGGCAAAAGGCTCCAAGGAGTTTTAAATCGAAATGTTGAAATGTTTTTCATATGTCCAGCTAGGATTTCTAGATGTGCATAAAGGTTTTGACTTTTTGATCTGGCCCCATGTGGCTTTCGTTATAGGTTCCAGAATCCACATGTAGGGCCTCCGTATTGTTCTACCATAAGGTCAAGCCTGAAAAGGTCGTCTTCACCGACACACAGCTGCGCCACTATACAATAGATATATTGCCATATAATGTTGGGGAAAATAGTGGAAAAGTGGGGGGTTTGGGGGAAAATGCCATCTGACAGGAATTGCCCAGAGACAGAAAAGATATACGCCGGCTCATTTTCTTCAAGAGCCTTCGAATATAAAAAAAAAAACTAGATGGTGTCATTTTGTGTGCAAATCACACTTTCTTATATCCCCGCATTTGCATTCTAGATTATTGGTTAATGCTTGATATAGACAGAAATCAAAAAGAATTATATCAAATCTGAAACCTTTATGCACTTCTTGAGACCCAACTTGAACATACGAATACACATTCAATGCTTTGAATTATCGCTGGAAACTGATTCTCTAACGACAAATGTGTCGCTACAGGTGTCACATGGTGCCGAATAAAAAATAAATCCGAAACCTTTTATGTACATCTATAGTTCAGCGATCGGAACGTAGTGGCTACCCCTCTACGTTCAGATTCTTCCCATTCAATCCTATAGAAAAAGTTCCCATCAAGTTTTTATGGGAACTCAAAACTCGAAATTAGGAATATATATCAAGCTTTCGCCCTTATTACCGGCTGCACTCGATAGTACAGGTATTTCCTTACATTTGGGAAGAGTTTATTAATCCAAACTAGGTTTTATCCTTTAAATGTCGTCATTTGTGAACTCGTGAGGCGGCGACGGAGATTTCAAAATCGGCCATGTTGTTGTTTAAATATAAAACAGTAAAAACGATAACCCGGTAATGGCGCCGAAACGAATAGACCTTTTCATCGATGCGGAATAGGAAATTCGATCGCAATTGTGCAGAATGGGTTTGATAATCTGCTCTGTGCGAATGCGACCGAGTTTGATGACTTCCTCTGCGCGAATGAGATCGAATTTCCTATTCCGCATCGATGAAAAGGTCTATTCGTTTCGGCGCCATTACCGGGTTATCGTTTTTACTGTTTTATATTTAAACAACAACATGGCCGATTTTGAAATCTCCGTCGCCGTCTCACGAGTACACAAATGACGACATTTAAAGGATAAAACCTAGTTTGGATTAATAAACTCTTCCCAAATGTAAGGAAATACGTGTACTATCGATTGCAGCCGGTAATAAGGGCGAAAGCTTGATATATATTCCTAATTTCGAGTTTTGAGTTCCCATAAAAACTTGATGGGAACTTTTTCTACAGGATTGAATGGGAAGAATCTGAACGTAGAGGGGTAGCCACTACGTTCGGATCGCTGAACTAGTACATCTAGAGACCATACCTGAACACATGAGCACACTTTCAACATTTCGAATTTAAACCCCCTAGGAGCCCTTTGCTGCAAATCGATTGTCTAACGACAAAAGTGGCACGACGAGAGCCACATGTGGCCGGATCAAAAAGTCAAAACCTTTATGCACATATAGAAACCCTAGCTGAACATATGAAAAACAAAACGTTTCAACATTTCGAATTAAAACTCAATGGAGCCTCTTGCCGGAAACTGGTTTAAAGACCATAGGAGCCTTTCAATGGAAAGATTTTCTAACAATAACAATACTGGAACGGTGTCGTTTGTGTGCAAAGCACACAACGGTGTATCCTCGCATTTTTCAGAATACCATCATGATGGGCGCAAATCAATTCACATTCTCTAACGACAAAAGTGGCGGTACGGGCGCCACGTGTGGCTGAATAAAAAATTCAAAACATTTATTCACATATAGAGACCCTACTTAAACATATGAATACACTTTTAACGATTCTCTAACGAAAAGAGTTGCGCTACGGACGCCACATGGGGCCGAATCAAAAGCCCAAGACCTTTATACACATCCTGAGAACCTACCGGAACATATGAACACACTTTCAACCTTTCGAATTAAAATCCCCAGGAGCCTTTTGCCGGAAACCGATTCTCTTACGACAAAGTGGCGCTACAGGCGCCACATGGGGCTGAAACAAAAATCTGAAACCTTTATACACATCGAGACACCCTACCAGAATATATGAACACACTTTCAACGTTTCGAATTAAACCCCTATTAACCCATAGGAGCCATTCACTGGAAACTGATTTTCTAACAATAAAAGTGGTTTCACTGGAACCACCTGGGGCCAAATCAAAATTCCGAAACCTTTATGCACATCTACAGATGCCCCAGAACACCTTAGCATAGTTTAAAGGTTTCAAATTAAAGACCATAGGAGCCTTTCAATGGAAACGGATTTTCTAACAATAACAATACTAGAACGGTGTCATTTGTGTGCAAAACACACTAAGGTGTACCCCTGCATTTTCAGTATGCCACTACGATGATCACAAATCAATTCACATTCTCTAACGACAAAAGTGGCGCCAGGGGCGCCACATGGGGCTGAATCAAAAATCCAAAACCTTTATGCACATCTAGAGACCCTACTTAAACATATGAACACACTTTCAACGTTTCGAATTAAGCCCCCAAAGAGCCCTTTGCCGGAAACCGATTCTCTAATGACAGAAGTGGTTCTACGGGCGCCACATGGGGCCGAATAAAAAAATCCGAAACCTTTATACACATCTAGAGAACCTACCGGAACATATGAACACACTTTCAACGTTTCAACGTTTCGAATTAAAACCCCTAGGAGCCTTTCGCCCGAAACCGGTTCTCTAACGACAAAAATTCTGTTCCACGTACAATACAACTTTTTCTTATTATTGGTCTAATCCATAAATTAATTGTTCATACCTCTAAAAAGGCCCACATAACTGTGCTTTCGATGATCTGTTTGACGAACATGGCTAACAATCGGGCCCGTGAAGTCAGCAAGCAGTTAGCAGTTAGCAATTCGAAATGTGAAGTCAGCAAGCAGTCAGCAAGCAGTTAGCAGCTAGAAATTCGAAATGTGAAGTCAGAAAGCAGTTAGCAATTAGCAATTCAAAATGTCAAGTCGCGGATATTAGATGTGTCTTGACGATTCGCCCAGAGGACGTTTCGTACCTAGACATTTCGTACCAACAATACTTTTTGTAAACCTGAGAAGGACTGTGAGACAGAGGGATTTGCCTTCCCCGCTTGTTCTTTCGGTACTCAGAAAAAAGTCAGTAAGCAGTTAGCAATTCAGAATGTCAAGTCAGAAAGCCGTTAGCAATTCGAAATGTGAACTCAGAAAACAGTTAGCAGTTAGCAATTCGAAGTGTGAAGTCAGAAAGAAATTAGCAGTTAGCAATTCAAAATGTCAAGTCACGGATATTAGATGTTTCTTGACGTTCCGACCAGAGAACGTTTCGTGCAAAGACATTTCGTACCAACAATACTTTTTGTGAACCTGAGAAGGACTGTACGTGATTTGCCTTCCTTCTTATGTACCTAGGACGTTTCGTGCCCAGGACGTTATCCACGATGAAGTAAGCAAGCTGTTCGAGAATATGTCTTGTTAACCAGCACCTGCAGCTTACCTCGCTTGCTTCTGTCGGTCCTAAAATGCCAGTAAGCAGTTGTCAGTTAGCGATTCAGAATGTGAAGTCAGCGAGCAGTTCGCAATCTGAAATATGATGTCAGCAAGCAGTTAGCGGTTAGTAATTCGAGATGTGAAGTCATCAAGACGTTCACAGTTAGCAATTCGAAATGTCGAAGATATTGAATGCTTCAAGACATTTCACACACAAGGTGTTTCGTAAATTTGTGATCAATCCGGATCCGAATCTGTGGTCGTTTCGTGCAGGAGATTGGACGTTGTTTACCCATATGTTGGTAGGAGGGGGTTACAAAATGTTGAAAACACGGCACACGAAAGGTACAGATCACTGAGTATGAATTTCCAAAGATGAAATGGAATAAAATCGGTAATCGGAGAGGCTGTACGGATTACGAGCCTTCTTACTTTTAACTCTTTTCCCAGCAAGGTGCGGAAAAGCTCGTAGAAATATCCCTGAATAAATCTGCCAAGGTTAAAGTAACTGTTTACTGTCACAATAAAACGACACAAACATGGATATCGTCAGAACCGGCTCGCCAAGCCATTCTGATGATATTCACGTTTCTACGGTTTAAATGAAATATGTCATTGAAACACTGAGAATTTGGGGGAAATAAGAAAAGTTACCACACTGTCTGGCAATGCATTCCAGTCGCGGATCGTTTGAGGTATATATGGATATCTATAAGTGCCAGTGTTGCACGTAATTAGTTTTACTAATTCAGAGTGAGTGTGGCGTTATCTACATTTGTTCAATTTCAGTATTTTGTGGGATGGAATAGCTACCAGGTCGTACATAATGTAGTAAAAAAAATCAACGCGTTGGTCTCGACGACGCTCCGGTGATGGTTTCCAGTTGAGGTTTTTTATCAGGCTTGAGACACCACTCCTCTAATGTAGTCGTTACAAACGAATCTCACTATCCGTCGCTGTACACATTCAATACTATTGATATATTTTTATAGGTATGAGTTGTCCTAGAGTCTTGGTCTTACTTTAAAATGTGGTTATTTAGTGTGTGGTTGTATGCCGATGGCTCCTTTTTCCTGCTGATTGACAAAAAAAATAACATTTTGGTTGAATTTTATCCCCCAATTGTTCGCCCATTTTGTTAGTGATTTCAGATCCATTTGAAGTTCAAGATGATCTTGGAATGATTTTATTTGCCGATATACTAACAGGCAATCGTCCGCGAATATTCGTACTTGTGATGTAATACCTCTGGGTAGATTGTTTATGTAAGATTACTGAATTAGACCAACGTCGAGCTCGGTTAATTAGTCTGTGGATGGGCGACCATTTACAAATTAATTCGGATTTCCGCGCTGTGTCCTTGGACAAGACACTTCATCACGATTGCCCACATGAGGGCACGGTGACGCCGTGTGTTGAGATGTTCTGCATTCCGAGGTGCACATTTTCAACCAATCTTACTCTGTGCTGTGTAGTGCGCAGTACTAATATGCGGTGCATAGTATGGTCTGATGTTATGACGTTGAGAGCTAGCAGGTGCTCGTCGTTGTTCTATGGTTCTCCCTGGGTAGTCTGGCTTTCTGCGCCAATAAACCTGTCACCGACACAACATGATCCTGGCTGATAAAGCGTCGTTAATACCAATTAATGAATAAAAAAAATCGTTCATGTAGCACAAAAATAGTAAAGGTCCAAGAACTGTCTCTTGTAGGACTCCAAATTCAACTCGGCAAGAAGATGAGGTCACCCCTCAACAATCACTCTATGTGCCCGTTCCATGGGGGGGAAAAACAGTTCAGGATCGCACCACGTATGCCATAATTGTCACGGAGAAGTTTTAGACGGGGAGCCGTGTAGAAAGCTTTAATAAAGTACAAAATTGCCATTATTATGTCTATTTGTTGTTGTTGTTGTTGTTGTTGTTGTTGTTGTTTTTGTCATTCATTTTCACATCGAAGATGGTGATGATTATTTAGCTTTCGCAAGAGTTTCCATTTCTGTAACTGTGTTGTAGTGAAATGGGGATGTTGTACTTTTCCAGCTGATCTAAGATATGGCGACAAATGGTATGTTGTAATGCTTTACTACAAACATTTGTAAATGATACCGGTCAATAATCGCTTGCCTCATGGGGATTTCCTTTAGTGAATTTTGGTGAAATGGTGGCATTCGTCCAGTCCGAGGGCAGGGTGTGGGTGGAAAGACCCTCTCCTGAAGATATAATGAATAGCAGGAGCCGATTCCTTAAAAACACTGCCGAAGAATGTGGTTAAGAATATTGTCTGGGCCGCCGGCTTTTTTAACATTGAATTTATTCAGTAGTTTTTTAACACCCCAGGTTATAATTTAGATATGTGTGGAAAACGAATTTTATATAATTTTGCTTGAGATGAGTTTGGAACTTCTCTTGAAAACACAGTTTTGAAGTGAACCTTCTTACGTCTAATTGTTTACTCGGGAAAGTATAGAAAAGCTGCTGTAAATGGCTCCAAATAAACCCCCGAAGTCTGCACTCGGCAGTAACTGTTTACTACCCCAATGAAAATGCACAAACATGGATATCGCCAGAATTTGCTCGCCAAGCCATTTCTAATGCTATCCAGGTTTGTATGGTTTTATTGAAATATGTCGTTTAAACATTCATAAGTTGGAGAAATAGAACAGAAAAATTCAATTTTTGTTAAAGATGTGTCAGGTATAGTGTCTGGTGGGGTTCGACACATTTTTTTTCGTAAAATTTCAAAATTAGTAGGATGGGAACGAGAACCTGCTGAGTTGTAGCTTTTTTGTGGAGCTGAGAGGCACTGTTGGGTGGAGTAACCTGCCTACCTCACTCACTTCTGCTGATACTCAAAAAAAAGTCAGTGAGCAGTAAGCAATTCAGAATGTGAAGGCAGCTAGCAGTTTGCAGTTCAAAATGTGGAGTCAGCAAGCAGTTAGCAATCGAGCTGTGAAGTCATCAAGGCGTTTAGAGTTAGCAATTAGCAGTTCGAAATATGAAGTCAGCAAGCAGTTGGCAGTTCGAAATGTAAAGTCGCAAAGAAGTTTGTTTGAAGTTCGCAATTCGGAATGTGAAGTCTTGGGTGTTTAGGTTTTCTAGACGTTTTGTGCACAGGGCGTTTCGTGCCAAGAAATTTCGCACCCACAGTTGGCGTTTTTCACCCGAAGTCGTGGTCGCTCCCAGTCCAATGTCACTGTTGTTTTGTGTACGCAAGTGGACGTTTCGAATCATTAGCTTGGGGCAGGGAGAGCGAAACGTTGAGAACACGACGCACGGAACGCCCAGATCACTAGGTACCAAACGACTAAAGGTGAAATGGTAAGATATCGTTAATTCCATGGGTCTTGCGGAGTAGTCAGCTTCCTTACTTTTAACCCTTTACCCAACAAAGTAAAAAAAGTGGCTAGAAGTAACTCCCACCCCGACCCGAG
Source organism: Pictodentalium vernedei (assembly GCA_031216915.1). Classification (NCBI taxonomy): domain Eukaryota; kingdom Metazoa; phylum Mollusca; class Scaphopoda; order Dentaliida; family Dentaliidae; genus Pictodentalium; species Pictodentalium vernedei. The sequence goes on from CM062291.1 coordinate 188,838,994, forward strand.
GTCCAAAGTAACTGTTCACTGCCCAATAAAACTACACAAACATGGATATTATCAGAAACGGCTCACCAAGCCATTTCTGATGGTATAAAAGTTTGTATGGTTTTATTGAACTACTTCAAATATTCAGAATTTCGGGCAGAGATGGAATAAAATCGGTTTTTATGGGGAAGGGTTGTGTAGAGTAAAGAGCCTCCCCACTTGTAACTCTTTATCCAACAGTCAGGAAATTATCGTCTTTTCTTTTTAGGAACCTGAGAGGGTCTGTGGAAGCGGAGACTAGTGACATCCATGATAAGCGATAAGAGCAAAAACAGCAGGCACTGGGTGATTTATCGCAGTATATTTATCAAAATTATTTGTTAATTTATATCAGCTTGGCTGTCGATTACGTTTTTAGGTATATGTGTGAAGTGTATTTATTAATGTAAGTTCAAAAGGATGTGCAGCCGTAACCTAATAGTCAAGTGGTACAAACTATAGATGGGTTAAGCGTTATTAATATATATATGTGATGTGAGACACAGGGTGGCAGAAGCTCCCTAAAAGTGTGTAGAGGGCACACATTTTTAGGTCACACTGTTATCTATTTATTTGTTTATTGGTGTTCAAGGTCATATATTTCTGTACAAAAAGATATAAACAAATATAAACTCAAGATTAGCCAATCAGTAAGGGTCATATATGCCTATACAAAAAAGGCTAATCATGACCGTAACATAGATATAAACTCAAGTTTAGCAAATCATTTATAACCATGTTGCCCATTGTAGAGGACTTTTACCCAAGGCATTGGTTACTGGGTTCTATTCTACCAGCAAAACAGGGCATGTTTAGCACAGTGAACAAGCACTGCTTCACTTCCCAGGATCCCCACGGGGGTAAGTCGCTCTGTTGGCTGTTTATGAAAGACTTTTTTATCTCTGAAAATTATACATCCACACTTGGAACGCCTTGGTAGAACGTTTCTATCGGTTTTGTAGGGGGCAGATTTGTAGCTTACACCTGCCAGGAAATGGAATATTGTGAGAGAGAGGCCATGGTCTGAACCGGTGAAAAAACATTTTGATTTTAAAACCCAAATAGATGCAATATCCTCGCATCTGGAAGCCCCCCCCCCCCCCCCCCCCAACAACACACACACATACACACACACCCACAAACACACTTTGTTTTTGCTCAATCATTGTTTTCTGGTGTTTCTGTCCCATCTTCCCCGGAAATGACCCAAAATGTGGGTTGGGGCACCATATCGCCCACGTAACACCATGGGAAGCAACAACCTATATGCCTACGTTGTTTAACATTAAGATGTTAATGACTATTGAAAACAGTAATGCGTTGACCCCCATCCCGTCGTCATAGGCCCATACCCACGACACGATAATGGCCCGTCAGAAACCTACTTGAGAGCCAATGATAAACCGGGCGTCCAATTCGTATGGAAATAAAATTTTAAAAACGTCATGGCGGACTTTCCACTCAACGACATGAGATTGGAGAAAAAAAGAATGTCAGCAACTATAATTTATTTATTATTTATTGGTGTTTAACGACGCTTTCAACAGCCAGGGTTATGTCGGTGACAATTTTTTTTTCATTGATGGAAGAAGTCGGAGTACCCGGAGAGAACCACCGAGCAGCGACGAGCACCCGTCAGCTCTCCAACGTCATAACCCAGACCATACTATGCACCATATAGCAGTACTACGCACTGTACAGCACAGACGGGGTTAGATTGGTTGAACACATGTGCGCCTCGGCGTGCGGTACGTCTCAGCACACGTTATTGTGCCCCACTATTCTGTACTAGAACAGTCAAATCAGCACATCAAGGAACTTTGTATCAGTATCGACCTAACTTCTACCTTATTTTGCCTGGAAAAGCGTGGAATTAGGGAAATATATATGATGAAATTTTAAAATTTTTCCAACTGCACCTTCACCCCTCCCCCCCCCCCCCCCCCCCCCCACACACACACACTTCCAAAAATATTATTCCTTCGGTAATCGAATACTAAAATCCAACTTATAACTGAGGGGAAAATTCTCATGAATGATCCTACAGCACCACTTTAGCAGCTTACACCAAGGGAAATGAAAAAAATCTACAAACATTTACCTATTCACCGGATTCATTCGGTCCCCGGAGATTGTGTTCGATATCTGTCCCATCTTCCACGTAAGACTCAATGTAGTGAAAAAACGTATGAATCTAGACGGGTGTCATCCGGTTAATTTTTTTTATTTATTTCAATTTGAATATGCTTAAATAATGTGGCCGGTTCCGTGACTCGGTTGTAGTTTTATGAGAGACCACTCGGACTCACAAAATATAGTTTTCCTTGAAATGATCGAGTTATTCTTTTGGTTTACCGAAATAATCAATTATTTTGGTGGATTTGCCACATAAAGTTTTTGCTTATCATATACGTATATCATGGCATTCCCGGTGTGGAGGTGCAACTTCTAGGTTCAAAGAAACTGCGTCTTTTGGGGTCTGAAATTCAAAAGTTTCTCATGACCGACAACTCGCCCGCCCAAACCTTGATTGAACGATTCGGACTTCAGCGTTCGGTCCTTGGGCAAGGCACTTCACCCAATTACCCGCATGGAGACACGATGATGATGTGAGCTGAGGTGCACTACATGCTGATTTGCAGTGTCTCCAGCTTATCTGACCCCACCTGCTTCAATTATTTTTTGTGGGTTGACAGTCATTTCGAAAAGGTGACTTTCAGTCTGGGCCGTGATCTTAAAAACAACGTGGACACTGCGTTATACGTTCAGTCCGAGAAAAAAAAAACACTCGCAGTCTTGCACCATTGATGCCCAGGTTTTCTCTGAGCACTGATAAATTGACAGTCTCAACGAGATAGTGCCTGTTGGGCACCCATCCAAAATGCACGACCAATTACCAGTACTTTTTCCGATGTGGCGCACTGGCTGAAGGAGATCGTACTCTTTGAAATACCATGTTTATATTACGCATAATAGCCCGTGGTAACAGCTTACATATTTCTGGAGACTATGAACCACTTACCATATGAGCGTAGGCCTACAAATCTCAAAACAGTAAATATATAAGTGGGCACCAATTGTTGGCTTGGGCATGAGTTGTAAGGGTTGGCCTGTGCGGGTCCACTGTTGGTTCTAGTATTTGCTTTAAAAAATCGGCCTAGTCTTACACCCCCTCTCTTTGATACTATGGGTCTGAGCAAGTGTGTATACTGACTCGCTAAGGCCCAACGGTGAACGCCCATGCCAATTCCAGCACGAGGTTCAGCGCACTGGGTCAGAGTTTTATCACAATGAAAGTTCCTATTCCATGAAACTATAAAGTGGTCACTGACACTTGAAAACTACAGAAAGTAGCTGAATGATAAAGGGGAATTAAACATTTTTCTCTTAGTGCGTTAGGGCAAAACTATTTACTCTTGTATATCTTTCCCTCTCCGTTGGCTCACCATCCCGCCACCTTTCACCTCAATATGATGGGTAATGCCGTAACACAAGAGGTCAAAGATATAACATATTATTCAAAAGGCTATAATTACATGTAATTTCAACATAAAGCCTACAGAAATGACCAGACCAAGCAACGTTCTATTCCAGTAACACTCCCATGTTGAAACAACAGCATGACACATGTTCATCGGATATGAGTTGCTGTGGCCAAGCTGTGAGGATTTGAAGTTGTTAAGGGAAGGTAGAAATTATTTTAAAAACATGACTAGAGGACCACAAATCAACAAGTCGAGTTTCGACATTGAAATAAAAAAGCAAATTATCTGTCGCAACAGTGTCTTCCAGTCCTATAGTGTACCTCTGGTAACCCCCGGTGTAACTTTTGTAAAGATACACAAAATAGAACTAAATAAAGTTATTGCTCAGGAATCAATTCATTTATAGTAACAATGACTTTGGTCTAAGGTAATCAAACACCCAACCCCGCCCCCAAAATCAAGAGGAGTCTTGCCATCCTACACAGTACTGCACACTTCGAATTTCTAACTGCTTTCTGACTTCACATTTCGAATTGCTAACTGCTTTCTGACTGGACATTCTGAATTGCTAACTGTTTGCTGACTCCACAATTCGAACTACTAACTGCTCACTGCTTTCTGACTTCACATTTCAAATTGCTTGCTGCTTTCTGACTTGACATTCTGAATTGCTAACTGTTTACTGAGTTTTTCTGTGTACCGACAGAACAAGAGGGGAAGGGAAATATCTCTGACTCACAGTCCTACTTGGGTTGACAAAAGTAGTGTTGGTGCAAAATGTCTTGGTAAAAAAATGTCCTTTGGACGAAACGTCAAGAAAATCTCTTATCCACGACTTGACATTTTTAATTTCTAATTTCTAACTGCTTTCTGACTTCTCACTTCGAATTGCTAAGTGCTAACTGCTTTCTTACTTCACATTTCGAATTGCTAACTGCTTTCTGACTTGACATTCTGAATTACTAACTGTTTACTGACTTTTTGTGAGTTCCGATAGAATAAGCGGGAAAGGCAAAGCCCTCTTTCTCACAGTCCTTCTCGTGTTGAAAAAGTATTGTTGGTACGAAATATCTTGGTATGAAACGTCCTCTGGACGAAACGCCAAGCAAACATCTAATATCCGCGACTTGACATTTTGAATTGCTAACTGCTAACTGCTTGCTGACTTTACATTTCGAATTGCTAACTGCTTGCTGACTTCACGGACCCCTAACAATCCTACACTTGATGACATCCAGAATGACGATACTTTTGATTTCATCTCTACATTCAATAGTACACTCTCCGAAGACAGCGAGGACATGAATCACCCTATTGCAATGGATAACAAACTGTGCAAGTACTATACACCCGAGCAATTCCAAGATAATATACCGGGCCAAAGTAAATCTCTCTCCCCTCTTCAATATAAACTGCCAAAGTCTAAATGCGAATTTCGAAAATCTCTGTAATTTATTGTGCGATCTGCAGTCGGATAGAAACTATTTTGACGTAATAGGTCTGGCTGAAATATTTAACCCCACAACTCTGTGCTACGAACTTGAAGGCTATCACTCTCTTATTTGCAACACACGACCCGACAATGATGATGGAAGAGGTGGTGTTGGTTTATTTGTAAAATATAATTTGTCCTGCAAAATAAGCAATGATCTCTCAGTCTTTATCCCTCATGTCTTTGAATCATTATTCATAGAAATCACTGGCAAAAATAAAAGTATAATTAGTTCCATCTATAGACCAAATACTGCACCAAAAGCAGACCTCGACCTTTTTCTAACCGAATTATATCGACTATTGGATGTAATAAACTCCGAAAATAAAAGAGCTTATCTCATGGGCGACTTTAATATTGATCTCTTAAATTTCAACACTCACACTAAGACCAACTCTTATACAGATTCTCGGTTCAGTGCAGGTTTCATGCCAGTTATCACGAGGCCAACGAGAATAACGGACACTTCCGCAACACTAATCGATCATATATTCATCAATAATCCTAATCCATATGAATCGGGAATTGTAATTACTGATGTTAGCGACCACTTCGCAACATTTTATTACGAGGACAAAAGCACCTGCCCGGTCCACTAAACTCAAACCATGAAACGCGTGTTCAAAAGGACAAATATTGATCAATTGAAGCAGCTTTTATCGGAATGCGACTTTTCGGACGTTCTTAGTATAGAATGTCCGAATAGAGCGTATGATCTTTCCCTCGACAAATTCTATTGTCTCTTTAACAGAGCGTTCCCACTGGAAGAGAGATCAACTCCGCAGAAGTACATAAAACGTGAACCATGGATAACACGTGGCCTCTTACAATCCTCTTTGAACAAAAATAAATTATATGCTAGAAAGATAAAATCCCCCCCCCCCCCCCCCCGAAACGTCACTGAATACAAAGACTATTACCGGATTTTCAACCGACTTAAAAGAACAAGTAAATCTGATTATTACACCGATACCCTACTGTCAAATAAAAATAACATTAAAAAACCTGGGAAATTTTGCGTAAAGCAATTAGCAAAACTGAACGAACCGCCACACTGTTGTCTTCCTTTCGTGCTGACAACGACGAACTAACCGACCCTAGATTGATTGCCGATAGATTTAATACCTTTTTTGCAAGCATAGGTAAATCAATCAGTGACGAAATACCTTCGTCAAACCGTCATTTCTCGGACTACACTGGCAACATCAATGCGGAATCTTTCTTCATATCGCCCACAAACGTACATGAAGTGATTCCCTGTGTTAATAGCATTCGAGGAAAGGCAACTAAAGATGGTGATAACTTGTCGACTAAGCTTTTAAAAGAAATCATCTTCGAGGTGGCTAATCCGCTAACTCACATAATTAACCTCTCGTTCTCTACTGGTATAGCGCCAGGTAAAATGAAGATAGCCAAAATTATACCTATTTTCAAATCCGGCGATCCCCATGTATTCAATAATTACCGGCCCATTATTATTCTTCCGGCATTCTCAAAAGTACTTGAAGAATGTATGTATTCTCGCGTATCCAGTTTCTTAGATGACCAAAAGACTGTATACCAGTATCAATTTGGGTTTAGAAAGCACCATTCAACCATACATCCTATACTTCACCTAATAAATAATGTTGCTGAAGCAAACGATAAAATAACTAAAGATTGCACCCTTTCGATTTTCCTAGATTTTGCGAAAAGCTTTCGATAGCATTGACCATAACATTCTGCTGGAATATTATGGCATTCGAGGGTTAGCTATTTCCGGGTTTAAGGATTATTTAACAGAAAGAAGCCAGTCTGTTTCTTTCCATAATGAGGTATCTGACAACAGAGAGATCATCACAGGTGTACCCCAGGGTTCTATCCTCGCGTCCATTTTATTTGTACTATATATCAACGACATCATTTAGTTATTTATTTACTTATTTATTTATTGGTGTTTATGGTCATATACTTATGCACAATGGCTAATCATGACCGTGACAGTTTTACGGGTGGAGGAAGCCGGAGTACCCGGAGAGAGCCACCGAGCAACGAAGAGCAGCTGTCAGCTCCCCAACATCGAAACTCCGCACTGCAGCACAGGCAGGGTTAGATTAGTTGAAGACATGCGTACCATCGACGTGCAGTGCGCCTTAGTACACGGCGTCAACGTGCCCCCATGTGGACAATCGGGGTTAAGTGCCGTGCCCAAGGACAGAACACCAACGACATCAGCAAATCGACATTGTTAAAAGTCTTGTCGTTCGCAGATGACACAACAGTGCATGCGGCTAGCAATAGCGTCGATACTCTTATAGAAAATACAAATTCTGAGTTGTATAGCATAAGTGAGTGGTGCTCTGCGAATAAATTGGCTCTAGACGCTTCTAAAACCAAATTCATGTTATTCCACCCCCAAAATGATCCAAAAATAGTGTGATCGGCAAGAGCATATCATTGAATAATACGAATATTACACTAGTGGGTAACCATCAAGAGGAAACGACATTTAAGTTTCTCGGTATTCATATAGATGAAACTCTCAAATTCAAGCAACACATCTCCACCGTATGCTTGAAAATCGCCTGGGCTACTTTTGCTATAAATCGGGCTAAAAAATTCCTTCCCCGAGTAGCTCTAAGATTATTGTACTTCTCTCTGATCCAAAGTCATTTAATTTATGGGATACAAATGTGGGGACACGCTGCAGCCACAAATAGGATCCTTGGTCTGCAAAAAAGCTATTCGAGCGATAACGAAACGATCCTATACTTCACACACCGATCCCCTTTTCAAAAGCTGTGGTATACTAAAATTTAGAGACTTTTATAAACTACACAGTCTCCTGTTCATGCACGGTTGGTTTAATAATAAACTACCCGAGTCCTTCAATAACACATTTGAAATTTATACAAACCCATCTGGCATGAATACTGGACAGTCCGGTAATATGCGCACACGGAAACCCAGAACTTGCTTCTTGGCCGAACTCCCGTTCCATTCTTTCCCGCGGATTTGGAATGACATTGGACCATCAGTCCAGCGTCTCAATAGATCCCAATTTAAAAAGGCGATAATAGACAAGGCTCTAAATTCATACCATTCAGATGTCTCTCTCGTAATAACCCTTCATGTCCCGATTGTACTTCCATTTCGCCTGGATCTCCACATTCAGATTTCAACATTCTAGAATCTAGGCTTTGCTGGTTAGACAATTAAATTTTTGATCAATTTCTGTAATGCAATTTCTGCAATACTTTGGCCCCTTACCTAGCGCAATAGTCGTGTCAGGTCTGCACTGTTCGCAAAGATCGCACTGTGCGGGTTTAATTCGTGTCTGTTCTTGCCTCCGAAACAGGGCCCATGGTTTATTACTGCAGTGAGCTCATTGAGTCATTCCTCTGAGTGCCATGTCCTTGTCCATGGGGCTAGAATTGAAAGTTAAAGGACTGATAAGAAAAATAAATGGAAATCCTATTTAAGAGCGTTTCTTGTGAAAACAGTGTTCTGTTTGCGCTCGGCTAGGGGTTAAATAATTAAATAATTATGTACTACAAGTTCCCCTCATGAATCCCAAGGATGCAAATTGTTTACAGTTTTGATGTTAGGACTAATTATCTTTTAATATGGGAATGGCAGGAAGACAGCCCCCAGGGCTATGCTGTTTCCAGGCAGTGTACATTTATTTCTGTACATTTCTGCAAGTTGTTTATTATACTCCATGTAAACGTATACTGCAAAATAAATTTCATTTCAAATTTCACTTCATGGGGCCAAATACAAAATCCAAAACCTTTATGCATATCTAGAGACCCCATCGGAACATATGAACACACTTTCAACGTTTCCAATTAAAACCCCTCGGAGTCTTTCACCTGAAACCGGTTCTCTAACAACATAAATGGTGATACGGGCGCCACATCGGGCAGAATACAAAATCCAAAACCTTTATCCACATCTAGAGACCCTACCGGAACATATGAACACACTTTCAACGTTTCGAATTAAAACCCTTAGAAGCCTTTTGCAGGAAACCGATTCTCTAACGACAAAGTGGCGCTACGGGCGCCATATGGGACCGAAACAAAAATTTGAAACCTTTATGCACATCTAAAGACCCTAGGGGAACATATGAAGACACTTTCAACGTTTCGAATTAAAAACCATAGGAGCCTTTTGCCGGAAACCGATTCCCTAACGACAAAGTGGCGTTACGGGCGCCATATGGGACCGAAACAAAAATCTGAAACCTTTATGCACATCTAGACACCCTATCAGAATATATGAACACACTTTGAACGTTTCGAATTAAAACCCCTGGGGCCTTTCGCCGGAAACCGATTCTCTAACGAGAAAAGTGGTGCTATAATAAAAGTGGTTCCAGTGGAACCACCTGGGAGCCAAATCAAAATTCCGAAGCCTTTATGGACATCTACACATGCTACCAGAACATCTTAGCATAGTTTAAAGGTTTCGAATTGAAGACCCTAAGAGCCTTTGAATGGAAACTGATTTTCCAACAACAACAATACTAAAACGGTGTCGTTTGTGTGCAAAGCACACTAAGGTATATCATAGCATTTTCAGTATGTCATCATGATGGGCGCAAATCAATTCACATTCTCTAACGACAAAAGTGGCGCTACGGGCGCTACGAGCGGCTGATTCAAAAATCCAAAACCTTTTTGCACATCTAGAGACCCCACTTGAACACACTTCGACCGTTTCGAATTAAACCCCCGAGGAGCCTTTCTCCGGAAACCGATTCTCTAAAGACAAACGTGGTGCTACGGGCGCAACATGGAACCGAATGCAAAATCCAAAACCATTATGCACATCTAGAGATCCTACCAGAACATATGAACAAACGTTCAACGTTTGGAATTAAAACCCCTAGCAGCCTTTTGCCAGAAACCGATTGTCTAACAACAAAAGTGTCGCTACGGGCGCCACATGGGGCCGAATCAAAAATACGAAACTTTTATGCACATCTACAGACCCTACCGGAAGATATGAACACACTTTAAACGTTTCGAATTGAAAGCCCCAGCAGCCTTTTGCCGGAAGCCGATTCTCTTAACGACAAAGTGGCGTAACGGGCACCACATGAGGCCGAATCAAAAATCCGAAACCGTTATGCACATCTAGAGACCCTACTTGAACATATGAACACACTTTGACAGTTTCGAATTAAATCCCGTAGGAGCCTTTCTCCGGAAACCAATTTTCTAACGACAAAAGTGGTTCTACGGGCGCCACATGGGCCGAATGCAAAATCCAAAACCTTTATGCACATCTGCAGACCCCACCTGAAGATATGAACACACTTTAAACGTTTCGAATTAAAACCCCACCGGAGCCTTTTGCCGGAAACCGATTCTCTAATGACAAAAGTGGTGCTACGGGCGCCACATGGGGCCGATTCAATATTCTTTATGTGATCCCCGACAGGTATCTTCCATCAGAGTCAAAGGCAGTGTTGGAGTCAGATTTTGTTTTAACGGGAGTGACAGGTAGACAGCCAATCTGGATCAAATGTAAATATTCTGAAAAATAATACAGATTTGAAATTGTATATAAAACTATACCGTTACATAAATATCAATATCAATATCAATATCTGAAACCTTTATGGATATCTACAGACCTTACCGGAAGATATGAACACAGTTTAAACAACTGAAATCACATATCCGAGGAGTCTTTTGTCGAAAAGCTGTATTTGAGCTCAGTCTTTAATTGCGCCACTGGCACCACCTGGTGAGAAAAATTCAAACTAAACCTATTTTTGCCATCTCCATACCATAGTTAAGATGTATGGTAAGTTTCAAAATTATAGCTGGAAAAAGGGACGTACAGATGGAGATAATCTGAAAGTGTGGGGATAAAAAGTGATTCCACTGGAACCACTTGGGGCCAAATAAAAACACCCGAAACCTTTATGCACATCTACAGATGCTATCTGAACACCTCAGCATAGTTTAAATGTTTCGAATTACATACTCTTGGTGATATGAAGTTCGGACGTCCGGTCGGGACGGGACGGGTGGGACAGACGGGACGGACGGAGATCACCACAATGTCCCGTTTTTTTTTATCAAAAATGCGGGGTTAAAAATAAACATGAAAAAAAGTTCCCCCAAAATCGGTCGATAATTCCACACTAGGGTAGAGCTAGGGGGGGGGGGGGATGAAGGGGGGGGGGGGGGGGGGCAGATTCGGTTTCGGTTCAGGAAAATCTTGTGTTAACAATATATTGTAAATAACACTTAAGCTTCCTTAACTTCGGAAAATCCGCAATAATTTGTACGATACAACTCACCACAAAAAGCTATGCCAGTAAAGTAAATATCTCAATTGGGTTCAGCCTAACTACCCTTTGATTATTCTTATGGGTTCTAGGGGGGTAAGGTGCTTAGCCTATAGATTCAGAGAACAAGAGGCCCCAGGGAGCCTGAGGGGGTTCACCTGATATAGTTGCCCAAATATCAACCCAGGTAATTGGTTTGAACAAGTTGCATCTGCCCCACCTAAGAAAAGCTTATAACAAATATCCAAAAATTCTGACCGGTGGATCTGAAAAAAAAGATTTTAAAGAATATTCCTCATATTATAAATCGGGCTCCCACAGGGAGCCCAAATATGAACCCAGGGACTTGGCTTGAACAAACTTGAATCTCACCTCCCTAAGGATGCTGTATACCAAATATCTTCTGACTGCTGGATCTGATGAAAAATATTTAAAAAAAATATTCCTCATATGGAACTAAGTTATAATTCGAGCTTCCGCAGGGAGCCCAAATATGAACCCAGGGACTTGGCTTGAACAAACTTGAATCTCACCCCTGGGGATGCTGTATACCAAATATCAAAAGATACTGATTGGTGTATCGATTTTAAAAGAATATTCCTCATATTGCATTAATCTGAACATTTGGGCTCCCATAGAGAGCCCAGATATGGATCCAGGGATTTGATTTCAACAAACGTGTGAATGAATCTTCGAAAGATGTTATATGTGAAATATGAAAGCCTTTGGAACAGTGGTATGGGAGAAGAAGATTCTTTAATGTTTTTCCCATTACTCACAGTGTTAAAAATGATGACTCAGCATTTTTTCAAAGTCCTGGAAAAGTACCCTATGATAAACCGATGGCAATTCTTTTTGGACCATTCCTTTCTGCTGTTCCTAAGGAAGCTTCACACAAAATAAAAGTTCTCAGTGCCGTGTAATTTTGGAGATATGGGCGTTTTAATTGTTTTTATTTTTAGCTCCTGCAGTTCCCATGGGGCGACGTGAAACATTGTTTGGCATAAATTAGGTACTGATGACCCAATAAGCCCTCATATTAAAATTGGTTTCAAATCGGCGTCTCAGTTCGGAAAAAAGAAATTTTGGTACAATTCGGGTTCCCAGAGAAAGCACAAATATGAACCTAGGGACTTGGCTTTAACAAACATATATCTCACCTCCCTAAGGATATTGTATACCAAATATCAAAAGATTCTGACTGGTGGATGTGAAGAAGATTTTTGGAGAATGTTCCTCATATTGAACTAAGTTATAATTCGGGTTTCCCACAGGGAGCCCAAATATAAACCAAGGGACTTGATTTGAACAAACTTGAATCTCACTCCCCGTAAGGATGCTGCATACCAAATATCAAAATATTCTGATTAGTGGATCTGAAGAAGAAGATATTTAAAGAATATTCCTCATATTGCACTAATTTGAACATTTGGGCTCCCATAGAGAGCCCAAATATGGACCCAGGGAATTTTTTTTCAACAAATATGTGAATCAATCCTCCAAAGATGTTATATGTAAATATGAAAGCTTTTGGAGTAGTGACTTGGGAGAAGAAGATTCTTTAATGTTTTCCCCATTTACCCACAGTGTTAAAAAATGATGACTCAGCAATTTTTCAAAGTCCCGAAAACGTACCCTATGATAAAACCGATCGCATTTTTTTTTACCATTCCTTTCTGCTGGTCCTAAGGAAGCTTCACACCTAATAAAAATTCTCAGTGTCGTAAAGTTTTGGAGATATGGGCATTTTAACTTTTTTCTATTTTTGGCTCCTGCGATTCCCATGAAGCGACGGGAAATTTTTTAGGGGCATAAATTAAGTACTTATGGCCCAATAACCCCTCATATCAAATTTGGTTCAAATCAGCCTCTCGGTTTGGAAAATAGAAATTTTGGGCGGGGCCAAAATTCTTGCCCCTCCAATAACCACGGCAAATATAGCCCCGCGAACTTCTCTTGAACAAATCTGAGTCTACACCTCAAAAGGAAACTGCACACCAAATGTCAAGTCTCTGCTAATGCTGGTTCATGAGAAGAAGAGTTTTTAAGATTTATGCACACCTTTTGGGCGTGGCCCTATCCAGGGGCGAGGCAACTTGATTTGAACAAAATCAAAATGCGATGTCATAACACACAAGCAACTCAAATTTCACTTAAATCGGATCAGCGGTTTTGGAGGAGAAGTCGCAAGCACCATGTTTACGGACGACGGACGACGAGTGATCACTAAAGCTCACCCTGACTTTCAGTCAGGTGAGCTAAAAATATAAATTAGGACAACAAATGAATAAACCTCATCTCATCTATGTTGTGTTCTTGTTCTAACTCTTCTCAGTTATTGGCACGTCCACTCATACACACCATAAGCAGTACTACGACAGCAGTTCTCTCTCATTCTAGCCACTGCTGAAAGTATTACTGGCTTTTAGACTTATTAACGCCATCACTAGCTTTTTCTACCATTGCTCATATCCACTATATTCCTAACCAATACCAGTACAGATCCCAGTTTGTATCATTATCGGTGATGGCCTTGGTGTTTTTATAACCGAGAACCAATGAGAGCTAAATACCAATGACACCGATAAGCTCATTTACTCCTGCGACTCTTTGACTCATTCCGGCATTTTGGGATATCTAGAACATGACTTGTATACAGCTCCTAGTTACTATATGTCTAGTTCCTATACAGCTCCTGGATCCTAAATAGCTCCCAGCTCCTGTAGGTTCCTATATAGCTTCGAGATTATCTAATGACCTTCGTGGCTCCAAGACAACTGATAATGACCTGTGCACGGTCATAACTGTTTGTCATATGATATGCTTTCACTGTCTTCTTCCAGTACTATCGTCTTCTACTACCACTTCATCCGGAACCCACCATTACCATGAGGGGGCCCAATTGCTACTACCAATAAGAGTACTGCTATAGGATTGAGCCTTAGCTAGCACGTACTTACATGCTTTACGTCCTGTTGTACTATACCTGTGTTTTCCTAATTCAATAGTTTCCTACCACTACTCTTGGCCCTTAACAATATTGTTTCCTCAAGTCGTAGCATTTGTTTCCACTACTACGGTCTCCATTCAGTCCACTACCGTCTGCTGCTCCCACTATACAAGTGTACTAACCCCCACCTATCCCTTTCCCGGCCTCCTAGCAGTGGCACTACCAGCGTCTTCTACCCTTGCTTCTACTTATTACCAAACTGCACTATCTCTGATAACTACCACAGCTCCTTGGCAACTACTGTCTTCTGTTCCCGCTATCGGTGCTAGAGTGACAGTACGGCCCTAGCACCTATCACTACTGCTGATACAACCAAACACTAGTAACCTACTATTTACCACTAATCCGGTCTCCTACCAGTACCTTTCCATCCAGTCTTATCATTGATTTCTGGTACTTATGGCTCCTGTCAATTCACTGGTATTAGCATTAGTTGTTGTAGGTATTATGGTTTGTGTTGTTGTTGGTGTTTTCAATGTTGGTGTTGTAGTGGTCGGTATAGCAGTTGTTAGGATAGTAGTTGTGGTGGTTGGTATTGTAGTTGTGGTGGTTGGTGTTGTGGGTCTAATGGTTGGTGAAGCCGCTGTTGGCGTTTTCAAGGTTGGTGTTGTAGTCTTTGGTGTAGTAGATGTTGGTGTGGTCAAAGTTGGTGTAGCTTTAGTTGTTGTAGCTGTTGGTGTTCCAAAGGTTGGTGTGATAATCACAGTAATTGTGTGGTGATGGCTGATAGAGTTGTCGTAGTAGTTGTAGTGGTTGTTGCATTGGTTGGTAGTAGTTGCTGGTGCGGTCAATGTTGGTATTGTAGTAGTTATTAGGGTTGTAGGGGGTGATGCTGCTGGAGCTGTTGTAGTTGATGCAGTGGTTGATGTACCGCTTGCTGGTGCTGTATTGACTGGTGTAGTAGTTATCGATTTTGTATGATTGGTATGCTAGTATGTGGTGTGGTATTGATTGTTGATGTTTTTGTATTACCAGTGTTTGTATAGTGGTTGCCATAATAGTTATTTGTGTAGTAGTGGCGGTTTGTGCAGTAGCGGTAGTGGTGGTTTGTGTAGTAGTGGTTATGGAGGTATCTGTTGGAACGGTTGGTGCAGTTGAGGTTTTTGTTGATATATTACCTTTTGGTTTGATTGTTTTATGTAGTATTTACAGTTGTTCTGTAATAGTTGTAATGTGTAGTAGTTGTAGCAGTTGTAGTTGTAGTGGTTGGTGCAGTAGTTGTTAGTGTTGTCATTGTTGGTGTTGTAGTAGATGGTACAGTTATTACAGGTGTCATTATGGCTAGAGTGTCAGTTGTCGTTCTTGGTGTAGTTGTGATCAGTGTTCCATACACCTGGAACCTAATTAAGCACCCCCTGAAATGTTTCATGACAGTGAAGTTGCTATTACTGATTTAATGATTCCTGTGTCATGTATTGCGGAATTAGAGTTAATGTCTCTATCGATCTACAATCGTAAGTGAGGACTAGTCGTTGTGTTAACTGGTAGAACCGTGAAGTCCCGCCAGCCCATGGCTTTTTGGTTTTCCCTTCCAAACGAAATTGGACAGTTTTCATCTTCCAGTTACTTTACGAATCTTGTCGTGCATCAATTGAAATAACGTAACGAACTCTTAATTCAAGTTATCTAACATTTAATTCTATAATACTTCGACTGTTCTGTCGTTGTCTCTGGCTTTATACAGCTTATAAAATTACAGCAAAATTCATACCTTATTTTACACAGCAGTGGCGGCATCCGTCAAAAGTCTTGTACGAAGGTATATTGCGCGTGATGAGCCAGGAGACAACATGGCCCAACACCCAGAAAACGGTGCTTATATTCACCAATTTTAATGCAATACATAATCATGCGACTACCAGTCAGCAGAAAATTTAGGGAAAGTCTCCTGATGTGGCAGTCGCTATTTTTGGACTCTTGTACTGCAATGCAGACAGCCAGTCATTCTGCATCCAGTCCATGGAACTTCTTTATCAAACTAGTAGTCTGTCGGGTGCCTGTTAACCGGCAGAATAGCCTGCTGGAATTCACAATTTGCAATTCAGCATCACCTGATATCTGGTGATGTTCCACCAGGTGCATGTTATGATTTGATAACAGATCGAACAATAACATCACAGAAACTACTGCAGAATGTTATGATACTTTCTATCAACAAATCCTACTGTTTTATTGTGAGGTGACAATACGATGCTATGCCTGGTAATATGAACAGAACATCTGGCGTCCAATCTCGTGTGGGAACTCAAAGTACTTCTGTACTCTGATCGCCAGCTAGTATAATTCCATGTAACTTTGACTTTCATTAAAACTGTTCATA
Source organism: Pictodentalium vernedei (assembly GCA_031216915.1). NCBI lineage: Eukaryota > Metazoa > Mollusca > Scaphopoda > Dentaliida > Dentaliidae > Pictodentalium > Pictodentalium vernedei. The sequence goes on from CM062291.1 coordinate 188,855,608, forward strand.
GAATAGAAATTGTCTATTAAATCTTTTATTAAGCTACAATACATCCCTAATGCAGAAGAGCTGTAGCTCTTCTCTCGAGCTTGATTAACTCATGTGGGGTAACTTCGCAACACTTGCAGTACATTTCGTCTAGTGAAACATGATGTTTCTGGTTGATAGTGTACCTAAAACACATCCCCTCGTCCACTTGAAGCATGCTTCCCACGAATGTCACAAAAAACACTATCATCCACACGCAATATCTGGGTATAAAACAAGAAAATTTGTAACTTCTTTTATCAATAAATGTTGACATGGCAAGTAGGTGACTGTCAGAGGCACTGAGATGGCAAATCGTTGGCATGCATGCAACAGACAGGTCATTCAAAGTTACTATAGGCAGCTTGACTATAGTCATTCTGTCATCAGCAAACTTGTCCGAAAAGATCAACAAACCAACGATGTTAAGGACCGACCAAGGTCTGGACAACACCAAACGACCTCCCCTCGAAAAGATCGGAGTCTGGCATGCCTCGGAAGGCGTGAACCCTGCTGATGACAGAATACTTGTCGAGAGAACATTTTTCCATCAAAAAACATTAATGACAGATATGTGTAATTAGGGCCATTAAAATACTGCATATATTCATCACTGTGTTGTCTTTCGTTTGTCAATAGACCATTCTGCAAACAATCACCTCTAGCCATCTATTAACACCACTACAAAAAACAGGGGTGCTTAATTAAGTTGCAGGTGTATAGTTGTTTGTGTTGACGTGGTGGTTGTAGTGGTTATTGATGTAGTCGTCAGTGTATTAGTTGTGTTGTTGGGAGTTTTAGTTACAGTTGTTGTTATTGTAGTTGAGGTTGTTGGTGTAGTTGTTGGTATTGTAGTGATTGGTGTTGTGGTAGTTGATGTAGTTAGTTGTTGGTACAGTAGTTGCAGTGGTTGGTGAAGTAGTTGTGTTTGTTGGTGATGTATAGTTGGTTTTGCCGATGTTGATGTTGTAGTGTTTGGCGCAGTACATGTTGATGTTGTCAAGGTCAGTGTAGTATATGTTGATGCAGCAGTTGCAAGAGTTTAGTACGATGATAGTGCTGTCGTGATGTTTGGTGGTTGTTGATGTTATTGATGTAGTAGTTGTGGTTAGTGTTGTAGTGGATGGTCTAGTAGTTTATTAGTTGTTGGTATAATAGTTGTGGTGGTTTGTGTAGTAGTTACAGCAGTTATTGTTGTAGTGGTTAGTGTAGTACTTGGTGGTGTCAATAACGCTTATATTGTAGTAGATGGTGTAGTAGTTGTTGGTATAGTAGTCATGGTTGTTGGTGCTGTAGGTATAGTGACTGGTCTTGTGTTGCAATTGTTTGCATCACAGTAGTTAGTGTTGTGGAGATTGGTTCAGTAGTTGTGGTTGTTTGTGTAGTAGTGGATTGTTTGTATTGTAGTTGTAGATCTAAGGTGCTGCAGGTTTAGTTATGGCGATTTGTGAATTAGTTGTAGTGGTTTTTATCTGGGTTGAAATTATTGGTGTAGTAATGTTTGTGGGTGGTATTGTAGTGGTTGGTGCTGTAGTTAAGATGATGTAGTAGTTGTCAGTGGTGGTACTGCAGCGTTTGGCTATATAGGTGTTGGTACAGTAGCAGTCGTTATTGTTTGTGTAGTACTGGTTGGTGTTGAAAGGCTGATACAGTAGTAGTTGTTAGTGTCATAGTAGTAGTGGTTGCTGTTGTCACTTTGTATCCTGGGTGAAGGTGTTGCAGTTTCTAGTGATTAGTGTTGTAGTTGCAGTGGCTGCGTGATGTTGTAGCTCTTAGTATCGTGGTTATATTGTTTGGTATTATAGTTGCAGTGGTTGCTATAGTAGTTGTAGGTTTAGTAGTTGTCATGGTCGTCGTGAAGTGGTGGTTCGTGTAGTGTTCGTGATTCTTGATGTATTAGTTGGAGTGGTTTGTGTTGCAGTTGTTATTGTAGTAGTAGTTGTGGTGATTGGGTTGGTAGTTGTCATTTCGGGGGCGTAGCTGGTATCTCTGGTATCTCTGTGGCTGGTGTAGTAGTTGGTATTGTCGAGTGGTTAGTGTTGTAGTTGAAGCTGTTGATACAGAAGCGCTGGTCTGCTAGAAGTGAGGTGCTTGGCAAACATAGTGTGTGATGTCGTAACAAAAGTGATATATTTTCCAACTCATCGTTGGAAATAGGATGTTGTCAAGGTACCACATGATATAACTTCATAGCTATAGTTTAAGGCCGTTGCTATGGATAGATATCGTGATTAGTGATGTCATCACTGATCAGTCACGTGACCACTAACATCGAATAAGCCATGAGTCACGTGGACAATGATATCATCCAATACGCCACAAGTCACGTGACCAGTGACATCATCGATGATGTAGCTGGTGAAACTAATGAACCATACATACAAATAGGTTTTATACAGCTCCTAGGCTCCTAGACCCTATATAGGAGCTAGGAGCCATATAGGTGGTCGGATGAATATCAGCTTGGAGCTATATATATATATTCTCCTTTAAAAAGTGCCGTTCTCCCAAATCCTGAACGGCTAAGGACGAATTTTGTATTGATATATATAAGGTAATTCTTAACGTAAAAATTAATATGAGGACTTATAGGTTACCTTGTTAGTGGTCTTGTTGGAGAAGTTTCATTCAATTCGATTTAGGAGATAAACGTCTCTTGTTGAGTTAGACATTCGGGAATTTAACTATGGAAAACCACTTAACGAGCCCCGAAGAGCCCCCAACAAGAGACATTTACCTCCATTGTAACTCCTGTCATCGTTAGAAGTGAAACATTTTTCCAAACCCGTTCCATTTGAAGAAAAACAATAAAAAATGTCATTTTCGATCTCAGCCTATTTGCCATGATCGAATCTACAATCTTCTTCGAAGCACGGGCGCTGGCAACCGTTACCATAGAAAAGAACTCCGGAGTGTGTTCGATATGTGATATGAGCGGGTTAGCGGCGTTGCTCGCGCGTATCGTGGATACAGACATGTTCTAATTGACCCGCTTCCGGCAATTAGCGCATGGTAAGAGCGAATTTTCCCGAGATTAGAGCACGGAGCCGACCGGCTCCCAGCCAATCAAATTACGGGTTAAGAAAGAACAACGAAGTCGAATTTAACTGATCAATTACAGTCAAAAGTGTTGGGAGTAGCTTCGCACTCTTACGGACGCACATACCTTCAAGGTGACGACAATATATCCTCGAAATGGAGGGATAAATATCGCAAAAATGCAATATCTCTCCTTTCATGATCGATCTTCTGAAAATATTGACGGTTGGGCATCTGCTCCACACTCACCAGTTAGAAAGGGTCAGAGTGAACTACTGTCTATCTTGTATGCTGTCATCTGTGATTATAATAATACATTTTGTTGTGGCATATTGAAATACTTCTACTCCCATGAATGCACATGCGTGTAAACAGTAGTGAAAATGACTTTCTAAATTACCACAGTGGTCTATAGAAGAAAAATGAAAAACTTTTATTTGCCACAAATTTCATTTTTTACACAATAGACGGACACATGAGCAAATATTTCATAACATATTCTTTGAAATGGTATCAAATACTTTTTGTTAAATTAGTTTTTAATGGTTCCATTTTTGTTTAAAATTATCGGTTTTTATGCTAGTACATGGCCTTATTAGTTTGTTAGAAAAGACTGATGGGGGAGGGGGTAACTTCAAAGTCCCAATAACGTACTAAGTCCTAATGGGAAAATCTGGACGGACATAGATTTAATTAAAGCAAAAATTAATTTTCTTTGTTCTATAACCATTACTTTGATACATTATAATGTTTAATGGTTCCATTTAACTTTGAAAAGTGGATTTTTTCTATCTTTGTTACCTTGAGACAATTACTACCCCACAGGCCGGACAATAGAGGTGTTTATTTTTACAGTGGTTTGAAGTTTGAAACATATGCACTGATGTGTATTTAGAGCAATAAGATGAAAACAGAATAAAAATTCCACCTCTAATGGTAAATCTTTTGGTATGGATGTTGTTTTTCTTACAATTACTCAATGTCATGTTTTTAATTGAAGTAAAACCCCTAGCTCCCAATTAGACGTTAGAAGTAGTATTACATGGTGGTTCTATGAAATACCCCATCTACAGCAACACTAAACCATACGGATAATGAAAATCCGTTCCGCACATATATGCGGAACGGAAATCGTTGACGAACTATTTTTATAAAGAAGCGAAATTTCACTGGAATTTTATACAAATCGTGCACCGCAATTACAATTTGAATCGCTAGCGATAGCTAAAAATCATCCCCTGAGTTCCAATGCGTTCTTTGTGCCAATAGGCGCATAGAACACACTGGAACTCAGGGGACGAAATAGTAACACGGGTACCCCTCGCAAATTTGGTTGGCGATAAAATGTGTTCTTTTTGCTGATAATTCGTCCCCTGAGTTACAATGTGTTCTATGCGCCAGTAGGTACATAGAACACATTGGACCTCAGGGGACGAATTGTCAAATGAATTGCTGAGTGTCCTTCTAATAATTGTTTTTTGACGTAAAGGCGTCTTAAAAACACAGAACGACACGCGTGTGTAAATAGGTTAATCGATATGGCACTTGTGTCATCGCGGAAAGATAAAAACCCCGAGGCCTGTATGCTCTCGTTCTATCCTTCGGCGCTGGCACTCCCACGGCGATTAACCCATTCACACACGCGTGTCGTTCTGTGTATGTATTGGTTTAAAAGGGATACATTTACTTCAACATACGTAAAGGCTGAGCCACGACAGAGCAGTTATCAGCAATACCGACAACAAAGCAGCAACACCGACAACAGACAATAATGACCATCAGAAGAGCTCGAGGCAGACTATACTTGCCAATGTCAGCTCCAAACAAGTGGCAGACTATACTTACCTGAAGGTAGGTCAAGACCTCGAAGTCACCTAACACAAGCACACTTCTTGTTGGATGTTTTTGTTTGTTTGTTTTTTTTGTCTTTTTTTTCTTTTCCCCAATAACCGTTACAGAATTATAACCGCTATGGATATTTAATAACCGTTTTGGATTCTGATCATCCTTCACTCCATCGACCACCTCCGGGGAGGCGAGCGTTGGTCCTGCGTCCCTCTTCTTTCCCTTTCTGTAAACGCTACTTGTGCGCATCCATGTCCCAGCCAAATGGGTTAACAAGCAGGCCTGCCCTCGAACCAGGCAACTTCGGGTCTTTCTTTTGGTGGCGCTCCGAGAGGGGCCGTTGATTGTGAAAGTTGCTTAACAGTTGCCTACCAGGCGAAGCCGAAAACAGCTCTTCCTCTTCGAGACAAGCCAGAGGCAGACTATACTTGCCAATTACGGCATCATAAACAACACGATAATACAAGTGGCAGATTATACTTGCCTGAAGACATCATCCTCGGAGAGAGGTAGCACCTTTGTCGAGAGGACCCCCTCTCACACTGGTCCTCACCCGAGGGAGGATAACAACTAATCGAAAACATCAAGAACAACACCAAAGCCTACTCACTCAACTCTTCCTCCTCCGCAGCTCTGCTGTCTCCTGTCATGGTTGTGATCTGCGGAAAACTCTAAATTCAAAATGTCAAAGTAGGGTCGGCGCGCGAAACCATGCATTCGCCGTAGAGCGGTTACTTCGGCCTCATAGAGAAATTGAAGGACAGTTACTTCCCCGACCTGAAGGCACAATTTCAAGGAGATTAGTTTTGGACACAACTTATAAAGCTGAAAGACGTTTGCCCACAAAGAAGGGAAAAACGTGAGTTACTTGCTAATTCAAATTCTTTTTAATTTGTATTTCACCAGACATGCATTTTTTATACTATTTTGTGGGAACACAATAGAAAAAAAACATTGTAGTGGTACAATTTGGGTCTCTGACACTGCGGGGCATAATATCATATCAGATGTGATCGCCTGCGCTTTGATGTGTGAAAATTCCCGGGAGATAACTCGAAATTCTGGATCTTGCAACAGAAGTTCTTATTTGGAGCGCGTAAAATCTGAGACAATTTTTGACACAGTTCACGGTGTATCACACACATGAGGAAGATTGAACTGAGTTGATGAAAAATGGACCTCTGCAAAAATCTGAAACGAATATTTGTAATTATCCTTTATTTGGCATTGCTTTATTTTCATTTTCGTGCATTATTTTTAAACTACACAAGCAGTACAATCTGTAATACATATATATATATATACTTTCATGCCTTCTGCTAAAGTGTTTTAGCAACAGTGAAACTAAAACAATCCGACCAGAAAGTCCGACCCACTTTTTTTGCAGGTAAAATTGAATATCGGGTCGCACGAAAATGAACAATTTTAAGTAATTTGTATATTTTTTATACTTACCAATGGCCCAGACTAGTTGGTGCTAACTTTATGGTATTCAGGGTCAAACACAAATCCCCCCCCCCCCCAATCCCCAAAATTTGCATCAAAACACTAAAATTTAAGTTCTAATGGTCTTCCATACTTTTTGACCACTGCGCAAGCGCAGCATCCAGGAAGGTCCGAAATTGGCACCAACCATCATTCTTCCTTCAGTGCCTGCTAAATGTTTAAATAGCGGGGAGGTGTGAGTGCCCACTCATGGGAGGGCCATACCCGTCTGGGCCATTGGTAAGCATAAAAAATATATAAATTACTTAAAAATTTTCATATTTTTATACAACAACCAATGGCCCAGACTAGCTGAATCGTAAAAAGGCTGGAGGGCCTAGGACTTAGAGGAAAATCCAATCGCTCAATTACTTCTGTAAAGAGTAGCTCCTCCAGGAGAATAGGAGAAGGCAGGAATTATATATGTCTTTCTCTTTTTCGAGAAAAGAGAAAGACATAACACCAACAATGTAATTGAGTATTACATTATAGATATTTTTCCATTTAATGCCAGCATAACCCGTTATGCTAATTCGGTGAAGGAAAACCAAAATATAAAGATAGTCCAGAGAATGAGACTCTTTATACTCATTTAAAAGTGTCCGAGGATTGTATATTAACGCCCGTTTGACACGCGACATATACAAATGCTTCACAGTGAGCTACACTTTAAAAACAATACATAAATGAGACATAGTATTTGCTTCACACCGAGCTACACATCAAAACTACCCAGCACCGACCCTGGACTACTGTCTCCAGAGGAAGTATTCCCTTGCTTTTCACTATAAAGCTAGATGATATAAGGGACCCCCCCCCCCCCCCCCTTCTCCTTGTTCTGGGGTAAATTTTCCTCAGAACGAAGAGGGCAGCGAAACAGAGTCAGAGCTCGAGCAGACTGCCTAAAGACCTTCTAGATGAATATTTTAATGGACGACATTCTGAGCAACAGAAAGAGGACCCAAAGATCTAAGGTCACCGGAGATGGACTCTGAATTTCTAAGGTAAAACGTCGTAAATGTAGATGGTTGTGTCCAGTAAGCAGCCTTTGTGAGATCAGTAATGGCAATACTGTTAGAATATGCCCAGGGAGAGGACAGAGCTCTAACTTCATGCGCTGTAATCTTGTTGACAGAACGTTGATCCGAAGATAGATTTTCATAGGCAATACGTATTGCCAACTGAATCCATCTAGAAATAGAATGAACAGATATATCTTTTCTATTAGGAATCAGAGAAAGAAAGAAACGTTTTCTTCCTTTCCTGATAAAATCCGATCGACGTTTATAAATGCGCATTGCCCTGACTGGACACAGTAATGGCGTTCGATTACCCGATGGCGGTAAAGCCCTAATAACAATAGGCTCTGACCGCTTATCCGGAATCTGATTCTTAGCCAAAAAACCCACTTCCGTAGTAAGGGTAATGGTATTACCCACACTACGATAATGAGATTCATCAACAGATAATGCATGGAGTGCACTAACTCTTCTGGCAGAAGCAAAGGCTAAGAGAAACGCTGTTTTGTAGGTCAAGAATTTGAATTCTGCATCATTTAACGGCTCAAAAGGTTCTTGGCCTATTAATAGAACAATTTCTAACTAATTTGGATAAAGAAACATCTGATCCAATAGGCAAATTATCATGATGAGCGTAAGTGTCTGATAACATAGACCAATAGCCCTTAATAGTAATGGGCTGCAGTTTGAGTTCATCAAACAAGTAGACCAAGGCGATTTGTGGAATGGACGGACCGTATACATCTATCGACTGATCCACACACCAACGGAAGAAGACCCTCCACTTCGCTGCATAATTCAACGAAGAGGGGGCCCTCCTACAGTTAGAAATTGCGTCCACTGCTCGTCCTATAAACTGCTTCCAGTGCAAGAAGGACCGCACAACGGAAAAATGTGAAGGTTGAGACATTCCGGGTTGTGATCCAGTGCGCGGGACTTCCCCTGATGAAGAAGGTCCTCTCGTGGAGGAAGCTTCCGGGGAATGTCCCATAACAGACACCTGAGAAGATTGATCCAAGGTTTCTGTGCCGACAGAGGTGCTACTAGCAGGATTTTGCAGTGAGACTGTTTGATTTTTAACAGAATCTGCTGAATCAATGGAGTTGGAGGATATGCGTATCCTATAATCCCGTCCCGTGGAATTGACAGAGCGTCTACTGCGTACGCTCGGTGATTTGGACACGGCGACACGAACGTCGGCAACTGATTGTTTAGGTATGTCGCAAACAGGTCCCACTGGTAGCAAATCTGATTGAACACTCGCTTATGGAGAGTCTACTCCGATGGTAACAGGCGACCTTTCCGAGAGAGCGAGTCTGCTAATACGTTCAGAGGACCCGGTATATGACGGACAGAGAGACGAGTGTGACAACTCAGCATGTAAAGAAGAATTTTCTCTGTTAATTCGCATAGAGGAATCGTACGAGTGCCGCCTTGGTTCCTGAGATACGCCACTACTGTCGAGTTGTCCGACAGAATCTGAACATGGGCGTTTAGTAAATAGCCTTTCCAGTGCTGTAGTGCTAACCATATTGACATCATCTCTTTGATGTTTCTGTGTTTCTCTAGGAACCGGGAGTCCTAAAGTCCCTGGCACTTCAAGTCTGCTGGACTTAGGGTCGCGCCCCAGCCCGTCTGACTCGCATCCGTCATAATCGTGAAAGCCGGATCCGGCAGTTGCAGTGGAACTCCTTGAGTTAACCACTGAATGTCTGCCAAAATCTGAATCTTTTGTTTTACTAGTTCCGTTAATACAATAATGGTTTCGAGCGAATGCGTTCTCACACTCCAGTTCTGTGTAAAAAAAATCTGGAGGGGACGCGAGCGTAGGCGACCCATCGGAATAACATCCGCAGCCGCTCCACACAGCCCATCAGCCTCATGAACTCCCTCGCTGATACTTCGTGAGAGTTTAGACAATAGCGTGCAAAGCAACTGTCTAATTTCGCTCTGGATAATGGCAGGCGAACCAGATTGTTGTGGGTTTCGAAGTTCATTCCCAAGTGGACGAACGACTTGGACGGAGCTAGATCCGACTTTTTCTCGTTTACTATGAAACCGAGACGTCGGAGCAGTTGCAACCGACTTTGCACGTCGCTCTGAAGAAGGTTTCTGTTGCTGTATCTCTGTAGAATGTCGTCTAAGTAAGCCGACGTAACCGCTGACGAATGAGCCCGGAAATAAGACATTACCGAGTTCATTATTCGAGTGAATGCCCAAGGGGCCAGGTTCAGATAGAAACACATTGCTCTAAACTGATAAACCTGCCCCTGTACTGCAAAACGCAGGTACTTTCTGAAAGCCGGATGTACCAGGATGTGAAAGTAGGCATCTTTTAGATCTATGCTTGCTGCATAGTCGTTCACTCGAATGCTCGCTCTTATTGACCGGATGGTTTCCATGTAGAACTTTGGAGCCACGATTAACTTGTTTATCCAGCTCAAGTCTATCACCGGTCGGAACGAGCCGTCTGGTTTCGGTACGAGGAACAGGTGACTGTAAAAACCTTGAGAATCTTGTTTTTCTACGACCTCTGTTGCTTCCTTTATTAAGAGAGCCTTTACCTCCTGTAAGAGCGAATCTCTTTTGAAAGGATCCGACGGAAGATTTGTCCAACGCGGACATCTGGTAAGTGGGGGGTTTTCACGGAATGACAGCCGTAGGCCTTCCGAGACTACACTTCTCACCCACTGATCTTCCTTTACGTCTATCTAGTTTCTCGCGAAGATTGATAACATTCCACCAACTGGCCCGCAATAGAGGTCTGGTCCATCACCTGTACGATTTGCGAGGCTTGCGGGAGGAGAAACTAGGTCCTCCTCGTGATGTACCTCGTCCCGTCGGCCTAGGGGCGTCTGATCGATATCCCCGTTCAGACCTGCCCCCTTTGCACGAGTCGCTACACTGACGACGTCTGGAGTAGTCATACGATGGTTTACTATTCCCTCGTGAGACGTTCCCCTTGGAAAAGTTTTTAGCGCTGGAACGTCCTCTAACTCCTGTCTGCTGAAGTACGCTATTGAGACACCGACTTCAAAAGTAGTACACTAGAAGCCTTCTTAGTAGCCTGCTCGTATACTGACGAAAGCTTGTCGTCAAATAACTTGTTGCCGGAAACCGGAGCAACTCTTCACCTTGTCATCTGTCAGTGATGACGACGCAAGAGCAGCATCACGTCTTACCAACTCCAAATTAGCCACTGTCAGTGCGGAGTTGTACGTGGCATATATCACTGCCATGGAAAGGACTCTAAGTGAGGAACAAACGTCTTCAAATTCCTTTCCGTTAAAACGTTGCGCCAAGGCTCTGGTAAGGTGGTCTGCGTAGGACATTGCGTCCAGATTCACTCTGTGTGACGAAATTGCACATTCCATCACTTCCGAGCGTACATTGAATGATGCGGGTAAGGACATCTCTAGGTCTGCGGTACGCTCATCCAAACGCAGAGGGGCTCTATGGGCATGTTCAGGAACCGTTCTAAAAGAGCGTGGTCCAAGGAACGGCATATTAATAGATGTATTCAGGAAACCGACCTTTCTACTGACACTGGAGAGGTTATATACGGCGTCGTCAACATGACCGAAGGCCTGCGACACCTCTCTGGACTGCGTCGGAAATGAAAGAACGTCCTCTTTCCTCCGAAAGTATTCTTCGTCCAGAGACAATAGCGGTTTCTCCCTCGTCGTCGCAGCATGCTGATCACTTGGAACAGCTTCAGGGTAGAACTGATGGATGAAATCCATGTCCTCCATATGCTGTTCCGAAATGGAAGGGTAATCATCCTCCTTGTCTCTTTCGTCATCCAGTTGGATCAGCTGTGACGTCTGGTCCTCTGTATCTGGCTGTACAGATTCGTGGACCGACCCAGCATCGTCCGACAGTTTGGCTCCGGGAACTGTGGAAGTTTGGTGTGTCTGCTGGGATGCTGCGATAAGTTGCGCTATTTGCGTCAGCAAGACCGTAACCGAGGCCTGAGGAGCGGCGGTCTTCTGTTTCTTCGCCGCCTGAAGCTCCTGGAACGATGATGCGGGGGTGGATCTCTTCTCCGATCGTCCCGTCAATGGCTGCCTCGGTTCACTAGCTATTGGATGACTCGACTTCTGAAGCGAAGAGTGACTTCGACTTGGCACAGTTGGCTGGAATTGTGAAGTCGCCTAGCTGGATTGCGGTTGTGTGTCTATGAAAAACGTAGCAGAGGAAGTCGTAACTGCAGCCGTCCCCGGCTTCAGTGTAGAAGGAGCGTCCCGAACGGGGGTAGACGTATGCTCCGACTCGTGCAGGTTTCTCAAAACAACATGTGGTACCAGATGTTGTTGGGTTAGAGAGGTGGCTCTCCCGCTCGCGGCCTTATTAGACCTCGCCGAGCTTCCCGAAAAGAAACCTGCCGACTTCCTCCCTATCTCCGTCGTCGCTGGGGGAGCTTTATATTTTAAGGTGCTCCCTCTACCCAAATCATCATTTCCTTCAACCGTAGCGGACTTACCCGGTGTTACGACTCCTCCGGGCGGAGAAGCCGCTTCACCAGTCGAACTGGCTGCTTGAAATGGAACGAGGGGCCTCATTCCTTGCCGAATATTCAAGAGCACCTTTGCAGCCAGCTCTGTTTGCTCATCTGAGCGCGATGACGATTGCACACTCTGAATGGATGTTACAGTATCAGTATCATGTTCTTGTTCCTCTGAAAAAGAAACTGAGAAGTTTGAATTGCCTTGCGGTGAGAGATCCGGCATGGAAATCCCACCACCAACAATATACCATGACATCCATCTCCAACGTTTAGAGTCTCAATGTTCACATGTGGGACAACAATCCTTGGGGGTGCATTTATATTTATTTATTTATTGGTGTTTAAGGTCACATACTTATGCACAATGGCTAATCGTGACCGTGACAGTTTTATGGGTGGAGGAAGCCGGAGTACCCTGAGAGAACCACCGAGCAACGACGAGCAGCTGTCAGCTCTCCAACATCGTAACTCTGAACTCTGCACCGCAGCACAGGCAGGGTTAGATTGGTTGAAGACATGCGCACCATCGACGTGCAGTACGCCTCAGTACACAGCGTCGTCGTGCCCCCATGTAGGCAATCGGGGTGAAGTGTCTTGCCCAAGGACACAACGCGGTTGCCGCAGGTGGGATTCGAACCGAGGACCTCTCGGTTTGCAGTCTGCACCTCTACCAACTGGGCCACCGCGCCCCCCTTGGGGGTGCATCGACTACAAGCAAGACAACAAGTATGCAAATCCGAGGAGGATTTCCTCTCGCCTTGCATCTAGAGCAGAAAGCTTTCATAATTTCAATATAAAGAATAAAGTCGATGACACTTCCAACACATCTGCAAAAAATATATGATCAGATACATTAATATTTGCAATCAAAATTTTAATCGGAAAAATTGAAAAAAAAAAAAAATCCGAAAAATAATTTTTTTTTAAAAAAGCCTAAGTTCCCAAAGGGAACATGCAGAGCCCAAAGGCTTTCCGATAGAGCCTAAGTGTGGACAAAATTCCATTTTTTTTTGCTACATTACCGGAATAATAATCCATGTATCCTACAGTAATTTACACTCATATAATATAATATACCACATATATTTAAAACATTGCTACTACGCTTGGACGTTTAGCAGGAGGGCTCAAGAAAGGATAGGGAAGGAACACTCAACAAACAGTGGAAATTTCATTAGCAAGAATGATGACTTCAGGCAATTTGTCTCGAAATTTGGAGACATGAAAAATTTATAATATTATTTATAAAGTTACAGCCCTGAACGTCTCCAACCACCGTTGTTCCTTTCTTTATCCATTAGCAGTCTTGTATCCACCAATTCTTGTATTGATTTATGTCTGGCATCTTCATAAAGAGAATTTTAATAGCACAGATGTCAGAACATCTTACTGACTGAAAGGCCAAACAAAGAATGATGGCTGGCGCCAATTTCGGACCTTCCTGGATGCTACGCATGCGCAGTGGTTAAAAAGTATGGAGGACTATTTAGGACTTAAATTTTAATGTTTTGATGCAAATTTTGGGCATTGGGGGAGGGGGGGGGGGGGGGGCAAAATTTGTGTTTGGCCATGAATACCATAAAGTTAGCACCAGATAGTCTGGGCCATTGGTTGTTGCATAAAAATATAAGACCGTAGGTAGAAAACAATGAGACAGGTCGTACTAAAATAATACCGCTGGTAGAAAATGAGACCGCAAGTCTCTGCAGGCAAAGTACAAGGGTTAGAGTCCCCAAATGAACACTACCTGGTTATATGGTGTATACCAAATATATATCCGAAGTTTGGTAACGATATTTTAATTTTAACCCTGAATACATTTTAAAACCATTTTTTTTTTTTGATACATCCACCCTCGATTATATTAGATAACGATGTCTGCGTGCATATTTTCCCCAAAGTCGCGAAATGTCTGTAGACTACATTTAAGTATTCTGCTTTGTTTATCTTGTGTGGAGGGGTTGGGGGTACTTTTTCTCAAGTTCTTTCGAATGGAGATACCAAGCCCTAAAGTGTAGCCATCACCGCCCTTGTCCAGTAAGTTTGAAATTCTTTAAGAGGAATTTTCGAGAATCCCCACAGACAATACTTGGAGATGGGCCGGGGCAGTTCTTATCAAAATCACCTGGGTTTTGTCCCAAGTCGAGTTTCGTACCGGGACGATCCACCCCAAAAAGCTGATCTTTGTGTGTGTGTGTGGGGGGGGGGGGGGGGGGGGGGGGGGATCAAGTGCTCTCGAAGGAAGATATTAATCCCCATTGCTTGGAACCCTGTCCATTATACTAGAACTTATTTTAAACTACTTCCTTATGAATCACCTGTCACAATGCTTTGAGATGTGGTATTCACCTCCTTTTAGTGAGAGAGATTCAACTTTCTTCAAAGAATGTTTCTTGTTTTTTGTTCTAATACGGAGAGATTGCATGATTTATGCACAAAATAAGTGTGTGTCGTGGGCATTTTCTCGCACGCTTGTGCCTGCACAAAACGTTTTCTTGGAGTCCAATCTGATGCAGCCACACACATCACACATGCGCATGTAACAATAGTGTCGCCAAATTTATTTACCACTAACATAAGTCACTGAGTCAAAAAGTTAAGGGGGTTAGGCTCATTGACCCGATAAATGGAGGGTATGTGACGCGATAAATGGAAGATATGAAAAATCCGATATGCGAAAAGATAATGCATTTGTTATTACGCATTTCAACAGTCATAATATCATGTGAACGTGTGAGGAAACTTCATCTATCCAGTTATAAGATGTGTGTGCCCAAACACCATTTTGAAGTTCTCTGTCACTGGTATGACACACTCCAATAACAGGCCTTAAAACTATTCCCGATTTGCCAGAATCGGTTTTGATTCTTGAGAAATCCTGTTTCGTGAATCAATTTTCAGCTCTTATACAATACCAGAAGAATTTTGGTAGTTTTTAGGCACCGATCATATTACATTTATGTAGTTAGTTTAGGGTTAAGGGGCTATATAAATAATGGAATCTTGTTTATTTTGAAGCTTCCACCTCTCATATTCCTTAAATTCAAATTAAATATACACAAATTATACATCAAAATGAAGGCTGAGGTGTATAGAACACGAAACACATATGCAATCAACTCATAGAGTTGACAGCATGCAGGCACCACTGGATCCTGGAAGTCTGCTGCCGTATTCGTACCAGAACTGATAATAAAATAATATTTCATGAGAACAACTTGTGGCCAATTGTGCTTCACATATCCAAGAACAAAGCTAGACATTCAAAACACTTTCGAATGCAGCGATATGACTGCATTTGGGAAAAGGACAACACGGTCTGCATATCGGGCCGCGGGATTAATATTTGGGTTCCCTATGGTAGACAAAATTTTTACATAGTGCAATATGAGAGAATTTCTTCAAAAATATTCTTGTTCAGTTTCTGCTGTCAGAATGATTTATTAGCTCACCTGACTGAAAGTCAGGGTGAGCTTTTCTGTCACTTTTTGTCCGTCGTCTGTCGTCCGTCGTACGTCGTGAAGGTGGTGTTTGAGTCATTTTCTCCCAAGCCACTGGCTGCAGTTCAATGAAAATTCACATGAGTAGCGGTTATATTGGGGAGTTTGGGTTTTTCTTCAAATTGGGTTTCTGCTCATATTGTGGAGGGGGTGGGGCCAAAATGCACAAAATTTTTAAAAATCTTCTTCTCATGAACCAGCCGTAGCAGAGACTTGATATTTGGTATGCAGCTTCCATTTGAGGTGTAGACTCAAGTTTGTTCAAGAGAAGTTTGACGGGCTATTTTGATACTTAAACCGTAGGGAGTCATTTTTTAAAGATATAAGAAATGTATACTGTGAACGGAATAAAAATGAATGAAATGTTTTATATTGCGGTTTTTTATCAACTACCCAGCAGAAGTACACGGATGTAGAATAATGTACCAGGATGTAAAAAAAACCTGTATGACAAGTATTCTCAGATACCCCAATAGGTATCCTCAAATTAGTATCCTATAAAAGTTATCCTCCAATAGTACAATACAATAGGTATCCTCAAATACCCGTATGTGCTTATGTGCTAGGGCAGATTGTGTCACATTGTGCCTTTTCACATAAGCCCATATCGGCACATCCAGCATGTGCCTATGTGCTAGTGCACATTGTGTCACATTGTGCATTTTTACATAAGCACATGCGACAAAAAAAGGGATTCTCCATAAGGTATTCCCGATAGGTATCCTCAAATAATACAATACCAGGCTATAGGTATCCTCAAATACCCGTATGTGCCTATGTGCTAGGGCACGTTGTGTCACATTGTTCCTTTTCACATAAGCACATATCGGCACATCCAGCATGTGCCTACGTGCTAGAGCACATTGTGTCACATTGTGCATTTTCACATAAACACATGCGACAAAAAAGGGATTCTGCAGAAGGTATCCTCGATAGGCATCCTCAAATAATACAAAACCAGGCCATAAGTATCCTCAAATACCCGTAGGTGCCTATATGCTAGTGCACAAAGTGACACACTGTGCCTTTTCACATAAGCACATATTGCCACATCCAACATATGCCTATGTGCTACCTGTAATGTGTACTACAGGACATAAACATGGTTAGGGAAGTTAGAATAAATAGAACAAAGAAGTCATACAAAAGGATTCTGGGAGAAAATCTGAACATTACTCTAGTCCAAAGGAACGTACCCACGGGGCCCCTCGGTACTATAGCCCTACTATTATAAGCCAAAGTATGGCGGTCCTCAAAAGAAATCTGAAAGAATTCGAAATAGTACAACTTGTCGGGTTGTTTGTGGTAATTCTACAAATTAAACGAGGGTTATTCAATCGAACTCACCCCTTGTGCCCCTCGGTATCATAGCACTACTTGCTAAGCCGATAAAATGGGGAATCCGTAGTAAATAAAGTCGTTTTTAGTGATTTGGAGGGATTGTCGGTTTGTTTGTGGTAATTCTACGAATCGTGAAATTACTCCTGTATACAGGAACATACCCTCCGAACATACCCCTATCCTATTATAAGCTATTGGGTAACATAGCAACCACGTGCTACCATAGAAACCAAGATGGTGGCCTCCAGTATACAAAATGGCAGACGGAAACACGTATCACCCTAACACGCGCTGCGCATGCGCACTAGGAATGCGTATCGCTATGGGGATGACAACACAACATGGCGCCACTGGGTCACGTGATTATGACATCACTTCGCCACCCGGCTCTCCCTCTACCTGAATTGGGCCGATCCATACATGCTATACTACTCACATACATTGGTTCTTATTCATTGCTTATTGCAAGTGATGTTTTCAGTCCTTAATGGCTGCATAAAAATAATTTAGAATTTGAGACTGCAGTGTTGTACCCTTGTGAGTGGAACATGCGCATGTTCTTTCGTAAAAAAAACACACACATTAATATATTTGTTAGAGTTTAACCCTTTGAACCCGAGCGGCCGTTTTTTTCCGGCCGGAACATGATACGTCATAACGTCATCAAATAGGAGGGCTGTTCAGTAAATGTGTGGGGTAGACCAATCAATATTTTCAACGTGCAGCCTTGAGGCTGCACGTTGAAAATATTGATTGGTCTACCCCAAATAATGAATATGGACTCTTCTAATTGCTGCCATTGAACTGACATGGAAGATACCACAAGAGTTCAAAGGATTAACCCTAAAGGGCTTAGTTGCAATTTTGGTGAATTTCTTGTCGAACATGTAGAACACATGTTCCAGCATGCAGGCTTTTGATGGTCTTCCTGATGAAATAATAAGTTTATAGCATTAAATCCACACATGGTACTTTATGGTTGTACACAATTGCAAAATGCCTTATGGAAAAGGTCCGTTTTAATACCTGGCTTAAATGATTCCAGAGAATTCATTTCTTTTAGAGGATGGATTAGGTGTAAATTCGGGGTTTTTTTTCCCTGTGATTATAAATCTCTTGTTGAGAGTTGGTCGGGACAGGGTCAAGCCACGCACAGCACCCATGCTGGCATCTGTTGTGGGGGAACCCTTTTGGGCCGAGAATCGATTTTGATTCTCACATAAATGTTAAGCCCTGAATCAGATATTATTGTGTTTCTGCATCATTTTTTGCGACAATTTATTTATTCTCGTGTTGGACAGTGTTACGTTACGAGTGGAAGAAGCCGGAGTACCCGGAGAGAACCACCAAGAAGCGGCGAGTAGCTGTCAGACTCCCAAGGTACTAATTCCACGCAATCAAGGTTAGCATTGGCTGAAGATAAGTGCACAATCGACGTGCTGTACGCCCCAAGACACATCGCCATCGTGTCCTGTTACAACTGAGCCACCGCGCTCCCATTTATGCCACAAAACATCAAAAATAAAAAAGGCATTTGTGACACTGAGCGAGTAACAATCCCGATAACAGAGTGAGTGAACCCAGGTTAGTGTCACAAGAGAAGGATACACAATGAACAACACTGTAAATGATTCGAAGTCGCGTCATGTGGTTTCCCGCAACTGCCGATACATTATCTGAATTTTTTGGCTTACAGGATAACTGGTGGAAATGTTGTCAATTTGCTGTGTATACTGATGTTGGGAGAATAAACGCTCTGCATATTGTATCCGCCTCCCAATAATCATTCGCTTACATCTCACCTCACGTTTTCATGACTTTCACACGTGCTCACGCAACCGTTCAAATTTGATTAGGAATTATACACCGCAATGGTCCAGAATGACTCTAACCCTTAAAGATTGCATTGGCTTGGTTCACATTGAATCGTCTGGAATATTTCAGTTGGACGGAAAAGCGAACCTATGGTTCGCTTTTCGGACCAACAGAAATATTCCAGACGATTAAATCTAAAAAATAAAATGCCATAACATTCATTGTCTCAGAATCATCGCTAGAAATGTTTCCTAAAAGTGACTTGATTTGACCGAATATTTGATGTATTTTATTTTAATTTAACCCTTTACCGAACGCAGACGATATCAAAATTTATTATTTTAAATACAATTTTTTTAAATTTTTCAAAACAATTCAACAAAACCATATAATGTGACCCCTCGTTGGAACGAGCTCGTTCCAACGAGGGGTCACATGATATGGTTTTGTTGAATTTTTTGGAAAAATAATATTTTTTCAACTGCTAAATTTGCATATTACGGGGCGGATGCGGGCGATTCTTTGGGTAAAGGGTTAAATACTATTGAATTCCCCGTGGGAACCCCGGGAAGTGAAGCAGTGCCTGTTCACTGCGGTAAAAAGGCTCTGTTTTACTGGTAAAATAGGACCCAGTCACCAATGCTTGGGAGGCGCAAACCCTCTCTAAAATGGGCAACATGGCTTCTTAACACTCACCCCTGGTCTTGAGTTGATACTCATTTTGCGGTCATGATTAGCCATTGTGCAAACATATGTGACCTAAACACCAATAAATAAATGCTATTAAATATATCTTCTTCAAAATAATTATGAATGAAGACTCACCACAATTGTAATTTTATGATTACGCTACATAGTTCCACTAATTGTGTTTATATATATCTTGATGTTTTCTGTATGACTTTAATAATTATTAATTGGAATAGCTTTAACGGAACCACGAAATAATAATGCAATGTTAACGTCTAGAATCCACCGCAGTGCTCTCTGACTTACATTATTACCCCGTATCACAGGTGTCCACACCCTTTGTTCATTCTATGATATTCTCAGCTCAACTCAACGGAGCATACTGTCGGTGCTTCACAGACAAGCACACAAGGCAAGCACCTCAACAGGTCCGGATTTTACACCAATGTACGGTGGGTATTGTGTAGTACTGGTGAACGTCCACAGCTGGCATGTGATGCAACGTCGCAGAATCACACACTCAGACTGCGCCGATCACACACCAGCCACTACTACGGGAAGCACCCGAATCAATCGCCGAATGGTCACCCATCTAAGGATTAACCAGGCTCGACGTTGCTTAACTTCTGTGATCTAACGAGAACCGATCTCGCGATAATATTGTCACAGCAAAGCCAGCCTAAATGTAGGGGCAAGGGGCCTCATGTATAAAGATATTGTAAGTTCAAAAGATATTCCGCATCAAGGCGAAAAACCTACGTGAACTTCACTTCTCTGTGAAGCTGGGCATGGAAAAAAACACACGTGGTGTATATCCAGCTTCAGGGCAGGGACCCAGGGGAGAAACGGTATGTTAGATAAGGTCTAATCTCATTTAAGTTATACAGTAGTCGCGAGTCTTACGAGACGTAATCGGTTGGTGGCAGGATATCGTCACGGCCAATTGAGAAACGAGAATCTAAAAGATAGAAATGTCTGTCGTGTCGTCACCTGATCATTAGTATAGCAATGAGTGGCAGGAACGAATCGGTTCTCTCGACAAGTGAAGTCACCGTTAAGTCACGCGCGAGATGACTTGTATTGATTCTGCCTCGATATACGTCATCCCCCACCGTTTTGGCAGATGGACAGATGAGCGTCTGTCCACCTGACAGTTTGGGGTAAAAAGTATATATACCTTGAAGAGCAGAGCATTAGAGACACACTTGGGGTCACACACACGTTGGTGAAGTCCAGGGAAGGCGGACTCTGTTTCCTGGCATAGGGGTACCTTCGATCACAGGACCCTGAATCGGCTGGAATCGCCAGACAGGGCATTCCACGATTGATTTTGCTTAAGGTTGATAGGCGGCTACAGTGCAAATTCGTTGAGAAGGAAAACCCAAGGTGAAACGTTAAAGTTTTGATTGCCGAGTAGCAGGTATCAGCCTGCAATAGTCAGAAGTGTAGGTTAATTGTATTGTGGATATTAACCCATTGAAGCGTCAGACTGATTGCGTTTGGGAGTAGTTTGCTTTGCTGTCGAAGCATCGTAATACCGACTGGAGATCGGTGTGAGTGACAATTTCGCCCTAGCACAAAAAGGGGCATTTGTGAATCGTGAATTCAACCAGGAACAGTGAACATTTCAATAGGACTTTCACGGAGGACTTTCAAAAGCCACATAAGGTATGAGTAGACAATATCTGACCCAAATCAGAAGTACGTGGCTTTATAGATGACGAACATTGCTGGTCGGAACCCTCCGACAGCCAGAGGTACGGTTACGCGCAGACGTTGACATTTGAGCCTAAGCGGGTGAAGCTCTTATGGCGAGCTCACGGTAATAACATTTCAGTTTGTGAAGCTCTTATGGCGAGCTCTCCGTAATGTAATTTCAGATTTGTGAAGCTCTTATGGCGAGCTCACGGTAGTAACATTTCCAGTGTGTAGACTATAGTGCCAGTACAGGGCTATAGAATGACTATATAATTGTTGGGAATTATTTAACCCTAGCAACCCATTTTCTGTGAAAAGAATCGAATTGTTGATTGTTGAAATATTGAAACGGCTTTATTTTTATGTGTAAATAAAAGAATCGTTGTTACTTTAAATCATTCTTTCCATTACACAGCCTGAAGTGATTAGGAATCACACCTAACGGAAATCGAACCTATCTTAGGCCAATATGGCAGAGGAGAAACGAAATCACAGCGCCGGTCGAACTCAGCTCCCAGCGCCGAGTTTGCGGCACTAGGATTCCGACTCTCCACGTCGGTCTAATTTTCCCCGCAATTTCATCAGCGGGACTAAATAACCCCACGTCAGCCCAGGCCTTACGGGACCTCAGGTGTCCTGACAAATATCTGTATATCTTTGTGCGAAAAGGAACATCACATTAAATTAACGGTAGTCTGCACGCAAACTCCACGAAAAGTGGGTAAACAAACGGCTCATAACAGCATTGGATTCCTTACAGAATTTGACGGATGGTCTGAGAGCTTGGATATTCACCTATAATTTACACCATTAGAGGGTACACTGCAAAAAATATAGGTTCTTTTTAGAACCAAAACTGGTTCTAATCTTGTCCCTGAGATGGAACCAGTTCTGTTTAAACAGTATTTATTTCAAATCAAATAAATTCATAAAGATTAGCATTAAATATTAACAGAATTAAACATAAATTGAGAGGGTTTCAGCCGTAACTTTAGAGCTCATACGATGTTGTCTCAAATCATTATTAAGCAAAGGAGATATGAACAGTTGGCATATCGAACCAGTTTTTGGTTCTTTACAGAACCAAAACTGGTTCGATGTGCCAACTGTTCAAATCTCCTTTGTTTCAAAATGTTTGGCGACTGAGTTGAATAAGCTCCAAGTTTACTGCTGAATCTACTTCAGTTCATATAATATTCTGTTAAAATTGAACGGTAATCTTGGTAAATTTATTTGATTTGAAATAAATACTGTTTAAACAGAACTGGTTCCATCTCAGGGACAAGATTAGAACCAGTTTTAGTTCCAAAGAGAACCTATATTTTTTGCAGTGTAGCATACTGCTGATTATGCCGCGTGTCTTCTTACAGAAAGCTGAATTATCTCCAGGCTGTAAAAACTTAAAAGAGTGATAATAGTAGATTAGGAAAAAATTACCTTATTTGTTAAAAAGTGTTTCTGACTATCCTGGATCCCAGCCACCTTGCATTTTTTCTCTCGATATTTTCTGCCCCTTCCCACACCTGTCTGATATGCTACTTTTGTTTGTCTTTTCAGATTCGGTATTGCTTTCACAGTATTTCCTTCATATATAAATATATAGAAATGAATTAACCGTCTCTTTATCGGAGTAAAAATGTGGAGTGGGCGTGTTAAGCGACAGATAATCCGTTTCAATTGTTATAAATTAATCAAGAGTGTTTGCTTGTTTTATAATGTACCCTTACGCAACCGAAGTCTCATCCATTTTTTCATTGCAATCAAATCAACTTTTGTGCACACGTTAGTTTTATTATCATCAGCACAGGTCTAGAATACTCAAGACAAAATTTAGCGTGAAAAACCCACGTGAATACTAACAGCCTCTGGCAGCAATTGTGGTTTAATTGCACCACTGGACACGCCCAGATTTTGTTTATTGGACAAATGGACTGGACAAAGAAAAAAAATCATGCAATAGGAAAATTATTCATCGAATTGTGAAATACTCACTTCGGCCAATTCGATATCATTAAAGAAAACTAAATACTATAAAACTTTTACAGTTATCGTTTCTAGAACTTATTTTCTATTTATGATTTTAAATGGGTTAAAATGAACCATTAGCATTTTCAAAGATCTGGCAATTTGCCAGTTGGCAAATTGCCATATCTTTTTAAAATGCAAATGATTCATTTTAGTCAGTAATATTAATAGGAAGAAAATACAATTCTAGAAAATACAATTATAAGAGTTCTATAGTATTGGCTTCAGATCGCGCCCTGATCTAGAAAGAGATTACTCTTGCGATCACAATACTGACCAACTGAAAATACTATCGGTGACAGCACATCGAAGTCGTTGAAAAAAACGCCCCATGGAGGCTTCTTCTTTCAACCTCACTATTTTCGATCCCACTGGAAATGTCAACAACACAGAATACTTTCACCACTTTTCTGTGTCTCTTTAATCCGAGAATTTTAGTCGAATGTGGCGATTTCAACAAGTTAACAATGAATTATGCCACTTATCTGGGCGATTCTGTGCGCATCGCCGAGTTTTATAGCGCAAATCAAGGGGAAACGAACGTTGAAGAAAGTGACAACCGAATATTACTAAAACCGATTGTTCTAGGCAACCGAGGTTCACTTTACCACCGTTCGAGCGTTGTTTTACCACAAATGGGCACACGCCTGACTGAAAAAAACCCAAATTTGTGTTTTTTATATCATGTTTTAAACACATTAGGGCTGAAAATATATTACTTAAAAACAATATTCAGCGGAAAATTACAAGAAAAGAACGTTTCAATTAAGGATGGCATTTTTTTAGAGGATTTCCACCCAGGCATTGGCTACCGGGTCCTATTTTACCAGTAAAACAGGGCTTGTAATGAAGCACTGCTTCACTTCCAGATGTACCAACGGGGATCGAAATTCGATTCAATTCGAAATCAACTCGATGATTGGATTCTCGCCACCTTGGTTTGGAAAGTTTCGAATCAGTGCGAAGGCGATGTAAACAAAATCCTACAAGTGTATCCTCT
Source organism: Pictodentalium vernedei (assembly GCA_031216915.1). Classification (NCBI taxonomy): domain Eukaryota; kingdom Metazoa; phylum Mollusca; class Scaphopoda; order Dentaliida; family Dentaliidae; genus Pictodentalium; species Pictodentalium vernedei. Next base: position 188,879,590 of record CM062291.1, read on the forward strand.
TTGAACTTTACTGAACGAAGTTTCCGAAGAGGAATCTCCTTAAACTCTTCTATCATCAGGTCTCCTGTGCAGGAGACCCAATGACAAGAAGAGTTTAAGGAGGTTTCGCTTCCGAAATACTTTGATTCCGCTTCTGGAATATTTCACATTTTTGATGCAGAGGAGTTGCCGTTGAATGCAATACTCGGCTGTGCAATATCATCAACTTGAAGAAGAGCAGGGATATTCGTTTCGAATTTCGATTCGATTCGATTCGAAATCCTCAATCTGACCCGATTCGCGATTCGATTTGACCCCGAAATTTGAGATTCGCCGGGTCCTACTTCCAGTTGGAAATGTCTGCGCCAGTGCATCCTTTGTACCTTCAACAAACAGTGGCTTGCGGGTATATGTCTATTCGCTGGAATATATACATATTGGATCATATTATGTGGAGTTACACGAAAGGCTTTTGTCAGCACTGTTTGAACAGTTTCGAAGGTATATTAACCGCTGCCTCTCCTCGGCCAAACTATTGCCACTTACTCTCTTAACCCACCCAGGTCGACCTCATGCCATTAGGGCACATGAACTAAAGCTGATGTATATCTATCATCGTGCCCTTCCCCATATCAAGTTCGAAATGGTTCTTGCACATTTGTTTTCCCTCTGTTCGCTATACTACCATGCATTGCCCGACAACGACAAAAGTAACATTTCCCGTATCACCCAATGCTCCAGGAAGGTATTAACTGGTAGAGTGTTAAGTTATTTCGGGTTGTCAGAATTTGTTGACATGTCTTTGCCTCGTTACAATTTATGGGAGAGTGCCAGTGGGCACTCTCCCACAAATTGTAACAAGGCAAATCCACAGAGACTATATAATTTCACTTACAAGATAATCCAAGCAAATCCTTGGAATAAGAAGCTTTTATGTTACAGTACCCGCCCTTTAGAATAAAGCCCAAATATGGGCTTCCAGCACTCTACCAGTTAAAAGTAAAGCATAAAATGACACAGGCGTTGACCAACAACTTAATTCTTTCGTGCTCACATATTTTTTGTTTGTTTCTGAATAAAAAACAAACAACACCTTTTGAAACTTCGAGGGGTCTGACCCAGACCCCCCCCCCCCCCCTAGATATCTTCACTTAACACGCATACGACATAAGGAGGGGGGCATTTGAAGTGGAAGAAATGGACGATAGAATAGAGCCCACTTAATTGTATCTCTCTCATTTAAATATCCCTGTTAATTGCATATAACTTTCAAACGCCAAACCAACTTCCATATCTTCAATACAGGGATCGCGGGGTGGCTCAATGGTTGCGGCATTGGATTTCAAACCGCAAGGTCTACGGTTCAATCTCCGCCGGGGGTAACAGGTACATTGCGTCCTTGGGCAATGTACTTAATCTCGATTGCCCACGTGGAGGCACGGTGGCGCTCAGTACTAAGGCGTACTGCACGTCGAAGGTGCACGTGTCTTCAATCAATGCTAATCCTGCTTGTGAGGAGTTAGTACGTCGGGGAGTCTGACGGTTGCTCACCGCTGTTCGGTGGTTCTCTCTGGGTACTCAAACTTCCTCCGCCCGTAAAACTGACCGACACACACAAGGTGACCCTGGATGTCGAAAGTGTCGTTAAATACAAATAAATAAATAAATTAATTAATTAATTAATAAATAAATAAATAAATAAATAAATAAATAAATAAATAAATAAATAAATACAAATTTGACCTGTTAATGGAGTAAAGCTTAAAGAGTAAACTACTGTTCATTAAGTAAAAATGACACTTGTCATCTATTGAGGAATTCCGAAGTTAAGCAACGTCGAGCCCGGTTAGCCCCTGGATGGGTGACCGTCTAAGCGATCGATGACGCCGTGTACTAAGGCGTACTGCACGTCGATGGTGCGCATGTCTTCAACCAATCTAACCCTGCCTGTGCTGCAGTGCGGAGTTACGATGTTGGGGAGCTGGCAGCTGCTCGTCGTTGCTCGGTGGTTCTCTCCGGGTACTCCGGCTTTATCCGTCCGTAAAACTGTCACCCACACGATATGACCTTGGCTGTTAATGTGTCGTTAAACCTTAATAAATAAATAAATAAATTGAGGAATTACTCCGACAAGCACTGAATGCCCCACATTTCTTGACAGTTTTTGCCTCAGTACAGCCAATACCGGCATTTCATCTCTTATATCTTGTTTGACAGAGCTCAACGAGCTCTGTCAAACAAGACATAATAAAATAAATGCTCAGTTTATCACCAGAAGACAAGAAAATGGTCCAGTTCCTCTTTAATTGTATGCACCTGTTAACTGAATATTTTTATTGGCTATTCCTCTGTGCATAACGATTATTTATTTATTTATTTATTTACTTATTTATTTATTTATTTATTTATTTAACGATTATTTATTTATTTATTTATTTATTTATTTATTTATTTATTTATTTATTTATTTATTGGTGTTTAAAGTCACATATTTCTGCACAATGGCTTACCATGACCGTGACAGTTTTACGGGTGGAGGAAGCCGGAGTACCCGGAGAGAACCACCGAGCAACGGCGAGCAACTGTCAGCTCCCCAACATACCAACTCCACAAAAGCAGGATTAGCATTGGTTGAAGACAGGTGCACCATCGACGTGCAGTACGCTCTAGTACACAACGTCACAGTGCCCCCACGTGGGCAATGGGGTGCATAACGATTCAACGTCAGATGATGGTAAAGACATCCCAACCACACTGGCTATTACACAAACGAAAATCCGGGCAAATAAATTGAACAGCTTTGACATAATTATGACATGCATATCGCGCAATTCAACTCTTCAATAATAAACTGTAGAATCCTTGTCGTTTCACCGCCCTTTAATGAGCAGAATGTTATGTGATGGGTAAATGTAAAGAAATCGATTCTTTGCAGTTGGCCTAGGTTTATCGTGGTATTCAGGTTCGAATACAAGGGGCTGATTAAATGTGTTTGACTTTATCAGTTGATATATATCAAAGTAGATAAATGCAAACACATTCTTGTTCGTGAAACATGAAACATGTAACGAATCACAATTAAGTATCATCACGTAGACTGGATAGACAGAATGTCATAAAATGGATTAAAATATATGGAATCGTTTATACTGTTAGAAGAAACTGATGTCCACTGACAATGTAAGTAGCCTATAAGCTGATACAACAGTAACGGATGTTTATGTTTATTGGGGGTTTAACGCCACTTTCAACAACCAGAGTCACCTCTGCCGGGCAGTTTTACAGGTGGCGGAAACCGGGGTACCCACAGAGAATCACCGAGCAGCGGCGAGAAACTGTCATACTCCACAACGTACCAACTCTCTACAAGCAAAAGTGCACCATCGACGTGCAGTACATTTTGTACGCCTTAGTACACAGCGCCACTGTGCCACATGTGAGCAATCGGGATTAAGTGCATTGCCTAAGGGCAGAATGCAGTTGACCCTGGTGGTGATCGAGCCGCGGACCTTTCGGTTTAAAGTCCAATGCCGTAACCACTGTGCTTCCATCAGTAAAGGGTACAATGCCATCTCGAGTAATGGCACGGCAGGGGTGTTGTCAGGATTTTTCGTGTGGGTAATAATTTGGGTTCTATGGACCCTCGATGAAGGAAGGTCACGGGCAAAAGCGGGGGAGAGCTCGAGAGCGATGTCCCATCTCGTGGTGGCGTCTGGGAGACCTCCGCCAGGAAATGTTTTGAATGAAATTTCAAGCACATGAGATTGAATCTGTGGCTCCAATGCTCTTTTTGGCAATTTAAATGAGTAAATTTTGCTGATTGAATTAAAATCTACCTGGTTTTCTACAGTGTACATATGATTTTTTGGCTCCAAATTTGATCTAATGTTTACCACGAGTGAGCCTTTTTGAAATTATGGAGGGGGCACATTATCCCTATTGTCTCCATGGCTACACCCATGCACGGGAGCATGTACGTAACTTATTTCCGACATGGAGGGGTGGGGGGGGGGGGGGCTTTATGTTCGCTTGACCATGGCAAGAATTTGTCCGACGGGTCTTGTCTGTACATACCTTCTATTCTCGACGAGTTGATCGGACAGAGTCCACAATCATCTTAACCTTTTACCCTAAGTAACAGCCAAAACCAGCTATTCACAAAACTTCCAATTCAATTTTCATTATTTTTCCTTTTTTTTGTCTCATAACCATAGCTTATGACCCCTCATTGGAACGAGCTCATTGGGACCGTGTCAATGAGGGGGGTCACAAGCCATGATTTTGATGCCAAAAATGGAGAAAAAAAAAGTTATTCAAGAATTTTGTTTGTACGTGTCGTCTGCTTTCGTGTTTGGTAAAGGGTTAATTAACCACGACAATCGGCAATGGATCGGTAGGCCCGAAGCCGTGGCAGAATGCCACGAACTTTATCACACGGCATTGTCGGTTGCTGGGCTAATTTCTAGGAGTCGCCTGACTCACACTGATATGTAACACATTAGTAACCACCTGATAGTTTGATACCTCTGCGGAGATCTTTGCACACGCTATTTTTTAGGGGACGGGCGGGGAGAAGTCCTCCCAAAGGATTTATCCCCTACAAGGGGATGGTAAATATGGAAAACCCAAAACATTTTCAGTTTCCACGGCATATCTAATAACCCTCAGCACACTGAGGTCAAAAATGCCAAAATTTCAAGCAGTAAATTTTTCCCATAATGCAACTACTTAGAAGTTAGCCAATTCAGTCTTGTTTGACAGGGCTCGATGAGATCTGTCAAATAAGATTGAACTGAGAATTTGGAAAAGGATAATTGGTAATTGATATAAAAATTAGACAAAAGTGTATTGTGTGTACATTCCCAAACCAGACACCGCAGAGCACCGCAGGGAACATTCCCGAGTTTACACGCGGTATTTCAGTACTCGACCACCCGGCCTTACTTACTGGACCGTTGGAAACTTTAGAACCCAACAAAACAAAGCATCTGATCCATGAGTGGTCATGATACAAAAAAATATGTATTTGGGTTTAATATCACATATTTCTGCATACTGACTATCATGGCCGCTACATGGGTATAAAGTCATGTCCAGCCAATCGTTTTTCCCATGTTGTCGATTTTAGAGGACTTCTACTCCACTTGCGTTTCAGGGTCCTATTTTACCAATAAAACAGAGCTTGTTTACCACAGCAAACAAGCATGCACTGCTTTCCTTCTCGGGGTTTCCACAGGAAAACCGCGACTATTTATGTACCTAAGCCTTGAAAACGTACTCGGGTTGATTTACTCGGCGTGGAAAGTTTATTTTTCTCCCCGGGGAAGACCTTAGATCTTCACATATGGGGATACGCCCCTTTCAATCGGCAGGAGTTGAAATGAAGTGTGTGGGGGTATTTTACTCCCCCCCCCCCACACACACACACTTCATTTAGTCTGGCTACGCCCCTAACAGAGAAAACAACCAAGGGTACGCATTGCAGAATAGGACCGAGTCTTTGGTGGTCATACTGGCTTTCGAACGCGATCAAGATACTGTTGTCAGACTCATATACGAAAAACAACTATCCAACTGTACTATTAAAAAATAGAAACAGGGGATATCAAAACTGATGATATTTGCGGAAAATGGTATTGGATACGCGTGATTGGACTCATCAATATGTTACCAAGTTTAGTGTGAATCATGAATGTCACCGGCCCACGAAAACTTTGTGCAGGTTTTACTCACGAGGGCAGCGTTAATGTCTGTGGGGTACGTTTTGCAATTTTCATTTGTACTGGACGGGCTTTGTCGGAGGTCTCGACGTAAAATCTCAACGTTAGTCAATCGGTGATTAGCAGGTTGAGGTCGCGCTACCGTCAGGCAGACAATGTTGATGACAGACGTCGGTCAGGTCGTCCAAGGACGACAACTGCTAACCAGGGTCGTTTCATCATCCGTAACCGCCATAAAAGCGCCTCAGAAATTGGACAACAGCTGCACCAAGCGATGTGTGAGTCAGTGATCAGACTATCCGAAATCGCCTACACAGCTGGAATTTATACGCTCAACGTCCTCGAATAATTCCACCTTTGACTGAACGTCTCATCGTAGCACGGCGTTAATGGTGTGGAGCACGACAGCGCTGGGACAATCGTCGGTGGAGCAACGTCATGTTTTCCGATGAATCGCTGTTCACTCTCGACTTCCACTACAGGCGAAACAGAGTGTGGCAGCGGCGGAACGAACGATACCATGATGTAACCGTTAGGCAACACGATCGTTTGGGTGGTGGATTGGGTATGGTGTGGGGTGGCATAACCATGACAAGCAGAACAGCATTACATGTCATCGAAGGGAGTGTCACAGGGCAGTACTACCGTGACAACATGTTAGCTGCTTATGTGGTGCCATTTGCGCGACGTCACGACTGTCGATTAATTTTCCAAGATGACAACGCAAGAACACACAGGGCCCATGTCGCTACAGAGTTCCTCCAGGAGCGGAACATCACTACAATGTCTTGGCCAGCACTAAGTCCAGACCTTTCACCAATCGAGCAAGACTGGGATATGCTTGGCAGGCGCGTACGACAACGCCAACAGCCCCCTACCAATGTCCAGGAACTCGCCGCTGTACTGCAGGAAGAATGGAATAACTTCAGTCAAGCTGATATTGGACGTTTGGTGAGGAGTATGCCATTTCGGATACGCGCTTGTCTCGCGAACCGAGGAGGATTTACAAGGTATGAGGTCTTGGACTGAAGGTGATAAATTCTCTGACTGGCCGTCCATGTCTTCTACGGCTCAGTGCGTGGAATGTGTACTCGTCAGACATCCAACTATCGCTGAAATCATTCACCAGATGTCACTGTGCAATTCCTCAACTGTCTTTTTGATGAAAATATAAATATATTTCTTCATATATCTCACTTTTATCAAATATCCCCTTCTTTTTTTGAATAGTACATTAAGCATGGGGTAGTCAAACTATATACCAATGAATAACAATGGATGACGTCAGTAAAAGTTTTTAATATACCAGTTATCAATCAAATTAGTCGTCAAAATTAACTACTAATTAATGACAATAACCCTGCAAAGAAAAATCAGATCGCATTTGGTTCCGAATTAATCAAGATATTGTTGTGAAATATTCCTTTACCAAATATCAATCGAGTCGATTGGCGTTTGTCGAGTTATTGTGAAAATTGGCTCAAAGAGCGCTATCACTCTTGGTAGAGAATACAAGGTGAACCAATCTCTTGTCTCGATCTGACGGTCTCAGACATCAACTTGCATTCCATTTGTTTTCTTATCCATCCATAATTGTTCGAGGTGTAGCTACATTTATTCGTAGATGAAGCCCACCTGTTCGCCAGCCGACCTAGGAAACCATAGGTCGACGAGGGTTTTCTTTGTGTAAAAACCGCTAAAAATAATTATGCTGCAGTGAAAAAGCTCGTAGGTTGTAGGTAGGGCTGTCGCGATTATTCGATTAGTCGACTAACCGTCGACTATTGAAGTAGTCGACGTTTTTTTATCTTTAGTCGATCGTCGTTCATTTTCAAGGTGGTACACGTCTACTACACGTCGGGGCTAAATTGCATTGTTTTGTGAGGTGAATGATCAATGAAGGTGAATAACTTTAAATATCTAACCATAGTTAACATTCACATCCGGAAGACTGTACGACTGTCACTGACTGTGTAAGAAAGAACACTCACAGTTACTCGAGAAGAATAGATTCTTCTGAATTTCTCCAGTCTTGTACACACGAATGCACCAATTGGAAAACCCAAAGCGCGGAAGTGACAAAATTATGACGAAAGTCAGAACGTCAGATCACTTCTCAAAGTTCGGAACTTTAGACTAAGATCCAATTTTAACAACTACGAGGGAATGCATAGATCTCAATGTTCAAAATTTCGAGAAACTTATTGCAGAAAGGAAACATATGCAGGAACGTTCTTTGGTAAATTCATTTTAATTCATCGGCTTCAATTTGGTTCAAACTTGGACCCGCAGTCAGTAATATTGTTGGGGTTGGTACGTCCTACAGGACGTACCAACCCCAAAAATTATATTACGGACTGTGGGTCCAAGATTGGACTACATGTAGCTTCAGTCGGGACCGATTTGTTGTTCCCACAACCCCACTTCGTCTGAACACACTGGTGCCATTGTCATTTTCAGAGTTTTACGAACAGAAGAATGATTTGCTAAAAAATCATGGGAAGCGACTATTAATCGACTAACCGTCGATTACTGGTCACGATTAGTCGATTACAAAAAAAAATGATAGTCGCGACAGCCCTGGTTGTAGGGTGAGGAGGTCTGGAGGTGTGTTTATGCCATGCGTTCTGTGCGATGTTCTTGGCGAGAAACGGGACGAGTCTCTGATAAAATGTTTACAGCCGACAATATTCTTCTATTATTTGAAGAAGAGATTATTCAGGGGCGGTGACTCTCAGATGGATGGACCACTGATAGACAGGTGGTGCCGTGTTCCCAAGAAACCCCGCAGAGACCTTAATTATGCAAGTAGCGAAGTACTGATGTAAAATATAAGTGGATTTAGTAGGCATGCCAGCTGATACCGGTATAGAATAGGGTATTGGTAACACATGTCTGTGATAAAGAAAGATGTCTGGTGCAACATAAAGCAATACTAATTGCGTAAACTTTAATTCTGTACTGATGTCAATCCACAGTGATTGGCTGATTGGTGGTTAAATCCATGGGCACTTTGTTTTAAAAAAAAAGGTTGGATATTTTGAAAAAAGAAACTTGTCTTCAAAATCGAACTCAGACTGGTGTGTTTACTCCAGGTCATGAGTCTACCAGGTATGACGTCAAGGGGGTGGGATGGGGTGGGGGTGGGGGTGGGTGGGGGGGGGGCTGTCAGCGAGGCTAACTGATCCTCCATCTCCCTTCGGAGAAACTGCCTCCTTTATTGAGGACTTTTCGGGGAATATCCTTGCCCCCTGTGGGGGGGGGGGGGTGCACAAACCACCACTCCCTGTCAGGAAACCCTGTCACCACCACTGGAATACATTAGAACGATGATTTACCATTTCAGCACTGAGTTCGTAAATCCTCAAACACAGCTACCTATACAGCAATTAAGTGAATCTGTTTTGTATTTCTACGGAGGTTAAGTGAGAATTTTATCCTACATCCCTTTTGTTCTCCGGGGACGCTACTGTAAGGTGCGACACGAGATTCGATCTCACACAAATGAGAATCTGTGGTCGATTTAGACCCAGCACGACCAGTTTGGAACCCCTAACGTTCTAATTAAAGAAGACGTCGGGGGGGGGGGGGGGGGCATATGTCACGGCTACTACACGTGTTTATGCACAAACAAATTTCCTACGTTTTGAACTTTAATCCCGCTTGATAAATATTCCAACTGCATCATCAAAGAAGGCGAGTAGTATGTCTCGGGCTTTTCGGGGATCATCTGAAGTGAAGTCATGTCACGTGACTCAGTGGTGCCATGTTGTTGTCACGGTAACCCGTGTGAGCGGCCATCTTGTGACGTCATCCCCACAGTGATACGTGGTGTTAGTGCTCACGCGTAGCGCGTGTTTCTAGGGTGATACGTGTTTCCGTCGCCCATTTTGTATACTGGATGCCGCCATCTTGGCTTCTATGGTAGCACAAGGTTGCTGTGTTACCCAATGGCTTCTTATACGACAGGGGTATGTTCGGAGGGTATGTTCCTTTGTACAGAAGTAGTTCCCCGATTCGTACAATTACCAGAAACCCGACAATTGTTTACTTGGTTCGGATTTTCTCCAGGATCCTTTTAGGACCGCCATACCATGGATTTTAATAAAAGCACGTAGTGCTATGGTACTGATAGGTCTACCGGGGGAAGTCGATTGAACCAGGGTTATTTTTTCTGGCTATGATTTCCCCAGAATTCCTTTCTGGAAAACGTCTGTGGGTATGTAATCCCTTTTTATCGTATGAGGCCATGATGGCCACGAGGAAATCCCTCAACGAGGTCTAATCTACTATCCCTCTTAGCCTCATTTCGCTTGAGGCCATGAAACAATCCCTAATGAGGGTTAATTTACTATCCCTCTTAGCCTCATTTCGGTATTTGGGGATACCTATGACATGGCGATGTACTATTGGAGGATACATATCGAGGATACCTTCTGGAGAATCCCTTTTTAGTCGTTGAGGCCATGGGGGCCATGAAAAAATCCCTAAATGAGGTCTAAGTTACTATCCCTCTTAGCCTCATTTCGGTATTTGAGGATAACCATGACATGGCGACGTACTATTGGAGGATACCTATCGAGGATACCTTCTGGATAATCCCTTTTTAACCGTATGAGGCCATGTGGGCTATGAGAAAATCCCTCAATGAGGTCCAATTTACTAACCCTCTTAGCCTTATTTCTCTTAGCCTTATTTCGATTGAGGTCATGAAAAAAAACCCAATGAGGTCTAATTTACTGCCCCTTTTAGCCTCATTTCGCTATTTAAGGATTCATATGACCCAGCTCCTATGTGGCTCCTAGCTCCTATATGGCTCCTAGCTCCTATACAGACAGTCTTACCAACGGCTTCCATCTTATCTCCAAAGCTCCAAGGCCATTACTTGTCTACAACTATCTGTTCTATCATTAGCTTCTACATCAGTCTTGTACCCTTACTATTGGCTACCGTTATTCTGCCCCATGTCTCAACCATTAATATTGACTTGTAACACTACTTACTAGCTATACCTATCTCTGTCTCGACTGTACCATCGGTCAGATTGTTCCATGTTCCCCATTTTGTACAATTTTATACAGCGTTCAATGTAAAATATCTATAGACAGGCTATATAGTAAAATATCTATATAGACAGGCTATCACGCGGGTTACCATGAAAACACAACATGGCGCCACTGGGTTACGTGACTTGACATCACTTCCGGGATCATCCACCGGGGCCATCCAAATGATCCCCGAAAAGCCCAAGACATACTACTAAGGCATGCCTTGATGATGTGGTTGGAAAATATTATCACTCGAGACTTGAGTTATGACAGTTGGAACAAACTGGGTTTATACCGCTTCCTAAATCGGTTACCATCGCGACGCCCCTTTGAGCTGTATGATTAGATATCGATTCACGCTTGATGGAAATCACGTTCTTCTTACGAGACTAGATTTGCTGCTTGGACTTACGTCTCACGCGCTGTCGGTCTCATGCATGCAAATGGGTGTCTGTGGCCGATTCGGTCCCAGAATGACCAATTTGGAATCCGATAGGTGCTACTTTAAATAAGAGGTTGGGAATAATGCGTCACGCCTGCTTCGCGTATTTATCCAGGACTTTTGAACTTTCAGCCCGCTTGACAATTACTCCAACTACATCACCAAGGCATGCCTTCAAAAAGGCATGCCTTGATAATGAAGTTGGAATATTTTATCAGTCGGGACTTGACTCGTGACTGTCGGTACGAATTGGGTTTACATCCCTCTCACAATCGGTCATAATCGCGACGCCCCTTTTAGGCTGTAGGATTGAATTTTTACTGATGCTCTTGAGCTATTTGTTGTTTATAATGCTATTCGCTAACCGACCGGTTAATATTCTTTTTAATGGCCAGTTTATTTTTGCGTCTGTTTGAGAGGGTTAAAAGTAAACTTAAATCGCCGAACTATCAACGTTCACCGAAAAAAAACATATGACGGTGGCGGAAACTTTGAACTCATCACAGTTTTGACTTTCTTTTTTAGAATATAGATTTGTGTCAACATCTCAGCTGAGTCCAGAGTTGAACTTACTCTAAAACAAATGATTTTTGCACGCCGAAGGCGCTCAGGGGCTTTGTGTGGGCAAGCGCCTTTTGATCCCCTTTGACTGTTTAGTTTCAAATATTGGTATCATGTGTGAGCGTGACAAAGGAGGGGAACGAGGTGGATTTCACTGCTAGAAGGTTTTTGGTCGTTTTCCCGACTTCTGTCGCAACCTTTTGTGGAAGTCTTGGTTGAGGAGCTCTGATGCTTCGAGGTACTCTGGTTTACGAATAGCCAGTCATATTGTCCTTCTTTGTATATTTTTTCTATGGCGAGGAAGGCTTTGTAGTTTTCTGAGGTCCCAATGAAGTCTAGCTTGAGTTCTCCGAAGTATTCCGTGGCAAAATCGTCCAGGTGGTTGATGTATGGGTCAGAGACATGTTGCGGATGTCTATATACCCAGACTCCGAGTCCAAATCCTAATCGGAGTTGTGGCTCGATTGCTTGTGGCTAATAAGATCTACGCAGAAATAATATAGGCCCTGTAGTGAATTCTATGTAGTTACATGCAATTTTATTCGGAATATTTTTAGTTCTCAGGTCCTCCGGATGGCATTAGAAGTTAATGCCTTTCCCCGGGAAGACCCAGGACTTTCATCAATGAGAAATACACAATCTTAACTCAGCATGAGGTGAAATGAAATGAGGATTATCTTTTCTGATGCCTTAATAGAGACAGAGCGATTATTAAAACTATCTTCACAACCGGGACAATGTTTGATGTTTCAAAAACGTAATGATTAAATGACCATTTGCCCAAGATGTGTTTTCTGTCGGAGAAAGTGTTTTTTTTTTTTTACAATTTCTTCACAACTGGGGGGAGTGTTTGATTCTAAGGTAATTAAGGTAGGCGGGAAACATTCGGCGGGGAAGTCCCCACTAGTCAATTAAGATAGGTGGGGAAACGTCAGGCGGGGAAATATCCGCTAGGCAATTTAGTAAAGTAGGGAAATGTTCGGTGGAGAAATGTTCATGGTTGGGAAAAGTCCGCTTTGGAGGTGGGAAAGAGCCGAACCAAATTTGGTTCCAAGTGGAACCAAACCCCGTCGAAAAACCAAAACAAATCCGTCATCGTGTGATTGAGAACCAATCAATTTCACACAGAGTTGCCTGTCTTATTTATATTAAAAATTGCAGTTGTCCCGAAACTTAACGCATACGTGATGGAACAGAAACGTGTGTCACAACGTACAATGATTTCAAATCCACAACTTTTCATTGAAGGTCGCTTGCGTACTACAGAATCAGTTTTACAAAAACATCAGTCGCTTAGGTTCTTGGCATATATAAAACATCCACTTTCCTCTGGAAAGCCGAAAACAAAGGGAGGAAATAAAATTCAAATAAAACATAGTTTGTTCCATAAATTAACAAGCATCTAATAGTGAACGGTTAATGAAATCGAATGGATGGCAAAGTGATTCATTTGGCTACAAGAGCTAATTATTCACAATAAGTCCACAATTACTGTATTGCTTACTTGTTTGACTAGACAATCTAGTTATGCACTGTTAAAAAATAACTGTTAATGCAGAAAGTTATCTACAGGTCAAGTTTGTTTGGTTTCGCAATAAGTCTGCCTAGCCTTGTTGCATTAACTCTTTACCCAACGTAACGGAAAAAAAACGGCCAGCGATATTCACAAAATCCGCCAATTAATTTTCATTATTTTTTCATTTCTTGTCTGAAAAACATAGGTTATGACCCCTCATTGCAACGAGCTCGTTCAATGAGGGGTCATAACCTATGTTTTTGAGACAAAAAATGAAAAAAATTAGTGACTCAAGAATTTTGTTAATGAGGGGTCATAACCTATGTTTTTGAGACAAAAAATGAAAAAAATTAGTGACTCAAGAATTTTGTTTGCAAGTGTCATCTGCTTTTCAGGGTAGGTAAAGGGTTAAACGGTTCGAAACCAGAATCTTTGTTTACAGCTTTACTTGGTTCATTTTCAATATGTTGCTGATCATCAAATGTACTGTGTGATGGACAGATGATGTTGGTACAACCATCATTTGCCTTAGTGTCGTCATTACTAGCCGGAATGTTCGCATCAGTTCAAGTAGAAGCTGCCTCGGTTGAGATGCGTAAGTAGCGGTGGTTTCGACAATACAAACGCCCACCGTTTTACATAAACCTGGGTTTATTATAGCGTCTAATCACTGTCCCTGAAGACCATATTTTAGAACCAGATTGTCGTTGAATGTGCACTTCGCTTCTTCGAATATCTAAAGTAGGTAACTCTTTCACACCCTTATCGTGGTCACTGTAAACTTTTTGCTTTTCTTTCTGCTAACGTACCCTGTAACAATTTTCAGGATTAACTGCAATAGGTTTTAAAATTTCCGTTGCTGTTGGCAGCGAGTTTCTTGGTCGCCTCTCCACGAGAAGTTCAGCGGAAGACTACTGAAGAATAGCTCTCTCTGCTTCGCCATTGCTATTTCGAAAATACGAACTTCAGTCTTGAAGTCACATGTTCAATACTTAATTCTATGCAAAAAGTTTTTAAATTCAACTGCGAGAACTGCGGTTCATTGTCTGAACGAAGTTTAAATGGAATGCCGTGGGTCGCAAATCTGATTTTCAGTTCATTTATGACATTAGTAGTTGTTATTGAGACCAATTACTTAGCACCTGTGAAAATTGAGTAGTAATCTACAGTAAGTACATACCTTTTTGATTCAAAGTAAAAGAGGTCACAGCCACGAACGTGGCTAGAGGGTTCCGATTGGGGGTGTAGGGTAGTGGATTTCCACCTAGGGGAGGGACCGGGAGGGGGTTCCCCCTCCCGGTCCCTCCCCTAGTTGGAAATTCTCTACCGATAAAAATTTAGAAAATGAAGCCATGAAAGGGGGCATAAAATTGATTCTAGTAACTGAAATGCCTCCACATTTATGACAGAATTATCAGGTTATTATTATTTATTTGATTGAATATGTGCTAAACAAATGCTCATGGAAACGGGAGATTTGAGCAATTCATACTCTTCTGACATTAAATCAGATCTTATGCAGGAATGATCAATCTTCGATGTTTCATCATTTTGTAACTGTGAATGATGAAATTAACTCAGGTTAACGATTTTACATGATGTGATTTTCTTGAAGTGCATTTCGAGGATTTTTTTTATTACGATAAGCAAACGTACTATAGAAATCTTGTACCGATTGACATCATGCATACTTATGAAGCTCGATATTACGTACACTATAGTTGTAAACAGTAATAGTTGGTATTTTTGCTGATTTGAAACCGAGTTGGAATTTTGGGAAGTGAAGGAGACATCACCAAAGAAGCTCTAAAATCTAGATAAATGGAATTTCCAACTATAACTTTCCCTCTGAATTTCCAACTATAGGAAATTCTGGCCAGGATTGGGGGGTGTCGCCACGTCCCTGGTCACAGCCAACTAGGCTATATGTTAAGTCTGGTAAAAGTGTAGGTTAGAACGGTTCCGCAGTTTGCTGATTTTGCACATAAGGTGCAGTCTTGTATGGCCTTTTCTATATAAGAGTTCACACATGACCAGTTCATAACTTCACGCGCACATTGTTTGCACTTTGAATTACCAATTTAAGATTTGTGTATTAACTTCACTTCAGCTTCTGATCAGGAAGACTTGGAGGAATGACTAGCCCAAGGTCTTTATATATAGTACCATCAAGAATGGATAATTGATCTTGATAGACTCAGTACTACCTGGCTTCATATGGTGTTTCACTACGCACGTCAGGCCAACCATTTTTATTACACTGTACAACACATTGAGTTCTGTATTGGAAAGTAACTGAATTTCTGAATACTTGTCTTTACTGATTGAAACCATGCTTATCATATCGGTAGAATTCGATCTTCTCCGTCTGGAGGATTAAGTATGCAGGAGATAATACGTCTGGAATTTTTATATTTTTTCCTTTTCTATAACACACTTTTAGGTCATACCACTGTAACTTGAGTCACATGTTCTGAATTCTCATTGGTTTTGAGAGTAAAGGTTTTGCAAAGATTTGTTCTGGAGGTTTATGATCATAAAATACTAACGTTTTTTTGCCACATGCACTGCAAAAAATATAGGTTCTCTTTAGAACCAAATCTGGTTCTAAACTTGTCCCTGAGATGGAACCAGCTCTGTTTAAACAGTATTTATTTCAAATCAAAAAATTTTACCAAGATTAGCATTCAATTTTAACAGAATATTGCATGAACTGAAGTAGATTCAGCAGTAAACTTGGAGCTTATTCAACGCAGTCGCCAAACATTTTGAAACAAAGGAGATATGAACAGTTGGCATATCGAACCAGTTTTGGTTCTGAAAAGAACCAAAACTGGTTCGATATGCCAACTGTTCATATCTCCTTTGCTTAATAATGATTTAAGACAACCTCGTATAAACTCTGAACTTACGGCTGAAACCCCCTCAATTTATGTTTAATTCTGTTAATATTTAATGTTAATCTTTATAAATGTATTAGATTTGAAATAAATACTGTTTAAACAGAACTGGTTCCATCTCAGGGACAAGATTAGAACCAGTTTTGGTTCTAAAGAGAACCTATATTTTTTGCAGTGTGTGTAGTGATGAAACTTCCAAAACGCATACACGAAATCGACTGAATAGATTAAAATATTATTGAAACTTAATCAGTTTGAGTTTATTTTAGCGCGAGTAATTATTTTAATTCGTGTTTTGGTGTCACTTCAACCCTCTACCCAACGTAACGGCCAAAACCGGCCAGTGCTATTCACAAAAATCGCCAATTAATTTTTATTATTTTTTACATTTTTTGTCTCAAAAACATAGGTTTTGACCCCTCTTCGGAAAGAGCTCCTCGGGGGATCGTAACCCACGTTTTTGAGACAAAAAATGAAAAAAAAATTAGTTATTCGAGAATTTGTTTTGTAAGTGTCGTCTGCGTTTCATGCTAGGTAAAGGGTTAAGCTGTAAAATTATAACTCTGTATGCTGAGGGCATAAAATCAGTCAGGTAATATATCATTTAAGTCTCTGATCCACTTTAGGTGATAAATTGACTGTAGAATATGAATTGTTTGCTCACCTACTTAGAAGCAAATGAAAAGGTCATCTTTTAGTTGAACCCTCTTCACATTGAACCCAAATATCAAATTTTAATCTGCAAATATTTCACATAATGCAACTAGAAATTCAACCAAGTCAATCTTGTTTGACAGAGCACAGTGAAACCACCTGTCAATATTAAATTGGTTGCATTACAGTAAACATTTTCAGCTTGAAATTCGTATATACTATTCAAAAAGTAGGGGATAACAAATCTCATATTGATATTTTCGGAAAATAGTATTGAATGCGTGATTGGTCACATCAATATGTTAGCAAGTTTAGTGTGGATCATGAATGTCACCGGCACACGGAAACTTCGTGCAGGTTTTTCGCACGAGCGCCGCGTTGATGTCTGTGGGGTACGTTTTGAAATTTGCATTTGTACTGGATGGGCCTTTTCGGAGGTCTCGTCGTTCTTTTCTTGGTATAAACTCGTTCATCAATAGTTTCTGGTCGAAACGTAACTTTTGAGGTTTCAGATAGTTTGAGACTTCCTGGTTATCAACATCCGCCAGTTCGAAAAGATGGCGAAGATGGCACTGGCGGTGGAATTATAGTCTATCTTAAATTTGGTTTAATATGTGAACGCAAATGCGATCTAGAACATCCTGGATTAGAGGATTGAAGTTAGAAGTACAAATCAAAAGAATTTATTGGGGGTGTTCTATCGACCACCGTCATCCCGTAACTTTTACTGGGATCTTATCGACGAATCAATATCTGAAGCACGGAACGATTTGACGATGAAGTGTATCATAGTCGAGGATTTCAATGTTAATTGTATACCAACAACCCATCCCAAAATTTTACATTTGGAAACAACGCACACCATGGTACAGGTCATCAAAGAACCAACAAGGGTTACTGAAAGCTCAAGTAGTCTCATTGACCTGATGCTGACCACTTGCCCAGACTCTGTCTCGAATATAGAAGTTATCCCCCCATTTTGTAGTGATCACCATGCTATATCCGCCCATGTGACATGCATGGGATCACATGTCACTCTGTATAGTAGGGTCGTCTGGGACTTCAAAAATATGGATGCAGATGGATTATCGCAGACATTTTCTGCTACAAACTGGGACGAGTTTTTTATAGCGGTGAGTGTTGATGCAATTATCGAAAATATTACTACTTATATCATAGAATCAGCCAAAAACTTTACTCCATCAAAGTCTATATTAGTGCACCCGAATGACAAGCCATGGATGATTGCTGCTGTACGAAGGCAAATACGATATCGTAATAGGGCTCACGGAAAAGCCAAACGAACAAACAACCCAGAACACTGGCAGGAGTTTAGACGAATAAGAAATAATACTATAACATGTGTGAGGGAAGCAAAAAGAAACTACGGCCTCAAGTTAGAGACCTTTGTATCCACCAAGAACCCTTCTTCTAAGCAGTTGTGGAAAAGTTTAAAGCATTTTTCGCGACAGCAATCAAATACAAGTGATATTTTCCATCCACTTCTAGAAAGCGGGGAAGTTATTAGTGCCCCGTCTGACATTGTGACTATATTTAATGATTATTTCGCTAGACAGTGCACCGTACCTAGTGATGGGGAATTACCAAGCCTTATACGTATGGATGGGTCTGTCGACAGTGTTGAAACTAGTCCTTCAGAGGTTGAATCATTATTGTCTAAATTGGACACGTCCAAGGCTTGAGGTCCGGACAAAATTAGTAACAAGCTCTTGAAACGTTTCTCAATCGAGTTACCATACCCACTTTCTCGGCTGTTTAACATATCTTTATCGACAGGAATTTCCCACAAAAATGGAAAATAGTAAATGTCATACCAATTCATAAGAAATTATCAGCTAAAAATAAAGAAAACTATCGGCCAGTCTCATTGACATGTTGCATAAGTAAAGTTCTTGAAAAAATAGTTTTCAACCCTGTTTATGAATTTCTCACAGAAGATTATCGCCTATCTGACCTGCAGTCAGGCTTCAGCCCGGGGGATAGTGCAGTTAATCAACTAATATACATTGACAATTTCATAAAATCCTCCCTTGATGAAGGTAAAGAAGTTAGGTTTGTATTCTGCGACACAAGTAAAGCCTTTGACAGAGTCTGGCATGATGGACTAATACATAAACTTGATGCGATTGGAATCAGAGGCAGTTTGTTGACCTGATTCAAAAACTACTTAACCAATCGCTCACAGCTAGTTGTAATTAATGGTAGCAACTCACAACCAAACCACATATTTGCTGGTGTCCCCCAGGGATCTGTTCTTGGTCCCCTTTTATTCAATATTTACATATATGATGTAGTGGACATTATTCAGTCCAATATTAGGCTATATGCAGACGACATATCCATATTTTTAATTGTTGAAGATGCAACCCAGGCCTCAAATCTTTTAAATACAGATCTTGAGCGTATTGGTCTCTGGGCGAAAACGTGGAAGGTTAATTTTAACCCAGAGAAAACAGTGGCGCTTAGCTTCACAAGGAAGTGTAATCCCCTTCCAAAGCCAACTCTCTATTTTATAGACACTCCTATGAGCGATGCTGAAACTCATAAACATCTTGGTCTGAATTTTCATTATTCAGGACCATGGATTACTCATGTAGATTCAATAATCGGTAAAGTCAGTCCCTTGATAAACTGTTTTCGTAGCTTGAAATACAGACTTTCCAGATCAGCTTTGGAAACAATGTATATCAGCTTTATTCTTCCACTCTTTGACTATGCTGATATCATCTGTGATAACTGTCCAGAGAACCAGTTAATTGTATTAGAAAATCTACAACTTGATGCTCTGCGTTCAATATGTGATATTCCAAGAGGCACAAGCCATGATCGTATATATTCAGAAACTGGATTCATAACTCTAAAAAAAACACAGAAGAAGACACAAAACCACCACAATACACAAAATTATAACCGGAAATGCGCCCTTGTACCTACGATTCCCCGCCAAGTGTCTGAAATAACGACTTACCCGCTACTTTCTTCGTGTAATCTTCGGGAAATACAATGTCGCAGTTCGCTTTTTGCAGACACATTCCTGCCATCTGCGGTAAAGCTTTGGAATGCTTTGGACCCAAATGTTAGATCCTGTGAATCAACAGAACTCCTAAAGCAATATTTAAAAAGGAACGACATAGCGGTTCCGAAGCATTACTCTGCCGGTGGGAAGAATGGCCAGATTCTGCACTGCAAACTTAGACAAAGGTGTAGTGACCTAAAAGGTCATATGTTTGAACGATTTTTAGTTATCGATCCAAGATGCTCATGTGGATTCAATTATGAAGATTCTGAGCATTTTCTTCTAACGAGTCCAAAATATATTACACAGCGACAAATATTATCTGAAAGCATTGATTATACAATATGTGACACAGACGTACTTTTATTTGGCAGCTCCGTGTTGTCAAATATAGAAAATAGGAATATCTTCATAGCTACACAGAACTTTATTATAAAAACAGGAAGATTTCGCTGAAAACTCAATGTTCAACAGATCTTCCAAGGCTGTTGAGTTCAATTGCCCATTACAATTATTATTATTATAATTATTATTATGGCAATAATTATTATTTTGCATTTTCCCCCATATTGATATTCTTTTTGTTCCCAAACATAGCTTGTTTAATATCCACTTGCACATGGAATTATTGAAGTAATGTCTTAGACGTTCAGATTCAATACCAAACCTTATGAGACGCCAGCGTAAACTATGACTCTACTCATATTTCCACACTTGTTCATGCACCATCGTTTGTAATTCAAAAAAGTATTTATATGTAACGGTAGGGTATTAATATAGGCTTATAGCCTGTTTACCGAACCATTTCAAGAGAATAAAATATTGTTTAAAAAAAACAAACTTTTGATGTATGCGAAGACTGACACGTGACGAACGTTTACGTGCCGTTGGCATGTTGGAAGCTGGCAACAGACAGACTGAAGTGGCTCAAATTCTCAACCTTACTCAATCGGTGATTAGCAGGTTGTGGTCACGCTACCGTCAGGCGGGCAAGGTTGATGATAGACGTCGGTCAGGCCTTCCACGGGCGACAACTGCTAACCAAGATCGTTTCATCCGAACCACAGCATTACGTAACCGCCATCAAAGTGCCTCAGAAATTGGACAGCAGCTGCACCGAGCGACAGATGTACGAGTCAGTGGTCAGATTATCCGAAATCGCCTACAGAGCTGGAATTTGTACGCTCCACGACCTCGAATAATTCCACGTTTGACTGAACGTCACGAGGCGTAATTGGTGTGAAGCACGACATCGCTGGGACAATCGTCGGTGGAGCAACGTCATGTTGTTCGATGTATCGAGGTTCACTCTCGACTTACACGACAGGCGAAACAGAGTATGGCGGCAGCGGCGGAATGAACGATACCATGACGTAACCGTTCGTTAGGCAGCACGATCGTTTTGATGATGGATCAGTTATGGTGTGGGGAAGCATAACCATGACAAGCAGGGCAGCATCACATGTCATCCAAGGGCGAGTCACAGTGCAGTACTACCGTTACATGTTAGCAGCTCGTGTGGTCCCATTTGCGCGACGTCACGGCCGTCGATTCATTTTCCAAGATGACAATACAAGAGCATACATGGCCCGTCGTTACAGAGTTCCTCCAGGAGCAGAACATCACTACACTGCCTTGGCCAGCACTAAGACCTTTCACCAATCGAGCACGCCAACAGCCCCTGATCAATGTCCAGGAACTCGCCGTTGCACTGCAGAAAGAACGAAATAACATCAGTCAAGCTGATATTGGACGTTTGGTGAGGAGTATGCCACGTCGAATCCGCGCTAGTCTCGCGAACCGAGGGAGATCTACAAGGTATTGAGATCTTGGACTGAATGTGGTAAATTCTCTACCTTGCCGTCCATGTCTTCTACAGCACAGTGCGTTGAATGTGTGCTTGCCAGACACCCAACTATCGCTGAAAACATTCACCAGATGTCACAATGCAATGCCTCAACTGTCTTTTTGATGAAAATATAAATATATTTCTTCATATATCTCACTTTTATCAACTATCCCCTACCTTTTATGAATATATTTCGACATAAGTATGCAGGGGGTTTAACCATTTTACTCCCACGCCCACATTAGCCATATATGGAGGACCTCTATGTATGCCTGTATGCGAGGAAGTTTAATAAAATGTATTACATTCTTGAAACTCTATCACCTGATTAATTACTGGAAAGGGCTCCCTTTCCAACAATTAATCAGATGGTAGGTTTGATCTGCGCATACCAGAACGTACAGATAATTATCATAATATAGGTGACAATAGTCGCTTTCGGCAGCGTAAGTGTGAAGCCTCACTCTGTTGTTGTCTGTTATCCACAAATGTCTTCCAAGATGTGGAATGTGATAATGCGCGCCATATTTTGAGCAAAAGCTATAAAAGATGTTGTGCCGCGTTGGATTATAAGCACATAAAGGGATGAGCGTCCAACTCCAGATCTCAAATCTGTCAAACAATAATTCATACGCGTATACGCATTTTCCCCGCAAACTAGCAAGCCACTTAAAAAAGACTTTAGAGAGAAGATGAAAACTAATTTTATTGCTCCTCGAGTGAATTTGATATCCGGAATAAGTTTTCGCTACTTGAAGTTATGAACAGGATACCATATATATCGTCCCTTGGAGGGGGGTGGGGGAGGTGCCACCTGCAGTGTTTTTCAGCATAGCAAATGACGTCTTCTTCCACTGAAGTGACAATATATTTCAGAAACAACTACATTATAACACTGAATGCGTTTTGTCTAATCGAAGTGAGACTTTTTACGGTATATCTAATCATGCATCTTACATCCTCAGGCCTAATGCATTTTCACTATCTCGCAATCTCTCATCTCAACACACAACTAAAATCAACTTACCTGCTGGAGGTTGGGCAAATATGTATTTTTGCAGAAAAAATGTTAAAACTGACGAGAATTCAGATTTAAAAATGTAAAACCTTTCTCAAACCGCCATGGTATCTATCTCATCACTCAAATCTTACCTAACAAACTGAGAGAATAGATTTGAACGGGCAATGGGTACTCGGTGGGTTCTCTGTGACCAAAGTATTCGATCGTGGTTAGACAATGCTACCATGGGAGGAAACTTAGCAGTAAGATACGCTGTTGCTATGCCGTGAACATGGAGTCTTTTGAGAATGGCGATAAGGGTAGTGAGTGCGCAGTAGACAAACTAACATCTATTATAACGGCAGTAAATCACATGGCATAAAAAGGAGTGAAATGTAATAAAATAACGAGAAGAAAACGGCAGTGGTTTGGTGATAATTGTAAGGTACTAAAGAAAAAAATTGATAAGATAGCAACGGAAATACGAAACTTACCATTTGATAGATCTCTTGCTGCCAAGTGTTTTAAAGCTAGGGGGAATATAGAAGAGAATTAAAATTTAAACGAAAACGATTTTATGAGGATTTTGAATAAAAAGAAACTCTTTAGAAACATCAGACCCTCGTGAGTATTGGAATATGATTAAAAACACGAGAGCCCATAAAATGTCGGATTACGATGACCTCGCACTTGACACATCGGTGGATTTTTTTCAATTTTTATGCTGCAATGATACATTGGCAGATGGCAAGACATCAACAATGAAATATAGTATCAAGGATAGTGACATTACACCAGATGAAGTTCTAGATGCATTAAAAGAAATGAAAAATAATAAGTCTCCGGGCAAAGATAGAATAAGAAACGAACTTCTTATGGCAGTTGTACCCTTTATAGTCAATGAAGTAACATGAACTTTTAATATTGTATATAAATCATCACTTTATCCTGGGGTATGGATTGAATCAGTCCTTAGGCCCATCCATAAAAAGGGGGATCGTCATGATCCAAATAACTGCAAGGCTATTGCACGGAGTAGTTCAATTGGAAAACTGTTCAATAAAATACTTGTATGCTAATGTTAGAAGAAAGTGGGATAATAAGTGATAATCAGTTTAGGTTTTCAAAGAACTGCAATACCATTGATAGTGTTTACATCATGAAAACATTGGTTAATAGATACAGACACCAGAATGAACACCTGTATGTGGCATTTGTCGACTTTCGTAAGGCATTTGATTCGGTGAATCGATGTATGCTGTTCCAGAAACTAAAGAGAGTGGGGGCAAGTGGTTCAATTTCGAAAACAATTCAATCATTGTATGAAAATAGCTCTTATGCTACAAACGAGGGAGAAAATTGCACCCCCATCCGTATCAAAAATTGGTGTCAGACAAGGCTGTGTGATATCCCCCGTGCTATTTAATTTTTTTATTGATGATATAAAAGAGGAATTCGATCGAAAGTGCGCACCGGTATCCATTGATAATAAACTAGTGATTTTTTCTTCTGTTCGCAGATGATTTGGTCATGTTATCTCATACAAAAGAAGGTTTACAAAACTGACTACATGCTTTACACTCGTTTTCGCAGAACAATAAACTGGTTATAAATTCAGATAAAATTAAATGCATTGTTTTCCGCAAACGATGTCCCAAAGCAACACCATCATTCACAATAGGCGGTACTGGTGTTGGTGTCGTCATTGAATATTCTTACTTGGGTATAAAGCTTTCCGCGAACGGGTCGTTCAAGAAGGCTCAAATGGAAATGGCCAGTAAAGGCATGAAATCATTATTTTCCTTCCCAGTGCGCGCGGAATTCGGTAGATATCCAGTTGTAATTGAATCATTGAACTAATACACTTCAAAGCTTCATGCAACTAATAAATAATCGCTAACATTCAAGGCTGCGGCATTATGCAGTGATATTACCATCACGAAGAAATTGTCAAATAAATTCGATATACCAATGATAAGCGAGATAACGAATAACGACAATAACACACATTCTTTTATGGTGGATAACATCATCACTAAACTGGAGAATAATAATTATATTTCTAATTTCATGGCAGACATATTTGATGACGATAGACCAAGTGGAAAGAACAAACTAAGAGCATATCGAGAATTTAAATCTGATCATGAATTAAAATCATATTTGGAAAATGTTAAAGATATGGACATGAGAAAACTCTTCTGTGAATTACGAATAAGTAGCTATTTATTGGGAATTGAGAAAGGGCGACACATGCAGACCGCAGTACAGCTTAATAAAAGTATCTTCAAAAAGTGTAATTCAGAAATTGAAACAGAAGAACATTTCATCATGGGATGTCCATTTCATACCGAACTCAGAAAACAATATTTCGTGGAAATTGGGAAACTAAATCAATACTTTACAAACATGAGCGACAAACAAAAATTCATATGTATAATGAGTAACAAGGGAAGCGATACATGCAAGGTAATCTGCAACACGGTTAGATCATTTCTTCGAAAAATAAATGATTCACCTAAAAAGTGTTGATTATATACATGTACAGAGTAATAAATACCGAAATGTATGGTTATCTTTATATTGTTTATTGTTATTATTTACTGGCGTCGGTCTCATGTGGACGTTATTGTCATTAAACTATCTATCTCACTATCCTTCTTGAAGAATTGTATCAGCTTATGTTTCCGGCGACGTTCAAGATGTTCCCAACAAGTTTCAGAGTATAGTAAGGCCCTACTGGCACTGGTGGTTGTTCCGGTGACTATCCGAGCCACAGCTAGTTGGATTGTTTCTGAGTCAGTAGCATTAGTCTCCGTGCAGTTATCCCATACAGTGTCAGCGTATTCTTGTAGAGGTCTAATAAACGCAAAATAATTCGTTTCCAATACCTTACCATCAAGTGTGAACAAAAGCTTTCTCAACATGTCAATACAAGACCATGCTTTGGAGCAGATGTGGTCAATATGATTGTTCCAAGTACATTTATTATTCAAGATTGCCATCGGAGACTACGGCAACCCGTTGGGACCTCTTCGAGAGATACGACTTGAGAAACATAAGTAGATCACCTGTTACTCCGATACTTTCCAACTTGCGAAGCAGGCCCACAGGCCATACTGTTTCGAAAGCCTTACTCACGTCACAGAACACGACTCGGACTTCTTTGCCTTCATCAAGGGTTCTACAGAATTCCTCATATAAGTCAGTTAGTTGGAGGGCCGTGGAGTCACTTACAGTGAAACCTGGTTGGAACTGACTAAATATATGGTTCGTAGTTGGGAACTCAATTAAACGTTTGAACACACATTTTTCGAAAACCTTGCCAATGCAACTGATCAAGGGAGATGGGGTGATAATTAGTAACAATGTTAGAAGGTAATTTTTGGAGTATTGGTGACACGTTGGCCTGTTTCCATGAAGTTGGGAAATGGAAATTGTTTAATAATGCATTAAAAGAACTAAAAATCGCTCATAAAGGGATATTCTACATTCTTTCAAAGGGCAGGGATTTATTAATTCGGGACGTGAGGCTTCTTTTTACTTTATATTTGACCCAAGCATGCAGAGTACCGCTACGTTTTGCTGTACGGTAAAGTCGTTTTCTCTGTCGAATAAGTAGCCTTATTTCGCCATGGATCCATTTGGGTTGGTATATCCAAGATGTGATGATTTTGTTTAGGATATGAGAGGATGCAAAGTTGTAATAATTTGGTGGAAAAGTCTGTGACAATAGTATTGAGGCATGGATCATAAAAGATTACGCCCCACTGTTTGTTCTGGATAGCGTTGTTTAGCTTATCGTAATTCCCCTGTGAGAATAGCCATATGCGTCTTTTAAAAGTTGCAGGAGGGGGTTTGGTGAATTCAATCTCAACAGAAATGGGTTTGTGATAGAAGATTAAGTTTGGGAAGAAAGAATCTAAGACGCCACACGATCGCACATTCACCATATTGCCAACAGCAAACAAGTCCAGTCCGAGGCTGACAACTCGGTAAAGCACGTGGGCTGGCTCACATGCTGCATCATATTGAAGCAATTTAGTATATCGGAAAACTTATTTCTCGTGGTAAGATTCTGGTCATCATTGAAATTTCCGGTTTCCATGATGTCATCAGTAGACGAATCTTTAGCTTTTTCGATAGAGGCCGATATGGTATCCCATTCACCAGCGGGGCTTTCAGGTGGGCGATAAAACACCCCTAATAACAACGATCTTCCACGTTTAGTAAATATTTCCGCCCATAAGCACTCGGCGTTAAGTATTTCAAGGTCTGTGTTGGAAACTAATACCATCTTTAACATATTATGCTACTCCAACACCTTTTGTTGAACGGTCACTGCATAACGGTTACTGGAAGCCAGGGATCATGATATCAAACGTGGCTATTTGGCCTTGTAGCCATGTCTCACTAAATGCCAAAATTACTAAGGACTCAGATTCACAGTGGATAATGTCTAATTTAAGGTTAAGACTACTAGTATTCATATGACAAATTCGCAATGTGTTTTGTGTGTGATCAGAGTCAGCGTGGTTAGGTCCAAGGTTTGGCTATTGATCACCCGGCAGTAATAAAAGTATCGTGCATATTACAAAAAAACAAAGTTCATAAGAGAGACCTCCGTACCTACAGATGTCAGGGGGACCACATCGACATCATCACACAGAAGGACATCAGGAGTAATAGGAACGTCGAATGTAAGAGGGAAGTAGGCAATCATGTCAGTGAAACAACATACAACGAACATGCGCCGCCATACAAAATAGACCAATCCGAACACGGTATGCTGCTATGTTATTAGGGCCCCGCGAAGCTTTGAGATTCGATTCGATTTCGAATCTTAAGTTGATATCCGATTCGATTCGAAATCAGCTGCCCGATTCGTTTCCAGTCGAATCTTTACACGGAAATATAGCTTGGTATCAGCCATTGTCATCGTCTCACAAAATATATAATTAGTCTGTGTGAAACACACAGACTATTGTTTTTATACAGATTCTTCCCCCCCCCTTTTTTTTCTTCTGCTTCTCCTTCTTCTTCTTATTCTCCTGTTTTCTGTCTTCTATGCGCTTCTTTGTCCGCATGATAACTCAAAAACGAATTGCCCTATCTCGCTGCTTTTTGGTATTCTGATAGATAGTCACAAGTTCTCGGCTACCTGTGTTTTTCAGATTCCTGGGGCTTTAGGGGTGTCCGTAGGGGTGTTTCGAAAGTGGATCACGCCCATATCTCGGGCGTGGTATGACGTATGGACCTGGGACTAACACCAAATGAGTAGAAACTTGATGGAAATATTCAAAATATGGGTCAAGGTCACTGAGGTCACCCAGGGGTCATTGAGTGCATTTTTCAAAAATGCTGGAAATCACATTTTTGACTCCATAATCCATTTCCGAAGATCATACATGCAATTTTACATAAAAAGTGGGCGTGGCCAAAATGTTTGAAAGTAGGCCACGCTCATAACTCAAGCATGGTACGATGCATGGACCTGGGACTAACATCAAATGAGTCAACACTCGATGGAGGTTCAAAATATGGGTCAAGGTCATCGAGGTCACCCAGGGGTCAATGAGTTCATTTTCCAGAATTGCTGGAAATCCCATTTTTTTTTACCTCCAAATGCTTTCCGAAAATTCATACATGCGTTTTTTCATGAAAAAGGTGGGCGTGGCCAAAAATTTTGAAAGTGGGTCACACTCATATCTCAAGCATGGTATGATGCATGGAGCTGGAACAAACATTCAATGAGTCGACACTCAATGGAGGTTCAAAATATGGGTCAAGGTCACGGAGGTCACCTGGGGTCAATGAGTGCATTTTACAGAATTGCTGGAAATCACAATTTTTAACCTCCAAACGCTTTCCCAAAATTCATACATGCATTTTTTCATGAAAAAAGTGGGCATGACCAAAAATTTTGAAAGTGTGTCACGTTCATATCTCAAGCATGGTATGATGCATAGACTTGGAACCAACACTAAATGAGTCTACATTCGATGGAGGTTCAAAATATGGGTCAAGGTCATAGAGGTCACCTGGGGGTCATTGAGTGCACTTTTCAGAATTGATGAAAATGACATTTTTTCACACTCTAAAACATTCCCGAAGTACATGCATGCATTTTAATGTGAAAAAGTGGGTGTGGCCAAAGTTTTTGAAAGGGGGTCATGTTGATATTCCAAGAATGGTATGGCAAATGGACCTGGGACTACACCAAATGAGTCAACACTCGATGGAGGTACAAAATATGGGTCATGGTCACAGAGGTCACCTAGGTGTCACTGAGTGCATTTTCAGAAATTATGGAAATCACATTTATGAACCCCCTAATGCATTCCCAAAGTCCATCCATGCATTTTTACACAAAAAGTAAGCCTCCATAAATTCACTTTCTATGTAGTTTTTCCCGATAGATACTTTAAACCTATTCTTGCAAACTTGAATTTACTGTAGTTTCTCACCTGGGTCATGACATTTCTTAGTTTTTCGTTTTCTGCCAAAGAGTGCCAAATGTTGTCACAATGTGACGTTTTACCACAATTCTCGAAAAAACACGGGTCGATTTGGTTGAAGCTTTCAAAATATTTGTAGTATGACTTACTACACCTGACTACATAAGCGGTATTACCCACGTTGACTCCTTTTCGCCACAAATGTATGAATAAAATGCATTTTTTGGCACAACTGGCCAATTTTCAGCCATGAAGCCACATTTTATCAAAACGTTTCCCATGAGAGGTTTGTGCATTCATCGAAGAACAATTTTGCCGTTATATGTTTTATTCAAAGTTTTAACCTTCACCCAGTTTTCGGGCCTTGAATTCGAGTTGCCTAAAATTCTTCATAAAATTGTCTCAGTTTAATTTTTCTTCCATTTATGACTGGAATATCGAAAAATGATTTACATGATCGTATTCACAATTACCTACCGAGTATATTTGCTGTTGTACGTTTTGGTGGTAGAGTGTAACCCTATGCCCATTCTGTTTGCATAAAGATAAGTGCAGTCCAAAAAAAACTCTCGTTTTTCAGAATTTGGTACAATTAAGTAACAATTTACTCCATTCTTAACTGATTGAGCGCTGAATGTTTTCTATGGCTGCATACAGCTGCCACAGTAAGACAACTTTTGTTTTATATGTTAGTATCAAAAGTTTAACTCTTGGCAGATTTGAGAATTCACATATGGGTACTGTCGGAATAATTGTTATTCTCATAAAATCACTGAATATTGGTAAACGTTCAGTGGTAGATTGGAATAGAATATCAGAAAATTCTTTTGACATTCAGATGTAGAGTTCAATTCCAAGAATATTTTCTGTTATGAGGTTGCAGTAAAGTTTAACCCATACCCTGTTTCGGTTGCATAAAAGATAGGTGCCGTCGAAAATAACTCCATTTTTTCAGAATTTGGTAAGTTTAAGTGACAATTTACTCCATTTCTAATTGATTGAGCGCTGAATGTTTTCTATGGATGCATGCAGCAAGCAAAATGTGACATCTCTTGTTTTATATGTTATTATTAAAAGTTTAATCCATGGCAGATTTGAGCCTTCCCTTATAGGTACTGTCGGAATAATTGTTATTTTCGTAAAATCAATGAATATTGGTAAGCGTTCAGTGGTACTTTGGAATAGAATATCGGAAAATGCTTTTCGATATTCAGATTCACAGTTCCATTCCAAGAATATTTTCTGTTATAAGTTGCTGTAAAGTTTAACCCAATCCCTGTTTCGGTTGTATAAAGATAGGTGCCGCCGAAAAAAAACCTTTCATTTTTTCAGAATTTTGTAGGTTTAAGTGACAATTTACATCATTCCTAATTGATTGCGTGCTGCATGTTGTCTATGGATCCATGCAGCAGGCAAAGTATGACAACTTTTGTTTTATAAGTCATTATTAAAAAATTAACCCCTGGCAGATTTGAGAGTTTCCATGTGGATATAGTCGGAATAATTGTTATTTTCGTAAAATCAATCCCTGAATATTGGTAAGCATGCAGTGATCTTTCAGTCCTACAGAAGGGTAAAAATAGTTAAAGTTGAACAGTACATCAAATAGACAGAAATAATGCCAAACTCGGCCGTGGACAAATAAATAATGAATGGAAAAGTCATTGTATTGAGAAAAAAGTGGGGACGAATCGTCCCCTCGGTTTCGGCGCGATCCACGGTGTTTCCACTCAGTCGCAGCACTCGCCAAAGATACTAAACTGTCGAGCAGTGATAGTAGAACACATTCTGAGAATTTCAAGTAGCTGCCTTAGGTGGTCTGGATACAATTGGCGTATATCCAACACTGGTGTCTGTTCAATTTAGCCAAATGGCGGTTTTTTCGCCACTGGGTCGAGTTGTCAGTTTCTGTCGGGAAGGTCTAAAATAAACAGTTTAACTCCAAACGTTCGGTCCAATATAAAGGTGCGAATAGTTAAAGTTGAAGAGTCCATCAAAAAGACAGAAATAATGCCAAAATCGACCGGTGACAGGTAAATAATGAATGGAAACGTCATTGCATTGAGAATAAAGAAGGGACGAATCGTCCCCTCGGTTTCCACGCGATCCACGATGTGGGCCTCGGCACTCGACAAGATACTAAAGTGCTGGGCAGGGATAATAGAACAAATTCTGAAAATTTCATGTTGCCGCCTTCAGCGGTCTGGACACAATGGGCGTATGACCGACAGTGTTGGTACCTATGCAATTTTAATGTTAAATTAGCCAAATTACCGCTTTTTCGCCATTAACCCAGGCACGATTTCTGTCAACTTTTCATTCCTGGCAATTATCTAACTATTACCAGCTTGTCGGGACCCTTTTGGCGCCAGTGTACGAGATGCATCTTTCAGTCACCAGCATCTCTCCACCAGTAACTGTCAATTATAAGTTTCAAATGGAAGAGGGCGCACAACCACAACCTCAGACAACAACCCACAGCCCGCTCGCCCCGGCTAGAAAAGGAGCAAAATTCAAACAATTACCGCCCTCATCAAAACGCTATATCTCCGCCAATTCTTGGCCGATTTCCAGGATATTTTCACTCATTCTTCAAAATAGTTATCGCACCGTCTCAGACAGTGAGAGATACCTATATCGCATTATATCATGTTGAATGTCAGGAAAGCGTAAGCGCATCCGCGGAGGTTCTCACGGTGCAAGTGTTTGATTTCTGGACTTTCTTATAATATAATCCAGTTCAGCAGAGCTTCAAGAATAAACGCAGAAAGTTTGGAGTCGCTGCTTCAAAAACGTTCGGCACAATCTATGATACCTGATACGCACAGATTGTTATTATTAAGTACACAGGATCTGTTAAACAGATTGCAATTTACACCTAACTTGGACATTAACCACACACCACTCACGCCAATGTGAAATAGTACTGCCGGAAGAATTCTTAGACGCGGTATCCTATCGATTGTGCACTCAGCATATCCTACAAACCGACCAAATCTATATTTATACACACTATTGTTTTTTTTTACAGTTTCTTTTTTTAATCTTCTTATTCTCCTGCCTTCTGTCTTTTAAGCACCTTTTTGCCTGCAAGATAACTCGAAAATGAATTTTAGATTCCTGAGGCATCATTACAGGTGTCCATGTGGTGTTTTGAAAGTGGGTCACGTCCATATCTCAGGCCTGGTATGACCTATGGACGTGGGACCAACACCAAATGACTCGCCACTTGATGGAGGTTCAAAATATGGGTCAAGATCACGGAGATCACCTAAATGTCATTGAGTGCATTTTTCAGAATTGCTGGAAATCACATTTTTTTGATCCCCTAATCCATTCCTAAAGTCCATACATGCATTTTTACGTAAAAACAGTGGGCGTTGCCAAAAATGTTTGAAAGAGGGTCCCGCTCATATCTCAAGCACAGTATTAGGAATGGACCTGGTACTAACACCAAATGAATCGACATTCAATAGAGGTCCAAACTATCGGTCAATGTCGGTGAGGTTACCTACACCCCGCCCCACAGCTACGTGCCTGTGTGGAATAGCGAGTGTCTTCCTTGAAGGACCTAACACAATTATGAATGAAGGAAATGGAATATTCAGGTGATGCTTTTATCTCCCCTAATACTTCAATGTGTGTCCGAAAGCTTTCAGTTAATGTAACTCATGGCTGTAAAACGTTTTGTACGCTTCTGTCACATTGCCACACTGTACACAAAACCCAATCTTGAGATCCAACCAACTTCTTATTTCCAGTATGCGGTTCAATGGCTCAGGCTGGGGATTAGTGACCCACTAGTTATGGCGTTGGGCTTTAAAATCGAAAGGTCCATGACACATGCCTCACCAAATGCAACTGCGATGTGTCCTTGGGTAAGGCACTCAGTTCTGATTACCCCTGTGGGGACACACCGACATTGTGTACTAAGGCGTACTGCACTTAGATCGACCAATGCTCACCTTGCTTGTGTGCAGTTAGTATGTTGTGAATTTTGATAGTTGCTCATCGCTGCTCGGCATATGTATTCAGGTACTCTGGCTCACTTCACCTGTAAAACTGTCCAATACGAGATGAACTTCAACCTCTCAGTCGAAGGTGCTGTCAAACCCCAATAAAAATGGCCAGGCAGATATTTCAATATTTGCTATCATCACCAAAAATGGCAGATCTGGAGTTGGTGGAGCCATTACTTTGAAGTGGGTTGCGCTCACTCTTCAATGTAGATATAGACATGGGACTACATCGACTGAGTTAAAAATTGCTGTTGATTCAATATATGGTCCACTTGAGTGAGGTCACCAAGGTCATCAAGTGCATATTGTAACAGGACCTAGAATAAGGTCTGTTCGGGTTCTTTTGGAATCTCTTAAAATATGGAAATGTACTGTATAGAAAAAACACTCGCCACTTGATGGAGGTTCAAAATATGGGTCAAGATCACGGAGATCACCTAAATGTCATTGAGTGCATTTTTCAGAATTGCTGGAAATCAC
This sequence comes from Pictodentalium vernedei, assembly GCA_031216915.1. Classification (NCBI taxonomy): domain Eukaryota; kingdom Metazoa; phylum Mollusca; class Scaphopoda; order Dentaliida; family Dentaliidae; genus Pictodentalium; species Pictodentalium vernedei. Next base: position 188,913,253 of record CM062291.1, read on the forward strand.
ATTTTTTTGATCCCCTAATCCATTCCTAAAGTCCATACATGCATTTTTACGTAAAAACAGTGGGCGTTGCCAAAAATGTTTGAAAGAGGGTCCCGCTCATATCTCAAGCACAGTATTAGGAATGGACCTGGTACTAACACCAAATGAATCGACATTCAATAGAGGTCCAAACTATCGGTCAATGTCGCTGAGGTTACCTACACCCCGCCCCACAGCTACGTGCCTGTGTGGAATAGCGAGTGTCTTCCTTGAAGGACCTAACACAATTATGAATGAAGGAAATGGAATATTCAGGTGGTGCTTTTATCTCCCCTAATACTTCAATGTGTGTCCGAAAGCTTTCAATTAATGTAACTCATGGCTGTAAAACGTTTTGTACGCTTCTGTCACATTGCCACACTGTACACAAAACCCAATCTTGAGATCCAACCAACTTCTTATTTCCAGTATGCGGTTCAATGGCTCAGGCTGGGGATTAGTGACCCACTAGTTATGGCGTTGGGCTGTAAAATCGAAAGGTCCATGACACATGCCTCACCAAATGCAACTGCGATGTGTCCTTGGGTAAGGCACTCAGTTCTGATTACCCCTGTGGGGACACACCGACATTGTGTACTAAGGCGTACTGCACTTAGATCGACCAGTTCTCACCTTGCTTGTGTGCAGTTAGTATGTTGTGAATTTTGATAGTTGCTCATCGCTGCTCGGCATATGTATTCAGGTACTCTGGCTCACTTCACCTGTAAAACTGTCCAATACGAGATGAACTTCAACCTCTCAGTCGAAGGTGCTGTCAAACCCCAATAAAAATGGCCAGGCAGATATTTCAATATTTGCTATCATCACCAAAAATGGCAGATCTGGAGTTGGTGGAGCCATTACTTTGAAGTGGGTTGCGCTCACTCTTCAATGTAGATATAGACATGGGACTACATCGACTGAGTTAAAAATTGCTGTTGATTCAATATATGGTCCACTTGAGTGAGGTCACCAAGGTCATCAAGTGCATATTGTAACAGGACCTAGAATAAGGTCTGTTCGGGTTCTTTTGGAATCTCTTAAAATATGGAAATGTACTGTATAGAAAAAACACTCAACTCCTAGACATCTTATTTATTGCAAAATAGAAATGAAACTCTTTGGAGGGGAAAGAGGCCAAGAAAACTGTGAGAATAACCCCAAAAATACTACATGATATTTTAATAATAATCGGAATCAATTTAGAACAAGGGGCAATTTCAACAGGTACCAAAAAAAGGCCGGGACAAATTTAAAGGCAATAATGCAAAAACGGGTCGAGTTCGATGGGGGCGAATTTAGTTTGGGATGCTCTACTAATAATTAATTTACAAAAACATCATTTCCGAAATTAAGAAAATAAGGTACCGAAAATAAGTGGGGCGACTAAGCCTAGGGTTAAAATATTGTAATTCCAACTAAAACAGGCAGTATTAACCTGCCTGGCAAAGTAACGACCAAAGTTGTTACAGAAGTCGGTGAATGTCTCAACTTGTTGAGAATTGATTAGATTCTGACGTGAAGCTGAAAAACCAGCGCTTATATAGAGACAGTAGCTGCGCACAGCAAAGTTTAGTTCACAATCACAGGTAGTCCGTGCAGAACGGCCTGTGTGTGACAATTCCAAGGACCAAACAAAAGTAACATTTTTTTAAAATAAAATTTACATGCTAGGGATTGTTTTGTATAAAAACTAAGATTTGAAGTACTAAATTAAATTATTTTATAATAATTTATAAAACTTATCAGAAAGTATCGTCACTAACGTAGAACGGGAAATTCCCAGAGTTATTCTCGGCCACACATATTATTCAGAAAGACTGGTAAATGCATTTTATTACACCTTAATGCATTTCTAAAGTTTATGAATGTATTTCATCACCCAAATTAGTGGACAGAGCCAAAAATGTCCATTTCTGATTCGTGTATCGAACCCTTTGAATGCTGGTCACATATATGCCTTTTCTGGTTTCTTATAAAAAATGTTCTGATTCCTGTATGAATATCTGTAAATACTGCTAACGAAAACCCACTTCTGATTTGTTAAAAAATATTTTACTCCCGAAAATAAGGCTCCATGAATTCTCTTTCTATATAGTTTATTCCTGATACTTTAACCCTTTTCACACAGACTTGAATTTACTGGCGGCAGTAAATTCTGTTTCCCTAGTTCAATTGGAATTTGTACGTAAATAATGCTGAAAATAAAGACAGAGTGTAATTTCATCTATATTAACATAAATAGCATCTAACTCATGTCACCTCCCATGCTAATTCCAGTCTCACTAGTCTCTATCACACTTGAAAACAAAGTTAAAGTTTCCGAACAATATTAACGATGAGCTGTTGCTAGCGGCTAGTCCTGTGCAGTGCTTAGTGCTGGTAAATCTCGCATTCGTTCCTGGGTAATATCCAACCACATCATCAAGGCATGCCTTCCAGGAAGGCATGCGTTGAATATTTTATCAGTCGGGACTTGAGGCGTCACGGGCGGAACAATCAGTTGTACAGACCCCCCCCCCCCCCCCCCCCCCTTATCGATCGTCTTCAGGAAACCCAGAATTCTATTCTAGATTCGATTCGATTTCGAATAATAGACCCGATTCGGTTCGAGATTCGAAGTAATATTCGGGTGATAAGATGAGTAAGGTGCTCGGACTATACTGTTATTCATAGATTTTGGACTTAATGTATAATGGCTTTCACTTGAAAAACAGTTGACATTACTGATGAAATTCTAGTACTGGAATGGAAGAAGCGTTAATATGTTGAAGCAAAATAATTATGTACATGATCAAAATACTAAATATAGCTATAATAATATATATACAACGTATGGCGTTTGCTTCATCGCGAAGCGATAAACCAAAATGTGGAGGACAATAAAAAAAATACCAGTAGGGTGCAGTGAATATGTTCGCGTCTTTGCAGATCTTATTGAGAATTATCAAGCAAGAAGTTGTTTAACTGGTAGAGTGCTGGAAGCACTTTACTCTGAAGTGCAGGTACCATAATTAAATGTTTCATATTCAGTGGCTGTGCTTCATATTATTTCTTAAGTGAAATTATTTAGTCTGTCTGGATTTGCCTTGTTATATTTTATGAGAGAGTGCCCCATAAATTGTTGCAAGACAAAGACATGTGAACGAATTTTGATGACCAAAAATAATTTAGCACTCTGTCAGTTAGCAAACTGTTTACTCTTGACCGAATTGACGTTACTTAAAATATCCTCATATGCTTTATCTCTTTAGTGGCATTTAAAGTCTAGAAAATGTCACATTTTTTGCATATTTATCAATGTAGAAATGCGTTAATCCCAATCATTATTACATAGTTTCGTGCATTTTGTTCCTACCATGCCATTAGGGCACAGGAATTACAACAGATATACATACCAGAGCTCAGTACAGTTAAGCACGTCCAGCGATCAACACATTCACATGATACTCACAGTTCACAGATTGTGCTGTGAACAGAAATGTTAAAAATATTTACATGGAAGACTAAACACGCCGGGTAGAACACACTATTGTCTTTAGGAACCTCTAGAGTAGGGTGTACAAGTGTGTGTGCAAAATGATAAAAAGAGACACGGAGAAAGCAAGGATATATATATAATGCATATATCACCTGTCAGATTATATATACATATATATACATTTACACACATATATATATACACAACCCGACAGAAAATAATTCTCTGAGCGCATAGAAATAGATACTGTGAGACAGACATACTGTCTGTATTGGCAAAACAATTCCAGTTACATGAGTATGAAGTGTTTGTTACTATAGTAGGCTGATCAGTCACTGTCATATAAATGGAACTATTGTTGCAGGGATGACTATGATGCCATTAAATCAATAAGTCAGGTTACTCCAAAGTTTTGGTCACTCCAAAATGATCTGTATTTCTCTCTTTCCGGCTGTATACTACTATGATGTTGCTCTATTTATATTATTTACCTCGGGGGATAGCAGGAAGACAGCCAATCTGGCTATGCTGTCCCCCAACGGTATGTTTTTGTATCACAATGTTATTCTGTAAATGTATCTATTAATATATTTTACATACCGTTAAATAAAGAATTGAATTGAATTGAAAAAAAATTGACTCTGAGCTTTTTGTCAAGGTTAATTAGTTGAGATGGCCTACTTATGCGGTGGACTCTGCCATCTCTATCCTTACCGAAGATGACACCGTCGAAGGTCCATGTTTCCTAAAGTTTTTGCTGCCCTACCAGCTTACACACACGCCACGCAATGAACGACCTCGTCTTGGTGAGATCCTCATTGAGATAAATCTTTGAACTTGCAGAACGAGAAGCTTCAGGGGTTGTGTAGCCTGAATTACATGCCCAGTGTTATCAATACTGGCAGACTTTAAACGAGCCCTGGCCCAAAACAGTTTATTTCTTGTTCTGTACATTGTCATCTTGAAATGATGGGGCGATTAGTATTAAAACTTGCATCCGTCATGTCGTTTAGCATCAGAGACACACCAGTCTTGCTCGTAGTTTCAATAACTATGGCGTCAGTATCCACCCCACTTTTCACCGGAATACCAGTGAGACGGAGGTTTATTCTCCGCCCATATTGTTATAAATCATCAAGTCTGTCCTGTAACGCAGCTATTATAGCGTCTCTCCACTTTACCTCCTCCTACAATGACTCGACTCCACTCTCAATTTGTTCCAAACGTTCATCTGCAGCCTCCAGAAACACAACTTTCAATGTTAAACGTACACTCGGGTCACTGAGAATTTGGACGAAGGGCGATTTTATTTTAGTTGGAATGTTTAGTATAAACCCTTTGTCATCAGTATCGACGCCATGTGCCGACATACTCTCACTGTCAGGCATTTATGACCGGAGGAACTGGTCGTGAAGATATTTCGTACCAGGGATCTCACTTCACAAAGTACTGAGACTAAAAGTCTTTACACTATGTAACAAATTTATTAACTAGACTGCAGCGTACATGTAATATAAAGTGTTGACGGGAGCGATCACCAAACTCTCCGTCCAACGTTCTTGCAATCGGTTATCCGAATTACTAATTTCCAGAGTTAACATGCATTTATATGTACAGTTTCCAAGTAACATTATTAAAATAAAACAATCAACATTGGTAGCTGTGAAAATAACATGTAGACTCTTGTATTAATCAAGTGGGCATTGTGATGGATTGTAGGAAATGAAAACATCTTAATGCGTTAATCCATCTATTCATTAATTTATAAATCTGTTATTCACAAAGTATCTGAATTATCCCATTGTTTCCAGACTCCAGATTTTCAAAGTATCTGAATTAACCCAGTGTTTCTAGACTCCAGATTTTAGCCTGGTCATAATACCTCGCTGCCTCCCAAAAATATGCCCCCTGCCATTTGGGTACCTTATTCCTGAATATTTTAATAGTCAGGAGTGATTCTCATTTAGCACTAGTAAACGTAATATACGAAAGAAATAAACTAAAAGCATTCTATAAGTAACATAGATGTACATATCGGTGCACATATTTTTATCCACTAAACCAAGTAGACCAGTTTGGATCTATTCGGTCTCTAATAATAACAGGTGCCGATTCGAAAGACACTTCTTGTATTTTGCCATCACGATACTCTACACAGAAGATTTTTTAACCCTGTGGTGAAATATGTCCACATAAAATATCCACTATTTCATTTGGATTTCGACACTTCTTGTTCAAGTTCATGTTTCTGCGACGATAATTGAGTTTCCGACGTTTTGGCAAATCCATAGGAACCGAATTGCCATCATCACTGTCCGCTCTGTTTGATGAATTTACTTTAGAGCCCCTAGATGAGACATTAAATTTCTTCCGCGTATTTCTTTTTCCAGTAGTTTTGTCACCTAAGGCTTAAATGTTAGTAGCTTCTGAGGGGTCTACCTCTCTGGTCAGACCTTTTCGGAGCTATGTTTTTTGACGTCATAATGCCGAACAAGCTAGTTTCAGATGTACCCGACAAGGTGGCCCTTCGCTTGACGAACGCTTTTGCTGACGTGTCTGAGGAAGCAGACACATTTTGGGTGGGTCTACTAATGCCATTTGATTGAGTGTTTTTATCCAAGTTTACAGCAGATAAAGAAAACGTTTGTTTACTCACATCAGGTTTCTTCTCATTCTTCGGAATAGAAGCACAAATATACTTATGAACATTTTCAATATTTTCAGGGACGTAAACTTTTCTTTGTTTCCTCATGATGAAATCCTCCTGACGTTTTCGATTTCTGGAACGTTTTGCTGCTGATCTCGGTTTCTTGACACATAACTCTGGTTTCGTCCAATTAAGCATAAGACTGGTCTCGTGTGTTTCTGTTTGAAGTTCCCAAGACAGTTCTAATCTCTCCACGTAGGTTCACAATGCTTTGACTCCGAAATGTCCTTCCTTTGACTCCGAAATGTCCTTCCAATATCTCAATTTTTGACTCCGAAATGTCCTTCCAATATCTCAATGTGAGCTAAAAAGTCACCGTATGCCCGGATTCTCCACAAATTATAACCGGAGGAACTGGTCGCGAAGATATTTCGTACCGGGGATCTCACTTCACAAAGTACTGAGACTAAAAGCCTTTACACTATGTAACAAATTTATTAACCAGACTGCAGCGTGCATGTAATACAAGGTGTTGGCGGGAGCGGTTACCAAACTCTTCGTCCGACGTTCTTGCAATTGGTTATCCGAATTACTAATTTACAGAGTTAACATGCATTTGTATGTACAATTTCCAAGTAACATTATTAAAATAAAACAATCATCATTGGTAGCTGTGAAAATAACATGTAGACTCTTGTATTAATCAAGTGGGCATTGTGATGGATTGTAAGAAATGAAAACATCTTAATGCGTTAATCCATCTATTCATTAATTCATAAATCTGTTATTCACAAAGTATCTGAATTATTCCATTGTTTCCAGACTCCAGATTTTCAAAGTATCTGAATTAACCCAGTGTTTCTAGACTCCAGATTTTAGCCTGGTCATACATTAGTGATATGTTTCTTTTGGGTGTGCATGGGAGAGGGAGTGTCACTTGACTCTCTATGGCGTTTTTTAATACCGTCTTCTGCCATAATTAAATAGTATTATGACTATCAGTGTGTATATTGATTTCCCTATCTGTGAGAGCAAATAAGTTGTAAAGCAAACTCACAGCTCAAAACTATTACAGGTTGACGTGGCGAACAGACGAACAGCTGGACTGACCAAGAGGCCTAGCTGGTAAACGTTAATGCATTACAACACAATATGCACAACATCAAACGAAGCACAGAATTTCGGACCAATTTCAAATGGGATGAACTGAGTGGAATACTGAGTTTGCCATCAGTGTTTAATGTGAATGAACCGGTTTATTCTTGCGTCGCCACAACGACATCCAGTATGGATACAGTTAAGACAAAAATAACAGTCAAATAAATGTAAATTAATTTAACATACGATCTATTCTTGGGCAATCTTGAACGATCATGGAAACTTATAGTATGTGAGATCACAACAATTCATGTAGAAAGTAAATTTAAGTATAACTAAGCGTGGCTGGTGATCTTGGATGCGAAAACTATCACAACTGGTGACGTAACCGTGAAAACTGTGGCTGAACGGAATTTGGAACACTACAAACAGAAAACTTGATATACCACCGTACTGCATATTTTCTCACAAATTACGGTGCCTAGTTGAATCCGAATTTTTAACCCAACTACTTTTGCGGTGTACGCCTCTGATTATATTTTATATATCGCCTGAAAGAGCATGTTCAATTGAGTCGATACAATACGGGATTGATTGACGGTTGCATCGTCGGAAATATTTCATGAACAAATTTTTGTTATTCAGATGTCAGCATGTCAAGAACAGGCACGTTTCATGGTCAACATTTGAAACTGTTAGAAACGCTCTCGAGTTATATTGACATAGATACGCTTCGTGATTCAAAGGAAAATCACATTGTAAATGATCAGACGTTACATCCCTTGGCTATTTACTCCTAGATCTGATTAAGAAACTAACAGACTATTATTTTGTTCAACTCAAAAACATTCTAGACAGATCCATCCTTTGCACTGAAGATATGTGCAGTGGGACTAGAGTGGGGTAAAAGTGTTTTAATATCAAAACAAATTTCTACTTGACAGCACATATAAACAAATTTCTACTTGACAGTACATATAAAATCATAAAACATTCATACACACTCTATATACAGAGACGGTGTCATTTCGGTTCTCATGAAGACACATTTTACGTTTGTTCACTTCTACTGCGGTTACGGAAAAGGGGTACCCTACAGAGTGCCAGTACACCTCGACAAGACATCACACTGTTTAAATACATCAACTTACATGCATATTTACAAGCCCATAACACTCCTCACAATGAGTTTTTTGAAGCGGATATTATTTAGGTCTGGGGTGCAGATCTAGATCTCTTGGTGAAATATGGCCCCGAAAAATATCATTTATCAATCTTTGTTTATTGAATATACCTCGAGACAATTTTTTATATATTTATCACACAGACTGTCACCGCGAGAGCTCCAAACATGCATACTGGGCACCGTAGGTAGAAATAGATTAGAATATATATCTCATGAAATTCAAATTAAAAATAACTAATAAATATACAAACAAATTAAATGAATGCGAGTGTTAATACATTCAAACAATTCTCAAACACTTTGAAAAACAAGTAAAATTTCTTAAACTTCGGACAAAATGTTCCCTTGTGAAACTAGGGGTGCCTCCATCCCGAACAAAAACAACCTGATACCAACCTCGCCAATATCTAAACTATAGAGCAAAAACCAATTAAAAGTTAAGGTCTTTCGGACCTTGATCTTTTGTACAATGCACCTAAAATAAACATGGTTCTTCCTCTCATCATGCCAAACCCGCATGTCGAATTTAGTTTCGATTGGCCACATAGCATTTTAATTATTAGAGCGTTGAAAACAACTGCCTGAAATGTTTTAAGTTCAAGGTCACTGTGACCTTGGCCATTGGCATAATGACCCCAAATTACATGAGGTTCTTCCTTTCATCATATCAAATGAACATGTCACGTTTAGTTTTGATTGGAAAAGCAGAACTTTAATTGGAGAGCGGAAACCAACTCGTTTACAGAAATTCACGGACAATTCTTTAGTTCAAAATCGCTGTGACCATGACCTTTTACACGATAACCCCCAAATAAATAGAGTTCTTTCCTTATCACACCACGGGGGGGGGGGGGGGGGGGGGGGCACCAAAAATTTGCAAGACGTGACGTGGGGGTGGGTGGTTCTCTTGAGTGCGCCAAAAAATGTGCATTTCCAACTTGTGCACTTTTTTGAATTTTTAAAAATATATCAATATATCAGCTAATATATACCATCATTTGTGTTTCAAACCTTAAAGATGATGTTGTACATCACACTCTTAACATAAATACAACATCAGGAGGCTTTATATGTGAGAATATTGGGCTTAATCTGGGAAAATGTCACACGTTTGTAGGGGGTGGGTGTCTTGCTCAAAATGTAGAAAATGTGCAGACAATATTTTGGGAAAATTCTCTCTGATGCACTAAATTCAACCTAAGTTATTTATTTATTAATAGAATTTGTATGGATAAAAGAGGAAAGTAGCAAACACCTGAGAATACTGACAGAACAATTCAAATGAAAATTTGTTCCCGTATATGTACACCTGCTCTGGCCAAGCCTGATAATGAACAGCTTGTCATTTGTAGATTGGGGCCCACCACAGAGGTTTAAATTGGTGGTACCAGTTTAAGAACATTATGAAACCCCCCTAAAGACAGGTATGCCCACTAAGTTTATAAGTTTATTTTGGATTTTAATGGGAGAGTGTGGGTGGGTGTCTGAGAACGGTAAATTTGCACGTAGGGGTGGATGGGTGCAAAAAGGAGCTGAATAAAAAATAGGACGTCACGTCTTGCAAATTTTTAGTGGATAATTTGAGGATACCTATGGCCTGGTATTGTTGGATGATACCTGTTGTAGAAACCTTACATCCGTGTACGTCTGTTGTGTCACATTGTGCCTTTTCACATAAGCACATATGACAAAAAAGGGGTGCCGAAGGTCATATGTTTTTCAAAAAGGGGTGCCGAAATTGGGGTGCCTGGGGATATTGCCATTGGATATAGAGGCGATGAGAATCGGATAGAACTTCGTTGTAATAAGGGGAGATAACTCTGTACGATTAAGTATAGGTTATGGGAAATCAAGCAATCTGATTGGTTAGTTATAATTTATATAAATGATCTAGATAAATGAAACAACAAGAGTACTTGGAATAGAACTAACAAGAATAGACCAGAATAGCTAAATATAGTAATAATAAGCAAAGCTGTTCCAATTAATAGGCTCTTCTACGCTACTGGAGTATACTCTAGAACAAAGAAACATGGCCAGATAGATGAAAACTATTGCATATATTGAAAGAAGCAGAGGATTCTGAAAGAATTCGAAATAGTAAAACTTGTCGGGTTGTTTGTGGTAATTCTACGAGGATTCTGGGAGAATTCTAAGCCAGAAAAATATTCCTATTCAATCGAACACACCCCCGGTACCCCCTTGGTAGTACTATAGCACTACGTGCTACACCGATAAATTGGGGAATCCGTAGTGAATAAAGTCAATTTCGGTGATTTGGAGGGATTGTCGGGTTGTTTGTGGTAATTCGTGATACTCCGATTCAATCGAACATACCCTCCGAACATACCTCTGTCTTGTTAGAAGGTTTGGGGTCACATAGCAACCACGTGCTACCAAAGAAACCAAGATGGCGGCCTCCAATATACAAAATGGACGACGGAAACACATATCACCCTAACAACACGCGCTGCACATGCGCACTTACACCACGTATCACTATGGAGATGGCGTCACAAGATGGCCGCTCACGCGGGTTACCATGACAACCAAACATGGCGCCATCAGGTCACGTGACTATGACGTAACATGAGATCCGGCATGGGATCCGGTCAATGGGGGTCATTTCATCCCTCTCCTACTACTATCGCACAATTGTTCGCAAATTGTTCTCGTGAAATGTGAAGCACATTTGGCCACAAGTTGTTCTCAGGAAATTATTGTGCTATCAGTTCTGGTACGAATATGGTAGTAGACTTCCAGGAACCAGTATTGCCTGCTGTCAACTCAATGAGTTGATTGCATATGTGTTTCGTGTTCTATACATCTGAACCTTCATTTTGATGTATAATTTGTGTATATTTGATTTGCATTTAGGGAATATCAGAGGTGGGAATTTCAAAATAAACAAAATTCTATTACTTATATAGCACCTTAATTATGCAAGCTCTTTTTCTATTACGTAAAGCGCATGTTGCAGAATCGTCGATACATTCTAACCCATCCACCGAGCAAATGCACCTCATCCTTTACCTGACCTGAATAGCAAAAAACTATATTCTCGTACAAAATTAATATTTTTAAAAAAAAATTGTATGCAGTTTAGAAACATAGCTTAGTGTCGCTCATTGGGAGGGGTTCGATGAGCTCACTCGGATGAGAGGCCGAGAGCTGTGTTTTGGGGACAAACAATAACAAAATATAAAATGTTTTTTTCCTGTGATTAGTCCCGTCCAGTTTGACCGAGATGTTACGTAAGAATCTGAGATACTGTTTTCGCTTCTAGAAGGCAGATTAGGATTCAGGTCTGGCATGTCAAGCCCATTGAACTTATAACGTTGAGTGTGTGTAAAATATCCAAGTGACCAGCTTAGCAACTGATTATTGTAAATTACTCTCCTAACGCGAAATATGAAGAAAACTTCCCTCATATTCAAATAGATGTTACATTCATTTTATCTAATATCTCCCGACAACAGAGCTTTATTTCATTTATATACCTCCAGTTCTCTCAAAATTGTTTATAAATATACACATACAATGTTTCATATACAGATATCTATGCTACATTTATGCTTTATTTATATTATTACAATAACGGCTAATACAATTAAACTTGGTGATAACTTCTCACCTGAGACTTTTAGAGAGAAAATGGCACTAGAAACCAAAAAAACTCTCAGTTAAACTTAAAATGTCGAGCTTAAATGCCAATTGGGACAACTTCAAAAACATTCTGTGTGACCTGCAGCCTTACAGGAACATTTTTGACTTTATTGGTCTTTCAAAAACATACAATATTCGGGATGATATTACATATGAACCCGATGGCTATCACCGCCTTGTATTTCGTTCTCGATCTGCTGAAGATGATGGCAGAGGAGGGGTAGGATTGTTCGTAAATGAAAACATACTTTTCAGAGTACGTGACGACATATCGGTATTTATCTCTCAAGTTTTTCAATCACTGTTTATAGAAACCTCCGGCAAATCAAAATGTATTGTTGGAATAATCTATGGACAAAATTAATTCTGAATCCAGGAATGTTTACCTCATGGGCGACTTCAATATAAACTTGTTAAACTTTGGTAATCACCAAAAAACTAGTCATTATATAGATCTAATATTCAGTGCAGGCTTCTTGCCGGTAATTACAAGGCCAACTAGAGTCACTGAAAATTCTGCGACTCTTATAGACCATATATTATGTAACAACAAAAATGGCAATACGTATACCTCAGGTATAATTACAACTGACATCAGCGATCATTTTGCCAATTTTTACACAGAAGAATCTATCGTATATCAAGACATTCCTATCCAAACAGTCAAAAAACGATCTTTCAGCCAAGAGAACTGAATTACTTTAAAAACTTTCTTCTTCCGTGTGACTTCATTGATACCTTCAGTACTAATTGTTCCAACAGCGCCTATAATATTTTCCTAAACAGTTTCCAGGAAGCATTTGATAAAGCTTTCCGCCTAAAAACTGTATCGATCGCCAACAAATATATCAAATGAGAACCATGGATGACCACAGGACTTTCGCAATCCTCTTTGAACAAACAAAAACTTTACAGAATTAAGCTGAAATCACCATCGGCCCCCAACATACATCGATACAAAGACCACTGCAACATTTGTAACGGATTAAAGCGTGTCTGCAAAGCTGACCATTATAACAACATTCTTTTGGACTCTAAATATAATATAAAGAAAACCTGGGATGTGCTCCCAAAAGCTATCAATAAATCTAAACGAGGTTACACCTTACCTCCGTCGTTCAATGACGGTAATATTACACTGAACGATCTAAAACAAAATGCTAATAGATTTAACTCATTTTTCGTCGATATTGGCAAAACATTAAATAACCAAGTTCCCACTACTCCACATCATTTCTCAGAATATCCTAGAAACAACAACAACATGGAGTCGTTCTTCATTTCGCCCACGAACTCACAGGAAGTGATACTCTGCGTGAATAACCTTATATCCAAAACAAGTAAAGATTACAATAATGTTCCATCTCGGTTGCTGAAAGACGTATATGAGATAGCTGAACCCGTAGCCCATATAATAAACATCTCTCTTTCCTCCGGCGTGGTTCCTCTTAACATGAAGATCGCCAAAGTCATCCCGATTTTCAAGTCAGGTGATGAACATATCTTTAATAGTTATAGACCCCATTAGTATTTTGCCAGCTTTTTCTAAAATTATTGAGAAAATAATGTGTGTGAGATTATCCAGTTACTTGGACACTCACACTACTCTATACCTATATCAGTTTGGCTTTAGGAAAGGACACTCAACAATTCACCCCATTCTTCACCTTATAAATAATGTAGTATGTGCAAATGATAAATCAACAAAAGACTGCACATTGTCCTTATTTCTTGATTTCTCAAAAACATTCGATATAATTGATTATTCTTTCTTGTTAAACAAGCTAGAACATTATGGGATCAGAGGTGTGGCCAATTCCTGTTTTAAAGACTATGTTTCAGACAGACTCCAGAGCGTGCAGTACTCGACTGCAACATCTGACTTCAAAGCCATCACCACGGGTGCACCACAGAGATCTATTCTTGACCCAGATTTGTTCCTGCTGTATATAAATGATGTATCCAATTGCACTAGTTTAAAGGTTCTATCGTTTGCCGATGACACGACAGCTCACGAATCTAACAATAACTTAGACGAGCTATTTTCTAAAATTAACTAGGAACGTCTTGAATGACCAGAAAACTAAATTTATGTTGCTTCATCCTAATAATGATTCCTATAATCCGGGAGAAAGAAGGTTATTCCTAGGAGATACAACACTTGAACTCATAGGAAAAGAACAAATAGAAACTTCAGTTAGATTTCTGGGTATATTCATGGACGAAAATCTAAATTTCAAACAGCACGTCTCGATAATTTGTTGCAAAATGGCAAGGGCTATCTATGCAATTAACAGAGCAAAAAAACATATTACCGTTCAATTATCTGAGAACACTGTATTTTTCTTTAACACATAGTCATCTTGTGTATGGCATACAGGTATGGGGTCACGCACCATCGACTTCAAAGATATTCACATTACAGAAAAAGGCAATCCGCACCCTTAGTAAACAAAAACGGAATTCTGATACGGACCCCATTTTCAAAACGCTTCGTATTCTGAAATTTAACGACATTTATAAGTTGCAGGTTCGCCTCTTTATGCATGATTGGCGTAATAACAAACTCCCGATGTCTTTTAATAATAGTTTCCAGATATATACAAATACTACTGGCATGGATACTAGGCTATCTGGAAGTGTACAGACTTTTAAGCTTAGGACCAATTTTTCGGCCAATCTTTCTCTACATACCTTTCTAAGATTATGGAACGATATCGAACCAGTGGTACAGAACTACACCAGACCCCTCTTCAAACGTTTCATGACAGATAATTTTCTAGAATCATAAGCTCTCCAAGTCACATTCAACAATACTGAATGCCCCGACTGTAAGTAACGTGAACGTCGAATCATGGAAACGGTTATACCTCCAGGGCGCTGGTGACCTGCATTAATGCCCGTCATATGGATTTGAATCATTTGAATCTTGTACCTGGGTGAATTCTCCAAGATTGTCTGGGTACTCTCTCCCTGTAGTTTACTTTGATATTCTTTCTTTCTATGCCTCCGGCTATTAGAACGTTTTGCCTAACTCTAACGCGCGCAGGATTTTCTTTTCTTTTATTCCTCACTTTGTCACCATTCATTTATTATAATCTTCCTTTTGGTACATAATTTGTATGTGGTATCAATTTGATATGGACAGGCAATATTATATAAACCTCTGCTGTCGAGAGACCAATTTAGGGAGTGGCAGGACGACAGCCTCCCAGGCTATGTCGCTTCATTGCAGAGTGATCATTGTTTGTTTTGTTCAAATGTTTTATATTTATTACGTTTGTATTCACACGCTGCAAATACACTTACTTACTTACTTGCTTACACTTACTTACTTACTTTCTGCAGATTCTAAAAGTTTCGTTCGAATTAATTCAGAAATAATGTCACGGATATTTCCTGGAATTATTTACCTCCAATAATTTTCGGGTAACTTCGTTTATATCTTTGCAACGTCGTATTTTCTTTTAGTCTGCATTAAAGCTTTTTAATTACAGATTTAAGCAACTTCGCGTTGTTTCTGATGTCTTACGCTTTGTATGCAGTAGTTTTTTACACGCTCTCTTAAATTATTTTGAATTTACTATAGGCTCTAATGACCGCTTTAACACTTTTTCTATCACAAAATCTGCCACTGAAGGCTGAATTTCGAAACACTAACATGCGTCGAAATTGTTAATAGTTTCGTCTGGTTACGATTTTAACCGCTTAATATGAAATAAGTATGGAAAATCGTTTTTGTATTGGTTGATTCAGAGAACGAGAAAACATATTTCCACCTAGGCCCCGACTACATTACATCCCAGCATATGCATATATTATTCTCTGTTTAAAAGTAACGGGCGGTTGTTCGGCATTAAAACTGTTATAACCGGATAGGTATCCAGTTACAGAATTCACTAAACGGGGTTTCAGCACTAAAGCAGTGCACGTGCAAGAGGTCGAGCCACGTCTGATATTTGAAACATTTTTAATTGATACATGAAATTATATTATTATAACAACAAATTTTAAGTGATATTTTGTCGTACTTAATCTGAAACAGTATTATTGAAGTGGATTAAGTAAAATTCTTGAACAGTAAAACAAAATTTAAAAAAAAAACTAAAATAAATAAATCAGTTAACACAAAGATTAAGAAGATTCGTCCCACAAAATACGACGCATTTATTGCTACAAAAAATAAAACACGAGCTGACACGAGAAATTATTTATCGTTTCAATTTGTGTGGCTGAACTTGTTTGAATTTTGATAGTGACTTTATTCATAGGGATCACGGTGTAACATTAATGTGACATAAATACAGCCGTTGAAGCAATAGTGATGATAATGATGTAAGAGTCGATATTGGATGTTGTCTTTCATTTATACGTTGCCTTTTATTTGTACTTTACTACACTCAAACAGGCTCGTAGTCAGGATTCTATAAGTGGGATACCATAGCCTGTGTCAACGCCTTTATCCGCGTGGGAAGGATGACATGGAGCTGTTTAGCCTCGCCATTCAAAATATTGGCGGACGAGCCAACAAGGAGGTTCGGAATCCAGGCACGGGCCACACTCGGCTCGCAGAGCTGAGTTGGGACCGCTCTATGATTTTCTTCCCTGCCAAGTGTACTCGAAATAGGTTCGCTCTTCGTTTGGTGTGATTCATGATCACTTCAGGCTGCGTAAAGGACACAATGATTAAAGTTATAATGATTCTTTTATTTACATTTAAAATAAACTGATTTCCATATTTAACACCTTTAACAATTTGATTTACATGGTAGAAGATTCATCACATGGGTTAAGTAGTTTTTCATCAATTTCAGTTTATCTATAGCCCTGTACTGGCGCTATAATGCACTTTGAAAATGTCACTGTTGCGGGCTCGCAACAGGAGCCTCATACACCGGGTCTTAACTTTCACGTCTGTGCGTGTCTGCAACATTGACTGTCCTGGATCTCGACCAGCAATGTTAATTACCTTGTGTCAACATAGTTCTGATTTGGGCTCGGTTCATCCACTCGGTCGGCAAGCTTAGCATTGTTAGCAAGTCTACATCACATACCTTTACATGTGTCTTTTGATAGAACTCTCATCGAATGTTCCTGTCCTTTTGGAATTCACACAGTTCACGACAGAACTCACATCTTCAAAATGTGCTTCCGTGCTTGCGCGAATTGTCACTGGTCGACTTTTTGTCGATATTCACAACACTCCGATACTAAAACAGGCTACTACGCGATCTCCCCCTTTTCGTTTCTGAGGGTTAATACCACAATACAATAGCCTATACTTTGAGACAAATACGAGTAGAACCTCGCTAACGACATCTAAACTAAGCCTTTACGTGGGTTCGTAATCTATTTTATGAATTCGGGCCTGTAGTCATCGTATACGTCCACTTAATCTGAGAATAGTGGCGTACAACGTGGGTGCCCAGTAAATCCCAGTCACACGAGACCCTATTATGGCGTCTTCTAAACAGTCGAAACCCAAGTCTCACCCAAGTATTCACTACATGTATCGACGAGCTCGTTCCAAATTGTGGTCATAACCTATATTTTTGAGATAAAAAGAAACGAAAAAAATAATGAAAATTAATTGGCGATTTTTGTGAATAGCGCTGGCCGGTTTTGGCCGTTACGTTTGGTAAAGGGTTAAGTAATGATAATTTTCACCACTACAATCCCTCCAGTTTATGGACTTGCCTATACACGGCCCATCCAATACAGGCACTAGATCGATATAAGTGAGCTTGGCCTTGCAAGTGATAACTCGGGTGTCCTGTTTATCTACAAAAAAAATATATATAATGGAAGTGATCAAGTCCCTGTCAAGTGTATATTCCCTTCAACTGGAGAACCCTACTAGCTATTCGATTGACGGGGTAGTATTAGTTATCCTTGTGTTTTCCAGCGTGTATGGGAGTTAACACCGGTTTGGGAACTCATACACCCTGAGGCGAAGCCGAAGGGTGTATGAGTTCCCAGACCGGAGTAAACTCCCATACCCCTTGGAAAACACAAGGATAACGGATTTATTTCCAAGAATTTTGGTATACTTAATACTTCAACCTACATTGTGGACAAAAACTGACAGAAAATTTGTACTTTGTAAGTTTCTTAATAAGACCAGACAAATATGGATATCATTGGAACTGGCTCAGTGAGCCAGTTCCAATGACATCCATATCTGTGATATTTTATTGCACATAAATATTAAATTTCCAGTATTTTTATTTCTGTTCTAACATAACCGAGCAGAAGGTATGAATTAATAATTAAAAATGGGTACTTTTATTAGCCATATAGATTTCTCTTGTATATTCTTGTTTTTACACCGTGGTTAATCACGGTGTAAAAAAAAGCCACTGTGGATTGAAAGTTACACAGTACCTCTCAGCCAATCAAAATGCAGTATTTGGTTTCATTTGGAAATAACATTTTGTATTCATGGAAACAAGTGCAGTCCTAAGGCATTGTTCGTAATCAATTCTAAAATCTCCACACAATGTAATGGCTTTACCAATATTACATCCCAGCGATGGCCAGTGACTCCATAGCGGAAAGAACCCAACGACATCTTTCCGGCGAGAGTAGGGGGGGGGAGGGGGGTCCATGACTATTGGGCCGTGGCATGGGTAATGAAATGTGTGGTAACTGCAGAGGCTATACAATGTATTACTAATATTAGTGTTCTTTCTTGCGCTGCTCTGAAGTGTGTGCCTGAATTGTATGTACGTATGTGAGTATCTGCCCCTCTCCCACCCTTTTAGTTGGATCTATCTTAATTGAACAACTCAGTTATTCGAATATTAATTCTTAATACCAAACAACTTATTACACATTCAGTAGTAGTTTGGAAGGGGTTGTAGAGCATTTTAATTATTGTTAACCCTTTACCTAACATGAAAAGCAGACGACACTTGCAAAAAAAATTCTTGAATAACTAATTTTTTTTTTCATTTTTTGTCTCCAAAACATAGGTTATGACCCCTCATTGGAACGAGCTCGACGAGCTCGTTCCAATGAGAGGTCATAACCTATGTTTTTTGAGACAACAAATGAAAAAATCATGAAAATTAATTGGCGATTTTTGAGAATAGCTATGGGCGGTTTTGGCCGTTACGTTGGGTAAAGGGTTAATCGAATTAGAAATCTTGTAATTTACCAAGAAATGAGCACCTCAGTCGTCAGATCGCCCTGTCTATGGATCCAACCTGTCCTTAGTTCATCCAATACAGGCATTTATTCTGTTCATCTTGTTTGACGAGGTTCCGTGATCACCGTTGTACAAAATATGATAACATAACTGCACAGATCATTTCTAGAATTAAGAATACAGAAAAGTAAACGAGACTTTGTTAATTGTTTAATTCCTCCTAATTTAATAAAGAATAATTAGTTCAGCCGTGTTCGTTCGCTCATTTACATGTATGGTGAAATACAAATTTAATCTGTGCATTCCCTTGTCCCACTAACTTATTGAATCTCTTTTGCGCTTCATATGGCCTGAAGAAGTGTTCAGTTCTTAAATCTCCCTGTCGGAAATTGGAGTCAGGGCCTGGGAGGGGATGGGCCGCCGAGGTAGTAATCCCGGGGCCCGGAACTTTGGAGGGGGGGAGGGTGGCCCAAGAGTCAGGATTCTTCGGTTAGGCCTGCCCCTCCCGTCCAAACATGGCTGTATTTTAATGTTTAGCTCAACTTTGACGTAGTCAAATTTGAGGTTTTGCCATGGCCCGCCGTCCGTCCGTCAACAATTCAATATGGCTCGGGCTAGAGGCCGTATCTATGAACCGATCTTTACGAAATTCAAGATGGCAGCCGGTAGCCATTTTGTACCGAAATTAGTGCAATCATTTTTTTGTACAGAACTGCTTTTTGAAAGTTCTGATTTGAATAAATTTTTGTATGAATGTTTAATAACATGGAATACATCACATATAATACGGGTTTTTTCTCGAGCAGTAATTATGCATATTAGACGAACTTTGATTTATTCAGTGCTACTTATACACAGTAAGTACACATGTCAATACAGCTCGGACTAGGGGCGGTATTTATGAACCGATCTTCACGAAACTTCTTGGGTACCTTTATTATCACCTTGGGACGAAAACGAGTGTTTTTGAGTGCGGTCCGAAATTCAAGATGGCTACCGGCGGCCATGTTGTTCCGAAATTGGGTGCAATCAGTTTTTTAGCAGAACTTCTATATGAAGATTCTGATTTGAATACATTTGGTAACATGGAATACATCACATACAATACGGTTTTTTTTCCTCGTGCAGAAATTATGCAAATTAGATGAACTTTGATTTATTCAATGCTACTTATATACAGCAAGTGCACATGTCATTATGGCTCGGGCTTGAGGCTGTATTTATGAACCGATCTTCTCGAAACGTCTTGGGTACCTTTGTTATCACTTTGGGACGAGAACGATTGTTTTGGGGTTTTGGTACGAAATTCCAGATAGCTGCCGGCGGCCATTTTATATCGAAATTAGGTGCAATCAGTTTTTTGTACAGAACTTCTATATGAAGGTTCTGATTTGAATAAATTTTTGTATGAGTGTTCAGTAACATGGAATACATCACATATAATACGGGTTTTTTTCTCATGCATAAATTATGTAAATTAGATGAACTTTGGTTTATTCAGGGTATTGCTGGAGCTTTCTATTTACTTCATTATCTTCCTGGACAAGTTGAGCTGCAGTGTCACTGACACTTTCATTTGGTTTGGTACGTCCTTTCAAATGACGTACCAAATTACAAAATTAAAATACGGGCTTGCAGGCCATGTTTGGTCTAGCCCTCCTTCACTCCCCAAGGTTCTCACTCACAACATTTAAGAAGGGGGCTGTATCGTGAATGGAGTCCTGCACTTGACCAATGGCTGTAATTTTGAACTGCATGATTTTTGAATTAATAACTTTATTAAATCAACTTGACGTAATAAAATTATCGCTTTAAGAATTGCGCAGTCAAAAGTTATAACTCTAGGTCACTGGATACTCTCTGATGAACTTGGAAATGTGAAATAAGCTGCTTGAGAAGTCATTTTGACGGCCAACATCTAACGTGGTTTTTTATCGCTCACTTAAGGGCCTATATAAGTAATGGAATTTTGTTTATTTTGAAATTCTCACCTCTCACATTCCTTAAATTCAGATTGAATATACACAAATTATACATCAAAATGAAGGTTGGGATGTATAGAACACGAAACACACATGTAATCAACTCATCGAGTCGACTGTAGGCACCACTGGTTCCTGGAAGTCAGCTACCGTATTCGCACCAGAACTGATAATAAAATAATATTTCATCAAAACAACTTGTGGCCAAATGTGCTTCATATATCCAAGAACAAAGCTAGGCATTCAAAACACTTTCGAATTCAGCGATAGGACTGCATTTTGGACAAAGACAACACTGTCTGCATTTTTTATTGAAGATGGTTTCCATGCTCGACAGACATGCGCAAATCACTCGTTACCACGAATTTCATCGAAAAACAAAATCGTAATTCTAAGAAATTTCAACATGTATCATGATACCTTGCATTGAATATGGCAACTGTGAAATCTCTATCTAATAACAGTATACTGTATGAAGGCGATCTTTTTCATTATTTGATTTTAGACGGCGTTGTTTTTACATGCTTTTTCGTCCGATGACGTCGACCGGAAATCGAAAGTATACTCATACGTAAACAAAAGCAAAGGCTTTGGAATGTTCCCCAATGCAGCTCTGTCGCCGTGTTTTGAAGAACTTTTATCCCCTAGCTTTGTTCTTGGATATGTAAAGCACATTTAGTCACAAGTTGTTTTCGTGAAATATTATTAAATTATCAGTTCTGGTGCGAATACGGCAGCAGATTTCCATGAACCAGTGGTGCCTACAGTCGACTCTATTTGTTGATTACACATGTGTTTCGTGTTCTATACATCCCAGCCTTCATTTTGATGTACATTTTGTGTATATTTAATTTGAATTGAACCAATATCAGAGGTGAGAATTTTCAAAATAAACAAAATTTCATTGCTTATATAGGCCCTTAATGTTTCCATACAATTAACAATTTACATAAGCTTTTCACACATTTAATTTGAACCTCTCATGCTACCAGAATATCCTTTGTCACTACCGTATCACTTGTCCAGAAATCGTCACATAACTGTTAAATCCCAACCATTAAATACCTTTCCACTTTCACTCGTTTCGAAGAGATGCGACTGTCAAAAGCGAAATATAATGTTTTGCCTTTTTTCATTGCTAATTTGATATATTGTTTGGACTATCATTTGTGTTGTACTCTCGCACTTCTTAAAATACCCCCCTACTGAAAGATTTAAGGTCTTATCTAAGATACAACAAAACTCTCATGGGATCATGTAAACTCCTAATTAGTGTCTACGCAATTGAAACAGGATTCTTCTATTATAACCCGTTAATTATTGACAATGTTGCCCCACACTACATAATATTTTTTACATTTTTTCGAAAGGAGAAAATCTACAAATGGCTTCAAAATGGCTCTTGTCTGATGTACCCTTAATACAGTCGAGATTTCTTTTCTTTCTCAGACTGTCTGCTTATCCGATTGAGTCACAATTTCCACGCGTTCCATGTTTACCACTGGGAAAAAGTTTACTGCACTTGAGGCAAATGTGAATACGCCTGTCCCGATAGAAACCCCAGAGAGAAGTTCGGCTGTAAGTATGTATTTTTATTTTTTGTTTTGTTTTTTACTGCATATAAGGATCCTGGAATAAATAAATTGGTAAACGTCATTTTAATTGGGTCGCATGGGCTACGAAGGGTGCTCGTTGTTGTTTTCTGTATTTCGATGACATGCACCTCATCCTTTACCTGACCTGAATAGCAGAAAACCCACACAAAAAATATATGCTTGAAAAATAATTTCTATTTTTTATGCGGCTTAGAAATATGGATTAGTGTCGTTCATTGGAAGGATCTCAGTGAGCTCATTCCGATGAGAGGTCGAGAGCTATGTTTTGGGGGCAAAACAATAACAAAATATAAAAGGTTTTTTGTGAATAACCCTGGCCAGTTTGGCCGAGATGTTAGGTAAGGGGTTGGAGATCAGGGATACCCTTTTCGCTTCCAGAGGGCAGATTGGCAATCAGGTCTGGCACGTCAAGCCCATTGTATTTATCACGTTGCGTAAAATAACCAAGTGATCAGCTTAGCAACTGATTATTGTAAATTACTCTCCTAGCGTGAAATATGAAGAAAACTTCCCTCATATTCAAACAGATGTTACATTCATTTTATCTACTATCTCTCGATACACTCTAAAATCGGTTGGGTTCATATTCACTCAACCCAGTCGATTTGGGTTAATTTTTAACCCAACTGATTTTAGAGTGCTTTATTTCATATGTATACTTCAAGTTCTCTCAAAGTTGTTTATAAATGCACACGCACAATGTTTCATATACAGATATCTATGCTAGGTACATTTATGCTTTATTTATATTATTACTATAATGGCTAATACAATTAAACTTGGTGAAGATGATGGCAGAGGAGGAGTTGGATTGTTCGTAAATGAAAATATACCATTAAGAATACGTGAAGACATATCGGTATTTACCTTACATGTTTTTGAATCACTGTTCATAGAAATCTCGGGAAAATCAAAATGTATTTTTGGAATAATCTATAGACCTAACACAGCACCCAAAGCAAACTTGGACCTCCTTTTATCAATCCTTTCGCAATTGCTCGAAAAAATTAATTCTGGATTTACGAATGTTTACCTCATGGGCGACTTCAGTATAAACTTGTTAAATTTTGGTAATCACCAAAACTTGTCATTATATAGATCTAATATTCAGTGCAGGCTTCTTGTCGGTCATTACAAGGCCTACTAGAGTCGCCAAAAATTCTGCGACTCTGATAGACCATATATTATGTAACAACAAAAATGGCAAAAACTGTATCGATCGCCAACAAATATATCAAACGAAAACCATGGATGACCACAGGACGTTTGCAATCCTCTTTGATCAAACAAAAACTTTACATAATTAAGCTGAAATCACCATCGGCCCCCAACATACATCGATACAAAGACCACAGCAACATTTTTAATAGATTAAAGCGTGTCTGAAAAGCCGACTATTATAACAACATCCTATCGGACTATAAATATAATATAACGAAAACCTGGGACGTGGTTTCAAAAGCTATTAATAAATCTAAAAGAGGTCACACCTTACCCCCGTCGTTCACTGACGGTAATATTACACTGAACGATGCAAAAGAAAATGCTAATAGATTCAACTCATTTTTTGTCGATATTGGCAAAACCTCACATAACCAAGTTCCCACTACTCCACATCATTTCTCAGAATATCTGAGAAACAACAACAACATGGAGTCGTTCTTCATTTCGCCTACAAACTCACAGGAAATGATAATCTGCGTGAATAACCTTACATCCAAAACAACTAAAGATTACTATAATATTTCTACTCGGTCGCTGAAAGACGTCGTATATGAGATAGCTGAACCCGTAACCCATATAATAAACCTCTTATTTTTTACCGGCGTGGTGCCTCTTAACATGAAGATCGCCAAAGTCATCCCGATATTTAAGTCAGGTGGTGAACATATCTTTAATAGTTATAGACCCCATTAGTATTTTGGCAGATTTTTCTAAAATTATTGAGAAATTAATGTATGTGAGATTATCTGGTTTCTTGGACACTCAGAATACTCTATACCAATATCAGTTTGGTTTTAGGAAAGGGCCCTCAAAAATTCACCCCATTCTTCACCTTATAAATAATGTAGTAAGTGCAAATGATAAATCGACAAAAGACTGCACACTGTCCTTATTTCTTGATTTCTCAAAAGCATTCGATACAATTGATCATTCTATCTCGTTAAGCAAGCTAGAACATTATGGGGTCAGAGGTGTGGCCAATTCCTGGTTCAAAGACTATCTTTCAGACAGATTCCAGTGCGTGCAGTACTTGACTGCAACATCTTGCTTCAAAGCCATCACCACGGGTGTACCACAGGGATCTATTCTTGGCCCCATTTTGTTCCTGCTATATATAAGTGATATATCTAACTGTACTAGTTTAATGATTCTATCGTTTGCCGATGACACGACAGCTCACGAATCTAACAACAACTGAGACGAACTATTTTCTAAAATTAACCCGGAAATAAAACACTTGGAAGAATGATGCGCTGCAAAGAAACTCGCCTTGAATGCCCAGAAAACTAAATTTATGTTGCTTCATCCTAATAATGATTCCTATAATCCGGGAGAAAGAAGGTTTTTCCTAGGAGATACAACACTTGAACTCATAGGAAAAGAACAAATAGAAACTTCAGATAGATTTCTGGGTATATTCATGGACGAAAATCTAAATTTCAAACAGCACGCCTCGATAATTTGTTCCAAAATGGCAAGGGCTATCTATGCAATTAACAGAGCAAAAACATATTACCATTAAATTCTCTGAGAACACTGTATATTTCTTTAATACATAGTCATCTTATGTACGGCACACAAGTATGGGGTCACGTACCATCAACTTCAAAGATATTCACATTACAAAAAAAAGAAAAGAAATCCGCACCATTAGTAAGAAAAAACGGAATTCTCATACAAACCCCCTCTTCAGAACGCTCCGTACTTTGAAATTTAACGACATCTACAAGTTGCAGGCTCTCCTCTTTATGCATGATTGGCGTAATAACAAACTGCCGATGTCTTTTAACAATAGTTTCCAGATATATACAAATCCTACTGGCATGGATACTAGGCAATCTGGAAGTGTACAGACTTTTAAGCCTAGGACCAATTTTTCGGCCAATCTTCCTCTACATACTTTTCCAAGGTTATGGAACGATATTGAACCAGTTACAGAACTACACCAGACACTACTTCAAACGCTTCATGGCAGACAATTTTCTAGAATCATATGCTCTCCACGTCACATGCAACAACACTGAATGCCCCGACTGTAAGTAATGTGAACGTCGAATCTTGGAAACAGTTATACCTCCAGGGCGCTGGTGACCTGCACTCATGCCCGTCATATGGATTTGAATCATTTGAATCATGTGTCTGGATGAATTCTCCATGTTTGTCTGGGTACACTCTCCGCGTAGTTTATTTTGGTATTCTTTTTTTCCATGCCTCTGGCTATCGGAACGTCTTGCCTAGCTCTAACGCGCGCAGGATTTTCTTTTCTTTTATTCCTCACTTTGTCACCATTCATTTATTATTATCTTCCTTTTGGTACATAACATGTATGTGGTATCAATTTGATATGGACAGGCAATATTATATAAACCTCTGCTGTCGACAGACCAATTTAGGGAGTGGCAGGAAGACAGCCTCTCGGACTATGTTGCTTCCTTGCAGTGTGATGATTGTTGTGTATTGTTTAAATGTTTTATATTTATTACGTTTGTATTCACATGCAGCAAATCAAATAAATTTACTTACTTACTTGCTATCGCAAAAGGCCGCCAGGAGTCTGCATTTAATAACTGGTTTCAAATTATTATTTTTTTGGGGGGGGGGGGGGGGGCGAGGACCCCCTCCCCCAACCCCCATCATGGATCGTGTCTCAAGCAGGCTCAGTATCCCAATCCTTTTGAAAGGAGGCCCGTCACAGAATTAACACTAGGGCCCGAATTTCCTCTCCCCGGCCCTCACTGGAGCAGTGCTTGTTTACAAGTTCTGTTTTACTAGTAAAATAGGATCCGCAACTAACGCGTGGCATGGCAGTCCTCAAAAGGGGGCAGCATGGGTATCAAGGATTGGCTAACTTGACTCCATACCTGTGCTGATGTCATGATGTAGCCAAAGATGCAGAAAATGACCTCAAACTAACTGAAATATTTCAGACGAGTGATTGTAAACAAAGATGATTAACTATTTGAGGGCTAGACTGGTTCCAGGTCATAACAACGTGGAATGTCTTACAGAATTTTACTGGTGGCCTAACAGCTTGGTATAGGGTAAAACAGACTTTTAGTTCTGTTACTTTCGGTACGGCCCTGCGATTATTCGAAAAACTAATCGAATCTTGAATCGGTTTTGCAATTCGTTTTCGAATCCGGGACATCAAATATTTTCGAATTCTTTCAACGGACTCTGAATACTGCTCGGTATTATGCGCGTAGAAGATTTTGGAAATTTATTTGGAGCATGAAATCAATCTGAACATTGAGAAACAACATGCCTGCAACGGTCACCGAGTGGACAAACGTTACGGTAAACGAATAAAGTGAAGTGGGGAATGGGCATGCGTTTGAGGAATCGAGCCGTATTTATTATTATTGCATACACGCTTGTTCTATGAAATCCCCATCTACAGCGACACTAAACCATGCGGAAAATGAAAATCCGTTCCGCACACGTGTGCTGAACGGAAAACGTTGAGTGGGTGAAAGATCAATCACAACTGAACCGATTGCGAAATAACTAAATGAAATTTCTAAAATTGAAGGATATGGCGTGTTTAATGTGCATAAAAATAGCGAAAAAAGAAATAGTGTCGATATATGAAAGGGATAATGAATACCCAGAAGAAGAAGAAGAGCATGAGTACGCAGATTTGGTGGGCGATAAAATGTGTTCTTTTTGTTGATAGTTGTCAAATGAATTGCTGAATATCTTTCTAATTATTCTTTTATAGACGTGAAGTCGTGTAATAAACACAGGACGACACGCGCTTGTGAATGGGTTAATCGATATGGCACTCGTGCCACAACGATTAATCTTTCCACACGTGCCTTTTGATCTGTGTATTTTCACTGGAGGCCTATACGCTACTACTTTTGCACCTTTTTTGCACCTTGATATAGTGACCAGAATTCCAGTCACTATTTCTGGAGAGATGAAAAAGTTGGAGTTTTAGGACTACAGCAAAATGATAAATGAGGTTCGGCTCCTCCATCGCGGTATCCATCACTGATAAACTTTGAATATAAGGGACGCGTGGACGGAAATCATCACTATATCCCCGCATTTTAGAAAATGCGGGGATAAAAAGTGGTTCCACTGGAACCACTTGGGGCCAAATAAAAAATCCGAAACCTTCCCCGAACATCGGTGAATAATCATAAATCAGAAACCCTTATGCACATCTACACTTCCTACCAGAACATATGAACACACTTTTGACGTTTCGAATTAAAACCCCCCAGGAACCTTCGCCGGAAACCGCTTCTCTAACGACAAAAGTGGCGCTACGGGCACAACACGGGGTCGAATAAAAAATCCGAAACCTTTATGCACATCTAGAGACCCCACCTGAACATATAAACACACTTCAAACAACCAAAATTACATATTCAAGGAGCCTTTCGTCGGAAAGCAGTCTTTTAGCTCAGTCTTTAAGTGTCGCCGCTGCTAAAACCTGGTGACATAAATTCAAACTAAACCTATTTGTGTCATCTCTATACCATACTTAAGAAGTATGGTAAGTTACAAAATTATAGCTAAAAAAAAACCCAGGCGTGTGGTATGAACGGGCGAACGGAAGCAGTTCATCACTGTATCGTCGCATTTTTTTAAATGAGGGGATAATAAACCCTTTTTACATTTATAGGCCCTACCTGAAAGTATGAGAACAGTTTAATCGCAGTTTAAATCGATTTTCAAGCGACAAAAGTGGCACTGTGGGTGCCACAAGGGGCCGAATAAAAAACCCGAAACCTTTGTGCACATCTAGAGACCCTACCTAAACATATGAACACACTTTCAACATTTCGAATTGAAACCCCTAAAAGCCTTTACCGAAAACCGATTCTCTAACGACTGAAGTGGTGCCTCGGGCGCCATCTGGAACCGAATCAAAAATCCGAAGCCTTTATGCACATCTAGAGACCCTACGTAATCACACGAACACACTTCGAATGTTTCGAATTAAAACCCCTAGGAGCCTTTCGTCGGAAAACGATTCTCTAACGACAAAAAGTGGCGCTACGGACACCACACGGGCCCGAATAAAAAACCAGAAACCTTTATGCACATCTAGGGACCCTACCTGAACATATGAACACACTTTCAATGCTTCGAGGTAACCCCCCCCCCCCCCCCCCTCCTCCGGTGCCTTTCGCCGGAAACCTATTCTCTAACGAAAAAAGTGGCTCTACGAAGGCCAAACAAGGTCGGATCAAAAATCCAAAATCGGAAAACAGTATTTTAGCTCAGTCTTTTAGTGTCGCCACTGGCGCCAGCTGGACATACGGATAGACATCATCACTATATCCCCCGCATTTTTGAAAGTGCAGGGATAAAAATATTTTCTCCGAAACTCCCCTAAGACCTAATTATGCAAAAGAGCACATCAAGAAAGTCGCCTTGGCGGAGTACAGCATCACTGCCTAGGTATTTGTAGTAACTCGAGGAGACATAATCAATCCATATTCATTCAATACTTCTTCTGAAAATATCAGGCGGGGGTAATTGACCAAAATTACACACGCTAAAAACTAAAGTGTTAAAACTGACACTTTCAAGGTGTTAAACCCATTCTGGCTCGTAGGGTTTGATTTTAACACTCAAAGTGCAATGCTTTAAGCACTTAGACATTACAATAGTCAGACATCTGAAACTTGAATGGATGGCACTTCCCATGTCTCTAGCATTGGTGGTTCTTCCAGAATCGTCCATAATTTCATTTGCGCTTGTGGGTACATAATTAAAAGGACACAACGCAGATGACGCGGATCAGGCTCGAGAGTTCGAGCCTGATCCGCGTCATCTGCGTTGTTTCCTTTTAGGTGTCGCGACATTACACTTGTCAAGTGGTATTACTGTAACACATGTCAAGTTCTGGGATATCTACACTTGAACAAAGTGCTAGTTCAGCACTTAGTAAGTGTTAAATACTGCACTTCAAGTGTAGTTTTTAACACTTTAGTTTTTAGCGTGCAACTTCATTCGTCAAACAAAACCATTTTCAATACAGCCGAGGTCTGAAGTGTACAAAGAAAGGAACACATGTCATAACGCAAGTTCACCGGCACTGATAATGCCCCGCAAACCGCACCTTACCATCCGGAGCATGCTCCTCTCCTGCATCTCGGAATACAAAGTTCGGACTCCTCGGGCGAAATGGGATAAGATAAGATAAGATTTATGTAGCAAATACACCAGAACATAGGCAGATTGCAATGTACACACAAAATCAACAGAAACAGAATCACAAAACACACTGAATCCAGAAAGATAAGATAAGATAAAGATAGTTTAATGACAACAACGTCCAAATGAGACAGCGCCATAAATAATAACAATAAACATTATAAAGATCACAATACATTTCAGTTCAAATAATTGAGTATTCCGTGTGTTCTGTACTGGCCTCGTATATACTTGGTTAACTAGCATTCCCTTTTTGGGGTCTGTCGGTGGCCGAGTGGTGTGCGTGGTTCAGTATAGTTTCGCTAGGCGGTTGGTGCCGAAGGAAACTCTCTCGGCGTGGGTTCAAACCCCCACCATTCCAATGTAAACAAAACCAGCGTCCTTTCTTAATTCTATGGCATCCGAGAAATTTGAAAAAGACAAGTACTGTCGCTGATTTCTTCTGAGGTGCAATTCGTAGAATTAAGTGCTTAGATGCAACTATCTGATGAACATTTCAGTATATATTAGTATATAATCAACACTTATTAGGCGAATCATTTCTTTTTCAAAGAAATGATCTAACCATGTTGCAGATGGCGTTGCATGTATCACTTCTCTTGTTACTCATTATGTATATGAATTTTTGTTTGTCGCTCATGTTTGTAAAGTATAGATTTAGTTTCCCAATTTTCGCGAAATATTGCTTTCTGTATTCAGTATATATTGGACATCTAAAGATGACATGCTTTTCTGTTTCAATTTCTGAATTCTATTTTTTACGAATTCTTTCATCAAGAGGTACTTTGGGTTGCTTGTGTCGTCCTTTCTCAATTTCCAATAAATGGCTACTAATTCGTAATTCCATACCTTTAACATTTATATTGTTCTTTCCATATTTGGCGTATCGTCATCAAATATGTTTTGCCATGAAATTAGAAACATAGTTATTCTCCAGTTTAATGATGATGTTATCTGCAGAATGTGTATTATCGTTAATCATTATCTCGCTTATCATTGGTATATCGAATTTATTTGACAGTTTCTCCGGGATTGTAAAATCACAGCATAATACCGCAGCCTTGAATGTTAGCGATTCTTGCGTGGAATTTTGAAGTGTATTTAACAGCACGAGTCAGGGATTCAATTACAACTGGATATCTACCGAGTTCCGCGCGCACTGCATGATTCGACGGCCTTTTATTTACACCTAATGCATATTTACAAAATTTATGATGTAACGTTTCACATGGCACCTTATCAATTCTATTTACAAAATCGACGAAGCCCATATTTCGCTCCCATACAACACGATGGGTTTGATTAGTTTATCAAATAATTTTATCCACGTTTCAATCGATGATATATAATGTTCCCGTAAAGATTTTACCAAGGAAAATAATGCTTTCCTGCCTTTACTGGCCATTTCCATTTATTTATGTATTGGTGGTTTAGGTCATATACTTATGCACAATGGCTAATCATGGCTGTGACAGTTTTATGGGTGGAGGAAGCCGGAGGAGTACCCGGAGAGAACCATCGAGAAACGACGAGTAGATGCCAGCTCCCCAACATCGTAATTCCGCACTGCAGCACAGGCAGGGTTAGACTGGCTGAAGATATGCGTACCATCGACGTGCAGTACGCCTTAGTATACGGTGCCATCGTGCCCCCATGTGGACAATCGGGGTTAAGTGCTTTGCCCAAGGACACAACGCGGGAGTCCGAATCGATCGCTCAGACGGTCAACCATCCAAGGACTAACCGGGCTCGACGTTGCTTAACCTCGGTGATCTGACGAGAAACGGTTATCTCAACGCCTCCGCACCCCGGCCATTTCCATTTAGGCCTTCTTGAACGATCCATTCGCGGAAAGCTTTATTCCCAAGTAAAGACATTCATTGACGACACAAATACCTGTAAAGCCTATTGTGAATGATGGTGTTGCTTTGAGACAGCCTTTGCAAAAAAAGCATGCATTTAGTTTTATCTGTTTTTATATCCAATTTTTCTGCGAATACTTGTGTAACACATGTAAGAAGGTTTGTAAACCTTCTTTTGTTTAAGATACCATGACCAAATCATCTGCAAACAGAAGATGATTTTCTAGTTTATTATCAATACATACCGGTGCACACTTTCGTTCCAATTCTTCTTTTATATCATCAATAAAAAAATAGAATATAGTAGGGGATATCACACAGCCTTGTCTGAAACCAGTTTTTGATACGGATGGGGGTCCAATTCCTTCCCTTGTTTGTGTAGCACAATAGCTATTTTCATACAGTGATTGAATTGTTTTCAAAATAGATCCACTTACTCCCACTCTCTTTAGTTTCTGGAACAGCATACATCGATTAACCGAATTAAATGCTTTACGAAAGTCGACAAATGCCACAAACAGGTGTTTATTCTGGAGCCTGTATCTGTTAACCAATGTTTTCATGATAAAAACACTATCAATGGTACTACGATTTTTTGAAAGACCAAACTGATTGTCACTTATTATCCCATATTCTTCTAAGAAACATATAAGTCGTTTATTGAGTATTTTATTGAATAGTTATCCAAATGAGTTGCTCAGTGCAGTATCCCTGTAATTATTTGGATCATGACGATCCCCCTTTTTGTGAATGGGCTTAAGGACTGACTCACTCCATACCTTAGGATTATGGGATGATTTGTATACAATATTAAAAGTTCGTGTTACTTCCTCGACTATAAACGGTACGACTGCCTTAAGAAGTTCGTTTCTTATTCTATCTTTGCCAGGAGATTTATTTTTCATCTCTTTTAATGCATAAAGAACTTCGCCTGGTGTACTTTCACTATCATTGATGTCATATTTTATTGTTGATGACTTGTCATTTCCCAATATATGTGCCTCGTTTTTGTGATCGTCATTGCAGTATAAAGTATTGAAAAAATCCACCGATGTGTCAGGATCGAGGTTGTCGTAATCTTTATATTCTTTATATGACAAACATAAATCATGTTACAGATAAGTCCCTCTTGCGAAGGAAGAGCTGGACCCATTTCAAATAACATTGCATAGCACTGAATAATCATTAGTCATTATGATTTTGGATTTGTCCATCGTATTCATTATAGGGAAGTCATTTTTTTCGTCAGAAATTGCACGAAATAATTATTTTCTCAATGGCGCATAAAGCGTAATCATGTGAAATTGTTTGTAGTTTCAGTGGAAGAAGTGTGAATGAGATACGGTTCCATTTGATAATCTACTGTGAATAGTGGATAAGTCCTAAGTTTGTTTTTTTCCTATTCTCTTATTATCATTGTATACACCTTCTTCAAATAATTTAATATGGTCCGATTCAAGTTTGGACTTTAGAAGATTAATTTACTTTTGGAAATTTCAGTTTCATTCAAACTGTTAAATCCAAATCCTTTAAGCTTTTCACTTATTGAGTCAGGGAGTTTACATTTCTTAGCTTCCACAAAAGCATCATTCAGAATAGTATCCCGGGAAGTAGAGAGCAATTTATTAGTATAATTTGCGAATCGTCCTAAAGTATCTAATGTTATTGGATATCGACCAAGCTCCACGCGTACCGCATGGTTGGAGGAATGTTTACCTATAATTAAGATCAGTTTGCAGAACTTGATATGAGCCCTTTCACTCGGTGCAATATCTGTATTCCTCATATTCAACTCCGTCGACCATATTTCACTGCCATATAATAAAATAGGCCTAATTAGTTTATCAAACAGCTTAGGAAAGACAACCACGGTTGGTGTACATTTCTTTTTGAACGAGCTGTGTAAACTGTACAGAGCCTTGAGCCCATTAAGACTAAGTTCAGACTGTGCATGTTTCAGAACGCCATTTTTCGAAAAGGTTAACCCTAGGTATGAGTATTTTAAGGTACATTCCAGTTCTTTACCCCTACTGAAAATTCTGGGATATTCTTTATTTTTCGGGCTTTAAATATCATATATTTCGTCTTGTCCATGTTTATGAACAAGTTGTTGTGCTTTCTATGCGCTTCTAGTCTGTTCAGGCAGTTCTGTACTAAGTCATCCGCAAATAGTAAGTGATTCAATTTACGGTTGTTCAAGTGTATTGGATCACACTCTTTATAAAAAAACCAACTGATGTCATCTATAAATATCTTAAACGAAGTGGGCGAAATGGTACATCCCTGCCTCACGCCAATTGTCGATAACAGGGGTGGTCCAATACCCCGATTTGTTTTTATGCAGTAGTGACTTGATCGATAGAGCGATTCTATTATTTGTGAAACAGGTCCCGTGACTCCAATTCTTTTTATATTAAAAAGTATTGATCGATCCACAGTGTCGAACGCTTTCTTAAAGTCCACAAACGCAGAGTATAAGGGTTTCTTTAGCACCTTATATTTGTTGATTGCAGGCCTGAGAACAAACACACTGTCGATCGTATTACATATTTCTCGAAATCCAAATTGATTTCCACTAATTAAGTTATTATCTTCTAAAAAAACCCATTAATTCTGCGGTTTACAATTTTGTTGAACAGCTTCCCCAATGTACAGCTTAGGGTAATGGCCCTGCAATTATCAGGATTATATCTGTCTCATTTTCATAGATTGTTATGAAAGTAGATTCACTCCAGCTAAGAGGATAATGGTGAATTTCTCCACCTCAAGAAAACTTTAAACAATCAAAATTGCAAGAGAAATTCAGTGCTTACTCTTCAAAGGAGAGTAGCTCAATGCTAATCAATGCTAAAAACCTAAAAAGTGATAACGCGGGGCCAATGCTGCGTAAAAATCTAAAAAAAAAAAACGGATTTTAATTCTCAGCTATAGTTAGAAAAATTTCAAATTATGAAAAAACCTCAATCAATCCAACCTATGTTTTAATGATTTCCAAATTAATTAATTAATTAATGGGGTTTAACGGCACTTTCGACAGCCAGGATCATCTCGTGTCGGACAGTTTTACAGGTAGAGGAAACCGGAGTACCCGGAGAGAACCACTGAGCAGCGGCGAGCAAATGACCCCCAACGTACTAACACATGCAGAGTTAGCATTGGTTGAAGGCAAGTGTATCATCGACGTGTAGTTCGCCTTAGTACGAAGGCTCGTCGTGTTCCCGTCCGGTCAATCAGGACTGAGTGCCTTGCCCAACGACACAGCATCTTCACCAGTGGTTTGGTCAGGGTTCTGGGATTGGAGTGAGGAATCACATTTGACTCATAGGTAATCATGCGAAGGATCACCCGACACGCATTTAGTGGAAAGTTGGGGGCAAGCATCGTCCAGTCGCAGCGCTTCTCGTCGGAAAACGTTTTAATCAGAACGAAAATAGGTCGAACAAGCTAGAGGTGCATAGCTTTCACCAGTATTGGGTCAGGATTCTAGGTTTGTGTGCGTGAGGGCGGGGGGGGGGGGGGGGCACCATGCACATTTCAATCAGGGGGTCATGATACAACAGGGATCATCGACGTGCGTAGCAGAAAGTTGGGGCGGGCAGGTTAGGGGGATATTCCACTCTCATCGGCGTGACCGGAGCCTACTTGCCGAATTTTTTGAAAAATGGAAGGCCTGCGTGTTCGTCCGGTGGCTTTTGTGCACATGACCAATTATCACAATGTTTTCCAATCAAAATACTCCCGTAATTTTGTACAGAGTTGAGACTCATTCAAACTTTGAAAAATGGAAGCCAATCTATAACGGCTCACAAGTGACACGCGCAAGAGATATATTAGCTGTATGTATGGGGTACGGTATTACCCGTGGTATGGACATCCACTATCTCCAGTGGTGGATATCCATGTGTCATCACGGATAATACCCAAACACCAAGCTGTGTTGACTCCCCTCGCTACGCTCGACAGATCGGATATTCGTCTTATCCGATCTATCGAGCGTGTTATCACGGTAAACTCCAAATAGCGTTGTGTCCCGTCGATACGCTCGATAGTCGTATCCGATCTTTCGGGCGTAGCGAGGGGAGACAACACAGCTTGGAGTTTGGATAATACCGCTTCCAGCGCACACTCTCAATGCTTGTGAAAAAAGAGTTAACAAAAATAGAGGGGGGAATTTGAAGGAAATATATTGTAAGAATGTTAGAAATGTTATATCACATTTGCTTATTAGTGATAATGAGTTCAATTCAATTCAATTCAATTTATTCAACAGTACACACAATAATAAATTCAGATAACATATTTTAGATTTTAGAGGTGTACACTGTTAGGGAATACCATAGCCTATCTGGCTGTCTTCCTGGTATTCCCTGAGAAACCATAAACTTCATACCTGGCAGCACGCACACTTCATTATGCAAAATCTTAATCACAAGTATACGTTAAGAACCCAGGAACTGGGGAAAATCGGGTTGGAAGTATATAAAGGTAACGTTGATAATTCAGAAATTTGGAAAGTTCCAAGTGTCTTTTATTTTATTATTTTTTTTTTAAAAGTCTTTCAAATGGCGAAACGCACGTTCATTTGTGCGCCCAGCCAGTTCAAAGGCGTTGACTAACCATTCGATTCCTATTTGGCGAAGAACTTTCCTTTATTCTATTTAATGATGATTTGAGAATGCTATTTCTTATGTCTTTTGACTCTTGCCAATATTGTGCCAATTCTGTTGTTTAGCAAATTGTGAATTGTAAATATTGTACAATTGCTGCCCCTCCGCCTGATCGATACGAGGATCCATGGAGCGCAGGAAATATATCGACCGGGACCGAAGGCCGAGGCAGACATTCTCCCCGCACTGCATGGATCCTCACACCGTCCCAGCGGAGAGGGCAGCAACTGTTTTATTACATTCACCCGGTGTAGGATTAAAATAATCAGGCGTTGTCAGCACAGTCTGGGCATTCAGAATAATCACAGTTTACTGTATCGCAATACTGGTCAAGGAAGTTGTCTGTTGTGTTTTTTTTAAATTGTTGGCGAGACAGAATTTGCATGGATGGGTCAATTTCATTCCATACTCTTGGGAAAGTTTGGATAGGAAAGTCGGCTGAGAATTTTGTTCTTGGTTTTTCTATATATACCTTGCCACATTGCCTGGTTACCATGCCCGAAGGATTTTCATATAATTTAAAGTATTTATTAAAACCTTCCGGTAGTTGATTATTGGCCCAGGCATGCATAAATAGAAGGATAGAGAGAGTGTAAACATCATTAAATTTGAGAATTCGGTGGTACTTGAACAATGGGTCAGTATAGGAGGTATGTTTTTTATTACTGATAATACGAATAGCCTTTTTTGCAACTTAAAAACTCTATTTGTTTGTGGGGCGTGTCCCCAGACATGGATGCCATATAGCAAATGAGTGTGAACAACAGAAAAGTACAGGGTTTTGAGGGCACTTATTGGAAGAATTTTTTTTGCCCTATTTATTGCATAGATGGCAGAAGCCATCTTTGAGCATACCGCCGAAATGTGACTCTTGAAGTTTAAATTTTCGTCAAGATGAATGCCAAGGAATTTAACTCTTGTCTTATCTTGGCCATTCCCAATCGATGCAATGTCAAATTCATTTAGAGTTAATAATCGGTTTGTAATGCCGTATAAATCGCTATTTGGGTGAAGTAACATGTAGTTGGTTTTCCTCTCATTCAATATCAGTTTATTTGCGGAGCACCATTCACTGACTTTT
This sequence comes from Pictodentalium vernedei, assembly GCA_031216915.1. Classification (NCBI taxonomy): domain Eukaryota; kingdom Metazoa; phylum Mollusca; class Scaphopoda; order Dentaliida; family Dentaliidae; genus Pictodentalium; species Pictodentalium vernedei. The sequence continues at coordinate 188,951,108 of CM062291.1, forward strand.
TGCAACTCAATGTTGCCATTTTCAAAGAGGGTATCAAGGTTATCATTTGAAGCATGTGCTGTTGTGTCATCGGCAAATGATAAAATGTTTAGAACAGGGGAATTGCTTAAATCATTAATGTATATCAAAAATAGGAGGGGACCGAGAACTGAGCCCTGCGGCACCCCCACTGGTATATCTTCAACATCAGAAGTTATTTCAAGGTATTGGACATACTGTTTTCTGTCTGTTAAGTAATCTTTGAACCAGTTAAGAGCTATTCCACGAATGCCATAATGTTCTAATTTTTTTAGAAGAATGAGGTGATCAATAGTATCAAAGGCTTTAGAGAAATCGCGAAAAAATGATATAGTACAATCTTTGGTCGGTTTGTCATTCATACGGGCGACATCATTGATGAGGTGAAGAACTGGGTGTACAGTGGAGTGTCTCTTCCTAAAACCAAATTGGTACTGATAAAATACATTTTGGGTTTCTGAATAGCTCTAAAGGCGACTCTGCATAAGTTTTTCTAAGATCTTTGAGAAGGCAGGTAGGATACTGATGGGTCTGTAGTTAATGAACGATTGTTTATCTGCAGATTTATAAACAGGGGTGACCTTGGCTATCTTCATTTTTGTGGGGACGATGCCAGAATTGAATGATAAGTTAATAATGTGGGTTAGAGGCATAACAATTTCCGTGATGATTTCTTTTGATAACTTACTAGACATCAATATAATCTTTACTCTTTTTGGTGTGCATTTTCTGTACACATTGCAATATTTCAGCTTCGCATGTGGGGGAAACAAAAAAGGAGTCACTGGAACTTGCTTTTAGGTAATCGGAAAAATGTTGGCAGGATGGAGTGGCATCGTTTTGTAGCTTGATACCAATATTAACAAAAAAGGAATTAAATTTGTCGGCTATTGTTTTGGGATCAGTGAATTCAACCCCACTTTCGACAAACGAGGATGGTAGACCAATAGTCCCCCTTGATTTGTTAATTGCTTTCTCCAAGAGTTCCCATGATTTCTTCAGGTTATTTTTGTTATCATTCAAGGCAATTGTATAATAATCTTCTTTACATTTACGTTTTAGGCGATTACATAATATACAGTGAGCTTTATATCGTTCTGTGTTAATAGGGTTTGGAGATCTGAGTTTTTTAGCATATAGATTTTTTTTAGTCAGTGATGATTGTAAGAGGCCATAGGTCATGCATGGTTCCCGCTTGACGTGTTTCTTTGGGACTTTTACTATCTTCCGGGGGAACGCTTGGTTAAATGCTCTCTGGAAGGTATTAAGAAAGTTGCTGTATGCGTTATTGGAACATGTTGCGTTCAAAACATCTGAAAAGTCACTTCCCGATAGTAAAGCTCGAAAAGGGTCAACATTTTCCTGTTTAAAGGATCTTTTGAGGGTATCTTTGTTATTATCAATATCGGATTTTCCGCAATGACTGACGTAAAAGGTTCCAAAATGATCGCTAATATTAGTAATAATAATTCCAGAAGTATAATTATTTGGGTTATTGGAAATGATGTGATCGATTATGGTCGCTGTCGAGTCGGTTACTCTTGTTGGTTTAGTAATGGTTGGCATGAAGCCATAGCTGAATATCGTATCAACATACAAATTTGTTTTGGGATGGCGATTGAAGCCAAGCAGGTCAATGTTGAAATCTCCCATAAGGTACGCTACTTTGTTTTCGTTATTGATTCTTTCAACAAGCCGAAATAGGCTCATCAAAAACTCATCTAAGTCTGCTCGCGGGACAGTGTTAGGTCTATATATAATACCTAGAATACATTTATGCTTAGATGTTATTTCAACAAAGATGGACTCAAATACATGGGGAATAAAAATTGAGAGATCGTCGCGTATTTTATAGCTAAGGTCGTCCTTAATAAATAGTCCAACTCCACCCCTTCCATCATCGTTGTCTGGTCATGTCCGTGTCATAAGCGAGTGGCAACCTTCTCGCTATCTTTGATGCTAAATACCTCCGTAAGACCAATGACATCTAGAAGGTTACAGGTTGGTTGCAAGTCACATATTAAATTTTGCAGTTGGTCCCAGATAGCATTCAAACTGCGACAGTTGATATTAAACATTGAAAACGATTTGGAGTTTGCCGCAAATAGATCGGGGATTTGTTGAGGGGAATAATAATTGCACGTGTGATTGCCAACGTTAAAAGGTGAGACCGCAGTGTTGTCTGAATCCATAGTGAGCGTTTCATTGAATAGGTTTATAAAATCGTAACAAGCGTTATTCTCAATCTCATCAAATACAATTTCATCAGCCATTGTCCAGTAAATTTGAATTTGGGGCAACGTCAAATCCCTTGGATAAATGTATTGGGTTGTGCCATACTAGAGTGCCGTGAAGCGCTGGCAAACACAGTAGGCTGTTGCTACCAGGAATCAAGAAAATATATAAATATAACATGATGAAACAGATACATATGGACAAGTCTGTCCTTTTGCAGCCTCACATCAGGAATAGGACTCTTGGGCGGAAATCAAATCGTCCCATGGTGCACAAGAGCGCCCACTAAAGCTCCGAGGAACTCCAGTGGTCGCCCCAATGACTCAATGGGGTGGCACCTTTCAATGAATTAATAATTAAAGTAATCAGTCTATTACATGGTCTCGCTCAACAAATGCAGTCCAAATTTCAATGAATTAATAATTAAAGCAATCGGTCTATCACATGGTCTCGCTCAACAAATGCAGGTTTACCACAATTTACTGAGTTGATAGTTACAGGTATGTTTTGTTGCCCTCTAAATTTTAGAAGTGATTTTTCACTGGAACATAAATACACCAAGCGGAACATTTGCTGAATAATATACATTGTTTTGCAATTGTTTTGTCAATTTGGTACTTATACATTTAATACTTGGGTCGAGAGTTTAAGGCACATATAAGTAAGTTCATGACTACATATACAATGGGATACAATTTGGGCATCACTTTATCAATTTAGTACTTATACTTTTAATACTTAGATCAAGTATTTCAGGCACATATAAGAGAGTACATGACTACATATACAATGGTATGTGTACAGCTGTGGGAGAGTGGAGTCATCTGTCAACTATAGATGAATTTGGGCATTACAGTCAATTTGGTACTTATACATTTGGTACTTGGGTCGGGAATTTAAGGCACATATAAGTAAGTGCATAACTACATATACAATGAGATTTGCACATGTGGGGGTGGGGGAGGGTGGAGTGGAGTTATATAATTACTATAGATGAATTTAGGCGTCACTTTGGCACATATAAGTAAATACATGACTACATATACAATGGTATTTCTACATATGTGGGGGTGGGGGGGGGGGTATGGGGCAAAACAATTACTATTAATGAATTTAGGCGTTTCTTTGTCCGTTTGGTACTAACACATTTAATATTTGGTCATGGAGTTAAGGCACATATGAGCGAGTTCGATGCTACATATACATTTGTATTTGTACTCCTGTGAGGCCCGGAGTAATGTAATAACTATAAATGAGTTTGGGTCAGGGATTTGAGACACATATGAGTAAGTACATCACCAAATATACGTTGGTATTTGTACATCTCTGGGGGAGTGGAGTTATGTAATTACTAAAATAAATTTGGGAATTATTTGATAATTTGATACTTATACACTTAAAACTTGGGTCAGGAATTTGGGGCACATATGGGTAAATACTTAAATACATATACATTGGGTGAGTACATAAATACATATACATTTGGGACAGACAGTGGACAGAACACACACTTCACTGTCTGTGACAATTCAATGCAGTTCGGATTTCGCGAAAAGCGAAGCACGACTGACGGTGCATTTGTACTGAAGAATGCTTTCAATAGTTGCAAGCGAAACAAAAAACCTCTATACTCGACCTTTGTTGATTTTCGGAAAGCCTTCGACACAGTCGACCGAAATCTTCTTTTTACCAAAGTAAATAAAAAAAAAGAATTAATGGACCAACATATGATATTTTACGTCCCCTCTACTTCTCAAGCTATTAGTCATTAAAACTTCTAAGGGATTGGGGCCCCCGCTCTTGTCAACGATCGGCGTGGGGCAAGGCTGCGTGGTTTCGCCGACACTGTTTGAGATATTTATCGATGATATAAAGGAACTATTTAATGAAGACTGTGACCCCATAACTATTAACGGCAGAACCGTAAACCATCTTCTCTTCGCGGATGACCTTGTTATCTTCTCCAATACACACACGGGGCTACAAACATGTTTAGAGAACCTTGAAAAGTATACGAAAGAGAACAGATTGACAGGCTCTGCGAGGCTTCTAGTGTTTGTGCAGCTGCCGGCGAAGTAGAAAGTGAAATTCACTTTATTATGGATTGCCCGACCTATTCAAACAGTAGAGCCCAGTTGTTCAACATTATAAGTAGAGAGAGACCAGATTTTATAAAAGCCAGTAAATGTCAACAATTTGAAATCATAATGAAGAATGACAGTCCGACAATTATTAATCCCATCTGAAACATGATCCTGCTGTTCTTCAGGGAGAGAGATGCATTTACTGCCAAAAACACGAGCTAGATTGTTTGCCTTTCCTTTAAATAGTCTTTGTTGATATTTTTAACAATCATGGTATATATTTTATACTTCACATTATAATTCACATTGCATGTTAATTGTGCAATCTACCTTACTGTAGGTGTAATATTGCTTCAATAAACTATCTATCTTTGTGTTCTCTCTGGTTTAAATTCAATGTGTAATTGTGTACATATCATTTAACCCTTTACCCAACGGAGACGATATCCAAATTTATTATTTTAATTACTGTTTTTTTTTTTAATTTTCTAAAAAAATTCAACAAAATCATGTCATGTGACCCCCCTCAATGGAACGATCTCGATGAGCTCGTTCCAATCAGAGGTCATATGATAGGGTTTTGTTGAAATATTTGGATTTTTTTTTTCAACTACTCAATTCGCAAATTACGCTGGCGGATGCGGGCGATTCGTTAGGCAAAGGGTTAACACGTAGCATCTATGGAAACAAGGGCGTCGCGAAGATAACCTATTGGGGGGGGGGGGGGGGGGGGCTGTAAACCCAAAATGTACACACTGTTATGACTCAAGTCTCGACTGATGATATATTCCAAGCACATCATCATGGCAAGCCTTGATGATGTAGTTGGAATATTTGTCAATGGGGAATAGAGTTGAAAAGACAACAAAAAAAAAACTCAGGAAATTTGTTTGTGGATATTTACACATGTAAACACATGGGTCCTGATGCATGAACTTCCCAACTTCTTATTTAATTAGCAGGTTCCGGACTCAAAATTGGTCATGATGGGATCCTAACATTCCCAATCCGCCACAGACCTCCTTTCGCACTAGACCAACAGTGCTTGTGACACAAGTCCAAGAAGCAAATGTTGCCCCGTAAGAAAGTACGCGATTAACAGTAAGAATAAATGAATATCTTAGCATTCAGACCAGGTGTCATACCACATACACCACGAAAGGCACATGCCCCTGTATCCTCAGTTCCGGTGGCGTATTTGAAAGTGTGTGAATGGGGTGGGGAACATAAAATATGGCACTATACTATACCGAAATTCACACGCGCATTGTTTGCATACGAATTTCGGTACAGTATAGTGCCCTAGTTTATCGGGACACACATATGGATTATGATTCGTGAGGGGATTAATAGATCACTAAAAGCCTGGGATTTTACTTGTATTCAAACACGTATAAACGCCTTCAAAGGGGATTAACTCAATTCTAATCAATGTATTGTACAGTATGGAAAATGGACACCAATGTTAGATTAAATTTGGATCAATGCTGAGAGGCGAGTGCAAGTTCATGCACAGTCTTCGATGTGAACGTTTGGGATACTCGCATCTCTGGCCAGTTCCGCGGTCCCTGCAGCTCACATAAAATCAACATTTTTTATGTTTCCCTATAATACATCTGGTAATATTTAACAAAGTGTCGGCGGGCTTCCAAGATGTCCTATTCCGAGTTTTTCACCGTAAAAGGAGACATATTTCCGACACGAGCTGTCGAAAATGTTGTTATTCCCCAATTAAAAAGGGAGAGGTAAAAAACCTTAATACTTCCGAATATCAAGACTGTAGAACCGAGTAAATGTAGCTCATCAAGCAGGAAAACACATTGATTGATCCAAAGATCACTGAGAATCTATAAGATATTTTTCGATGAGAAAAATGAGTTCATGGATGATGCATTTTTCGAATCGTTAATATCTTTGTCATTTTATGATCTGTGTCAATCCAGCTAGGATTTGTTTGTCAATCTTCCCGTCTGTTTCATTCCCATTTTTCGGGAACAGGCTGTTACAAGAACTCTGAAATGCGAATTTTAGAATTTTTTTAGAATCAGCACTATCGGTCAGGGTGAGCTAGAGTGACCACTCCCTGACAGTCTCCGTCTGTCACCCGTAGTCCGTCATTCGTGAACATGGTGTTCGCGACTTCTCCTCCAAAACCGTTGAACCGACTTCATTGAAATTTGAGGAGTTTTTTTGTTCTGACATCGTATTTTGACTTTGTTCAAACCAAATTGCCCCTCCCCCATAGGGGAGGGGGAGGGGGGTTGATGGAAAATGCTCCCAATTTCTAAAATAACGTTCTTCCCATGAAAAGATTGGTACAGTAATATGGTATTTGGTACAGTGCTTCCTTTTGAGATGGTGAATAAAGTTTGTTCAAATGAAGTTCGGAAGGCAATATTTGTCTTTGTTTTGGGAGGGGCAAGATTTGTGGCCCTGCCTACACTTCTATTTTCTGAACCGATGAGCCGACTTAAACCAAATTTGGTATGTGATATTATTAAGTCATACTGATATTACTTGATTCATGCAAAAAGATATTTGCCAACATCCCCTGGGAACCTCAGGAGCTAAAAATAGAAATATTTTCAAACGCCTATATTTCCCAAACTGTGCGAAACAGAGAACTGTTATTAGGAACAGTAGAATCTAATGATGAAAAATTACTGTCGGTTGTGTCATAGTTTACCGTGTGGGGGAGAGGGATAGAAGAAAAAAATACTGAATCAGCATATTTTCAAATTGTTTTTAAATCTTCTGCCGCAGAACTACCTATCAGAATCTTCTAATATTTAATATACAGCATCTATTAAGGATCTGATACAAGTTTGTTCATACAGGAGCCCAAATTTTAACATTGTGGATTATGAGAAAATAATCTTTAAAAATCTTCTTCTCCAAAACCACCACTTAGAATATTTTGATCTTCGGTATACAACATCGATACGGGGGTCAGATTCAAGTTTAATAAAATCAAGTCCCTCGGTTAATATCTGGGGTCCATACGGATACTAAGCACCTTCCTCTTCACCAGACCCACCGACCGGTCAGAATCTTTTAATAATTGGTATGCAGCATCCTTACATGAGTCGGATTCATGTTTGTTCAAATTAAGTCCCCCGGTTATTTTTTTACCCCCCCCCCCCCCCTCCTAGGAAAGCAGAGCAATATGGGGAATACTCTTTAAAAATATCCACCACTCAGAATATCTTTTCATATTTGGTATACGAGCATCCTTGGGGGTGGGGTGAGTGGTTCAGATCCAAGATTGTCAAAATCAAATCCCTTGGTTCATATTTGGGGTTCCTATGGGAGTGGGGGAGGGAGGGGATGAATTTAACACAGGATGCAATATGAGGAATATTCTTTAAAAATCTTCTAAGAACCCCCAGCCACAACCTTTTGATATATGGTATACACACCACCCTTAGAGGAGTCAGATTCCAGTTTGTTAAAATCAAGTCTCTGGGTCAATATATGGTTGCTCGTTGGAGTACGAATTTTAACTTAGTCCAATATTAGGAACAGTCTTAAAAATCTGCTTCTTCATATCCACAAGTCAGAATCTTTTGATATTTGGTATACAGCATCCCTAGAGGGGTTAGATTCCATTCCCGAATGTCTTTGGAAATTGAATCTAACCCCTCTAGGGATACTGTTCAAAGCAAGTCTCTGGGTTATTATTGGGGTTCCCCATGGGAGCCCATAATTAACTCCATGCAATACTGGGAATATTCTTGAAAAATGTTCTTCTCTAGAACCACCGGTCTTTTGATATTTTGTATACAGCATCAGATGGGGGTGGGGGGGGGGTACAGTTTCAAGTTTCTTTGGGTAACGTTCCTGGGTTAAATAGTATGAATTTTAACTTGGTGCAAGAGAGGAATACTCTTTAGAATCACTATTCAGAATCTTTTGATATTCAATGTACATACCGGTGAGAATCACGGGCAGAGAAGCAGTACATGTTTACTTTAACTAGCATGCACCTCGAATGTCAGTCTTTTGGATTAGGTCAAGAACTGACATGGGTCTATCTTTTAACCCTTTAGCAAACACAATTTATGCTATGCAGGAAACATGGTTGCAAGAGATTTATAGAAATTTGTCTTTTATGATTACATTATACTATAATTGATAGAATCAGTGAATGGTGCTTGGCCAAATGAGGAAAGTGAGTTGAAGATGCTGTGGAGAAGGGTGGGTGGGGGCTGAAGTGTGTATTTTGAGGAAGGATGTAGTTTACAAATGAATGTAATTTCTGGTGTTTTTTTTAATTCAGTGTGTCAATGTGTGATCCTGATGTAGTTTTTGGTGCTGAAAGTGACTTTGCACATCAAAAATAAATAATAAATAGCCCTTGGTTCAGTCTGATCATTGGCAATATACCAACACAGCTGTCATGAGAGCTATTGTTCGTGGTGATACAACTGTGCACCCATCCAAATTGAAATCTAACTTCCTTATCTCAGGTTGAAGCATACTGCTCTAACAGAATAGGGGAAGCACTGGTGTTACATGCTTTCATCTAATGCAAAATTTAATCTACAAAGCTTTTATCAGAGTCAGAAATGTGCAAGAGCAGACCTTCTTTCACTGAACATTACTGTGTAGAGAAACGTAAACATTTGGGTATCAGAGTGCTCGGTCTGCCACTATCCACAGGGCTTAAGGGCAATAAGTTAACAATTTTTTTCCCAATTAAATATAGATGCACATATGCTGTTTCTGAGAGTGTGTGTAATTTGTTTTTCACTTAAGGTCTTGTTTCCCATTAAAAGGTCATGTCCGAGTTTATTGAATATCCTCGGCCAAATGACTATTTTGAGCCATAATTTTATTCTGTGATAGTGTGGATTTAGTAAATAATTTTCATTAATGGTGATATGGCCACACTAATCTGTTGATGGTCTTGATTCAAACTGTGTACTGTCAAGTGCATTTTAGTTGGGGGTCAATGTCACACCGGAGTGTTCAATGACTAACCAAAACCTGTTTGGGGCCTGACAATTTGAAGGTTACAAATGAGACAATTTTTGTGTAAATTTGCTTTGAGAAAGCCTGAAAAAAAAATGTAAGAAACCTATATGTTTTTTTTATTTCTTAGAATGATCATCCTATGCTGTAAAATCCTCAGTGGAGGAATGAGGATTTCCTATAACACAGTTTTATCACTATCGAAAGACTGAAATTGGAAATTTATCCCCAAAATGAGAAAATGTTGACCATTTTGAGCCATGTTTTAGCCATCGACTGTGTGATTCAGCCGAGTGTATCTGAGTTATATTTTAAGATTTTTATTGTGTGCAGTTGTCTCCAGAAAAGGCCACATTCAGAGCTTTCCGAAACTGTATGCATTGTGAGTATTGTGAATAGGGGAGGTAATTTAAATGCGAAATATCCTCGGCCGTGTGAGTGAGAAGCTGTGCATTTCTTGAAAAACCAACGTCTTCAACTGAATAACTGTAACCTTAAACACTAATAAATAGTTACATTAACCAGGTCAATCACGTTGGTTTTTTCAAAAAATGCACGTCAATTCGGTATACGACTCCCTAGTTTGTTCAAATAAAATCCCTGGATTCATATCATTTCGGGGACCCCTTTGGGAACCCACATTTTAACTAAGTGAATATGACGAATAATCTTTAAAAATATCTTTCTTCAGATCCATCATTCAGAATCTATTAATATCTGAAATCTAGCGCCCTTTGGGGTTGGGAGGTGGGGGGGGGGGGGGGGGTCAAATTCCGGTTTGTTTAAGTGAAGAGGTAGGTTGATATTTGGAGCCCCTGCACTAGTAGTTAAATCCTTGTTTAAACAACTTTGTCAGGTAAGTGCCCTTGACGACTTTGGGTCTCTTGTTTTAAAAATGTTTTGAAATTAAGACATTTGGGAATTATATATGAATATTTCGGACAAAGAATCACACTTCGCCCTGAAAACTTGCTTCTCTTCCTGTACAATTCATGTAATCGGCCCGTCGACTATGAATGTGTAACAAAGTATTCTGCACCAAATATATCTTTGCAATCACTCGTCATTTAATTCTGACACCTACTCAAAATAGTGGCGTATCCTGGGAAGGGGGGGGGGGGGGGGAGGGCTTGTCTGATTTCCACTGCCCCCAAAACATTGGCCCAATGCAAGCTTCACATAACAATATAGGGCTACAAACACTACAAATGCCTCAGATTCTCTCAAAGAGGACTATTTTGCAAACTTGTCATGAAGAAGGTCTAGTTCTAACAAGGACTCTTCCGTCATTACACCTCCTCACACTTCCCTGAAAAACCCTGACTATGTGCCTACTCAAAAGGCTGCAGGTAACCTCTATGCATTTCATGAATCTTCTGACACAGCACTGATGGTTTCACATTTCGTTTTTGTAGAGTACGTTGGTTCACTGGATCTCCATTGGTTTTAAACACCATCAGATAAAATGGAAGGGCCTTTGTTGCCAGGTGGTGCCCAATTCCGAGTTCAAGAAAGCGATCAAGTGTTGCTTGGAATTGATTGCTCACAGACGTTTTCAACGCAGGACGGTTCTTCACGAGAAACTGAGACGAGCTTAAGTGGCATGGAAGGAACCGATTTTAACGAACTTTTTATTTCGGAGAAACAGGACACTGCCGGAAGGACTGAACTACGAACAAGTGACGAGGAATCGGACATGGACTCCTCAAAGCCATGTGAACCAACTCGTGATCACCACGTTCATTACCATAGCTCAGGCAGTGGTGACAATGTATTTAAACCAAAACGTATATATTCCAACGACCTGGCTAAGACAAAGCCGCGAATGCAGGACGACGGGTCGAAGATGTCTACAAATTACAGAAGTATTCGAGAGCCACATGAACCCACTCGGTCGGAATATACTCCCAGTAGTCACCCCTATACCCAAAAAGCTTTGTTTTTACGACCACTGACTAGAACATATTTAGGAAAGAAATTTTATTCGGACCATTTTGATAATTCCAAGTACGGAACTATTCAAGAACAATCTGTGAAGTTTGAAAAGACTGAAGATGATTCACTTGATGACGATGACGCGCGAACAGTTCCTAATTCTTTCTCAGGATCAGAAGTATCAGAAACTCCAAAATCGCAGACGTCAACTGAAGACAAAAATCAGATCGATGAACCGTTTTCGTTACGCAAACTGCCACGACAAGAAAAACTGATCGTTCTGGTCAATTGTTGCACGTATCTTCTAGCATATCTGTGTATTTCGATTATGGCGCCATTCTATCCGAACGAGGTAATCTGCAGTGGAATCTTTAAAATCGTACAACCGATGTTAATTCAGATCGTCAAGTAATGGTGAATCCAGATCGTTAAACATTGGGGATTCAGGTGTGCATCCGCCTCCACCCCCACACTACTTTTTTGTAACTCCAAATTTTTATCACGAACACCACGACTAGGTAAATGGTATTATCCACAATAACACATGGATATTCACTACCGGTGGCAGTGGATGCCCATATGTTATCGCGGATAATACCGCACCAGTACGTACTGGATATAGTCATAACTTCTGCGCAGGTTTCCCGGCAGCCGTTATAAATTGGTCTCGGTCTACATAAAAATGCGGTAACTTTTTGGCTAGATAACATTGTTAGTTTGTTTATTAGGGTTTAACCCTTTACCTAATATGGAAAGTAGACGACACTTGCAAATATTCTTGAATAACTAATTTTTAGCTCAACTTTGGCGAAGCCAAATTTGAGCTTTTGTCATGGCCCGTCGTCCGTCTGTCCGGGCCAACTAACCCTGTTTAGGAGCTATTAGTTTTAGGAGGTTAGTCGAAATTAGGGTAGTATTAGGGTTAGGGGTAGCCCCAGGGCAGGGCTAAAGGTTGGAGGGGGTTTGGACCCCACCCCCAGTGGGGGGTGGGGTCAGGGGTGGGGTTTTAGTTTTTATAGCCCCTAAACCAAAACATAGCCCCTAATCCTTTTGGTCTGGCTAGGGTGGGGTTAGGGTCAGGGGTGGGGTTGGGTTAGGGTTAGAGGTAGCCCGAGTAGATCTTAACGTTGGGGTGGGTCAGGTCCCTGGGTGGGGGTTAGGGTCAGGGGTGGGGTTTTAGGGTTTAGGGTCAGGATAGGGTAGGGTTAGGGTTAGGGTGTGGTTTTTGAGTGGATGGGGTGGGGTTCTGGCTAAAATAAGGTGATGGACATATAAAATGTTTTTTTCGAAGCCCTTAAACCCAAATAGTTGGAACCAACGTCCGTCCGTCTGTCCGTGCTACCATTCGGGAGTTACGGGGAAAAAGATTCGTCCGTCCGATGATTATGGGCTAAGCCCGGATTATGAGCTAAGCTCATAACTTTTTTTAAGGGTTAGGGCCTGCATAGGGTAGGGTTAGGGTCAGTGGTGGGGTGGGGTGGGGTTAGGGGTATCCCCAGAGTAGGACTTAAGATTGGGGGTTTTAGGTTCCAGGGCGGGTGGGGGTTAGGGTCAGGGATGGGGTTTTAGGGTTAGGGTCAGGGTGGGGTTGGGTTAGGGTTAGGGTGTGGTTTTGGGGTGGAGGGGTGGAGTTAGGCTCAGATAAAAGTTCTAGGGTGGTGGGGGTGGGGTTCTGGGTAAATTAAGGGGTTGGGGCATTTCCAAAAGGCTCATAAGTCCGAAAAAATAGAGCGTCCATCTGTCCGTCTGTCCGTCTGTCCGTAATCAACAATTGGATACGGCTCGGGCTAGAGGCCGTATTTATGAACCGATCTTTACGAAACTTCTTGGGAACCTTTGTTATGACCGTGGGACGAGAACGAGTGTTTTGGGGTGCGGTTCGAAATTCAAGATGGCTGCCAGCCGCCATTTTGTACCGACGATGCAGAAATCTGTTTTTTTGTACAGAACTTCCATATGAAAGCTCTGATTTGAATGCTCTTTTGTATGAATGCTTAGTACCATGGGATACATCACATATAATACAGGTTTTTTTTCTCGTGCGTAAATTGTGCAAATTAGACTAATTTTGATGTTTTTTGGTGTTACTTTCAGCACTGTAAGTGCAAATGCCAATACGGCTTGGGCTAGAGGCCGTATTTATGAACCGATCTTTACGAAACTTCTTGGGTACTTTTGGTATCACCGTGGGACGAGAACGAGTGTTTTTGGGTGCGGTCAGAAATTCAAGATGGCCGATGGCAGCCATTTTGTACAAAATTAGGTGCAATCAGATTTTTGCACAGAACTTCCATATGAAAGCGCTGATTTGATTAATTTTTTGTGTGAATGTTTAGTACCATGGGATACATCACACATAATACGGGTTTTTTCTCGTGCAGAAATTATGCAAATTAGATGAACTTTGATTTTTTCAGTGCGACTTATACACAGTAAGTACACATGCCAATACGGCTCGGGCTAGAGTCTGTATTTATGAACTGATCTTCACGAAATGTCTTGTGTACCTTTGTTATCACCTTGGGACGAGAACGAGTGTTTCTGGGTGCGGTCTAAAATTCAAGATGGCTGACAGTGACCATTTTGTACCGAAATTAGGTCTAATCAGTTTTTTGTACACAACTTCCATACGGCTCAGACTAGAGGCCATATTTATGAATCAATCTTCTTGGGTACCTTTGTTATCACCGTGGGATGAGACAGAGTGTTTTTAGGTGTGGTCCGAAATTCAAGATGGCCACCAGCAGCCATTTTGTACCAAAATTAGTGCAATCAGTCTTTTGTAGAGAACTTCTGTATGAAAGTTCTGATTTGAATAAATTTTTGTATGAATGTTAGTAACATGGAATACATCACATATTGTAAGGGTTTTTTTTTCGTTCAGAAATTATTCAAATTAAATGAACTTTGATTTATTCAGTGCTACTTACACAATGTAAGCACACATGTCAATATGGCTCAGGGAAGAGGCTGTATTTATGAACCGATCTTCACAAAACTTCTTGGGGTACCTTTGTTATCACCTTGGGACGAGAATGAGTGTTTCTGGGTGCGGTCCAAAATTCAAGATGGCTGCCAGTGGCAATTTTTACCGAAATTAGGTCCAATCAGTTTTTTGTCACAAGTTCTATACAGCTCCTATTTATGAACTGATCTTCACAAAACTTCTTGGGTACCTTTGTTTTCACCATGGGACAGGAACGAGTGTTTTGGGGTGCCTTTGTTATCACTGTGCTATGAGAACAAATATTTTGGGGTTCAGTCGGACCCACTCTGGGACTCAAAGATTTCTTTTCTAGTTTAGCATCTGACCTTTACAATAATTTACCTATACATTTGTTACAGGCAACGGTCAGTATTTTTGTACAGACCGTTACAATACTTTATATGTACCTTTGTTATCAGGTCATTACCTAGATGTTTGTCATTGCTGTGTCACATACTATACATGTACATGTCTTTGTCTTGACAAGTTGAGCTACAGTGTCATTGACACTTTCATTTTCATTTTCTGTCTCAAACACATAAGTTATGACCCCCTAATTGGAACGAGCTCAGCTCGTTCCAACGAGAGGTCATAACCTATGTTTTTGAGACAAAAAATTAAAAAAATAATGAAAATTAATTGGCGTTTTTTTGGAATAGTGCCGGCCGGTTGTTGTCGTTACGTTGGGTAAAGGGTTAACTCCAGGTTCACATCGTGTCCTCGTGACAGTTTTGCAGGAGGGGAAGCCGCACGACTCGGAGAGAACCACCAAACAAGTTTCCGACTTTCCAACTTACTTACTCTGCACGAGCAGAGTCAACAGCGATTTGAGGGTGTGTGTACCACTAACGTGCAGTGCGCATTAGTACACAGCGTGACCGTGTCCCCTTGTGAGCAGTCTTGATTGTCTTAGTTACCCAAGGACGCAACGCAGTTACCGCTGGTCAAGATCGAACAGTCGACCCTTCTGTTTAAAATCCAATGTTCTAACCACTGAGCCACCGCGATCCCTAGGCTGGATAGCTTCATAAGCAAGGGAGACACCAGAGAACGTCCTCTAGCTTCAGTTTTCCAAATTCTACCTGGGGAGACCACCAGGAGCTTCCCAACGAGGGTAGGATGCCCCCTCACGTGCTCACCCCAACTAGCCGCTACGGACTTCGGGTGAATACTGGATCCGCCATTGTTAAGTCTCTGCAACATCCACAGTTACGTCTCGAAGCTTAAATATTCCAAACAACTTGTAATGATCTTAAAATGACAGAAAAAGGCATTGCTGACTTCGCATAATACACATACCTGTCAGAGAATCTCAAGCATTTTGTCTGGGTTTCACGCTTTGTGGCTTGTAGCGTCAAGATCACGCTCTCACGGTCTGTATTGTCATATTTGTGACCCTTGGTTGTTAACTCACCCCTAACTTCCCATCACTGAGGTCAAGGGTTAACGACCGGTGGTCCTACATGTACGTAGTACTATTACCGCTTGCTACCTAAAAAACACTACTTTCCAAGACATTTGTTACATTTTTGATAAAATGTCAACTTTATTCTCAAACAAAATCGTTTTAAATTCGAGACTATAAGATAACAAAGAGCGGCAAGTCGTTGCATTGATTTGGGAAATAATGCAAGGGATGGTGGGTACACCACGCTTTGCAATTGGCTTAATATTTTTCGTCCATGTGTAATTGCGAATAATAGCGTCAACCCTGGTCCGAGGGCTTGTGAAAAAAATGAGTTACAAAGAAAAAATAGGAAGGTCGAGCGCTTGATATGGCCAGGTCCCTTCCTTTGGATCCACCCATGCCATAGCCGTCCATTTGTATGACCGAATGTGTGTTACAATCCAAGTGGTGCTGTGTTTATAGAAAGGGTCTCGGCCGAGTTTAGGGAGGAAATATGTTTCTCCAAACCCCTCGTATAAAATTGTGACTTAAAATGAATCAATATATGGTGACAACTTTTAACTGATTTTCTACTGTTGTTATTCAGCGTTTAATTAACCTTTTCAATGCGGTAAGCACGAGTTTTAACGTAAGAGATAACTTGATGGTAGATAAGCAGCCAATATAATGCGAAACAAAAATGATTGAAACCAACAAGTAGCACTGCTGAAGGGGGGAATTGGGTAGGTTATAGGGCATTTACTTTTCCCACCCCAAATACGGTTACAGTGACCTCAGTACGATGAAAAAGACTATACCTGGGGGCGCGGTGGTGTTGCGGTAACCGTTTCTCGTCAGATCATCGAAGTTAAGCAACGTCGAGCCCGGTTAGTCCTCGGGTGGGTGACCGTCTGAGCGATCGATTCGGACCCCCTCGTTGTGTCCTTGGGCAAGGCACTTAACCCCGATTGTCCACATGGGGGCACGATGACGCCGTGTTCTAAGGCGTACTGCACGTCGATAGTGCGCATGCCTTCAACCATTTTAACCCCGCCTGTACTGCAGTGCGGAGTTACAATGTTGTTTAGCTGGCAGCTGCTCGTCGTCGCTCGGTGATTTTCTCCGGATACTCCGGCTTCCTCCACCCGTAAAACTGCCAATGTCATGATTATCCATTGTGCATAAGTATGTGACCTTAAACACCAATAAATAAATAAATAAATAAATAAATAAATAAATAAATAAATAAATAAATAAATAGAAGACCAAGGTAAATATCACCCTATTATTTTTCGATTACCACAGATTTCGAAAACCACTGGGACAAAAACGGCTGGCCAACGTGGACTGCCTTACACTCTAAAATCAGTTACATTAGAAATTAACCTAAATCAACTGAATCAACTGGGTTGAGTTAATATGAGCAACCCTGTGTTCAGCAAGTCGTCTTGTTCTTGCATGTTCTACCACGAGCAAGGTCAAAATATCGGATATCTCTTCAGTGTACGGCGGTTGCGTTCGCGACAGGTCGTAACTCACGGTCTCGAGGTTTCTTAACTGCATTATGAAATCTTTTACAGCCGGACCAGCCGACGCGGGAACTATCAATGATGGCGTGGTCGCAAAAGGAACAGTCGAAGACTACACAGAGCGAGAGTCTTTGTCGGATCGACAGCACTGTCTATTGGGACAACAGCCGAACCTTTCAATCGATTTCCGCGCTCGAACTTGTCCGACTCCAACGTGTACAGCCCCAAGGAGTCAATTCCGTATAGCTTTTTGACCTCCACCACAGGGAGTTTGCCCGGAGCGAATGGATTTCCCTAATTTGTGCTGGAAAAATGTATCTCTTGGGAGACATTGTTGGTTCTTTAAAGTCGCAGTTTCGCAGGAACAGTCGCCTATATCTCAGGGTTGCCCAAGCTTGTCAAAAAAGAAATCCCTGGAATGTTCCTAGCGCTTGTACAGCACAATCCTGGATCTGCACAGTATTACATGACACATTCCTGGGTTTACAAAGCATTGCACAATATTACTCAGTATTGCACGACGCATTCCTGTATCCATACAGCATTGCATAACCATTACATCATTGCACAGCAAAATGCGCGTAGTGCAGAATAAAAGCAAACAGAGTCTCCAGGTGTGGATACGCCGTGCGAGTTTGAATGCGAATTGCCCACGTCGGTCCTACACCCCTCAGATACAACTGGTGCTGCTAATTTGTTTTCTAGTTTGGGTTCCCCTTTCTTACACGTCTGTGCGGAGAGTTGGTGGTGCGAGTTGCTGCAGTTCCACTTTGTATTTTGTGTTCCACATTTGGACGCATTTATTACATTTATTTTGCTCCACCAACTCAACCAACTTCGCCAGTATATCCATCGCGAGCTGCGTCCAACCTGGGCAAGCGTGGAAGAAACAGTTGCTTCAGGTATAGTTGACAAGACGATGGGGGAATGTATAGCAGAGCGAACCAAAAAAGTAGGAGTGCTCTGTCATGTGTTCGAGGGGGACCTGCAAGTTGACTTGTCCGGATGCTGTGAAGGTGACCTCCTCGAGTATCTGGCGCGCGTTCCATTGCATATGATGCAGAACGAGAGGTATCCCCCTCAGTTGTACGACAGGTATGGGGTTCTTCTGCCGTGACCGAAGATTCCTATCTTCGGAAGAGTTTCAACTGCCCTGGCACCACAATAGTCGAGTTTATAGACGAGAGACGGTGGGGGTTAGTTCGTTTTTCGTCCTCTATCTGGACAACCTTGCAGGTCGCAACAAAGAAAGTAGAGTGGTTTGCCACATTCTACATGCTTTGAATTATACTAGTACGTACTCAACCAGTTTTCTCTCTTTTTGCGGCTCGTTTGTCAACTCTGCAAAATGGTCGCTTGGTGGTCTTTCTCCTTGTTTGATATAGCCCAGGTAGCTCCTAGACGGTATAGCAGAGGTAAAGGCGTGGTTTCGAGATTGCGTCGTTCTACCTCGTATTCCTGAAATAAACACACACTGGCACTGCTTGGCCTGCATTAGTTCTCCGACTGCGTCTGTGGGGGTGAGGAAGAGGATGGTTCTGGGGGAGCGTCGGTACGCTGTGGTTCCGTATCTATTCTGTTGTTTTCGAAAGTCCTTCGGAGGGGGGGGGGGTGAATGTATGTTTACGAGAATGCCATGCCGTTCTTTCGCCCTTTCTACCTACACGTCCGCTTCTGCTAGCTAGCAGAGCGTGGTGCTCGAGGAAAATGGTCAAGCGATAGCTTGTATCCTATCTTTGTTCGTATTTGCTTCTGTGAGTGTAACATGAACTCACCTCGTCGGTTTCTGAGTGTGTGCATAACAAGTCATGTATATGGGGCGAGGGGGGTTTGTCGGCTAGCAAACATCAACGATAGAGCTCCTTGGAGCGATCCTTTCACTGCTCCACGGGAAGCTGTACTATATGAAGAGCGCTTTCTCCGGAACGTCGCCGTCTTGAGAACTTCGTCAACTGGAAGCTGTCCTGTTTTTGGAGAGAACTCGTTCTATTCGCAAGCGTATTAGGGAAATCTCGAGATGCGAGTACATCCGCAAGTCTGCGTTCGGCGCGCAGAAACGTTTTCCGGAGATGTTCGGTCAGGCAGTGCACACAGACCGATGCTTTGTCGGACCTTTGCTCTTTCGAAGTTCGATACCACCTCAATGTAGAACATGCAACAGATGGTTATGCCCGAGTACGTAGTGCAGACGTACGGATAGACATTCTTTCAGGTCGAATCTGTGTTGCCGGGTACGGTTGCACTGCAGTTGCGTAGGACGACCGTTGGTTCTCGCTCCATCCACATTTCATGTTTTTCGACTAGGTGCTCAACGATGATTTTCAGTCTGGTGTGCCGGAGATGCCTTGGGTTTAGTCGACGCAGTACATACCAAAACCGTTGGCGTTGAGATATCGCAATAATTAAGTATAGACGCTTTAGCGGGTCTATCCTGTTGGATTTCTGAGACGCCGAGTTTCGCGACGAAGGGAGCAAATGACTCCACTTTCCACATGCCCTTGCACACGTCCATCCACTTTTCTCTCGTGCGATTCGTGGTTTCGCGCTCAATTCTCTGCACAGTTGTTCTGTTCCAAATTCTCCGGGCGGGCTCGGGCTGCGCAGTTGCTTCGAGGATGTGTGGTGTTGACTTGTCTCGCTGCATTTTATGCTTCCTCCTTCTGCATGGTAGCAGTTCTCATTAGAAGATAGCAGGATCTGCCGGCTTTCATGACCACTTCCTCTCGGCAGGCATAGCCGTATACGTGCAGGTCGTCCAGGAGGTCGAGGGCTTTGGGGTTTGTTTCCCCTCATTACACGTGTACGCGATCCACTGATCTCTCTGTCGAGACGTCAACGAAAAATCTTCTGCCTCCCAACGCGTGAGTAGTATAGCATGTACCCGATCGTGCCTCATTACCCGGACTTTTGGAGGTGCAACTAGTGTTAAATTCCCATAGGAACCGGACTTTTGGGGGTGCAACTTTTGCCGGTGCAAAATGTCGGCACCATACATCTAGATCTGGTAAATGGTGTACGTACTGCATATTTTGTATACTATGGTATGTATAGTGATATAGGTAAACACGGGGCTATGGGTATATAGTATGGGTATGTGGTGGAAATTAATGGTGAAGATGGATTTTCTTGAAAGTTTTTCCCGCGAAACGGTTGACGTTGCTATTGACGTCGTGACGTCATGATACGCGCGCGACGTCACCACTGTTATTGTCCACTATACAATCTGACATAACGTTGTTCGGGTCAGGGGGTGTCGGACTTCTCATATGGGGTGGCGGCGATATGGTAGTGGTGGTATATATCCATGTAGGTCCCCTGTTAGCCTTTGGAAGGCCTACTACTAATCGAACTTCATATTATCCTATGTCTGATATAGCTAGATCAAGCAGTACTGTAGGAATGGGGGTCATGTATGGTCGGCCGGTGTGGTATTTGCGAGATAGTCCTTGTTGGTTTAGATTGGCAGTATAGGATGAATGGTCTGTTGGCCTATTGCCCCCTTAATACTTTTTACCTACCGAATCCTTTGTATTATCTTATGGCTGGTATTGGTAGTTCGTTATGCTAGGTTAGGCAGTATTATAATCGTTCGTTTAGAAGTGGGGCTTAGGATGCAATGTGTATACCGCTGAAGGTCCCCTGTTAGTCCTCGGTATTATTAACAAACCGATTGCTTTGTATTATTCTATGGCTAGTATAGGTAGTACGTTATGGCAGGTCAAGTGTTGTGGAGTGAAAGTAATGCCTGACATTATAGAACAACAGTATAGTATGGACAATATATAGCTCTGTGGCCCCCCCCCCCCCCCGAAAGCCATTAGTACTACTAATCGACATAAGCAGCCCTACATGTTCCATGGTAGCCCTTAGTACCTAATGCTCCATGTTATCCTATGACTGGTATAAGTAGTATGCAATGCTAGGCATAGGGGTATTGTGGGTAGGAGTACTGCCTGGTAGTTTAGAACGAAAGTATAGTATGGGCGGTATATACACCTATAGGCCCCACCCATGTTAGTGCTTGGTACTATTAATCCGCCTAATGCTTCATGTTATCGTATGACTTGTATAGGTAGTATGTAATGCTAGGCTAAGAGGTACTGTGGGTAAGGGTAATGCCTGATGTAAAAACACGGAATCCAAATTTTACGGACTCGGATAGGAATCCCAATTACTGAATCCCGTTTTAAGAATTCCTTTTTGGAAAATGCCTGTGGCTATGGAATCCCTTTTTTCTGAAATGAGTCAAAGTTCATCGAACAAATGAGCTAACGAGCAATTGCTCGTTCGAGTGACTCCTCGAATGAGCAATTGCTCGTTAGCTCATTTGTTCGATGAACTTTGAGTCGTTCGAGCAGTTTGTCGAGTCTCTCGAACGAGCAATTACTCGATAGCTCATTTGCTCGACGAGCTTCGAGTCGTTCAAGCAATGACTTGTTAGTAATTACTCTTATCATGACGTCACGACGTCAATAGCAACGTCAACTGTTTCGCGGGAAAAACTTTCAAGAAAATCCATCTTCACCATTAATTTTCCATCACATACCCATACTATATACCCATAGCCCCGTGTTTACCTATATCACTGTACATACCATAGTACACTATATATGCAGTACGTACACCATTTACCAGATCTAGATGTATGGTGCCGACATTTTGCACCGGCAAAAGTTTCACCCCCAAAAGTCCAGTTCCAATGGGAATTTAACACTAGCTGCACCCCCAAAAGTCCGGGTAATGAGGCACGATCGGGTACATGCTATACTACTCGCGTGTAATCGAACAAATTTGATGACGTAAAAGCTGTTACGCGGTCATAGCGTGACATCTTTCAAGCCATCAAATGTCATGGTGTTTACCGAAATCAATAACAAAAAATAAAAAAAACATCAGTTTTCCGATTTTAAAACATGATATTCTGTCTCATTTTTGGCACCACAATAGATGTATCACATTACAAATCATCCCATATCATCGATGGCCTTGTGTCGGACTGGGAACGGTTACCACATGCTGGTAGCAGGGCATGTGCCCAGTATGCGCATGGTAAACCTCCTCTGTAATAGCATTTGATCACTTCCCGATTCTTGTGCAACGAGGAAATGGTGGCATCCGTTATACCACTAAATGGGAGTGATCACAACTCTGGCTTCTACGGAGTACGTAAGAATCTCATAGCAGATCGCATCCAGAATTTTAAAAAAGGCACATGACCTACTAGCGGTATGTGGCAGTCAGCCTCCAACCCCACAAAGGGCCAGTGATGTTTTGGGGCGTTTTGTAATTCGATACATCTATTGTGATGCCAAAAGTGGGATCTCAGGAGAAGTAAGGAAGAAAAGTTGAGGGCTCAGAAGACAAAAAAGCAGCATATGACTAGCATGCGACTCGGACAGCCTCCGCTCTCACTTGGTGCGTGTAAGCCACCTCTCATACTTGCAAAAGAATTTGTACCCACAAAGCCATCCCTAACCAAGTGGCCATGGGTGGCATCTCATGGATAGCATAATCATGTCTACTCATGCGCTACACCCCACCGCCCCAACCCACAAACATTCCCTTATCCATCTCTCTGCTCATAAACTCACAAGTAAATGGTAACGACAGTAATGATGGTTGTGAAAGTGATGACAGCTCATGCAGTGACACATTCAGCAACAGAGAAATATATAAATATGTATTAGGTACCTAGGTCTAGAATTAGAATCATTAGTTTACATATACCAATAATCATTAGTTTATAGATGCGTAGATTAAGAATCATTAGTAAAACATACCAATGGGGCTATTATGTTCTAAGTACGAGGAGGAGAAATTCTAGTCAGTGAATATGAAGTAATCATAATTTTGTTACATGACGTAAGGTGATATTGTGTGATGTTGTTTTGTGTAGGGCTGTTGGAAGATGTATCTGTGCTTATTAATTTCCAATCTTTTTTGTGGGATTGATTTGGCTATCTGAAACATTTCAGAAAAAAAACATTGTACTTTATTTTTTCTTGACATTGTGGAAAGTGCTCACCTGGGGGTGAGGGATCAGTACATTTATTTACTTACTGGAGTTTAACGACACTTTCAACAGCCAGGGTCACCTCGTTTCGGACAGTTTTACGGGTGGAGGAAGCCGGAGTACCTGGAGGGAACCACCGAGCAACGGCGTGCAAATCTCAGGCTCTCCAACATACTAACTCCACACACAAACAGGGTCAGCATTGGTTGAAGATAAGCGCACGATCGACGTGCAGTACGCCTTAGTACACAATGCCACCGTTCCTCTACGTGGGCAATGGGGGTGAAGTGTCTTGCCCAAGGACACAATGCGGTTGCCGCAGGTGGATTCGAAATAGAGATCAGTACAGTTCGTGGAAAATGTGTTATCACTAAATCAACCGCAAAGTGAAGATTCCACCCAAGCAATGATTGCATTGAAATTTGTTGCAAAGCATAACAATCATAAGCAAAGTTCAAGCCAATGGACCTCCGGGTTAAACCCGGAGGTCCATTGGCTAAAACATTGCTTGTGTTTTCTGTCCATATGTACAGAATTTGAAAGTGATACTTTTGTTGATAACTACACTCCACGAGTGGTTTAGTTACTATCCACTCTCCACGTACTGTATGACCATAAAACTAAACTCGAATACTTCCAGTCGGTTTATCATGCTAAAATTGGTGAAAAAGACCCCCGATATCCACTTTCAACCTATCCGGCTCCATAGATATACCATTTTACATTTTTCAAACTGGCTGTTACCAGCAGTCTTAGATTTCAAAGTCACTGTCACACCCAAACGTAAAAAAAACACCCCACTGCATTTTTTTTTTTTTTTTTGGCTAAAATTAGTGAAAAAGACACCTCCTTTGTAATTGTAGCTTATCTATGTCCAGAGATAATACATCTTATTTTTTTAAGCTGGCGGAGAGTGTCCATCTTGGATTTCAAGGTTGTGAGGATCTCTAAACTTAAAATTTAGTTTATCGTGTTAAGCTTAGCGGAAAAGACATCTCAATTGTACTTTTGGTTTGTCTGGTCATTTGCATTTTATGATTTGTAAGCAGATTTAATTTGGGGTGGCCATTTTGGATATCAAGCTTTAGCGGAATTGGTCATCGTTACTGAAATATGCATAGGAGCTCATTTATCAGTTAGTCAAATCAGTCACAAAAGGTAGAAACATAATGGTCACTGATTCCGGGGAAAGGATTCTACTATTAGCTCGAGAGAACGAATGTCAACGCCAGAGGGCCAATTACTTTTCTCTACTGTTCACTATTAGTAAAACTCCAGTTTGAGTTTTTGCTGTGCAACAATATGAACTCGAATTAAGGCTGAAATGTGTTCATTAATATATTTACTGCACGCCTATGCTTTTATTTTTATAAAATACACGCTTTTTCTGAAAAAACCGAAGCGAACAAAAAAAAAATGTGTATTGTCCTTCAACAATACGGATCACGCGCGCGGACTATTTAACTATTTTTCTTTTTTTACGTTTTGGTTATTTTGGGCAATTATTTGTATTTTTTAATAATTTTTCAGTAAACTGTAGGCGAGCAATAAATACAAAACAGCATACGCGTTAGATCTGTTATTTTTTACCGCACTCGATCGATTTGGGCGGAAGGATAATATTTCGGCCATGTGACGTAGCTTCAGAGACATAGGTACCGATTGTTATGCTTTGCAACAAATTTCAATGCAATCATTGCTTGGGTGGAATCTTCACTCTGCGGTTGATTTAGTGATAACACATTTTCCACGAACTGTACTGATCTCTATTTCGAATCCACCTGCGGCAACCGCATTGTGTCCTTGGGCAAGACACTTCACCCCCATTGCCCACGTAGAGGAACGGTGGCATTGTGTACTAAGGCGTACTGCACGTCGATCGTGCGCTTATCTTCAACCAATGGTGACCCTGTTTGTGTGTGGAGTTAGTATGTTGGAGAGCCTGAGATTTGCACGCCGTTGCTCGGTGGTTCCCTCCAGGTACTCCGGCTTCCTCCACCCGTAAAACTGTCCAAAACGAGGTGACCCTGGCTGTTATCCTTCCGCCAAAATCGATCTCGTACGGTAAAAAATGGCAGTTCGAACGTGAATGCCGTTCTCTCAATGCACTGTCAATCAACATTATATGCATATAGTGTGGAATAGTCTCAAAAACTGCCAGAATGTGTTTGAAAATGGCTTGAATGTATTCTCAAAAGTTTTGGAATTTGCCTCATCCTTACAGCAATGAACGCTGCATGATTAGATGTTTTAATTTATGGTAGCCACAATACTCACGAAGACGCCTTCATTATTTAGTTAGGTGAAAACTACACATGGAAGTAGGAAGCATATCGAACTTGGGGTACGATCATAACAGGACACCCACACACTGACATATATTAGCTGTGGTCCTGGTGCCTTAGTGGCGTGGCAGGAAAGACAACATACACAGTTATGTTTGGGACACACTCTACGTGAAAAAATGCACATTTTTTGCTCCATATTTAACAAATTTGTTAAATATGGAGCCCAAAATGTGCAATTTTCTCGACTTTAAAGGCTGAATTCGGGGCAAATTAAACGAGGAATCTTCGGTCACATCTTAAAGGTAAAACGACTGCCCCCTCCCCCCCCCACACACACACACCCCTCCTGCTAATTCTAAAACGTTTGTAGTGACGGGTTGGTAAAGATAATGCTGGACTCTCCCCCCCCCCCCCCTCTCTCTCTCTCTCTCTCTCTGTAATATTTTTGCACTCCATGCCTTCCCGGTACCTATGTCTCTGAAGCTACGTCACATGGCCGAAATAGATGGTAACTGGCTGCATAGCGACTAGAGCCGTCTGTCTGCTTTTCCTGCTTTTAGAAAAATGACGTCGCGGGTTATCCCCTGGTGGGTCCTCTCTTATTCTCACAGTACATAAAAACTACGGTATACCATTTATTTCTCAAATAACTTTACTTTTCAGATTGAGAAGAGGAATATCAGCAGCACGTTGTCAGGATGGGTGTTCGGTGTATTCCCATTAACACAATTCATAGTTGCACCAATCATCGGTAAAATAGTAAGTTCCTCTTGATGCATTATACCCTGTGGATTCTATTGGGCAGATTGGTATTATCAAAACTGAACTAAACAAAACAAAATTATACATATTAAATTATAATTTATTGTATATCACATTTTTCTCAAGAAAAAAACTCTAAGCTTTGAAATTTATAAGCTTTTAACCATACCTCAGGATGAGGGTGACTCAGTACAGGTCGCAGATCTACGCCTTCGTGCTATTTCCAGGAAAAAAGTCATCCCGCTATCACATATTTCACATAGTTTCGATTGTTTCCGCCTGTTTTGCATCAAGTGTCGTGTCGATAAGCCGTGGACGCAGACTTCTGTGCCTCGATTGAACGCAGTGCTATAGTCCCTTAAAGGATGGGTTCGATTAGAGGGAATTATCTTTGCTGGTTCACATTATTACAAAATCCTCGTCTGCTCCCCATTTCAGACTATATTCAAGTTAATCCCACCCCTGTCTATCTAGTCTGAGCTACTCTCGACCACCTCTTGTCCTGTTCTGACCTCTGAGGGTCTGACCTCAACCAATCAGATCGCCCCATTCGTGTAAGCCCACCTACTATCTCTAAACACTGTGTGTAGATCGAGTCGTTCGTCTTCCTCACATGGGGTAATGCAGAACCCCCCCCCCCCCCCACACCCCCCCCATTAAGAGCTAAACTCAGTTACCTCATATCCCCACCCGGATACTGAAATGTTATTGGACATGCCTACTAGGGCTAGGTCAGACTTCTAAATTATTGTATGAGGCCATGGGGGGCCATGAGAAAATCCATCAATAAGGTCTAACCTTAAATTCCTTTTATCTTGAAATAAACGTCCACGTTCCTCGGAATTCCGCCTATAGAATCCCATTTTTAGATAACACCTCATTGGACCCGGTGTTGAACCTAAAATGTGACGTCATAGTCAAGTGACCCAGTGACGTCATGTTGGGCTGTCATGGTAGTCCACGTGAGTGGCCATGTTGCGACGCCATCACCGTGTTGATAGCATGGTGTCAGTGTGAGTTTGCAGCACGTATTGTTGGGACGGCACGTGTTTCCATATTCTATTTTGTTTTTTTTGAGGCCACCATCTTAGTTTGCTTTATGGGACGTGGTTGCCTTGAGGCTGGAAGGCTTCTGATAGGATGGAGTATGTTCGGCAGATGTTTTCAACTGAACTGGAGTATATATAATTACCAAAATAGGCCGCCCGACAATAACTGAAAATCACCGAAAAACGAAAGAAACAGACATTATTTAGTTCGGATTCCCCTAGAATTCTCTTTAGAAAAGCATCACGTATTGCTATAAGGTATGTCCAGTTGAACTGGAGTATCTTTGCTGACCCTGATTTTTCAAAAACTTGTTTTCTGTTCACTCTAGCTTTACTCTATTCTCTCTATTCTTGGACATAATTACCTATTCTAAAGCTCTCCAGATGCGCCTGTGTGCTAGTACAGAATGTGTAACAACGTGTACACTTCGCATGCAGGCATTCTCCAATGAAGCCTTTCTTCAAGTCTCTCTTATTTTCATCTTGGTACTGAACGGTCACGTTCTGAGGAATCACACCTATGAAATCCTTTCCCACGGTGTCTATGTTTGCAGAAGCCATTTTCTGTCGTATGGGAATGAGGTAAAATCTCTCGTCCTTCATTCCACAATCACAGAAGTTTCCTAAAGGGACTCACTGAAAAGGATTCTTAAAGTACTATTCTCTTGGCTTTTTAGTGCAACTGTCACCGCCCTACTAGATATCCCTCTTTCATTATCTTAGCAGTCATACTGTTGGCTTATGCCATGACTTCAACCATCTCTCCTATGATCGGCTTCCACCTTCACCCAGTACTATAGTTTTCAACTTCTTGTGATTTGTATCATGGCTACCAACCGTACTAGAGCTTTCCACCATTACCACTGACCTGTACCACGACTATCGGCTCGTTGGCTGTATCTAACCCTGTCTCGACCGCTGAGCTAAACGAATCGGATAGCTTAATTCATCTTAACCCGTATCAGTATATACATTCCCTTGACCTAGTCCATGCTAGGGTACCACTTCTTCTCATTCGAATTCAAATCTGCGTATCTCGCTGCTGCCAGTCCCGAGTGCTGCTCAGGCTTCTGGCGCATTGGAGGGGTCCCTCGTCTACTCTGAAAGTGGGTCCTGCTCATATATCAATCAAGATATGACGGGACTCATGCACCAGGGGCCAACACCAAAATGAGACGAAACTCCATGAAGGTACAAAATATGGGTCAAGGTCAATGAGGTCACTCAGGGGTCATTGAGTGCGTTTTCAAATTTTCTGGAAATCCCATTTTATTACCCTCTACTGAATTCACGAAGTTCAAACATGTCCTTCTGCACAAAAAATGGTGAGCGGACTGTATTTCATCATTGAAAAGGTGGGCTACGATCATATCTCAAGCATGCTATTACCTATTCTGGGACGATCACCAAATGAGTCAAAGCTCAATGGAGGTTCAAAATATGGGTAAAGGTAACTGATGTCACTCAGGGGTCATTTAGTTCATTTTCCAGAAGTGCTGGAAATCAGATTTCATCACCGTCTCATGCATTCCCTAAGTCCATAGATGTATTGTACACTCAAAAAATGGGTAAGGCCAAACATTTTGAAAGTTGGCAACGCTCATACCTCAAGCACGGTATGACCTATGGACCTGGGATCATCACCGAATGAGTCAAAACTCAAAGGACGTTCAAAATATTGGCCAAGGTGATTGAGGTCACCCAGGGGCCATTGAGTACATTTTTCAGAATTGCTGGAAATCACATTTTATGATCCCCTAATGCATTCCCGAAAATCACATGTGTACCTTTACAGTCAAAAAAGTGGGTGAAGCCAAACTATTTGAAAATGGGTCACGTTTATATCTGAAGCATGATATGACCTGTGGATCTGGGTCAAACACTAAATGAGTGGAAACTCAATGGAGATTCATACTGTTTGTCAAGGTCACTGAGGTCACCCAATGAGTCACTGAGTGTATTTTTCAGAATTGTTGGAAATCGCATTTTATGACAACACCCCCACCCCCTCCTGGATTCCCGAACTCCATACATGTATTCCATCACTCAAATAATTGGGCAGTGTCAAAAATATCGTTTCCTGATTTCTTTATAGAACACTTTGTATGCTGTGCACAGAAGTTATCTCTGGTTTCCTGGAAAATTTATCTAATTCCTGTATGAAAATATTTAAATGCTGTTTACGAGAACCCTTTTCGGATTTCTTTAAAGGTATTTTATTCTCGAAAAAAGTCTCCATAATTTTTCTGTTTCTATATAGTTTATTCCTAATGCTTTCACAATTTGCACATAGTCTCGAATTTACTGATCACAGTAAAATCGGTTTCTCTGGTTTATCGATATATTTTTTCTTCTTTTTCAGCTTCCAGAAGTTGGAAACAGATTTTTGTTACTATCCGGTGGTTTTCTTGCCGGAGGAAGCTGTATATTGTTTGGGTAACGAATTCGTAATAACGTTAAACTATTTACGCTTCAATCCTTTACCGAACACAACTAGACACAACTCATATAATATCCCTGTTCAATATTTAAAATGTTCTCCTTTCTACGTTTTAAAAGCACAGCTTATGACAGCTCAGCGGGGCAAAACTTGTTCCAGTGAATTAACAAAACAAGTGGGTGAGTGGTTAATTGCGTACAGTCTCCAGCCACCAGAATGTTCAACACAGTTATCTATGGAAATTTACCCCCCACCATTTGCATTTATTAGACGCATGTTCTATGTAATCCCCATCTACAGTAACAATAAACCATGAAACACTAACACTAAACCATGAGGAAAAAGAAAAACTTTTCCGCACATATGTGCGGAACGGATATCGCTGACGGACTATTTTAAATAGAAGAGAAATTTCACTGGAATTTTCTACAAATCGTGCTGCACATTACAATTTGAATCACGAGCGATAGCTGAAAATCGTCCCCTGACTTCCGATGTGTTCTATGTGCCAGTAGGCACATAGAGCACATTGGAACCCAGGGGACGAAATAGTAACACGGGTTCCTCTCGCAAATTTGGCTGGCGATAAAATGTTTTCTTTTTTTGATTGGCGTCAAATGAATTGCTAATTGTCCTTTTAATAATTGCTTTTATAGACGTGAAGGCGTGTAATAAACACAGAACGGCGTGCGTGTGTGATGGGTTAATCGACATGGCATTTGTGCCATCGCGGAAGGATAAAACTCGAGGCCTGGGGCCTCTCGTTCTATCCTTCCACGCTGGCACTCGTGCAATATCGATTAACCCATTCACAAACGTGTGTCGTCCTGTGTATATTGCTCTCATACATGATGAGCCGCCTAAAACCAACCGCATCAGCTGGAAATGAAAACAGTTATCTGCAGCAGCAATTTGAGGGAGAAAAATGAAGTTTTTATGACCCTCCCCCCCCAAAAAAAAAAAAAAAAATAACCCAAAAAACCCATTAAACTTTAATGTTCAAAAAATGAACTTTTATTCTATTCCATTTGTTTGACACAGCTTCTTGAGGTCTGTCAAATAAAAGATAATGAATCAAATCCACAATTTACTATCAGTACAAATGTGATAAAAAGGATTCTGGATAATTCAAAACGTCTGTTACCTGAACATTTTGTAATCACCAAGTGGCTATTGGAATGGTGAAGCATGGCATGCCTTCTTAAGGCGTTTGTACACTCGTGGGTTCCTGTAAAATGGACAAAAATATAATGATTTGTCTTATTTTGAAACTTCGATACAGTCTTAGCCCCGAAAGTTATTTGATAAAGAACACAGACAATAACCAACCATCTGAACTTAGTCCAATGTCACATATGGAATGTATTCTCAATGAATTTAATTTTGACGCAACGACTCGTTGCGGCAAAATTATATTCAATAATTTTACATTTCCGTCAGCTTACTGATCTCATTGTATTGTTAATATTTATGTTTGTTATACAGCGAGGCAAGTTCTCAAGCCACCAGTCTAATTCCGTACGAAATCCGAGGCTGTTATGACCTAGAACCAGTCTTGCTCACAAATGTGTCATCGCCTTTGTTTAGATTTACCCGTCAGGAATATTTCAGTTGGCTAAAAAATCTTACGGTTCTCTTTTCCGACAAACTGATATTTTCCGAGCGATTGAATCTGAAAAAAATCATAACGATTCATTTTCTGTGAATCAACGCTAGGAATGTAGCTCAGTCAAGACTTGATTTCATCGATATGTTGATGGCATTACAATCGGAAATGGAGACTCACCACAGGCGTAGTTTTATGGTTACGCCGTGTATAGTTCCACATTTAAAAAAAAATATCTGGGTGTTTTCAAGGGAATTAAATACTTATTGACTGGAATATCTATAACCGGGGCAGGAAAGAATACCTGTATATCTTTGTAGGTGAAGGCACATCACGATATATCAACGGTCGTCTGCGCGAAAATTTCCACAAAAACAGGGTAAACGAAACCGCCCATAACAGCGTCGAAGTCCAATCAGAAGTAGACTGATGGCCTGAGAGCTTCATAGCCAGGCTAACATTAGAGGTATCACATCATGTAGATGTTTCAGATGGGAAGAAAATTTTGATACATGTTACTTCATCGCAACGCTTGGAACTTTTGCATCGCATAAACTTGGTGTGTAGATTCCTTTAAAGACATATTTTACTTGTATTAATTGCTGGACGAACAGAGGCGGACTGACTGCATGGTCCACCTGGAAATTTCCCGGTGGGTCCACCCTATTTGGGGTCCCTGTGGCCCTCAAAATCGAGGCAGTCCAACACCCTTTGGTACATGGAATTTCGTGAAAATGACCAAAAGGCGTAATGGATCTGACTGCAAAGACTACTGGTTTATCTAAATGCCCTCTATGTGGACTGCCATTGGCAGTTCACAAGGAGGGCATTTCGATACACCAACCATCTAATCTGTCATTGATCGCTCAGTTGCAAGGAAACAGCATTCTTTCAATTCGAAAAATCAAACTTCTCTCCGATTGGTCCGAACTATGGTCGGCGCTATGGACTCGGTGTGCCTTTGTTGCAACCATTTTAAGCTAATGATCGACGAAACTGATTCAAGAAGGCCATCGAATTCCCTCTATGTGGACTGCCAGTGATCGCTCAATTGATAGAGCGCCGCGTTCCTTCAGTTCGAAAAATCAAAATTTCTCCGGGTAACCTCCCACCCCGGGAGCATTTCCCGGTAACATTTATTGAACCAGTCCACCCCTGTGGATGAAGCAGCAGGATGCTGATACAGTTAGGAGGCAACCATAAAATGGCACAATACTCAACACCGCGTCATTTTGGCATAAAAAGGTCACGATAACATAAAATAAGATAACATTCTGACAATACCACACACAAGGGCTGATGCCAGATCACACACATGATAGATACAAAATGCACTATAACCAGCGGGCCCTCCCATCCCAGGACGGCGGAAAGTAGCCCATTGCATATCAAGGGAGATTATCAAAGCTGGAATTTCTAGCTGGATGGTATTGCTCGACGGAATTGCAGCCTTTCCATCATATAATTGGAAAGTTTGACAATTTACATGCGGAAAACAAACAGTGTGACGGTTTATCAGGCGCGTTTTTTCTTTCTTCAATAAGTGTACTGACCCTGTTCGAGATGGTGCTGCATACATTACGGTCATGATTACGCATGACAGTTGAAACTTTATCCTTTTCATCCATATCTGTATTATTTATTTATTGGCGTTTTAAGCTCACAGTGCACATTGGCCAATCATGACCGTGACAGTTTTACGGGTGGAGGAAGCCGGAGTACTCGGAGAGAACCACCGAGCAACGACGAGCAGCTGCCAGCTCCCAAACATCGTAACTCCGCTCTGCAGTACAGGCAGGGTTAGATTGGTTGAAGACATGCGCACCATCGACGTGCAGTGCGCCTTAGTTCACGGCGTCGTCGTGCCCCCATGTGGACAATCGGAATTAAGTGCCTTGCCCAAGGACACAACGCGGGAGTCCGAATCGATCGCTCAGACGGTCACCCATCCGAGAACTAACCGGACTCGACGTTGCTTAACTTCGGTGATCTGACGAGAACTGGTTACCGCAACGCCACCCCCCCCCCCCCCCCCCCCCCCCCCTCCATCCATATCTGTAAACTCCGATTTTATTATTCCCAATGTATTGTTTCCGTGTGAAGTTGTACTGGACATTGCATTATGGAATGATCCTCAGATTCAATCGTATTTTTTTCTTTTTACAAATTCTCGGGTTTTTGTATACTGGGGCACATGACTTGCCAAATGCCTCACCTATTTTGTCAAAACAAAATGAAGTGTGTGGGTGAAATTATACACTATTGTGACTATTTAAATGATTTCTTGTTTGGGTGTGGATCGGATTGGTCTTTGTGTGTGCGTACAGGAGTGGGGTTAGTATTTATTTTCATTTTTTTCTGTTAGTTTTTATTTTGTATATTTATTGATTCTATTTTTAGAT
Source organism: Pictodentalium vernedei (assembly GCA_031216915.1). Lineage (NCBI taxonomy): Eukaryota > Metazoa > Mollusca > Scaphopoda > Dentaliida > Dentaliidae > Pictodentalium > Pictodentalium vernedei. Next base: position 188,984,816 of record CM062291.1, read on the forward strand.
TTGTTTCTTGGATTCCCGTGGAGGATGGTTCCTGGAAATTCTTATTGATATGTTTCTTACTGAGAATTGTTGGCGGGATAGGTAGCTCGTCCGCCACAACAGCAACGTTCACAATCTGTGTGGAGCATTTTGCCGATAACATTACTACTGTTTTTGTAAGTATCCATGAGACAGGTACGTCGTATTAAACAGCCAATAGTTTAACCCCTTCGCTTCTACGCAATTTGGTTATATCCTGTGACGAACCATATATTGGGGAAATGGGGTAAAAGTGAAAAAAGTGGAAACACCAGAAACACCAGAAACGAACACTTAATGGTAATTTTAAAGTTGTTAGGACATATCTGAACATCAGGTGGCAATCTCAATCAAAAAATCATTGTTGATGAGGTTAGTCAATGTTGTTTACATAACCTCCACCCCTAACACACTCCCAAAATATTACTGAAAAGAACGTCTGGAGCAAGTTTTTTACCACTTGAATTTAGCTCCCTATTATGCGGACATTTTTTTCGAGTCACGCTGACGTTTGAAGAAACTCTAACCTTTTTCGAGATATATTTGTGCTTTCAGACATCAACAATGTAACTCTGAGCACGAAGTCCAAATTTGGCCTCACAGGCCGTTGTGTATTTTATTTTTTTTTTTTATTTATTTATTTATTTTTTTGTTATATGGCAGCCTTTGGGGTAAAATTTGAACTAATGGGCACGTTGTTGCTTCGGGTATTTCGTTATTTCCGTAAAAAGTAAATAATAGTGGAACAAAAAGAGAGCGTCATGTCGTCTGTCGCTTTCATTTGTTTCAACGTGTGCACTGCATGGAGAATAACATTCATGTATTGTGGTATCCATTCCACTTATATTATATCCTCGTGCTCAGAGCAGACTTACAGCAGAAAGTATCAAAATTGGGGTCCGTACTCGCAACGGACCTTGAGCAGCAACATGTTTAACGCACGAACAAACACATTGTATTAATGTGAATCCACAATCGAGCAGTCAACTGATATAGACCGCATGGGGGGGGGGGGGAGGGGGGGGGGGCTAACTTCGGTTATTACTGTAGACATCTGGGATGTCGAGCTGTTTCCATGACTTGCAGCATCAGGACGGCAGATCAATCAGATGTTGTAGGAAAACACTAATAGGTGTCCGCGATTTTTTATCACCCTGCCCTCCGGTCTATCTGTTCGTCTATAGACGACGTTGGTTTCCGCCCTCCAACTAAAGTCCGCTTGGCTAATGGAAACCATATTTAACATGTGAATTCACTGGGTTGAGCATGATGGGAGTTAGAAATCTATTTATTTTTGGGTTAATATGTCAAATGTCAAGGTCACAGTACAGTGAGAGGTGCATGGGAGTAACAATCGAGGAATCCTACTTAGCACTACGCCTCTAATCCTACACTACCTCAGGGCTGACAGTAGTCGACGCCGTTAGTATTACCAAAATACGCACAACATAGCCTCTAGCCTTTTATTTTCGTTCCGCCCTGTAACGATCAGAGGGTCCTAGTTGTGAATATCCCTCACATGCTTCAGAACTTCCGTTTTCACATCTGTCTACTCTGCGGTAGTGTCATACACATTTACGCCCAAGCCCCTATCCCAACACACACTATTTATTTCGTCACTCTGTGCCCGCAAAACTGAATGATTACACTCCCAGCAACTACTAAAATCTCGGATAAGCCCCTGAAGTCACCATTAAATCCTTTCCCTGACTTGATGGATAAATACGACAGCGCTGTTACCCCTCTACCTAACTCATAGGATATAATATTTTTTTTTTTATATTAATTCTTGGTATTTCAAATTAAAAAAAAAAAACAGTACATTATTTATTTATTTATTAAGGTTTGACGACACTTTAACAGCCAAGGTCATATCGTGTCGGTGACAGTTTTACGGGTGGAGGAAGCCGGAGTACCTGGAGAGAACCTCCGAGCAACGACGAGCAGCTGCCAGCACCCCAACATCGTAACTGCAGCAAAGGCAGGATTAGATGGTTGAAGACATGCGCACCATCGACGTGCAGTACGCCCTAGTACACAGCGTCATTCGTGTCCCCAAGTGGACAACCGGGGTTAAGTGCCTTGCCCAAGGACACAACGCAGGAGTCCGAATCGATCGCTTAGATGTAACAGTCAAAATAACCATATCATGTGATCTTCTCATTGGAACGAGGTCAACGACTTCGTTCCAATGAGGGTGTCACATGATATGGTTTTGTTGAATTTCGAAAAATAAATATTCTTTTCAACTGCGTAATTTGTATATTACGGGGGTGGTGCTACCGGTTTGTTAAACAAAGGGTAAACAAAAACATTGCCATTCGAATTTAATTATTTTAAAAAATGTTTTCTTTTGCCTCCAAAAACACAGCTTATGATCTCTAATTGTAACGCACTCGTTCCAATGAAGGGTCATTGAAGATAAAAAAAAATGTAATATTTTAGTTAATATAAAGATTCAAAGATGATTTCTTCTGTTTTTTGAAAGTATCGACATTTTCTTGTGTTAGGTAAGGAGGTAAGTGTTATTACCCATTTCCTTTTGTTTGAAGATGTGACTTATAAACGCTGATTGGAATGAGCTCATGAAATTGTAGTTTAAGAAGGTGAAACTGTTTGACTTAATTGGGAGCAAGAGCGCAGGGACGTGGCGACGGGGGTTAAATTGTCTCAGAGACCACCCCCACCCACCCATCCACCCAATCCCGACCAAACATTTCCAATAGTTAAAAATTTTAACCCTCAAGCAAAACAGTTACAAATGATAATGTAATAAGGCCCGAAAATGTAACACCTTCGCATAATGTAACAAAAAATGTAGTAAAAACTGATAATGTAATAAACAACCGATAATGTAACAAAACTTTCCAACCGAAAATGTAACAAAACTTTCCAACCGATAATGTAACAAAATTTTCCAACCGATAATGTAACAAAACTTTCTAACCGATAATGTAACAAAACTTTCCAACCGATAATGTAACAAAACTTTCCAACCGTACATGCAACTAAAATCCACGATGATGTAATAATCTTTTCCTAACCGATAATGTTACAACTGATAAGGTAACAACTCTATAATTATCGGCGTTATTACATTATCAGTTGTAACATCATGCCCTACGACTGCAAATTTTAGCGTAATTTATCTGTAACTGTAACTGCGGCTGTTGTTGAATGTATTGAGATGATCCCCAGTGTTTACATCAGCTCGCTTGACAGGCAGACAATGACAGTCATGGAAAGCATGTTGCCCTTGATTTTCATGATGTTTTCGTGTATTGTCTACATGTACATGACATGTGTAGGGTATTCAGTCTTCATTTCAACACAAACCCTTGTGATTTAATGATTGAATATGGCGAATGCAAATGTAAGAAGACATGTGTCTGAAGCAGAAATGTGGCGGGCTGTAGGGATTCTGGAACAAGGGGCAACCCATCGTCAGGTTGGTGAAGCCCTTGGTGTGCACCATACGGTGATCACCAGAGCCTGGGCAAAATTTCAGCAGTATGGTACACCAGTCAGTCGACATGGTGGTGGCAGAGACAGGGCGACATCTGCAGTGAAAGACCGGTTTTTGATCACTCAGGCCCATAGGAACCAATTTGCCACAGCAACCCAGCTTCCCAGTGACCTTCAGAATGCATCCAGGGTAAATGTTTCGACGTGTTGTCCAGGAGCTTGTTGCCATGCTGGTCCAAGAATGGAACATCCCACAAAGGAAACCTGATTGGGAACATGAGAAGGCATTGTCAAGCTGTAATTAACAGTAATGTGTCTCATACTCGATACTGAACCCATACTAGTTCGCTCCGTCAACTTTTTGGCAAATTGAAAAATTTCCTCCTTGACCAATAATATCCATTTTCCATGGTTATCGTACTCAAAAGCTAAAAAATAATATCAAACACAAATAAAATCTTAAAATCTGTACTTAAATCATTAAAGATATAATTAAATAAAAAATATATACACTTTTCATAACTAAAACGAAAAACAGGTTGTTGGATAGACTAGGTGCTTAGCAAACTTTGAGTAGTATATTTCGAACACAAGGGCATATGGTACATTCGGATTTCTTCAGCATTTGGAAATTCACAGGTAACAGCTGGAAAATTGTAACACACAGGCTGGGGGTGCAAATGGTTTTATCACAAGTTTGATATTTGACACCCACGGTGGAGGGGGGTACCACTGCAAATTCCGATTGTCACATTTCTCGAACCAAGACTCCCTAGCCACGCCTCTGCAGAGGTGACAGACTGGGTAACTGGTACCATTCGATCGCGAATCAACAGAAAACTGGTACTACTATGCAACTATTGTACTTAAGCATAGTCGAACGAACCTCCATATAACCAACATACATAGTACAACACACCAAAACTAAAATAATACGTTAGAAACATTTGATCACAAACAGTTTAGAGCTGTTAACCTTTCAGTCGCAGACTCGTAGCAAACATATTTGGCAATATCGGCAATACCTTTAGTGCAGTTAATGCTAACGTCTGGGATTTGAAATTCATGCGAGAATTAGAATCGATTCTCGCAAATGTTGTCTCAAGGAAAATAATGAGAATGTGCTTTGATTCTCGCTAAATGTTAACTTGATTCTAGTCGTGGATTCTGAAGGTGTCCTTAACCCTTTATCTAACGAATCGCCCGCATCCGTCCGCGTAATATGCAAATTCAGGAGTTGAAAAAATATTATTTTTCAAAAAATTTCAACAAAACCATATCATATGACCCCCTCGTTGGAACGAGCTCGTCGAGCTCATTCCAACGAGGGGTCACATGATATGGTTTTGTTGAAATTTTTTGAAAATTTTAAAAAAAATGACATTTAAAATTATAAATTTTGATATCGTCTGCGTTGGGTAAAGGGTTAAAGGCCCGGATAATTATACTTATTTTTACTCTCTCATAATAAGATAACACTTTGACTTGGAAGTGGTGTCTATTGAAATCTTGACTCCCTGTACAGACAGTCAGGACTTTACTAGAAAGCACTGCCATGAAACCTAATTTCCAACAGCAAGACCACCAAAAGTCTCTATGTTTGAAAACGTGGTCTACAAGAAGTTGTTAGACAAGAAACTCACCCAAATCGGAACTCGGCCATTAAGGGGTTTTTTGTTGTTTTTTCACTAGCTATGGAATATGTACTGTATTCGTAAGCGTATAACAGTACACTCAGATACTAAATTATTCGAATGAAGAACCGAAAATTTAAAACCGATTCTCAGATATGCGGACAAATGTATTTCAAATCCTCAAGTAATATGTCTATAATTTCACTGTATTGAATTTGTAGGGTGTAAGTGAGATTTTCGTAGGAATTGGCATGATGATTGGACCGGCGCTGGGAGGATTTCTTTACTCTGTAAGTAATTTAACAACAATAGCATGTATAGTGCCCTCACCACTGTTGCCAAATTAACCCCGCTTATCAGATATGAATATGATGTGATCTATTTTGACCAATTACACTTCACGTACACTGGGTACTGCCTTGCATTTTTCATCCGTGTCTTATCAATTTCTCGCAACTGAGCTAAGGAACCTTCGACACGGGATTCAGTGTGGGCTTAGACAATCGTAGCGGTTCAAAATAAAACGTATGTGTGTGTATGTGTGTGGAGGCGAGTAGCGGGAGGGGATGGTGATACAACATGGAATCATCTTGGTTATACGATGTGAAATATTCGCCTCTATCCCCAATGTTCAGTTTCGACAGCCTGAGATTATCCCACTTTCAGTTAATCACAGAACATTTTTTTTTCTTCATAGAATTCGCTTGCGAATATAATGACGCACATGATAATGTCATTTATTTTTTTACACATACCATGCAAAATGTGTTTCTGGCGATCACATTTGCCGTTTATACATTTTTTTTAACCTTCCCTTGGAATAAAACAAGCCAGAGGCATCCATAGAAGCACAATGACATCCCATTGGCTACTATTTATGCCGAGAGAATCATCGATGAAAATAAGCCAATGGGAGAAAGGGGAAAGCTTTTGCGCAAGTCGCGTATCTAAGGACGCGGTCTACTCAGGTCAACTTGTCAAAAGATGTCAAAGTTACGGCTAAAAAGTGTATAAACGTTAAATGTCAACTCCAGAAATTAATAAATGTGGATCCGAGATTAGTAATTGATAAAGGTATACGGTTAATATTTGAATCTGCCCTTCATATGCAATGGGACCTCGAATTATTTATAATAAATCGGATAATTGTCGCTCGTAAACCTCATTTCACTGTGCACTTTCTTGTCCGACTAAATGTTTTTCGGCCTTTTCTGCGACTTCTCCCAGTTATCACGAACAACCTAAGTGTACCCAACAGTCATGTAATACACCACTGTAAAGCTCATTCATTCCCCTTTCCATTGGTACTGGGTATTGTTGGATACGTTATGTGAATCGAATTTGAGGGGGAGGGGGGGGGGGGGAAACGAAGATGAGTGCTATCGTTTTCGAAAAGCGAGTTGTTTACCTTGTTAATATTTATATACCATTACAGGGGCACGTCAGCATGGATTCAAAAATGGTATCAAATATCATTTTTGTTTCGATTTCACAGCTTGTGCCGAGTACCTGTGATTTTATTCAGGGAGTTCCCATCAAAAACACACCAATTGTATCTATTAGGCCCCAAAATTCATTAAATCAACCCTCTTTTTTCTTTGCAATATTCAGCAATGAAGGAAGATTTCAATACAATGCTTCAAACGTTTTTTAAAACAATATTTTTTCGAAGACTGCAACATTCTTCTCATTTTTTCAAGGCGGGTAACTCTAATTTAAATATCTAGAACGGTCATACCTGTAACTAGTCTAATGAGCGGAAGAGCACTGGGAGCAATGTTCTTAGCTCTTCGCTAATAATTCGACACAAGAAAGAAGTCCACAGTCAGACACTAGTATGAGATTCTGAAATCATTATTCCCAAAGTTCCAAGATAACAGATGGCTTCTACGTTTTGTCTTCTACAACTATCAGTTTTGTGATCGGCTTTCACTTCAATTACTACAGTCTTCAACTACTACTGTACTGCTGGACCATATCATTACTACGGCTGACCAAATCCGAACTGCTTATAGCACTATTGGATTCCAATCCCACTATAGCTACCACTGCATTCATTTACCATTATCTCCAACTGGGGTTTAATCCCGAGAACGGGAATTCCCTGGTTTCCTGTTCCGAAAGCCGGTCACGATACCCGGAAATCTATAGCATGAAACTGGGAATCACATATGGCAATGTTCGTGTGTTGAACTGAAGTTTTCTAAATTGAAAAACTGCCCCAACTGAACATGTTACAATCATACTTCTTAGGGAATCTTTTTCACCAAATTACCGTAGCTCTCAAGCAGTTCCGGAGGACTCCTCTCAGGAACAGCAAGATTTTCACTCGCTTCAAAGTTCAAACTCGTCTTCATTTTAGTATCAGTGGTATCACTCACTATTCACTACCTCCTTCAACATCAACTCCTTCTTCAATGCCGTTATCATTCTCCCCTGCTACAAGCAGATGAGACTGGTGATGGCAGTGAAGAGGGAATTTATGCCGGAGGAAATGAAGACGAGTTGGAAATGTATTTTTTTTCACACCTTCCTTGTAGAAATGGCTGATTGCCAACAGAATACTTCATTTTCACGTGAATAAATGCGTCGTGTTACTCTCGAAAGTTTCCTTGATATTACCCGGAACATTTTCCGGTTCCCGGTTCTCAGTGTTATTTCATTTCCGTTATTAAAACCGGGAATATATACTGAGTCAAAAAAGAAACTATAATAAACTTTGAGGAGCATTTTTTTTTAAGTATTATCGACTTTAACCCCAAACAAATTATAGTAAATTCATATTTCGAGTCTAGCTGTATGAGTTTGCATAATTTCATGTTCTTATTGTGGCCAACGCCATGTCAGGACGTCGCAATTCAGATATGGGGTGAAATGAAAAGTTCACACATGCAGTCAATAGCGTGTATGTCCACCGTTTACTTCTTGGATGGCAAGACATCGACGGCGCACGGACCTGATAAGTCTCTGGATGTCACCCTGTGATTTGCGTTCCACTCCTACCTTAGAACATTACGTAAATCGTCTAATGTCTAAAGATCATGAAGTCGTAGCCGACGGTCCAATTGACCCCAAAGATGCTCGATTGGTGACAAATCTGGCGAAAGTGGGGGCCGGGGAAGAAGATCGATGCTCTACTCCTCAAGAAAGTCATGACAGATACGCGCCACATGACATCGGGCATTGTCTTGCTGGAATAACTGCAATCCGACGTTAGCGTTGAACAACGGGACAACAACAGCGTTAAGAATTTCGTCCCTATATCGCAGTCCATTCAGATTACCATCGATGAAGATCAACTGCGTTCGATGGTGCAAGGAAATTTCTGCCCAAACTATTACACTACCCCTGCCGAAACGGTCGTATTCCCATACGCAAGCATCAGAAAACCGTTCTCCTCGCCGTGATACACTTTTGCCCTACCATCAGCGCGCCGTACACAAAATCGTGATTCACCACTAAAAAGAACTGTGCTCCAACGCCGCGGGGTCCAGCGAAAACGCTGACGTACCCATTCCATTCTGACGGTACGATGACGTTGGGTGAGGATTGATCCGTGGTATGGACGCCTACTTCGGATGCCATGTTTAGCGAGTCTGTTTCGGACAGTTTGTGCACTGATTCCATTGTTAGTTGTACCAGGAGTAATTGCTGCTGTCCTCGTCGCCGGAAGGAAGCGATCCCGCAAATGAGGCGTCCTGATGTGTCGGTCTTGTGCAGGGGTCGTAACTCTTGGTCGACCTGAACGGGGTCGGTCTGCAGTAGATCCAGTGGTTCTATACCTTCAAACGATACGGTAAATAGCGGCCACAGTGACTCCGAACTCAGCGGCGAGCTCATCTGGAGGTATCCCAGCCTCATGCATACCAATGACACGCAACCCATTCAATTTGACTTTTCCGGGTAGCACGGTCTATTTTGAAATCCGTAGCAAATTTGTATGAGGCTGGGTGGGCAACAACAATATATCATTAAACTCTTTGAACGACTTCTTGTCCACAAACTTGCAACATTAGAACGATTATATTTCATCCTTTATGCTATTGTTTCACATTTGTTTCTATTATACTTTCTTTTTTGACTCAGTATATTAATATATTAAACCCTATCTCCAACTACTGCACTATTGTCCGCTACCAGCACAGATAAATTATAATCTTGATTTGTTTCACTATCTGTCCTGTGATTGACCCCCCTCACATTCTGTAAAATGCAGGAGGGCAAAACATCGCTCTCCTCAATCAGCTTAGGAGAGCAATTAGCTTTACACAGCATTTTAAGTATCCAGTTGAACGAACTCATTGAAACTGAAACGAACAGACTACATCAGTGATTTTATTAACTTTACTAAGGTAAAGCGAAATCTCTTAGACATCTAGATGTCTCACTCAACAACCGAATACACACTTGACAAGACATGTGTGTGTACCCAGACCTGTTGTCCAAGAAAGTCATACGCCTGCCACTACCACCTTCAACCCCCCTTACTACTTCAACCCCCCCCCCCCCCAAGGGGGGTTGAAGGTGGTAGTGGTAGGCGTATGACTTTCTTGGACAACAGGTCTGCTTGAATCTACAGTCACATCCTGGTGCAAGTGCTTCAAGTGACAGGATAGTAGTAATGGTAGTATATTATAGTGTCAATATTCCTTGAATAATTACCCCTCAAACTGTGATGTCAGTTGTTGAACTTGAAACTGACAGAAAAAAAATATTGCTGTGACCCATTTTGCTTCAAATGATTGCAACTGTGTTTGGGTATGGTTGCAGCCATTACCTTTTACCACTAAACCAGTTTTCCATTTAAAATGAAATTACATGATGTTATGTGACCTCGAAGTTAAATTACATTTTTGCTTTACAACAAAAATTTAATGTGAGCATAATACATGTAATCCCAATCATCCCAGACCAAAATATTTAGGAGGGCAATTTTTCGCTCTCCTTAATTCTTTCAGGAGGGCAGTAAGGAGAGCTAAAAAATCGCTCTCCTGAAATTGCCAAGCCTGTTCGACTCATCTGGGAATGGGGATGCTGCCGCCATAGTCTGGTTCTAGTAATAGTAAGGGATTCCGTAAGTGGGATTAATGTAAATGTAGGACTTGCGATCGATAGAATCCCGTATTCACCGTATGAGAATAATGAGATTAGACCTCTATGGGGTATTTCCTCGTGGCCTTTATATGACAAAATGGGCTTCTACCAACAGACTGGTTATAGCGGCGAGTTGGGGACAAACGCGAAGGGAAGGGGGATTTTGCAAAATGGAAAGTTAATGTGACCCAGCGGTAGCTTTTCGTCAAGCTATTTATCTTATCCATTTGGTACGCTAGTGTATGTCCATGTATTATCGCTCATAATACCGTGGTCCCTGGCCTCGGGGCTTGTGAATGGAGCTTGTGAATGGATTTTGAGTTACAAAAGATAGGGCGCGGGTACGCCTCTCCCAGACCCCTCATTGCCCCAGGTGAAGACTGAGCTAAGGGTAACGACCAAAATGCATTAATGAGCGGGGAAGTTCTTTTTCAGGATTTCTATCCTCCTCAAATAATTTGATTGAATACAGTCATAATGCAGCCCTGCTGTCTGTCTGTGCTTTCATTCACAACCTTAGGCAATAGGAGAGGTTACTTAACACAAAAATGGTTTTCAATGAGTTTTCAACAAGATATAAAACCACCTAGGGGGACATCTGCAGAAAAGTCCGCCCGTTCGTTCGCCGGGAGGGACGTCCGTCCATCCGCCAGTTTGTTTTCGCTATCTTTTTAAAAATGTTGCTTAAACGTTCAGAACCAAACTTCATACTCTGACTGGGAATGACTAGATGGAACACTTTATGTTATTTTGGGGTTAACACAACTCTACATTGCTAAAGATGCATTTTTTGGTCTCCACAATTTGTTTCGACCTGGTGTGAAAATTTGTTAGATACGGAGCAAAAAATGTGCACTTTTCTTTTCTTTTTTAAGTCTCCAGAAGAGACATATCATGGGGGTGGGGGATCTTCCGACATATCTTAAGAGTGAAGAGTTTATTTACCTTTTCCTCCTGGTAATTCTACCTTACATTTGTGGTTGGTTTCTGTTTCATAACTAAAGAACTAAAGAGATATTTCCCGATTTGAAGTAAACTTCTAAAATGAAGTTTGTGTAAATCGATATGAAGAATCCTATTCATTTGGGAACGTTGTGCCAAAGGTTAAGGTCAGTGACCTTGAACTTGAAATCGGTTTCCGTTCAAAAACTGAAGAGATTCTTTTTGCGATTTGAAACACACTTAATATGTAGTTTGGGCATGATGAGAGAAAGAATCCTTTTCAATTGAGAACGTTATACCAACGATGGCACACAGTGACCTTAAAAGCGAAACTCCCTCCGAAGCCACTTTTTGATTATAGAACTTGGTAAAGGAATCGCATTCGGTAAGATTTGAAGATCTATTATTTTTAAGGTCAAAGTCCAAGGTCATAGGGCTACACTTGGTGGCGTGCGTATGCGTCTCGGTTGGTTGCCATTTAGTTTCATTTACTTGCACTTCTTTCTGCATAATAGTTAACTCAGGCTTACAAGACATACTGCAGAATATCCTACTGTGCTCTTTCCACCACAGATTCTATATTCTCATTTGAGAGCTGTGGGCTAAAATTATTACTGATTCCTCTTCCCAGTTCCTATTTACATTGTTGCCTGTTCGTGGACAGTTAACCTTTCCTTTACACAAACGGTAAGCATAACGGGTTGATTTGGTTAACGAGAGCTGGAAGCCCATATTTGGGCTATATTTAGAAGTCCGTGTACCGCAGCTTAACCACTCCACATTCAGTGGATGCGATTCATATTATCTTTGAAATTAAATCATTTCATCTGTGTGAACAAATTGTGATGACCAAAAACAATTTAGCACTTTAACAGTTAATAAAAATTAAACCACTATAAAGTTCTCGAACCAACAGGAATGCATTATATTCACCCAGAACCAACCGATACTATAAGTATTTGTGTGTAAGAACGCAGTGGAATGTGATTCTCCAAAACAATTATTGATGAGAACTCCTGATTATCTAAAATAACAGTGCGTCGATTTCATACAAGATACAATAGATTATTACCACTGATCTCAAAACAAATGGATTGTTAGAACGTCACTGAAAAAAATATCGCACCTCAATCTGACAGCCCCCCCCCCCCCCCCCCCCCCCCTACACACACACAAGATGGCGTCAAGTTAATCAACTCGGTAACACCCCCATCAATGACGTTTAATGACGTGAAAAATGTTACGCAGTAACAAAAGCCACAGTGTAATAGCTTTTACATCATCAAACGAATGCCACATGCGAAAACTAGTAAAAGGGGATTGATTTTCCAATCTCGGCAATTGTTTTTGTCCATATTATAACTGAAATATGTGGAGAATATTTAATTTGCAGGGCCACGAAAAATATGAATTATGCGCATCATTAACTTATTCATTTTTCACAGACATCAACGTATATTCTTTTAAAAGCGATCGTCGAAAAACTGGAAACTTCCGACATTTTTTTGTTGTTAGTGTGTACTGTTTTTGTATAGCGACGGTAGTTAATACAGTAATTAAACGTTTTTCATTTTAGTTTTGAGTAGAAATATGTCTTTGACGAGTGAGGTTAGCATTTTCTGTCAATGCGGTGAAGTGAGTTTATGAAGTGACATTTATGTTTATAAACATTGCTATGTGGGAAGATTACAAGAGTTATTTTTTATATTTAAATCTCAGATCGGCGGCTTCCTGTTTCCATTTGCGATCGTCGGAGGACTACTGTTAATAAATGTGCCGATCAGCTTTTTACTTCTATGGCACACTTCTGTCAAAGGTAGGCTAATATTTCACAGTTAGTACCACTTTACAATCGTTTTTGTGTCTCGTTTAGCGACTATCTTTGTTGTTTAAAGAACTTTAATTGTCTAGGATAGCGATTCGAAACAAAGAAATGGTAATACGGGATGTGTGGGTTGGTATGGGTGTAAGAGAGGCGCGAGAAGGTTTCCAGGAGTTATGAAGGAGAGCTAAGAAACAAGCTTGAAACATAATGTCTCGAACGCCCAAAACACGTGATCTAACCGTTTTCAGGACTGCGCGATCAAATAATTACTGATCTTATTTTACTGTTTGTTATTCAGTAGCATGGCATCCAGCTTTTCTGTACCGTTCGCTGATGGCCTTCCGACTCACACAAGCTTACAGACCTCCCCGAAAAGCTCCATTTTCCCTGGATCACCAACCTGTTCCTGGTGGGCCAGGTAGCATTTCACAAGTTTTATCCAGGCCTCCTTAGAAGTGAAAATATGTAAGAAACATGTCAGAAATAGCCATTGTCCATATAATTAGGGACAACGTAAACATTAAGTTTTACGTGTCAGTATAACTGCCCTAAACCCTCATCAGAACAAATCAGACCGCTAACACTTCCGCTACATTATTCACCTCTGTCCACTTGACCAAACAAGACGCTGTTTTAATCTCTCGACATCACATCATTTTTATTGGGATTCTACGACACTTTCGACACCCAGGGTCACCTCGTGTCGGATGGTTTTACGGGTGAAGAAATAACCACCGAGCAGCGGCGAGCAACCTTCAAGCTCCCCAGCGCATTAATTCCGCACGAACTGGATTAGCATTGGTTAAAGAAAAGTGCATCAACGACGTGCAGTACGCCTCAGTACACAGCTCAGTAGTGCCCTCGCGTGGGCAATAGGGATTATGTATCTTGCTCAATGACACAACGCAGTTACCACTGGCGAGGATCAAACAGTGGAAGTTGACAGCATTTATTATAAATTGTGCTGGGCGGTACTGTGATCTGGAACATAACCCTTGAACTCTCCACCAGAAAACCCCGTGTCGCCGGGCATTAGCAAGGCAGAGTACTATTTAAGGAATAGTGCATGGCTTGGAGTTGACTACGCCCATATAGTACCCAGTGAGGTGGGGTAGTTCCCTCCGCTTCGCGTCGGGAACTACACCACCACACTGGGCACTATATGGGCGTAGTTAACGACAAGACATGCACTAATCCTTATATTATATCGAACATCCATCAAGAAAAGCATCTGTTCGATTTGTTAATCTATTACCAAGGTAGCAGCTCCACCAACCAGTGTTATGTAGAAAAAAATACCATGTAGTTCTCAAAAAACATTGCCTTCTTCCAAAACACGGCTTATGGCCCCTCATTGGAAGGCCCCTCATTGGAAGGAGAATAACACACTCATTGCAAAATTTTGTTGTTTCCTTCGTTTTTTACTCAGCAAATTTTGCTCAATAAATTCCTCCTGCTCATCATCGCCAAATCGATTGTAGTTTAAATCACAATTTGAAGCTGTCATTCTCGGTACGAAACGCTAACTTGGATTATTGATATGAGCAGAAGACAGATTTTGAATCGGTCGGGAAGGGTAAACAAAATAATTCCCCCAAACGGAACTGTGTATTCTAGAATCGCGCAACTCGCGAATGAAAGCTAAAATTTTCGAAATTTGACAACGCAGTTTGATAATTTCCACACATTTGTCACACATGTACATTACCAAATGGGTCAGTTCGGGATACAAAACCCCGAAGATTCAAATGAATTCCATTATTTATTCGTTTACTGCCCAAAACATACAATTAAATAGAGAAAAAATGTGGGCAGCGAAACAAACAATTTTTCATATCCGGGCGCGTTCTCATGAAAGTTATCACGATTGGTCAACTGTGATAGCTACAGGTGCCCAAAGCCCGAAAACTTTGAGCACAGTCTACAGGTCATATTTATGAAGGGATTTTATTGTAACTTCGTAGGATCACTCCAGATGATGCCCAGATGAGATTGTCCCCTTTGGCTGCGATCATTCAACCAGGAGGGCTGCCCGAACCCGAAGCCGAAAACCTTTAGCACAGTCTACAGGTCATATTTAGGAAGGGATTTCATTGTAACTTGGTAGGATGACTCCAAATAATGTCTAGATGAGAACGTCCCATTTTAATCGCGATCATTCAGCCTTGATGGGTGCCCGAGCCCAAAAACCTTTAGCATAGGCAAAAGTTCATATTTATGGAAGGATTTCATTGTAACTTGTTACTTGTTAGGTTGACATATAATTCCTAGACGATGACATCCCCTTTTGGTCGCGATTGGTCAACTGTGATGGCTACAGGTGCCCGAAGCCCGAAAACCTTGAGCAGTCTACAGGTATTATTTATGAAGGGATTTCATTGTAACTTTGTAGGATCACTCCAGATGATGCCCAGATGAGATTGTCCCCTTTGGTTGCGATCATTCAACCAGGAGGGCTGCCCGAGCCCGAAACCCGAAAACCTTTAGCACAGTCTACAGGTCATATTTATGAAGGGATTTCATTGTAACTTGGTAGGTTGACTTCATATAATGTCTAGATGAGAACGTCCTCTTTTGGACACGATTGGGCAACTGTGACGGCTGCAGGGGCCCGAAGCCCGAGAACATTCTACAGATCATAATTATGAAGGGATTTCATTGTAGCTTGGTAGGATGACTAGATGAGAACGTCCCCTTTTGGTCGTGATCATTCAGCCTTTATGGCTGCCCGAGCCCAAAGACCTTTAGCATAGTCTATAGGTCATATTTATGGAAGGATTTCATTGTAACCTGTTAGGTTGACTCCATAGAATGCCTAGATGATGACATCCCCTTTTGATTGTGATTGGCCAACTGTGATGGCTACAGGTGCCCAAAGCCCGAAAATCTTGAGCACCGTCGACAGGTCATATTTATGAAGGGATTTCATTGTAACTTTGTAGGATCACTCCAGATGATAACGTCCCCTTTCAGTTGCTACCATTCAACCATTATGGCTGCCCGAGCCCGAAGCCCGAATACCTTTAGCACAGTCTACAGGCCACATTTATGAAAGGAATTCATTGTAACTTGGTAGGTTGACTTCATATAATGTCTAGATGAGAACGTCCCCTTTTGGACACGAACTGTGACAGCTGCAGGGACCCGAAGCCCGAAAACCTTTAGAACATTCTACAGATCATAATTATGAAGGGATTTCATTGTAGCTTGGTAGGATGACTCCAAATAATGTCTAGATGAGAACGTCCCCCTTTGGTCGTGATCATTCAGCCTTTATGGCTGCCCGAGCCCAAAGACCTTTAGCATAGTCTATAGGTCATATTTATGGAAGGATTCCATTGTAACCTGTTAGTTTGACTCCATATAATGCCTCGATGATGACATCCCCTTTTGGTCGTGATTGGTCAACTGTGACGGCTTCAGGGTCCTGGAGCCGAAAACCTTGAGCACAGTCTACAGGTCATATTTATGAGGGAATTTCATTGTAACTTCGTAGGATCACTCCAGATGATGCCCAGATGAGAATGTCCCCTTTTGGTTGCGATCATTCAACCATGATGGCTGCCCGAGCCCAAAGCCCAAAAACCTTTAGCACAGTCTACAGGTCATATTTATGAAGGGATTTCAAATTATGAAGGGATTTCATTGTAGCTTGGTAGGATGACTCCAAATAATGTCTAGATGAGAACGTCCCCTTTTGGTCGTGATCATTCAGCCTTTATGGCTGCCCGAGCCCAAAGACCTTTAGCATAGTCTATAGGTCATATTTATGGAAGGATTTCATTGTAACCTGTTAGTTTGACTCCATATAATGCCTTGATGATGACATACCCTTTGGTTGTGATTGGTCAACTGTGACGGCTTCAGGGTCTCGGAGCCCAAAACCTTGAGCACAGTCTACAGGTCACATTTATGAGGGAATTTCATTGTAACTTCGTAGGATCACTCCAGATGATGCCCAGATGAGAATGTCCCCATTTTGGTTGCGATCATTCAACCATGATGGCTGCCCGAGCCCAAAGCCCAAAAACCTTTAGCACAGTCTACAGGTCATATTTATGAAGGGATTTCATTGCAACTTGGTAGGTTGACTTCATATAATGTCTAGATGAGAACGTCCCCTTTGGACGCAATTGGGAAACTGACGGCTACAGGGGCCTGAAGCCCGAAAACCTTTAGCACAGTCTACAGGCCATATTTATGAAGGGATTTCAATGTAACTTGATAGGATGGCTAGTTTTTGGAATAATTTCACTGTAACTTGGTAACTTTCGTTAATATACGTTAACAACTGTGAGGGCCACATACATTAACTGTGAAGTCATATTACCCCACCCCTCAGCTCTTTAGCACAGTGTACACCTCATATTATTTTTATCAAAAACATAGCATACAGGGACCAAAAATGAACATATTCCCAATTATCGCAATTCTTGTCTTATTTCATAATCCTTTCATATACATTGAACATTATCCTTTTCATCAAATACAACACACAAGTTAAGCTACAGTGTCATTGACACTTTTATTTGTCTCAAAAACATAAGTTATGACCTCTCGTTGAAACGAGCTCTTTCGGGGGGGGGGGGGGGGGGGGTCATAACAAATGTTTTTGAGACAAAAAATGAAAAAACATAAAAATTAATTGGCGATTTTTATCCCCGCATTTGAAAAAATGCGGGGATATATTGGTAGTCTTCGTCCGTCCGTCCGTCCGTCCGTACGTCCGGGAATAGTTTCCGGCGAAAAACTCGTAGGGGTTTCAACTCGAAACATTGAAAGTGTGTTCATGTTCATTCATAGGGTCTGTAGATGTGCATAAAGATTTTGGATTTTTGATTCGGCCCTCGGGGGCATAAGGGGCACCATTTTGTCGTTAGTGGAATGGTTTCCGGCGCAAAACTCCTAGGGGTTTCAATTCGAAACACTGAAAGTGTGTTCATGTTCATTCATAGAGTCTGTAGATGTGCATAAAGGTTTTGGATTTTTGATTCGGACCTCGGGGGGATAAGGGGCACCACTTTTGTCGTTAGAGGAATGGTTTCCGGCGAAAAACTCCAAGGGGTTTCAATTCGAAACATTGAAAGTGTGTTCATGTTCATTCATAGGGTCTGTAGATGTGCATAAAGGTTTTGAATTTTTGATTCGGCCCTCGGGGGCGTAAGGGGCACCACTTTTGTCGTTAGAGGAATGGTTTCCGGCGAAAAACTCCTAGGGGTTTCAATTCGAAACATTGAAAGTGTGTTCATGTTCATTCATGGGGTCTGTAGATGTGCATAAAGGTTTTGGATTTTTGATTCGGCCGTCGGGGGGCGTAAGGGGCACCACTTTTGTCGTTAGAGGAATGGTTTCCGGCGAAAAACTCCTAGGGGTTTCAATTCGAAATATTGAAAGTGTGTTCATGTTCATTCATAGGGTCTGTAGATGTGCATAAAGGTTTTGGATTTTTGATTCGGCCCCGAGGGGCGCAAGGGGCACCATTTTTGTCGTTAGAGGAATGATTTCCGGCGAAAAACTGCTAAGGAGTTTCAATTCAAAACACTGAAAGTGTGTTCATGTTCATTAGTAAGGTCTGCAGATGTGCATAAATGTTTTAGATTTTTGATTCGGCCCCGAGGGGCGCAAGGGGCACAATTTTTGTCGTTAGAGGAATGGTTTCCAGACAAAAACTCCTAGGGGTTTCAATTCGAAACACTAAAAGTGTGTCCATGTTAATCAATAGGGTAGGTAGATTTGCATAAAGGTTTTGGATTTTTGATTCGGCCCCGAGGGGTGCAAGGGGCATCACTTTTGTCGTTAGAGGAATGGTTTCCGGCGAAAAACTCCTAGGGGTTTCAATTCGAAACATTGAAAGTGTGTTCATGTTAATCAATAGGGTCTGTAGATGTGCATAAAGGTTTTGGATTTTTTATTTGGCCCCGAGGGGTGCAAGGGGCACCATTTTTGTCATTAGAGGAAGGGTTTCCAGAGAAAAACTCCTAGGGGTTTCAATTCAAAACACTAAAAGTGTGTTCATGTTAATCAATAGCGTCTGTAGATGTGCATAAAGGTTTTGGATTTTTGATTCGGCCCCGACAGCAATCACAAATGCGAATGCGGGGATATACTATAGTGTGCTTTGCACACAAATGACACCCCTCTAGTTGAGAATAGTGCTGGCCGGTTTTGGCCGTTACGTTGGGTAAAGGGTTAAAGTTCAAAATACATCGGAGAATAGGTATTTGTAGTCGTTCTATGTTCCAGCTCATGTACTACGTAGATAATAGTTGTTATTTTCGTATCTCAGTCGATCGATTGCTGCGTTCGAAAATAGGCCTCAAAGAAACAGAAACATGTTTTAACGAATTCTTAAAAGTTGTTAAAATGCAACTGAAAGTGTGTTTTGCCCACCGCCCCCGCTCATGTACCATGTTATTTGTATCTATTCTGGTGTAAAATCATTACCCAAGGTGCTTTAGTTAGTTTTTCAACACCATTCAACCCGAAAGTTGATATTCTGTCGCATTGTCTGGATATAGTCTTACAGTGCAGAGTATTAATAGAGATCACAACGAGGAATCAACGACCCAAGTTGCAGATTTTTCTGTATTTCACGCGAGCGCCGAAGGCGCGCGCGAAATACAGAGAAATCTTCAACAAGGGTCTTTAGTTCCGGCCCCCCGTACGCTACCTGAGTTGTGTTCTATATTTAGACCATGATTCAACTTGAATTAAGTGAATAAGGCTGATATTTTAAAGGAAAATGTCACCTTCGGCGGTCCAGTTACATTCTTGCTCGAGACCGTTTTGTGTCGAAGCATTCCGTTCACATCATAATGTCACTCCAATGTGTAACGAGCATTTAGAAGTGTTCTCACATGGCGCTCTTACCCGTAGAACGGATTCCATGCAAGGGGTACCTAGCACATTTTTCAATGTCCGTATTGTATGGGTAATGTTGAATACACACAACATTAATCGTGGTATCATGAACTTTTTCAGAGAGAAAATCGGCAGACACACCGGCATCCAGTGAAAAAGCTGCAACCGAGTTAAACAAGAAGGCTTCTTTGGGGCAGTTGTTTTTTCATCCACTCGCGCTGGTAAACAGCTCTGCTGTTGTGATGAATGGAGCAACGTGGTCAATGCTTGATCCGACGCTGGCGCCGCACTTGGAGCAAGTAGGTAAAAGCTACACTTCTGGTGGAGATGATTAACGAAAGTAATATCGGTATTGTACCATCAGCAATAAAATTCCTTCGTGTCCAAAGATATAAACTGCAGGTCTGCCAATGTCAAATCCATAAAAAATGAGTTTATATTAATGTGACGTGGACGGGAGATGCGAAATGAATTATTATTGAAGGATAAATCGACATTGCATGAGTTGGAAAAATCAGAAGGATTTCTCAGATTCTCTCGAACGAGGGAAAGCCACATGTCCATGAGTCATATTGTCATACGTAATAGCCTAGAATATCAACTCCGAATAACGTTACGGTTTCATTTTGGAGCAGTTATGATTGAAATAGTAGTAGTAGTAGTAGTAGGAACAGTGGTTATTTTATTCGTATTATCTATTGGTGCTTAGCGGAGTAGAGTAGTAGTGATGATAGTGGATAGTAGTAGAGTGGTAGCTGTGGTAATAATAGTAGCAGTAGTGTTACTACTAGTAGTAAGATTGATTGCCCACATGGGGGCACGATGACGCTGTGTACTAAGGCGTACAACACGTCGATGGTGCGCATGTCTTCAACCAATCTAACCCTGCCTGTGCCGCGGTGCAGAGTTCAGAGTAACGATGTTGGAGATCTGACAGCTGCTCGTCGTTGCTCGATGGTTCTCTCCGGGTACTCCGGCTTCCTCCACCCCTAAAACTGTCATCGACATGATGTGACCCTGGCTCTTAATGTGTCGTTAAACCCTAATAAATAAATAAATAAATAAATAAATAAATAAATAAATAAATAGTAGTAGTATTTAGTAGTGGTAGAAGTAATAGCTATCTTCGGTAGTATTAGTAGTGGTACTAGGCGCAGCAGTAGCAACAGAAATATTAGAAAAAGCAGCAATAGTAATAGTAATGGTTGTTGTTGTTGGTCAGTATTGGCGCCAGGGAGGTGGAAGGCTGCAGCCTATTGCCGGGAAGGTCTAGCCACCACTGGGGAATCTGCTTCCTTTATTGTGTGCGCCACCACTGCTGTTGTTGTTGTTTGTTGTTGTTGTGTGTTGTCGTTATATATATAATCGATTGTAGTAGTAATATTAATAGTGTTAGTCGTAGTAGTAGTGGTAAGTAGTTTTAGTACTTGCATGTATCTTTAATTGCATTGGTATAGTAGTTATAGTAGTTAGAGATATGGTAATGAAATTAAGTGAAATGTTTTATTCAGTTATTCAAGGGAATCAGGACTGAAACTATTAGGGGGTCGAGGGGAGGGGGGCGAACTACCCCATTTGGCTACCTCTGTCGGAAAATTTGGCCCCCTTTTAGTAGAATTTCGACGCATTTTTGCATACAAAATTGAGCTTATTTGGTCATTTTAGGGCATTTTCCGCAATTTTTTTTCGGGAATTCTGTCAGAAATTTCCAAACGTTCGCCCCCCTATAATCTGTGATCGGGGAGAGTCTGGCTTCGGGCCTGAAGGGAATGCAAGTCTATTCTGCTACTCGGGCCAGATGAAGAGAAAAAACAAACCCTGCCATTTCCGTTTCAATATTTATGTTTATGGCCTTTCTTGATGTGAAAAAAAAAACATATGACAGAGTATGGAGGGAAGGAATGTGGGAAAAACTTTAGGGCTTTGGATTCGGAGGGAGTTTTGTTGGAATGAAAGTACTGTACACGGATCTGCAGAGTGTACTTAACCTGGAATATCACAACGAAGAGGGGCCCAATGCAGATAGACCTTAAGCAGGGGTGCGTCATACCAGCGATTCTGTTTGCATTGTACATAGAAGATTTAGGAGATTAGTTGATTGCAAGGGCAGAGGGGGGTAAACGTCGGAGAGACAAAAATCTCTGAGGGCTTTTCTATGCTGACGACATGGTCTTATTAGCCGAGAGTGAAGGGGAACTACAAAAACTGTTAATCA
This sequence comes from Pictodentalium vernedei, assembly GCA_031216915.1. Taxonomy (NCBI): domain Eukaryota; kingdom Metazoa; phylum Mollusca; class Scaphopoda; order Dentaliida; family Dentaliidae; genus Pictodentalium; species Pictodentalium vernedei. Next base: position 189,006,870 of record CM062291.1, read on the forward strand.
TAGTAGGGAAGTACGGGGATGAATGGCGATTTGAACTTAACGAAAACAAAAGCAAGGTAATATCTGTGGGCCGAAAGGTAAATGAGTCGCGAAGGTATAGGGTGGGTACATTCTCCATCTGTGAAGAGGAATATGAATACTTGGGGGTGAATCTATGTGCTATAGATAGAGGCATATACAGAAAGCATACAGATAAAGTCAAGACAACGAGGAAAAGAATACTCCTTTACCCAGCGCAGACGATATCAAAATTCATTTTAAATATCCTTTTTTCAAACTGTTCAAAAAATTTCAACAAAACCATATCATATGATCCCTCGTTGGAATGAGCTCGTTGAGCTCGTTCCAACGAGGGGTCACATGATATGGTTTTGTTGAAATTTTTTGAAAAATAATATTTTTTCAACTACTGAATTTGCATATTACGCGGGCGGATGCAGGCGATTGGTTGGGTAAAGGGTTAACAAGGTGTTTGTCGGAGAAACTATTTGGGAGAGGGTGGGTTTACCAAGTATATCATATGGAACAGATGTGATCCCTCTAAACCAAATGGTAGTGAAAAACATGGAGATTCTACAAAATGATGCCGGCCGGTGGATAACCGGATCAAGTATCGCATCTGCACTGGAAGCGGTCAGACGGGAACTCGGGTGGATGCCGGCTAAAGATAGAATAGATATGGAAAAATTATGCTACCCAAATTACCTGGTAAACCTTCCAAACAGCAGATGGTGTAAAACGACGTTTAACCATGTATGTATCTGTAACAACTTTGGAGTAGTTGCTCGATCGGGTGACTCGCACATACGACTCTTCGACTCCTTTCAGAAAAAAGGGATTCCATAGCCACAGACGTTTTCCAACAAGGGATTCTCAAAAAGGATTCCGTAAGTGGGATTCTTATCCGGTCCGATTCCGTGAAATGGGATTTCGTGATTTGATATAAACACTCGAGGGTATGAAAAGGGATTAATAACATCCAATTCAACAACTTTTACAAGAACTCGAACAGACCCAACACAACGAAGATCGAACTAGTTGGATTGATCGAGCACAACCAAGATCGAAGTGAACTGACCCAATGAAGCTGGCGAAGTGAACAGAACATAACAAAGTGAACAAAGATCGAACTAGTTGGATCTTCATTGTGTTGGGTCTGTGTAAACCGAAACGATTTTTTGACCAATGACTTTATGAGTTAAATTCAGATGAAATTTTCACCAGATCTAGTTGGCTGCTTCAAAGCAGCCATGGCTCGATTTTCTGAAAAATATTTTGAATATAATCAGCGGGTTAAGAGTTCTTAGTGAACGTGCACGTGCACCTCTGCAATAGCTTTTTTCTGCTTTAATTTAATTGCAGTTCGGCTTAAGCACAGAAGAGGTTGCCTGGATGTTTTTGCTGATGGCTGCATGCTACTCTATGTCATGTCCAATTTTGGGGCATTTGGCTGAAAAACTGGTAAGTTGATATTCCATAATTTTCTTTTGGTATCACCAAAATGATCTCCTGTTAGTAACACGTCAAGACGAGAGGAGAATATGTCATTTCTGCCCAGCAACAATGTCAGTTGCACGTAATTTTAAAAAGGAGGCCAATTTATAACAGCTCACGGTAGCCCGTGCAGAAACTGTAGATGTACGCACGGGGTAGACCTGCGGAATCATTATTCGTAGTACCATATCCCCAGATCTCGTGAAAAAAAATTATCAAGTTACAAAAATAGTGCTGGAGTCGGGTGCCCCCCCCCCCCCCCCCCCCTTCATTGGTACCATCAAAGCCGTACTGTCTAAAAATATTCTGATATATCTTACTAATACCGTGCAAGTAGTAGGACATGGTCTTCTCGTCTCCTATTTGGGGGATCTCATGTGACGTCATACCGCTATGTATTATGGCTATCACGTGGTTGTTATGGTAACCCGCGTGGGCCGCTATGTTGTGACTTCAGTCATGGTGGGGGCCAGTGGTGACCAGTGTTTGTGGACTAGTTTGGACCAGGCTTTGGGGACTAGTGGGGACCAGGCTTTGGGGACGAGTGGGGACCAAGGCTTGGGTACCAAGGTTTGAGGACCAGTGTCAGAAATATTGCCTGAGGACCGTCTTAACTCAGTTCTGAAGCTTTTGCTATCAACAATGTTACCGTTTACTCCCACGTCGAGTGCGGCTGCTGCCACTACTGCTGCTAAATTCATCACTGCTGCAGTGAGATGTGATTGTACACAATGTGCGAATATCACATGTAGCACATCATCACATGTGAAATGTGCCAATTTGAGCCTGTGTGCAAGCGCGCACAACACATGCAGCACATGCGCACATACGACTATTTGGGGACCAGCAAAGACTGTATTTTGAGGACCAGTGGGGACCACGCTTTGGGGTCTAGTGGGAACCACACTTTGGGACTAGTGAGAATCAAGGCCTGGGGACCAGTATTGCATTTACTTTTGTAAATGGAAAACTATCTTAGGGACACTTACGCTACCACCATCTATGGAAGCATCGAACCTACTCCATCCCACCACCGCTAGGTTCTGACTAGTGTTTGTTAAGATGCTACCAATCCAATATGCCCAGTTCCCACCGCTGATAACAGTACGGGTCTGACTATTGGTGTCTCTTATTAAGTTATTGCTGTTGTCCGCTATCGCAAATGTGATCTGCTGAAGCTAACCGTATGTGCTAGGGGAGCGTATAGCACAAGCAGCACATGCAAGATGTGCTAATATGTGTCCGTGTGCATGTGCACAATGTCCGCAAAACACATGCAGCACATTCGCACATACGGGTATTTGGGGACCACGAGAGACCATATTTTGGGGACTATTGGGGACCAGTTGGAGCCAGGCTTTGTGCAATAACGGTGACTAGTGGGAACCTGGCCTTGAGAACCAAGGTTTGAGAACAAGTGTCAGAAATATCATTGTCGTCTAATCTCCGTCTTAACCAAATACTTAAGTTTCCGCTACCAACACTGTTACCGTTTACACCCAAAGTCTTGGCTTATGCAGTCGCTGCTGCTAAATCCATCACTACCACTATGAGATGTGCTTGTGAGTGTCTGCCGAACACGGGCGCAGGCCAAAAGTGGTACGAGCGGAGGCTTATCTCATCTAAGGTGTCCTTCGCTCACAAGTGCAGTAGGCTGACCAGTTAACAAAGCAAACACAAAGGAAGCTGCCACCCAAACGTGCGAAGGCTTATCTCAGTCAAGGTGTCCTTCGCCCACAAGTGCAGCAGGCTGACCAATCAACAAACCAAACACAAAGGAAGCTGCCACCCAAACGTGCGAAGGGTTATTTCATCTGAGATGTCCTTCGCTCTCATCGCTGTGCATCGGGCTGACCAGTCAACAAACCAAAAACAAAGGAAGATGCTACTTTCGGCCTGCTCCCGTGTTCGGCAGACACTCACAAGGAAACACGTATTACCCTAACAACACGAGCTGCGCATGCGCACTCACATCACCCATCACCATGACAATGACGTCACAGCATGACCACCCACGCGGGTTACCAAAACAACCACGTGATACCCATAATACAGAGCGGTATGACGTCACATGAGATACCCCAAATGAGATCTCCCAAATAGGGGACCAGTAAAGCATGTCCTACACTCTAAATCGGTTGGGTTAAAAATCAACCCAAATCGACTGGGTTGAGTGAATATGAACGCAATTTGGGTTCATATTCACTCAACCCAGTCGATTTGGGTTGATTTTTAACCCAACCGATTTTAGAGTGTACTACTTGCATATTTTAATACAATACCACGGTACACCATGTTATTTCTTTAAAACTAGAACACAAAGCCACCCCTCCACTGCCTGTGGCGAGTTCTGCTGAACTTTCCACGCTCCTCTAATCACAACTGATGAGTCCGCATCTGCCTGGTACTGTAAATTTCCCACTTGGAAAGGAAAAATTGATCACGGTCGCATCCAGTGCGCACTCAAAACCTATTTTGGTAAATTCATTTTTTTTTCACTAAGACGAGACCAGAAGCTACGGTATTACTAGCACAAGGATAGCAACTACGCCGATAATATGTACCACATGCATGGGCTCCCAGCGATAGCTCCTTTGTGGGTCTCCTATGAGTCGTATTAAATGGGTTTCTTATAATGAGTCAATATAAATTTACACGAATATTTTTGCTGACAGTCATTATGGTAATTTGCAGAGAAGTCATTGGAGGGCTATACTGTTCATATATTTTCTAACCCCGCCGACAAGAGTGGGATACCCCACCTCCGTTCGCCCCAAACAGCCACAGGGCGCGTCGCATAATGTTTCGCATCGTGACCCATGATTGAAATGTACACCCCCCATCTCCCCTAAACCGAAAATCCGGGATCCGCCTCAGTTAATTGCAGCTAGACTATGTCATTCGTAGTGTGGTATGTCTAACTAATATACTACAGCTTCCCCATGCCAAGGCAGATTGCCCTGCTAATGTCGAAGGATGCGACTCACTGGCATAGCCATGGGAGGGGGCTGGGGAGCCTTATACCCCGAATCCCCACCATACCCCTAAAAATCCCGAATTCTACGAGCTGTATGTGGCGTGACTGCGTGAACTAATGAAACAAGAGGCCCCACGTGGCCTTAATCGCTCACCTGACAAAGTGACTCTAAGAAGTATTTTAGGTCACCTTCACCATGTCATGTCTCATCAACATTAACTGGTTGAGTGATAGATTTTGTTTGAAGTTCAACATTTGTTACCTAAAATTAGTTTTATTTAAAATCATTGGTGTGTGGCCAATCTCCAATGATTTTTAATAAAGCAAATTTATCTCTGCAGACAAACTGGTTTAGCATGAAGCACAAACAAGGAATGTGAAGAGATAGCCTTGGACATCTCTCCCCAACTGTGGATATCTTCCATGTGCTAAATGTATATATTTGCATGCAAGAAAACAAAAATTTTCACAAATTTTAATTTTTTTTATCATCATTGGAACAAGCTCAAACAGCTTATTCCAATAGGGGTATGGGAAGATCAGGTATATTTTTGAGACAGAAATGTGAATATATAAATAATGGTGTTTTTTTGTGAATGATGCTGGAGAATTTTGCGTAAAGATATGGTAAATGGTTTGTTCTAGATACAGAATGATGCAAAAGTATTTAAATTTGATTAGGCAAGTTGTTCCTATAATGCATTTAAAAATTGAAGTAACTGTATTTTTGCTGACGAACTTTTAGATGTGTGTGTCTGTGTTTGTGTGTGTGTGTGTGTGTGTGTGTTTGTGTGTGTGTGTGGGGGGGGGGGGGGGGGGGGGGTAAGAGTGTTCCTGAATAAATGGAAAATTTTATTTTTTGTTGAAAGACATAGTGCGTGAATGTTGATTGGAACAAGCTTAGAGAGCTCATTTTAATGTGAAGTCATAAAGCTGTGTTTTACGTACGAAATTCTGGAATAACTAAAAAAATTGCTTTTTTGACTCAAATAGCATGGTGTGCGACCTCTCATTGGAATGAGCTCAAAAAGCTCATTCCAATGGGGTATTTACAAGCGATAAGTACATGTATGTTTAAGAGACAAAAATTAAAATTTGAATAGCGATTTTTGCGAAGAATGCTGACAAGTTTTGGCAGTTATGCTGGTAAAAAGGTAAGATATGCAAAGTGGTTGTTTTTTAGAGGCGACATTTAATTAAGGGGAATTAACCCTTGATTACTGAGGTAACTTCTAAAAGTACTGAAATTTCATGAAGCAATGTGAATAACAGACAACAGTTGCCTAAAAATTTCATGAATAACTAAAATTTTTATTCCTTTGTCTCGAAAACATGGCATATGACCTTTGTTGGAATGAGCTGAATGCATGTGTTCCAATGAGGGGTCATAAAATTTGAACGAAGAATTGTGTGAATAATGCATTAGTACTGCTAGATTTGGGTAAACGGTTCACCCTGGATACCACCCCTTCTATAGTAGATCTTTTCTGCAAATTTTGTCTAAGATTCTATCAACTTTACAAATAAATACGTTCATGAATCACAATCAGATCCACCCTACAATGTTGCATACCAAATATCAAAAGATTCTGCCTGCTGGATCTGGAGAAGAAGATTTTTTAAGAAATATGCCTGAAATGCACTAAGTTAAAATTTGGGCTCCTATACGGAGCCCAAATATAAACCCAGGGGGCCGATTTGAACAAACTTGAATCAGATCCACCCCACAATGTTGCTTACCAAATATGAAAAGATTCTGAAGCTGGATCTGGAGAAGAAGATTTTTTAAGAAATTTGCCTGAAATGCACTAAGTTCGAATTCGAGCTTCTATACTGAGCCCAAATATGAAACTAGGAAGCCGATTTGAACAAACTTGAATCAGATCCACCCCACAATGTTGCATACCAAATATCAAAAGATTCTGCCTGCTGGATCTGGAGAAGAAGATTTTTTAATAAATTTGCCCGAAATGCACTAAGTGTGAATTCGGGCTTCTATATTAAGCCCAAATATGAATCCAGGGGGCCGATTTGAACAAACTTGAATCAGATCCACCCCGCAATGTTGCATACCAAATATCAAAAGATTCTGCCTGCTGGATCTGGAGAAGAAGATTTTTTAAGAAATTTGCCTGAAATGCACTAAGTGCGAATTCGGGCTTCTATATTAAGCTCAAATATGAATCCAGGGGGCCGATTTGAACAAACTTGAATCAGATCCACCCCGCAATGTTGCATACCAAATATCAAAAGATTCTGCCTGCTGGATCTGGAGAAGAAGATTTTTGAAGAAATTTGCCCGAAATGCACTAAGTTTGAATTCGAGCTTCTATAGTGAGCCCAAATATGAATCCAGGGGGCCGATTTGAACAAACTTGAATCAGTCCACCCTGCAATGTTGCATACCAAATATCAAAAGATTCTGCCTGCTGGATCTGGAGAAGATGATTTTTTAAGAAATTTGCCTGAAATGCACTAAGTTCGAATTCAAGCTTCTATAGTGAGCCCAAATATGAATCTAGGAAGCCGATTTGAACAAACTTGAATCAGATCCACCCCACAATGTTGCATACCAAATATCAAAAGATTCTGCCTGCTGGATCTGGAGAAGAAGATTTTTTAATAAATTTGCTTGAAATGCATTAAGTTCAAATTTGGGCTCCTATACTGAGCCCAAATATAAACCCAGGGGGCCGATTTGAACAAACTTGAATCAGATCCACCCCACAATGTTGCTTACCAAATATGAAAATATTCTGCCTGCTGGATCTGGAGAAGAAGATTTTTTAAGAAATTTGCATGAAATGCACTAAGTTCCAATTCGAGCCTCTATAGTGAGCCCAAATATGAATCTAGGAAGCCGATTTGAACACACTTGAATCAGATCCACCCCACAATGTTGCATACCAAATATCAAAAGATTCTGCCTTCTGGATCTGGAGAAGAAGATTTTTTAAGAAATTTGCCTAAATGCACTAAGTTCGAAATCGGGCTCCTATACTGAGCCCAAATATGAACCCAGGGGGCCGATTTGAACAAACTTGAATCAGATCCACCCTACAATGTTGCATACCAAATATCAAAAGATTCTGCCTGCTGGATCTGGAGAAGAAGATTTTTTAAGAAATTTGCCTGAAATGCACTAAGTTCGAAATCGGGCTCCTATACTGAGCCCAAATATTAACCCAGGGGGCCGATTTGAACAATCTTGAATCAGATCCACCCCACAATGTTGCTTACCAAATATGAAAAGATTCTGCCTGCTGGATCTGGAGAAGAAGATTTTTGAAGAAATTTGCCTGAAATGCACTAAGTTCGAATTCGGGCTTCTATAGTAAGCCCAAATATGTATCCAGGGGGCCGATTTGAACAAACTTGAATCAGATCTACCCCGCAACATTGCATACCAAATATCAAAAGATTCTGCATGCTGGATCTGGAGAAGAAGATTTTTGAAGAAATTTGCCTGAAATGCACTAAATTCGAATTCAAGCTCCTATAGTGAGCCCAAATATGAATCTAGGGAGCCGATTTGAACAAACTTGAATCAGATCCACCCTACAATGTTGCATACCAAATATCAAAAGATTCTGCCTGCTGGATCTGGAGAAGAAGATTTTCAAAGAAATTTGCCTGAAATGCAGTAAGTTCAAATTTGGGCTCCTATACTGAGCCCAAATATAAACCCAGGGGGCCGATTTGAACAAATTTGAATCAGATCCACCCCACAATGTTGCATACCAAATATCAAAAGATTCTGCCTGCTGGATCTGGAGAAGAAGATTTTTTAAGAAATTTGCCTGAAATGCACTAAGTTCGAAATCGGGCTCCTATACTGAGCCCAAATATGAACCCAGGGGGCCGATTTGAACAAACTTGAATCAGATCCACCCTACAATGTTGCATACCAAATATCAAAAGATTCTGCCTGCTGGATCTGGAGAAGAAGATTTTTTAATGTTTTTCCCATTGCCTACAGTGTTAAAAAGTGCTGACTCAGCACTTTTTCAAAGTCCCGAAACTGTACCCTATGATAAAACCGATGGCAATTTTTTTCTACCAATCCTTTCTGTTGGTCCTAAGGAAGCTGCACACCAAATAAAAATTCTCAGTGCCGTGCAGTTTTGGAGATATGGGCGTTTTAAATTTTTTCTATTTTTAGCTCCTGCGGTTCCCACGGGGCTGCGGGAAAAAATTTTTTTGCATAAATCAAGTACTCATGACCCAATAAGCCCTCACATAAAATTTGGTTCAAATCAGCCTCTCGGTTTGGAAAATAGAAATTTTGGGCGGGGCAAAAAATTTTGCCCCTCTCATAACAACGCCAAGTATAGCCCCACAAACTTCTCTTGAACAAATCTGAGTCTACACCTCAAAAGGAAGCTGCACACCAAATATCAAGTCTCTGCTACTGCTGGTTCATGAGAAGAAGATTTACAAAGATTTTGGTGCCCCTTGGGGGCGTGGCACCACCCAGGAGGAGGGGCAACTTCATTTGAACAAATCTGAATTGGCATTAGGAAATAAACATTTAGCCAACATTTGAATAAAATTGGGCTAGTGGTTTAGGAGGAGAAGTCGATAATGTAAAGTTAACGCCGGACGGACGACGACGGACGACGGACGCCGGACGACGGACGCCGGACAGAAAGTGATTAGTAAAGCTCCCCTTGAGCTTCGCTCAGGTGAGCTAAAAATTACAGATGACATATACCAAACTTGGCGTTCTTTCGAGCCTCAAAATGTCTTCAAATAGCGCCCCTCCCACCCGGACCCACCAACCCAAGAGGGACACTACTTTTATATCTTTTCCCAACTCAAGACCTATCTTTATGATATGCCTTTGGCATGAAAACTCTTTGACTTCCTAAGGAATCCATGTGTCCCTCCTAATATGGATACGCACCTGGTGTGACTTCTCCACTTTTTGAATCCACTGTTATATATTAAAATTATTATTGCAGCCTCTTTCTTTATGTTCGAAACCCGTGCCTATTTATAGATTTTCTTGTAAGGGTCAAGACCACGGACTCTCCGAGAAAAAAACTGACCATGCCAGAATTATTTTATTATTACTGGTGAGAAAATGATGGATTTTATGAGTAACTCAGCGATTTAATTCGATTGGTACTGTATTCAGTGGTGGAAAACATCATTTTGGCAATGAATTAAATATGTCCCGAAAACGAGCACCAGAACGCCTCGCTTAGTACATTATGCGGAGGCCTAAATATAGGGTGAGGGCGTTCACTTCTCACCCCAACTCCACGATTTGATCGGAAACTTGAACTGCTTTCATTTTTTTTTACTCACACGACAATTCAGCAGCCTAAAAGTCGTCAAATACATTATGCCGTTCAGTTAGCATTAGTTTTCCCAAAAGATTGAATCTTAAGGGATTTGCTTTATTTATTGGGGTTTAGCGGCATTTTCAAGAGCCAGGGTCACATCGTGTCGGACAGTTTTGCAGGTGAGGAAGCTGGAGTACCCGGAATGAACCACCGAGCAGTTGCGAGGTACTAGCAGATTCTCCAACCCACAGCGGTTAAAAGTAAGTGCGCCTTCGACATGCAATACGCCCCCAGAATTAACGCTTTACCTAACATGAAAAGCAGACGACACTTGCCAAAAAAATCCTTGAATGACTAATTTTTTTTCATTTTTTGTCTCAAAAACATAGGTTATGACCCCTCGTTGGAACGAGCTCGTCGAGCTCGTTCCAACGAGGGGTCATAACCTATGTTTTTGAGACAAAAAATGAAAAAATAATGAAAATTAACTGGCGATTTTTTAGAATAGCGCTGGCCGGTTTTGGCCGTTACGTTGGGTAAAGGATTAAGTTCCTTGCCCACGGACACAACATAGCTACCGTTGGTTAGGATCAAACCGTCGCCCCTTCGGTTTAATGTACAGTGTTCAAACCACTGAGCCACAATGTTAAAGTTCACACCGCCTCTTAAGTTTAATATTATGAGAGAGGACCTGACCAAACACATTTCCAACGACAATCAGCGATATGCAGAACGCTGGACGCGACTGTTTTTCATAACGAGTTTCTATTGATATTGTAATTACCCGGACCAGCCCCCCCCCCCCCCTCCCAACGAGCAGCAGTACCCAAGTATACGCCCATGTCAGGTGATTCTAAGCACATTTTTGATAAAAAAATTATCGTTCTTTGTATTTCAGCCAGATAACAGAATTTTAGTAATTCCAGGGTACGCATTGGCCGCCGCTGCGCTGTTTGTGGTGGGACCATCTCCACTTATCATGGATATTAACAACGAGTAAGCTATAACATTTGTATGTCTATGTTCCCCATCCAACTATGAGACTCCAAATATGGCTCCACGAGAGAACTATCAAGCTATCAAACCACCAGTCACATTCTGTAAGGAATTCGACGCTGTTATCGTCTGGAACCAGTGCAGCCCTTAAATACTCCATCGCCTGTTCTTAGATTCCATCGTCTGGAATATTTCAGTTGGTCGCAAAAGCGAATCTACGGCTCGCTCGACCAACTGTAATCCAGACGATTGAATCTAAAAATATCAAAGGCATTCTGTTTCTTTGAATGAACGCAATTTGATTTGATATGACCGAATCTTTAATGATTTTATCAATTCGATTTGACATGTCTTTTTACTAAATAATTATGAATGACTCACTGCAGCTGTAGTTTTATGGCTACGCCGCATAGTTCAACCAATTGTGTTAATATCTTGTGATATTTTCAAGGTGAATAAAATACTTTTTGATTGGAATATCTATAGTAGGAGCACGGGAGAATATCTTTGTGAGTAAAGGGGCGTCATGTGTATTGCATCAACGGTAGTCTGCCCGCAAACTCCATGAAAAGTGGGTCAACAAATAGCCCAAGACAGCGTCGAATTCCTAACAGAATTAGACTGGTGGTCTGAATGCTTGGGGAATTATATGGACTTGCCCCAACCCCTCTCTACATTCGAAGCAATGCCGTCATCAGGGACAACGTTCTGATGCTTTCTAAACTGCAAAAGCTGTACCCATTCAATACCCTAAATGTTATCGTATGATACACTATTTTATCCACCGAAATAATTCTGTCTGGTATTTGAGGATCGGTAATAATTTAAGCTTACAGTGCTATAGGACTATATGATTACATTATTACTAATCACCTCGTCTAGGGAGGTGTGTATGCTCTATTGGATTGTCTACTCATGGTAACAGTACAATCAACAAGGTGCAACGCCACCGGTATCCCCGCCGAGATTGGATTACTAAAAAAAAGTTGTTGGGCGTTGGTGGTCCATCAGCATATCAACGATATATACACTACTAATGCTATTATACAGAAAACATAAAAATTGAAATTTTCTGAGTCAAAAAGACCCATAACTCTAGAAAAATAATTGGACAAAACCCGTTACTTGTGAATAGCCTTTTCACCATGATGGTCCATCAACATACCAAAGATCATTCAAATCTGACAAACACTGACCTGGATACAGGGGTCTAAAGGTGTTATGGGCAGACGAACGAATGGCGAAAAAAAGTCGAAAAGGGCCCATAAATCTAGAAAAAAAATGATTGCACAAAACCCGTTACTTGTGAATAGCCTTTTCACCATGATGGTCCATCAACATACCAAAGATCATTCAAATCCGACATGCACTGACCGAGATAAGAGGTCTAAAATTGTTTCGGACGGATGAATGGACGGAGGAGAGGTTTACTAAAAGGGGACAAAGTTGTTGGGGGTTAGTGGTCCATCAGCATATCAAAGATATATACACTACTAAAGTTATCTTCCAAAACCCGTCGAAAAAAGTAGAAAAAGCCCTCAACTCTAGAAAAAATTATTGGACAAAACCCGTTATTCAAATTCGACATGCCCCGACCGAGATGGTTTAAAGTTGTTACAGACGAACGGCGAAAAAAGGTCCAAAAATGCCCATAACTCTAGAAGAAATCAGTTTATGCTGCCTCTTATTTGCAATTTACACCATCGTAAGACGATAATCAATTGTTAGGTCTTAGTTTTGAATCCCTCGTGTTGAAGAACAACTGTATCGTGTTAAAAATTGTCAGGGACGTAGTTAGTGGGTATTCAATGATGTGGTGGGGGGGGGGGGGGGGTGCGATCAGTCAGATTGCTAAATGGGCGTCGGGAGTTCCAGCTTGACTTGCTGCAGGCATGTCGTGCTCGCCCCCCTCCCCCCCCCCCCTTGAGAGTGGATATCCACTCTTGATTGTGGGGGTCCAGGGGGCCTCAGAGGAAAACAGTTTTAATTTTTGAACCCCCAGAGGCGGCGGAACCAGGAGGGCACTGGGCACACGTTCCCCTCCACATTTTCCCCCAGACGTAATAAGTTAAATGGGCGCGAACAAAGCTGTCAATATACAAACACTCCTGTATTATCTTATAACCATCTCCAACCCGAAAGCTAGACGATTGCAGCAGAAGAAATGGACAGGGCAGAGACCACATCGCAGCATGCTCATCTAAGTGAGGGCCTCTAGTGTGTCATGGTACATTTACCGATATACGATTGTAACTTTTCTCCCAGTGGGCCGAACCCCAGCTTTTAAAATTTTGCCCCTCCACTTTTATCGAGCTTCCGTCGCCTCTTTGAAACCCTGAGACTGATTGAGCACCCCCTCTAGCTTAAATTTTGTCATTTTATCCACAAGAAAATGCATTTCCGCGGGTGGGTCCAAGAGTTTCCCTTACACTGACCAGGCCACCCAAGGACTATAGACTGACAGATATTCAGCCAATACCTATACTCCTTCCAACTGACTACCGTAAAACGTGATTTTAATTTGACCACGACTATCACCTATTTAAGACAAATTTTTTACCTCATATTTTGCATATTTACCCTTTGAACTCTAGTGGTATCTTACATGTCAGTTCAATGGCAGCAATTAGAAGAGTCTATACTCATTATTTAGGGTAGACCAAAGAATATTTTGATTTGCACGTTGAAAATATTGATTCGTCTACCCCACTCAATTACTGAACAGCCATCCTATTTAATGACGTTATGACGTATCATTTTCTGGTCGGAAAAACGGCCGCTGGGGTTGAAAGGGTTAAAACAATATGTTATTCTACTTACTGAACCACCAAACCTTATTTTAAAAGATTGGATGCATGATTACCATATATTCCTTTCAAAACAGTGGAGAAGTTATCCTGTACACGGGGTAACTTCGCCATCGAATATTTGGGAAACAGAAATGCTGTTTTACCCCACAGTTAGTTCAACTTCGCCATAAAACCCGCTTTTTAAAAAAATAGATAGTATCAAACAAATATGGATCAATTAAGAAACTAGAATTATTTCAAACGGTTTATAATTATTCAGTTCACTTTTATCCCTGCAATAACAGTGTCGAAAGTTTTTTTCGAAATTGAACATTTCAACAAATTACAACAAACTTTAACGTTATGTCTCAGTTTTCTTCACTGCTTGAGTCAGCCTCTCCAACACACATGTCACAAACGAAAGTACATCATACTTGTAGCACTAACCACAGAATCACATGCAACATTCAGTACACTGAACCAGTCTGGTCCTTCGTATGTTGTGAATGTTCTTCTGCACTTTTTGCATTGTTCAGTTTCGTCGTAATTTTGACAAGTTGAAGCTGACGTGATGGAGTTATTGATCTGTTCAGCTGATTTGTTCTTTAAAGCTACTTAGTGGAATCAGACTGGACACTTGTAGTTGGCTGATCAACATTTGCGGAATTGCTGTCGGGAGGAGGAGGGTGGGGGTGGGGGTGGTGGTGGATGGGGGGCAGGTTTGACTTTTTGTCTCTCTTTGCTTTATCAGCGATTCCCCAACCTCTATTTCGTCCCCTGAGTTCCAATGTGTTCTATGTGCCCACTGGCACATAGAACACATTGAAACACAGGGGACGATTTGTCTTCAGAAGAAATCTAATTCAATACAGCATGTGGCTCACTTGATTCTTTTTGAAGCATTGTAAGAACACTGTGACAAATCAAGTGAAACAGTCGGGTGGCGTAGTTACCTCGCGGTGACGAATTTCTCTCGTTTTACGGTACTCCTGTTCGGAAAACGGAACGACGACTTCGATAAACCGAACCGATCACAGATTCAAGTCGGAATTCCGGAAAATTTTTATCAACTGATTGGAAAGGTTGGAGACTTTGATCGAAAATTGGCAAATCCTTTTGGCTCTGACAGAAGAAAGTATGACAAGCGCAAATTAAATTAATATTATTGAATTTCCAACTTTCGGAATTAACATCACCGGATTTCCAATTTTGTGGGTTGTGGGGTATAGAACACGAAACGCATATGTAATCAACTCAAAGAGTTGAAAGCAGGCACCACTGGTTCCTGGAGGTCTGCTACCGTATTCGTACCAGAACTGATAATGCAATAATATTTCCGGAGAGCAACTTGTGGCCAAACGTGCTTCACATATCCACTGATGTTGACGGGAAATCCTATGTAATTTACAATGTAAACAAAACCGACAGTTTTGGAATTTACTCCCATGCAGCTCTGTCGCTGTGTTTTGGAGAATTTTGATGCCCTAGCTTTGTTCTTAAAGATGTGAAGCGCATTTGGCCACAAGTTGTTCTCGTGAAATATTATTTTATTATCAGTTCTGGTACGAATACGGTAGCAGACTTCCAGGAACCAGTGGTGCCTGCTGTCAATTCTCTGAGTTGATTACATATGTGCTTCCGTGTTCTATACGTCTCAACCTTCATTTTGATGCATAATTTAATTTAATTTAAGGAATCTCAGAGGTGGGAATTTCAAAAGAAACAAAATCTCTTACTTATATAGCACCTTAATGGTTCCATTTAACTTTGAAAAGAGGTGGGTTTTTTTTTATCTTTGTGACCTTGCGACAGATAATACCTCTCTTCCCCTAGTGCCAGTCAGCACGGTTAATTTCTAACGTCTGGAGAACAGAGCGTGATGGTTACAGTTTGGATGTGTGTTTAGATCAATAAGATGGAAATAGAATGAAAATGTCCACTTCTGAGATTACTTTTTGATACAACTGATAAAGTTGAAGGACTTTTGTCCAGAAAGAAGGGGAAAAACGTAAGTTACTTGCTAATTCAATTTTTTTATTAATTTGTGTGTATTTAATCAGACAATTTTTATCTATTTTGTTCCCACATAATAGTATATATTATAACGTTGGAACAAAATTGAGAAAAACGTCTAATATGAAGACACAAAAGTTAACAGGGTTCTATTGTGGTGGACGGTTTGGGTCTCTAACGCTGCGGCGACAATTCCAAGAAGATGTCAAAAATTATCGCGTGCGATTTAAAGCGTGAAAAATCACGGGAGACAACTCGAAATTCTGGCCCTTACTGCAGGAGTTGAAATAGTTCAATATGAATGACTGAGAGGGAGAAATTTCTTTTCATTATGCAAAACAAAGAACCGGAATTATGTTATATTATCTGCAACATGGTCCGAGCATTTTCCAAACATAGATCAAATTTGCCCAACATCAGCTGATATAGCAATAATGGGATTACGACAACAGTAACGGAATTTGGAGTAAAAAAGAAAACAAAACTATTGTCTATTTCTTCAGCTTTTACTTATTGATATCCAGAATGATTGTTGCTTTTGTTTTTTATTCATTTCATCGGCCTTGTGTTGACGTGCTAAGTCATTAAACTATTCTACTCTGTTCTATTCCAATAAAAAAAACGTGAAAAGTTTCCAGTCTCTCGATTTCGTAGTAATATTGGAAGACACTACAATGCAATAGAAACGTCCAATAAGGGGGTTCTATTCCAGTGAAGGATTCCTTGAGAATCAAAACATTGTTTTTGGTTGGGGGAAAGATGTCTGTATCGTAATTCGGACCCACCAGACCCGTCTGTGAATTTTTTAAAGTCTTTTCAAGAAAAATAGATCAAACCATCTGGAAGTTGGATAATTAATGGATTCGAGCGAAATGATTCGATTCGAAGGGCTCCTGGTTTAACCCTTTACCCAGAAGATTTTAAAATTTATTATTTTAAATATCTATTTTTTTTTATTTTTTTTCAAAAAATTTCAACAAAACTGTATCATGTGACCCCTCTTTGGAATGAGCTCGTCGAACACGTTCCAAAGAGGGGTCACATGATATGGTTTTGTTGAAATTTTTTGAAAAATAATATTTTTTCAGCTGCTGAATTTGCATATTAACGCGGGCGGATGCGGGTGAAGGGTAAAAAAAAAAATAAGTTGGAAGCGATTCTTTGTGTTAAGTTATTAAATGTGAATTTAACTGAATTATTCTAATCATAAATGTAACAAAAGATTATGAAATTGTAATGCGTTTTACAGCAGTAAAAGGTAATTGTCGTAAAGAGATGATATTGTCAGATTGTCACTTGTCATCTGATGCCGATTTTGACGTTTCATAAAGTGAAGGGTTAAGTCGTTTATCTGTATTTTCAGCAAGCTATGGATGAATATAATAGCACTGATTATTATGGGCATAGCTGCCAGTATGTCCATTGTGACAACATTTGATATGTACCTAGAAATTGCCGAGTAAGTACACGTAAAAGCTATTCATTAACACATTACCTGACATGTCCAGAAAACTGAACTTTTATGTCTTTTTCCAAACTCTTTAACCCTTTACCCAACCCAGCAACCAATAGGGCCCAGCACTATTCACAAAAGCACCATTCAATTTACATTTTTTTTGTCGTTTTTTGTCTCAAAAACAGAGCTTATGACCCCCATTAGAACGATCTCGATGAACTCGTTCCATTGAGATGTCATAAGCTATGTTTTGACACAAAAAAGAAGTTATTCAAGAATTTTGTTTACAAGTGTCGTACGCATTTCGTTGTAGGTAAAGGGTTAAAATGTTCGTATTTTTTACTTTCAAGACACAGCTTTTGGCTCCTCGTTGGAACTTGTTTCAAAGAAAGTTCATAAGCTATGTTGTGGAAACAAAAATTGAAAAAAAGTTTAATTCCAGTTTTTATGAATGACGCTCTGTCGATTTGGCCAATATAATTTGTGAATGATTAAAATGCAATTTTTTATCAAAATTGCAATGTGTGTGTAATGTAGAGTCTGGTGGACGTTGTTAAACAGTTATTGACTTCCTGTGAAATCAACAGGGTCGTCGTATGAACAGGATAGATCAGAGATATACAGCCCGCACCTGCCCACACACCAACACGAACCCTTTACTTTCTCACAACCAACTTTTTGAGGATAATTTTTCAGTGTAAATAGAATGCACTATACATCGCAATAAATCGTCAGTAAAGAATCGCAGGCACCCACGAGAAGAGGACGGCAGCGTAGAATCGCCACACTGACTTCACATATTTTCTTGTTAAAACAATTTAATATCTTGTAAAAACAGTTTATTTATCTAAAACAATTTAGTTATCTTGTTAAAACAATTTAATATCTTGTTAAAACAATTTATTTTTCTTGTTAAAACAAGCCTTCGCTGTGTGACATTGGCGATCTGCTTCACAGAGCTTGGCCAAGAGACCTCTAAACCTACCCCAATGGACCCAACATCTCACCACATCAATGACCCGGCGACCCTATTCCAGAAACCCTAGCCTTCCTACTTCTGTCAGTGACCCGGGAACCCTATCCCCTGCGGTTCAACTAAGGACGACACATTTGCTCTTCCCCTTTTTCCCGAAACCCTAGCCTCCCCACCCCAAGCTCGAAGATTCGTTCGACGGATCAGTCTTTGATGATCGGTTGGGGTCGATGTTGATCACTGATCATTAAGTGCATGGTGAACAGTGATCAGGGGACACTCAATGATCACTTAGTGATCACTAAACCCCAGATGAGTAGAAGAGTCGTTCGAGGATTCAATCCCTTGAGCAGCTCCTCGATGGCTCATTTGCGCGGTAGGTAAGAGTCCATCGAGAAACTCCTTAAAGGACTGCTCATTGGATTCTGCCGTTCGAGTCGACAGAGCAGCACAGAGTCGATCAAGGAGAAGAAGGGTTGAAAGCCTGCAAACGGGCATAAACTGCTCCAAGTGATGTGCTCTTCTGCTCTACCGGAGTACTCCCACCGAATCGAACAACTCCATGGACACGTGATCTACCCACAGGAGTATAGTGCTTCTTTGGTAAAAAAGAAACAGACTGGAGCTCTCGAAAAGCCTTCGAAAGGGGAATTCATCTCTACTGAAGAAAAATCTGCTCTTGTTGTGTTCCCGAACATTCAACATACTCCAGAACAATAGAACACACCCTCAGGATACACCCATACCCACATGAAGTCCATCCGGTATCATTGGAACCACGTGTCACCCCTAGCAACCAAGAGGACGCGCCCATAGAACTAGAATACTATACTACAGTGCGTCACCCTAGAAACAGGTGCTGCGCATGCGCAGTGAGACCATGTGCCACCATGGAGATGACATAACAAGATGGTCATCCTGTATCATTGGAAACACGTGTCACCCCTAGCAACCAAGAGGACGCGCCCAATGAACTAGAGTGCTATACTACAGTGCGTCTCCCTAGAAACAGGTGCTGCACATGCGCAGTGGGACCATATGCCACCATGGGGGTGACGTGACAAGATGGCCACTCACGCGCGCTACCAAGGTAACTACCACAAGTCCCCTTCCGGTCACGTGATTGATGAGTTCAGATGAGAACCTGCATGAGAACGTGCTAAACGGGAAAGAAGTGACCCTGACATACTACTTAACTCAGTCATTTGCGTGCAGATTTTAATATCCCTTGGTGTGGTGAGAGACTAGCGTGGGGTAGAAGAATCCGCATATAATGGTTCTGTCCATGCATAAAGACCAGAGCTATTGCCCCTGTAATGTTGCGCTTATGACACCTTCCATGTGAACATTTTGCATTATAACTCTGGCATCGGTTGTTGAGTTTTGTGTCCTTTGGTGTAGTGATAGATCAGTCTGGGGAAATGTTTTTCGCATATTGCGGAAGGGCGCATATGCAATACTTCTTGTTATGTTATATTCAACATTACTCGGACTTGTCGGCACTATCACATAAGTAGTATAGAATGTGGTTTTAAGCCCCTCTTTTAAGGATCTCATCAATGGATCACATGTGACGTCAGATTCAAATCACCCAGTTACGTCATGTGTCGCAGTCATAGTAACCCTGGGTATGGTCATGTTCTGACATTATTATTGCGATACGCGGTATCAGTGTACATGCGAACAGTGTGTTTGTAGTGTTTCTGTGGTAAATTTTGTATACTGCAGACAGCCATCTTGGTTTCTTTGCAAGTGGTTGGTATGTCAAACAAAGTCATCTAATAGGGCGAGGTGTGTTCGGTCCAATAGGAGTAAATTTATACTAACTTTTAACAAGATGTTAAATTGCTTTAACAAGATAAATAAATTGTTTTAATAAGATATTAAATTGTTTGAACAGGATAAATAAATTGTTTTAACAAGATAAATAAATTGTTTTAACAAGATAAATAAATTGTTTTAACAAGATATTAAATTGTTTTAACAAAAAAATAAGTGAAGCCACTGTGGCGGTTCTGCATTGCCGTACTATCACAAAAGTAGAATAGAATGTGGTTTTAAGCCCCCTTTTTAAGGGTCTGATCAACTGTTTTAACAAGTTATTAAATTGTTTTAACAAGATAAATAAATTGTTTTAACAAGATATTAAATTATTTTAACAAGATAATAAGTGAAGTCAATGTGAAGGTTCTTCGCTGCCGTACAAGAGAAAGGTGGCACCACATTACAAATATACTGTTTTGACAACATTTATAAATCAGATAGTTGGTTCCATTTAACCCTTAAGCCCCCATATAGCCCCAAACCGCCACTTTTATATTGCATTGAAGCAGGTGCTCCCTTGTGTAATATTTTTTATTACTCTTGTGTGTAGACTGAATTTTCCCTGGCAGTGGTTCTACATCACTGCTGGCTGCCTGTATAGGCAGCCAGCAGTGATGTAGAACCACTGCCAAGTCATCAATAACTATATAAGCAGAAAAAGGCCATAAATACTTTAAAATCAATCTGAGGACTTAAGGGTTAACTTTGTGAAAAGGTTTGTATTTCGCTTTTTGTTATTTTGTATTTGGAGTTAATGTTTTTTATCAAAAAAAGAATTGGGTTTTAATAAAAGGAAATTGGAAAGGGGTATTTTGTCTTGTCAAGTTTGAGCAAACTACGCCATAATTCCAGAGAAACTAAACGATTAGTGAATAGTAGTGCATAGTAATTTACCAGGAGTTACAGATCTATTGACATCCTTGGATTGGGGCGGTTCCAGCAGCCCTGCATGGCAACTTATTAGGGTTAAAAAACCGTGAAAACATATTTCTTGGCTGTTTAGTATCTACACATATGCATGTAATTTGTTCAAGACATGGATTTTAATGTTGGCTGAATTAGATTTCTATTGAGTTGGCCAGAGAAACCATGGATAGTTCAATTAGGAATTTTACTGCCTATTTCACATTAGAGATGGGGAAGCAATTCCACCCTCCAATGATTCGGATTAAATCCTGAAAGAATGAGAATCGCCGGAAGACACCTCTTTCATCAGACAGACTTTTTTCAAGCGGCAATAACTATAATATTAATAGTGGAAGCTGGCAATACACTGTAAAATCAGTTGGTTTAAAAATCAACCCAAATTAACTGATTTGAGTGAATATAAACCCAAATGGGTTCAAATTCACGCAACCCAGTTGATTTGATTCGATTTTTAACCCAACTGATTTTAGAGTGTAGAGTCATAAGAATTTACTATACGATTCCCTATACCCAGATGATCCACTCTAGATCCAAGATTTATAGGAACAGACTTACAATCGAAGACTTAAAGTCCAAGACTTGAAGGTACAGGGAATTTTGTCCCTATATACCGATAAATTCTGTCTTTTGATTGGTCAGAATGCTTTGGACAAATAGTCATTGCACCGAACATCCAAGGTGTATGAGAGCGTGAAACATCCAGGGTATAAGCGCACAGGAAACACCGGGGGTATATGGTTTAAACGAAAGCTTTCCGCGTTTGCTTGCCTCGACATAAAAATCGAACCAAAAAACCTGAATATAGTCACAAATATCATTAGATTTCCGACAATTCAATCATAAAAATAAAATAAGAGCAAATAATTCGTCCCCTGAGTGCCAATGTGTTCTATGTGCCAGTAGGCACATAGAACACATTGGGACTCAGGGGACGATATGTCAACAAAATACTGTTTACCCGTTTCTTTAAAGACCCAAGGGATGTAACTCTATCTGTTGTCTTCTGCGATTATAAAAGCAAAATAATTATCACGAATTTGGTCCAAGTGAATGTGGAGCTGAGAAATATGTCCACAAATTTATTTCCACTATGTTTGTATTGTGTTTCAAACGGGACAAAAACGTTATCTCCGCCAACATGTATGGTATATGAAGATTTAATACCTGGGTGTCTCATTTAAACGCCTCGCCCGCGGCTCGGTGTTTAAAAACCGACATCGAGGTATAACATCTCCATATACTATACATGTTGGCGAAGATAACTTATAATAACCGAATACTAATAGCCGCAAACTTATAGCGCCAAGGGTTGTCCTATGTGAATTCCTGGAGTAAATTTTGCAGTCAACTGCAAAACAGTAATTGGCCTCTTCGATCTAAGTGTGTGGCTACAATTCGACTCCAATGTTTACGAACAAATTCCAATAGGACTATACGTTTGCATCTATAATTCCCAGTACCTATAGGTCTGGGAGAGCGCAGTGACTCAGTGGCTACGGCATTGGACTTCAAACCAAAAGGCCCACGGTTCGATCCCCGTCAGGGGGTAACTGTGTTGTGTCCTTAGGCAATCATCTTCATCCCGATTGTCCGCGTGGAGGCACGATGGCCTTGTATACTAAGGCGTACTGCATGTCGATGGTGCCCTTGTCTTCAACGAATGCTAATCCTGCTTGAGAGGAGTTAGTACGTTGGGGAATCTAACAGTTTGCTCGCCGTTGTCCGGTGGTTCTCTCCGGGTACTCCGGCTTCCTCCACCCGTAAAACTGTCCAACACGAGGTGACCCCGGCTATCGAAAGTGTCGTTAATCTCAACTAAATAACTAAATAAATAAGCCTTGGGGCTATAAGTTAGCGACTATGTTATCAGCTCCCACTTCTTACATCTGCACATAAAAGGTTTAAGATGAAATATTCCTAAAGCTGTATTAAAATGGTTTTGTCCAATTTTATCACACATAAAAGTCAAGGAATCAAAATGCTAAATCCGATGAACCAAAAGGCACAACTAGACGAGAAAAAATGAAGCAAATATCGAATTTGGAGTCCTATCTAAAGGGTTGTGCTTCTGGGATTCTTTGCTTTCAATTATCTGCACAGTTGGACTAAAGAAGTCTCTCTGCTTTCAAATTATTTTTATGGCTCGAATGATACACTTAATCAGCAAGGTTAACTGCCAAAATGAATATCATGCATGTTCATATCACGTGAAGATGTGATAAACCTTGACATGAGCTGACATTATTGTATGCAAATACTGCATTCCCTTAACAAGAGATTATACAGGTTAGAAAACACCACCAGAAACCGAACTTTGAACCCTTGAAATCCGAGAGAATATGACGTGTGCACTACTGTTGTTATTCACAATATCGAATTATCTCTAAATGTATCTTAAAGACATCTATTAACTCTTCACCGAGCACGACCAGGAGATGAAACTTTAAACAATTTCTTGAATAACTGAAAATTGTCACTCTAAGTGGATTATCAAGTTGAGATCTGTCCTGATTGGCTGGACCAAGACCTGGAATTTCAAAGTTAATTACAATATGTTATTAGAGGTGTAGCATGACATTCGGAGGGAGAATTCCATTTGCATGATGGAGGCTGCTATGTCGGTTGTCTGGGGGCACGCGATTACTATTCGGTTGAAAGTCCCAAAACAGTATCAAACATTTCCTAAAGTATGTTCGATTTTTGGGAGAATATCGATTTACCGGAAACGTCCGGCAACTAACAAAATGCCCCTAAATTAACCACACAGTCAGTTTAGCGGGCTCGGATTCTTCTTTTCTGGCTTATTTTATCATTGTGCAGTCTAATTTTGGCTATCCATGACTACTCTTCCACTTAATGAATGAACCAAATGAGTGGCAATAACTCACTTTATCAGGATCAAACAACCAATCAGTTTGTTCCCTTCACCTTAGCACTGCACATAAGTTACCAGTTGAATCAGTTGACCAAGTAGATGTGAGTGTAAACTGTGTATACTGAGACTGTCCATACAACACAACACCTACAACATACGATCACATGCCAGTCATGACAATATATCGCTGCATGCTAGTGAACAGTCTGCCCACATCACATGCTGCAAATGAGCACACCCAGATGTGCCAATAGGTGTCTGCGTGTTAATGCACAATGTGCGCACCGCCTGCTACAGAGCAATATCTGTCCTATGGTCAGCTTTCTTCCAAGAATAACAAGGGTCTTCTACTATTACTGCTGGACGCTATACTATTACTATGGCTAGCCCAATTACAGCACTGCTACTCGGGCAGTGCCCCTTGTTCACATATATTTATCCAGGAACAATACAATATTCGCCCCATGTTCACATTTTTTGTCCAGGAACACTAAAATATTTTCTAATATTTTGAATATTAAGTATAGAATATACCCTAAGAAGTTTGGTGTACCAAATGTTCACCACTCGTGGTGTTAACCGCGAGCCTTTAGCGCGCGGTTAACGCCACTTCACCACGAGTGGTATACATTTGGTGCACCAAGCTACTTTGAGTATATTTTATATATACCATGATCGTCAGATTATTAAGAGTCGCTGTTACTTTTCCTCGACTTTACTGAGCAGCAGACGTACATTCGCGCGAATCCTGTTTTTGTTTAATGAGCACCGGTGGGCGGTACTTCCGCTATCGGTTTTATCGCCGAAACGAAATGGAAAAAGAAACTGAGACTTTTTCGTTTTAATAACATAATAACATACTATTTCGAGTTATGAATGCTTTATTAACATGAGACAATGCATGTTTATTAATTTGTGGCATCTTATGGGGTAAACTCATTTAAAAACGTAAAAAATAATTGCCACTTTCATTTCACTCTTCGCGAGGCGACGTGCGATAAATTTAGACAAGTTTGCATTCAGATTGACGTCACCAACGGTAAACTTGGATGTAGTTCTACTGTAGGTGCAAATTTTTACTACTGAAATCCCATTGCTGGCGTGTTCACCACGGTTGGTGTGTAAAGCTAAAATTTATGTCATAAGCTTTTCATATATAGTAGAACAGGTAATCATGGCATAAACTAGTGTATGCTTCAATTAATATAGCCCGCTACAGACATACTGATGTTACAGTTACTTATTATTCTTATGTCTATATCATATTTCTTATGTCTTCAGGTCGTTGGGATTTGAAGAAAATATTACGACGTACAGCATGGTAACTGGTCTATTCGGGTCTGTTTATGCTCTTGGGTAAGTTAGTTGAGATATCTCAAGTGCCGAATTCAGGTGGAGAGGACCCGACGCACGTCACCGCTAGAATTTCCTACTTTTTCTAAGTACACATCAAGCTCTCAAGCCATCACTCAAATTATGGAAGGAATTCGATGCTATTATGACCCGCTTGCTTAACCACTGTTCGTGGAGTTTGCGCGCAGAATAATGTTGATTTAATGTAGCGTCCATTCAGTTACAGAGATACACATATATTCTTTTGTGCTACAACTATAAATATGCCGATCAGTATTATTAAATCCGTCTTGAAAACGTCAAAATATTAACACAATTGGTGGAACAACTAACCGGTTCTGGGCACCAAAAACGATAGAAATTCAATTGTCTTTTCTGAAATATATTGAAAATGTTTTGGCCTGTCCCTGAATGCTATGCTTGCCACCTCCCACCCTCTACCAACGAAAAGCTATCGGCACCGCTGCCCTTGGAAAGGAATACCATAATACACCACACATTGACCATAAATACCCTGGTATACCAGGCTAATAGCCTGGTATAACAGGGTGTTTGAGGGCAAGATATTGTGCACCATGTTGCTTACTATGAGGGACTCGCAGTACCCTCACGCTTGAGACTTTAGCTTTTATCCCCCCCCCCACCCACTATTTTGTGATTAACTCTTACAACCCCCTTCCCACAAATCCTGCATCTGCCCCTCAAGTGTGAAATAGCCGCAGAGAAGGCTCAGAACGCTCCCCAACACACACGTTTTAAATTAAAACGTTTTAGCGTTATCCCGTTGGTTGTATGCTGATAACAAAATACACTGAATGTGTTCACCAGCTATACTAATCAGCTGTTGTGAAACTCTTTATGGCATGCTCAAAAATTGTCGTACTCATGAAACATGCAACTGTCGGAAAGCAGTGTGAGCAAAGGACAGAAACAAAGTTACGATGGCCAATATTTGGGAGTGAAAGAGGACTTCGGATATTTGGAGGTTTGAGTTTAATTTTGCATATGAAGTCAAGCGGGGATCCCCACACCCTTTGGGATTCCTGGTTACGCCCTTGCCAGAGTCTTCCATTGATATGCAATTGTACACAGAAAGTAGGCTGCTTCTGAAACAAAGTGTTTGGAGTTTTTTTGACCGACGGAAACTTCATATTCATGAAGTATAAAAGGCACAAGGGCCCTGCCAGATAATGGAGCACTCGGTTCTTCTTACACAGAAATAAATATTCCTCGAGCGGACATCCATCCAAAGGTGATTTGGTACTATTCTCCATTTATATCTATCATGTTTGTAAGTAAATCCAGAAGCATGCATGATGGGTATTTCTAAAGAATAATTCACCCTGCTTCTGTTGTGCTCTACAATGCTTTTAACCCTTTTACTGCCACGCCCACTTTAGCCATATATGAAGGACCTCTATTTACGCCTGTATGCGAGGAAGTTTAACCCTTTACCCAACGTAACCGTCAAAACCGGCCAGCGCTATTCTCAAAAATCGCCAATTAATTATCACTATATTTTCATTTTTTGTCTCAAAACCATAGGTTATGACCCCTCTTTGGAACGAGCTCGTCGAGCTCGTTCCAATGAGGGGTCATAACCTATGTTTTTGAGACAAAAAACGAAAAATATTAGTTATTCAAGAATTATATTTGCAAGTGTCGTCTGCTTTTCATGTTAGGTAAAGGGTTAATAGAATTTATGTACACACTTGAAGCTCTATCAGCTGATTAATTGTTGGAAAGGGCTCAGATGGTAGGTTGGATCTGTGCATACCAGAACGTACATATAATCACCATAAAATAGGTTACAATAGTCGCTTTCGGCAGCGTGAGTGTTAACATCAAATTATGTCTGACAGTTGTGTCGCTAAAGACGTGTGCAGATATGAGGCAGGGCCCTGTGAAGCCTCGAGGATTCGATTCGATGTTGTCCTGAAGATTAGATTCGATTCGATCCTCAAGGATTCGAGATTTTCGAATCCCAGGCATGGATGTATAAACGGATCACGAACAAGTAGCATACACGTCGTATCTACGTCGCAGAATGATGGGTGCGCTTGCAGAATAATAGGTGCCTAAACGCTATGCGCGACAACTGAAATTGTTATCAAATCTTAACTTGGTAACTCCCGTGCATAAACACCCAAGAAGTCGGCAACTTGATGTGTGTCGCACGAGCACGTAGGCAGCTGTTCTACTAGCGCATACATTAATTTGCTAAGTATAGTTACACACAGCAAATCGTCCCTTGAGTGCGTCAAGGCCCATCTGCAGATACTAAAACATTGCAGATGACGCCTTGATGCACTCAAAGGGACCAAAGTATGTATAATCAAAAAACAAAAACAAAACGAGCATTGGTAGATTGTTTCCGGAAAACGTTAAACTCTCTTCATCTTCCCTTCGTCATCTCTTCCTATCAATAGTCAGAACTAACATCTTATTTATCGCCGTTCATGATTATGTTACCAGTTCTTCGTTTCTGTCAACAAGGTGAGATAAAAATAAAAAAAAATTATGAAGGGGAAGCCGCTGGACAGGGCCGTGAAAACTGGGGAGAACAAAGAAAGAAATAAAGAAAGAAAGAAATAAAGAAGGAAAGAGAGAGAGAGAGATAGGGGGGAGGGGTTGTAGGCCAGCATCATCTTTACCAACCCATCTTTGCAGTCGTATTGCGAATTAGCATGAATGAGATGTCGAAACTCTTTATTTTTAAGATGTGTCCAAAGATTCACTCGTTTGATTTGTCTATACTGGCCTCTAAAGTCTAAAATTGCACTTTTTGGCCCCATGTTTAACACGGTTTCCTATCGGGCCGAAACATTGCTACGGTCCTGTGCGGTAATTTATTAAATATAGAGAAAAATGTGCATTTCTCTCAATGTGGAAGTGTTTGCCCCAAACATAGCGTTGTGAAATGTATTTCCACGCTACTGGGGTGCATGGGCAACCACTGATATATAGCAGGGTGTGGGTGTCCTTGTGTAACCGTACCACCCCACACCCCCACCCCCGCCAAGTTCGAAATGCGTCCTACAACACTGCTTCTGGAGGTGCTAAAATTGACATTTCATACACTCGAGGGAAGGATTTCGAAAGTGTATGTTATTTTCTCCATACAAATATATTTTATACAAGCAGTATTAAGTAGTTTGTTGATTAGGTTCTCTATCTGTGGCTGTGATAACACAATATAAAGAGATAGAAATAACTTGTATGAAAATCCCAGGAATAAATTAGGCCACACTCTAGGCCTACATCTATTTTGAGCTGAGGTAGGCATAGCGAAGAAGTTCAAATTAATGGCTGTAACAAACCGTTGCAGCTAGTTCCAAGCAGCTATATCGCGGTGTCTATTTTGTAAGTGGTCCCTGTATTCCTACGCCTCACCTCAAAGCCATCTGTTCTCGAGCTCATAAAATATCAAATGTTAAAAAAATATAGCGTGAATATGCCCCCCCCCCCCCCCCCCCCCAATTGCTCACGTGGAGGCACGGTGACGTGTACTAAGGCGTACTGCACGTCGATGGTGCACCTGTCTTCAACCAATGCTAACCCTGCTTGTGTGGAGTTGGTATGTTGGGGAGCTGACAGTTGCTCGCCGTTGCTCGGTGGTTCTCTCCGGGTACTCCGGCTTCCTCCACCCGTAAAACTGTCACGGTCATGGTTAGCCATTGTGCAGAAACATGTGACCTTAAACACCAATAAATAAATAAATAAATATAGCGTGAATATCCCATTTGTAACATTCAAATTAGACCACGTGCATGATACAGGTCCCCTTACGCTGTAAAAAATAGAAAAAGAACATCTGCAGGCAAAGGTTTATAACATTTAAAGCTATTCAAGGCCACTTCTCGGCATATTTCAGTATTTTTCAAGGCAATACAAAAGCCACATTCAAGGATTTCCAAACCTGCATTGACTGGGACCTCCCCCCCCCCCGTCATTACCCCCTCATCCCACCTTCCCTTAAAGGGAAGTGGGAGAAGGGGTAATGACTAGGGCTGCACGGTATATCGATAAACCGATACACACCGGTATTCAAACCAATATCGATTGAATACCGGTGCAATTATAAAAATATCGGTTTATCGTCATTATTTATTTACCCACAATTTGATTTTCAAGATGTCTTTAGCTTTTTTTTAACTGTAGCCCCGAATGAATAATATTATCCCTTTATCCAAGGAATCGTCCGCTTGTGCCCTCGTAATATACAAATTCAGCAGCTGAAAAAATAATTTAAAAAAATTTCAACAAAACTATATCGTGTGACCCCTCATTGGAACGAGCTCGTTGGGCTCGTTCCAATGAGGAGTCACATGTTACAGTTTTGTTGAAATCTTTGGGGAAAATCTGATAAACTAATTTTGAAAATAATAAATTTTGATATCGTCTGCGTTGGGTAAAGGTTTTTTGAACCGCGTCATCAAGGCATGCTAATTCGTTCCGACTGTGATGCCGCGAGTGTCGATTGTGGTACTTGTGTTCACATATCTAACAGTTTTCGATATACCGGTATGCCGCGGTATTTTTTTGAATACCGATACCGGTATTCAGTTTTGAATATCGTGCAGCCCTAGTAATGACTGGAGTGTTCTACTTAGGTCCACAAACACTGGCATATGAAAAGATATAGTTATATATACTACATGCTTCATTAGCATTTTTATTTGGTGAATATTTAAGGATTTATAATGCCTTCGGGCATTTTCCAGGATTCCAAGGCCTTAAATGACCGTGGGTCGAATCCAAGGCTGTTTTTAGAATCCAAGGCCTTGTGGGAACAGAGCCACCATTTAACTGGCTAGGACGTTGAATGTTCTTCGTCGTCAACTTATCAAGATCGTACCAAGCTTGTTTCCATCTATAATAACTTATTCAAGTATGATATGCTTTCATCAATAACACAACCAAATTTTAAAATGAAAGTTCAAGAGTTGATTGCACAACATGGTGACGTTTTTTTCGAGGACAGTAACTTAAAAACAAATTAGAAATTCTTCCCATCTGTTCACCTGGAACTTAATTAAGCACCCCCTGAAATGTTTCATGACAGTGAAGTTGCTGTTACTAATTATTATGTTTCAATGGTTGCCATGCCTTGCAGTACATTTCATCTAGTGAAACATGATGCTTCTGGTTGATAGCGTACCCTAAACACATCCCCCCGTCTACGTGAAGCATGGTTCCCACGAATATCACAAAAAACATTATAATCCACAGGCAATATCTGGGTATAAAACAAGAAAAGTTTTCACTTCTTTTATCAATAAATGTTGACAAGGCAAGCAGGACACTGTCAGGGGCACTAAGCTGGCAAAGCGTTTGTATGCATGCAACGGGCATGTCTTTCAAAGCTATTGGAAGGCAACTTGGCTATAGTCAATCTGCCATCAGCAGACTTGTCCGAAAACATCAAACAAACTAACGATGTTAAGGACCGACTAAGGCCTGTATATATTCTCATAAGTATACTCTATATAGATATTTATATACAGTACATCATTTTAATGCTTATTTAAATAATATGTCAAGTTGTGAGTAGAATTTTGCAGGATACCCGCAAAATGGATGTAGGGCTATGTACTGCGGCATAGTGCCTACCGTATCAGGGTCAGGCTGTCAGTTGTAGAGGGGTGAAAGATAGAAGTGCCGGATGGGGCCCCGAGGTCGAAGTACCTAAAATCCCAGGGGTCCGGCCATGGGTTAATGTGGCACTGATTGGTCAGACGCGAGTAGGTTCCTGCTTCACGGCACAGATGGCCGCATGAGAGTGTGGAGGCATAGAAATATTGCTTACGTGCCCCAAAACATCAGACCTTTTTGTTCCTTATGGTGGAGGATCAGTAATGATCTGTGGATGCCTCTCTCATGATTGTAAACTTGATATGGTGACTCTACGTTGGAATCTCAATGGTCATCAGTACATCCGGGACAATCTCAATCCGGTTGTCGTGCCTGATTTTGACAACCACCCGTTGGCTACTCGCCCTGTATTCATGGACGACAATACAAGGCCACATCGTTCCAATGCTGTGAGAGCATTCCTTCAGAACAACGCTATCACAACACTACCTTGGCCTGCAATGAGCCCCGATTTGATCCCTTAGAACACATCTAGGATGCAAGCAAGGGATCAGCCTTTCCAGAATTTGCCCGACTTGGAAACTGCACTGCATAAGGAGTGGCAGCAGTTGCCTCTGGACCGTATCAGAAGAATCACTGGTAGCATTAGGAGGAGGGTCAGGCTGTCATCCAGGCACGTGGTGGATACAATCGCTACTGACGTCAGACACTGCTATTGTGTTCAGGAGATCACAAAGCTGCATTTTTTTTGTCAGTAATTACCGGTATTGT
Source organism: Pictodentalium vernedei (assembly GCA_031216915.1). Taxonomy (NCBI): domain Eukaryota; kingdom Metazoa; phylum Mollusca; class Scaphopoda; order Dentaliida; family Dentaliidae; genus Pictodentalium; species Pictodentalium vernedei. The sequence continues at coordinate 189,038,204 of CM062291.1, forward strand.
TTCATCATTAACCGTTCCAGCACCATACTTGTCGAAAGAACATATTTCCATCAAAAACATTTGTGACAGATAAATGTAATTAGCGCCATTAAAATACTGCATATTTTCATCATTGTGTTGTCTTTCGTTTGTCAATAGATCGTTCTTTACGCAAACAGTCACTTTTGGCCATCTAAAAGATAGCATGAAAGTAATGACAGTTTCTATCACTGCGAAAAAAACAGGGGGTGCTTAATTAAATTCCACGTGTATATATACATGTCGCACATCAGCAAAGTATAATTCTTTATGGTTCCAATACTCTAAACTGAAAAAAAGTGTGTGAGGAGATGTGTGAGGAGATGATTCTTCCACATGGCTGGCCTCTTCACAAAAATGCGTCTTTTTTTTTTAAAAAAGTGGATCGAAGGGCACATCATTGAACGATCAACAATGATGTTTTAACCCTTTGTAACCTGGTAGTATTTTCCAAGTCAGTTCAACGGCAGCAGATTTGAAGAGTCCAGATCTATTATTTCAGGGTATACCAAGTAATATCTTAGGGCTGCACGCTGAAAGTATTGATTGGTCTACCCCCACACATTCACCCAGTAGTCATCTTACGTAATACAATTATGATGTAGCAACTTCCTGGGAGGGAAATATGGCCTTTCGGTGTTCAAATGGTTAAAATTTCTCTGAAGAAAACCGAGAAGTGTATGTAGGTGGAGTTGATTTCACAATAACAATGCCCAATTTCATAGTACAGTGGGACCTGTTAATTGAATAACCATTTTGCCAGTGAAAATTATTCAGTTGACAGTCAACAGGTATTTGATCATTCTACTGTTATCCAGAGATAAACTGAACATTTATTCTATTATGTTTTGTTTGACAGAGCTCATGCCTGCATTGGATGTACTCAGACCAAATAGTTCCTTAAACAAGTCAATGTCGGTAATTTCTCGACACAGTACAGATTTCGTTGTTCGAATAAAAGGAGTTTACTCCATAATCTATATGCAATTAACAGGCCAAACTTATACTGAAGGTATGTTAAATGGTTTTGCATTTGGAAGTTACATTCAATTAACAGGGTTGTTCAATTAAGAGATTTTCAATTAACTAGGCCATACTGTATTTCCAAATTGTAAGTGCAGTAACTTTAAAAACATTAAAGCAATCTGCCACATATATACGAAGTGTTGAGCAGCAATCTGTTGGCAATAATTCTTTAAGTTTTCAGCGCTCTAAACTGAAAGGTGTAGGAGCAGTTGATTTCATCGCAAGAGATATTTTTCAAGTTTAACAAGGGCAGCAACTCTCACCACATTACAAAAATTTATTCATCTTGTTGCATTTAGCACATCAGTGAACCGTCATCTACGCCCCCCCCCCCCCCCCCCTTCGCTACGCTCCTGAGGTTCAGTTCTTTTCTGGGCTTACCAGTTCCTTTTTCTTTCCTCTTTGTTTCCAGTGACTTTCTTGGTCCATCATTAGGCGGATGGTTAACAGATACAGTTGGTTTTGAGTGGTGCACAACTGTAGTGGCTATGATATGTTTATTTGTGGTGAGTAGGCCTTTGTAGTTATTTCTTACGCTGAGTTTAGAACAAGCATATGTCAGGAGATGGCAAAACCAGTAACACCGCAAAAAGAGAAGTAGATCTAAATGCTTATGAAAAAAAAAACTACAAGACCTTCTTACAATTTATATCTGTAGCAAATTTCGCGAAAATTTGATCGCATTCGTTCAATTTATTGCCTTCATAGTTATTACCAGACAAACGTCGTATTTCCAACAAAAAAGGGCATAACTCCCACAAAAGTTGACGAAATTTGGTGAATAACGATTCTGACAAGATCTACTCACAATATATACACAGACCGACACACGCATGAGAATGGGCTAATCGATATGGTACGAGTGCTAGCGCGGAAGGATAAAACGAGAGGCCGCAGGACTCGAGTTTTATCCTTCCGCGAGGGCACAACAAGTTCCATATCGATAAACCCATTCACACGCCTGTGTCGTTCTGTGTTTATTACACGCCTTCACGTCTATACAAACAATTATTAGAAGGACACTCAGCAATTCATTTGACAACTATCAACAAAAACAACACATTTTAATGCCAACCAATTTTGCAAGGGGAACTCGTGTTACTATTTCGTCCTCTGAGTTCCAATGTCTTCTATGTGCCTAGGGGCACATAGAAGACATTGGAACTCAGGAGGTGATTTTCAGCTATCGCTAGCGATTCAAACACGATGTTGCAGAAAATTCCAGTGAAATTTCGCTTCTATTTAAAAATAGTCCGTCAACGATTTCCGTTCCGCACAAATGTGCGGAACAGATTGTCCTTTTCCGCATGGTTTAGTGTTGCTGTAGATGTGGATTACATAGGAAAGGCGTGTAATACATGCCAATACAAAGTTTCGTTAATATACGATTACATTTGTTAAAGTTATCGTGTTCACAAAGTCATTATTCGACCAACACCGTACTTCCAACAAAAAGGAGCACGACTCCCACAAAAGTCAAGTAAATTTGGGAAATATCGAACTTAACAGAAATCTTCTTACAATGTATGCCCATAGAAACTTTCATGAAAATCCAGTTATATTTGTTCAAGTCATCGCGTTAACCCTTTACCCAACGTAACGGTCAAAATCGACCATTGCTATTCTCAAAAATCTCCAATTAATTTTCATTATTTTTTCATTTTTTGTCTCAAAAACATAGGTTATGACCTCTCATTGGAATAAGCTCGTCGAGCTCGTTCCAATGAGGGTCATAACCTATGTTTTTGAGACAAAAATGAAAAAAATGAGTTATTCACGAATTTTTTTTGCAAGTGTCGTCTGCTTTTCACGTTAGGTAAAGGGTTAACAATGCCATCATCAGGGTAACACAGATTTTTCTAAAAAAGGGAAATAACTTCAACAAAAGATGACGAAATGTGGTGAATATCAAACTGGAACCGTGATTTGTCGTTAATCGAGCATCTTTGGGATCAATTGAACCGTCGCGTACGACTCCATGATCTTCAGACGTTGGCGATTTAGGTAATGTTCTATGGCAGGAGTGGAACGCAATACCACAGGGTGACATCCATTGACTTATCAGGTCCATGCGCCGTCGATGTCTTGCACCCAAGAGGCAAACGGTGGACATACACGCTATTGACTACATGTGTGAACTTGTCATTTCACCCCATGTCTGAATTCGACCTCCTGACGTGACGCTGGCAACAGTAAGAGCACGAAATTATGTAAATTCATACAGCTAAACTCGAAATATGAATTTACAATAATTTGTTTGGGATTAAAGTCGATAATATTAAAACAAGAGGCCCCAAGGAGCCTTAATCGCTCACCGGCCAAAGTGGTTCAAAGAAGTTTTTGGGTTCACATTCAGTTAGACATGGTTCATCAACACTACAAAGGAATGAAGTCACGAGAGACAAATTTTATGGAACTAGGGACTTGGCTTGAATAAACTTGAATCTTACCCCCCTAAGGATGCAGTATGCCAAAAATTAAAACATTCCGACTGCTGAATCTGAAGAAGAAGATTTTTAAAGAAAAATTCTTCATATTGACTAAGCTATAATTCGGGCTCCCATAGGGAGCCCAAATATGGACCCAGGGACTTGGCTTTAACAAATTTGAATCCCCCCCCCCCCTCTAAGGATGCTACACACCACATATCAAAATGAAGTCACGAGAGACAAATTTTATGGAACTAGGGACTTGGCTTGAATAAACTTGAATCTTACCCCCCTAAGGATGCAGTATGCCAAAAATCAAAACATTCCGACTGCTGAATCTGAAGAAGAAGATTTTTAAAGAAAAATTCCTCATATTGACTAAGCTATAATTCGGGCTCCCATAGGGAGCCCAAATATGGACCCAGGGACTTGGCTTTAACAAATTTGAATCTCCTCCCCCCCCCCCCCCCCTCTAAGGATGCTACACACCACATATCAAAACATTCCGACTGCTGGATCTGAAGAAGAAGAATTTTTTAAGAAAATTCCTCATTTCGAACTAAGTTACAATTCAAGCTCCCACAGTGAGCCCAAATATGGACCTAGGGACATGGCTTGAACAAACCTGAATTTCACCCCCCTAAGGATGCTGCATACCAAATATCAAAACATTCTGACTGCTGGACCTGAAGAAAAAGATTTTTAAAGAAAATTCCTCATTTTGAACTAAGTTATGATTCGGGCTCCCACAGTGAGCCCAAATATGGACCTAGGGATATGGCTTGAACAAACTTGAATCTCACCCCCTCTAAGGATGCTGCATACCAAATATCAAAACATTCCGACTGCTGGATCTGAAGAAGAAGATTTTTAAAGAAAATTCCTCATTTTGAACTAAGTTACAATTCGGACTCCCACAGTGAGCCCAAATATGGACCTAGGGATATGGCTTGAACAAACTTGAATCTCACTCCCCAAAGGATGCTGCATACCCAATATCAAAAGATTCTGCCAGCTGGGTTTTGAGAAGAAGATTTTTAAAGAAATTTGCTTGAAATGCACTAAGTTCAAATTTGGGCTCCTATACTGAGCCCAAATATGAACCCAGGGGGCCGATTTGAACAAACTTGAATCAGATCCACCCCACAATGTTGCATACCAAATATCAAAAGATTCTGCCTGCTGGATCTGGAGAAAAAGATTTTTTAAAGAAATTTGCCTGAAATGCACTAAGTTTGAATTCGGGCTTCTATACTGAGCCCAAATGTGAATCCAGGGGGCCGATGTGAACAAACTTGAATCAGATCCACCCCACAATGTTGCATACCAAATATCAAAAAAGATTCTGCCCGCTGGATCTGGAGAAGATTTTTTAATAAATTTGCCTGAAAATGCACTAAATTCGAATTTGGGCTTCTATAGTGAGCCCAAATATGAATCCAGGGGGGGGGGGGGGGCCGATTTGAACAAACTTGAATCAGATCCACCCCATAATGTTGTATACCAAATATCAAATGATTCTGCCCACTTGTGCGGGAGAAGATTTCTTAGGAATTTCTCTAATATACATAGGGAGCTATCAGAGTTATGCCCCCTATGGAGCCCCAAGTTGGCATGTCCATTTAATTTGAACAAACTTGAATTGGCATATGGTAATGAACATCCATACCAAGTTTCGAGCAAATCGACCTAGCGGTTTCAGGGGAGAAGTCGTTTGAAAAATGTTCACGACGCCGGACGGACGACGACGACGGACGACGGACGGCAAGTGATAAGTTTAGCTCCGTTCGGTGAACTAAAAATTGCTCCTCGAAGTTTATTATACTTTCTTTTTTGACTCAGTATATTTACAACTACAGTGTACGCAATATCGAGCTTCATAAGTACGCATGGTCTCAGTCGGTACGAGATTTCTATAGTATGTTATTTATCGTAATAAAAAAAAAACATCCTCGAAATGCACTTCAAGAAAATCACATCATGTAAAATCGTTATCCTGAGTTAATTCCATCATTTATACTTACAAAATGATGAAACATCGAAAATTGATCATTCCTGCATAAGATCTGATTTAATGTTAGGACAGTGTGAATTGCTCAAAGTTCTCAGCTTGAACATTTGTTTAGCACATATTCATTTCCCAGAAGAATACCAATTAATAATAACCTGATAATTCTATCATAAATGTGTTGGCATTTTAGTTACCAGAATCAGTTTTATGCCCCATTTCATGGCTTCAAAATATTTCTCGGTAGTGAATTTCCAACTATGGGAGGAACCAGAAGGAGTTTTTCCCCTCCCGGTCCCCGGCGCGGCGTAGTGATATATCTACAGCGGCTGCTGAGATGAGTCTTCATTCATAATATTTAGTAAGGAAACATGTCTAACAATAATCGTATAGTTTCTAAAGATTCGGTCAAATGAAATCTCCATTGAAAAACGAAAATGAATATTATGGTGCTTTTAGATTCAGATGGAGGTAATATTTCAGTTGGTCGGAAAAGCTAACCTTTCTGATTTAACTCTTAACCCGCTGAGTACCTTCAAGATATTTTTATCAAATCTGATCATGGCTACTGTGAAGCAGCCATGATTAGATTTGATGAAAAATTCATATAAATTTAACTCATAAAGTCTTTGATGAAAACTCCATTCAGTATACAGAAGGAATATTTGATTAAATATGCTCAAATTATTCTTATTTTAGTGACAAGAGAAATTCTGTACTGACGGGAATTTCTGCCAGCAGCATGCAAGGAGTTAATCAAGATGAATCTAATCATAGAAAACGGGCTATTGTTTGGGTGGGTTGGTTCCAGACCACACCAGTATCGGATTAGTTTAGGAATTTGGCTGATGGCTCGAGAGCCTGGCACTGTATATGTGTAGTTTTGAAATTAAAATATTTCTTGACATTCCACATTTCATAAACCCTATCCCAACACTCCCCAACTCCATTAAAACAACGAATCTGTCCCTGATCTATCTCCAAGACTATGAGTTTTATCTGATTTCAAAAAAATGTTTTCAGAATGCTGTGAGCTGATGACGTCGGTAAAACTGAAATAGCTTTAGTGACGATTTCTAGTTTTATTCCCTTTATTTTCAGACAACACTCACGGCTATAAGTTTCCTTTGTGGACAGAGATGTTGCAAGCGCTGTATTCTGCCATCATTTGCCAGTAACACTCCAAAAGATACCAAGAAATGTGATGAAAAAACATCCTTAATACGCTCAACACCTCATATATTGGACAATAAGGATTATTTGGAATCCTATCCACCACATGAATGACGATTTACTGGGGAGCAATGAAAATCATTTATCGAACGAAGTGATGATAACTATCCACGAGATGAGTGACAATTTACCCAGGATCAGTGGATGGTGTCTCTTGTTTAGGGGACGCGTAAGGATGCTACGCACTACAAGTTTCCAGTACGAAGTGGGTAACAAAGTGCGAAATGCTCAAGTAGTATATCAGGGATGATTAATACCCCATCCGGTGGATCTCATTGTGGATATAGCGTGACGTCATATCACGCGGGCATCTCATTGAAACATGGACCGTTGTTCATATTCGATGTGGAATTCTAACACATCGTATAAGCTATTGTTGCCATATTGTGTTTAGCAGATTTCTGTCCAGTTTTTGTTTGAATGAAAATTCCTTTTCGTGGGGTTTTCTCGTGTAAATAATGTTACCTGTATTTTTATGATGGACATAGTTTTCAAGCTTGTCAATGCTTCATCCGTCCATGAGGAGTGCGTAAAATCCCTCATGGTAAATTGGAGAATAGAGCCAGTAGGTAAAGTAATACATGCATCACCGCTTTTGGAAAAAACGGAGTGCTATCCTCCAGCCTTTTTCAGCATGAACTATATAATACTCTAGTAGATCAAATCAACAAAATATAGATTAACCCTCTACCTAGCACGAATAGAAAACGATAAGTGAAAAAAGTATTGAACAACTAAAAATTTATATTTTTTGCTTAACGAGCTCGTTCTAGTGAGGGGTTTAAGATTTGCTTTTGAGGAAAAAAGTGAAGACAGCAGCAACTTTATCTGTCTCGTGGTACGCATTCGCGAAAATCTGAGTTGTGCGAAGCTCAAAATTTACCGTAGAACTCTATGGAAAAAAAAGTAAATTAGAGATTTAAAAAAAACAATGATTATTTTTGGAATAGCCAGACACCATTCCATGAAGTATACGACAAATACTTTCCAGTGATGTGTGATTTATATCGCTAACATGATGTCTTTTGTACTTCCAATTTTCATTTGAAGCTCAGAACCTTTCTTCCGAGAACTGTGTGTAAAATGTTAAAAAAACAGCTTACTGAGCCTTCTTCAATCCTGAACTATGATGTTTGCGGTCCAAGTAAAAACATAGCCGGACATTCTTTCATAACATGCAAAGATTGAACTTCAGAAATTAAAATGAAAACCAAAAAAAAAATAAGTGTTTTCATGTCTTCCTACTTCCATTTCACTTTGAAAGGAATTTTTTTTTACACCCCCCCCCCCCCACCCCCGACATTTCAGAGTTATATATTGACAATACGCGGATATCGCACTTCTGGACATGTTTCAGTTTAATTAACTGTATAATTCGACAGTAATCGGGAGGAGACAAAACGAAAATATATTCTTGCGGAAGTAAGAATTTATAGATGAGAGTGAATAGCGCCAGGCGCGTAGCCAGGATATCAAAGTTAGGGGTGCAAGGGTAATATTTAGGGGGGCTAGTTCATCGATCTGGACGTTGCGGGTACACCCCTACGTAGGGGGGTAGCCGCTACGTTCAAATCGCCGAACTACTAGGGGGGCATATAGAATAGTGCCCAGCACTAGCACCCCTCTCGCTGGGGGGGGGGGGGGGGGGGGGGGGCAGAAAAAATCTTGAAATTCGAGACAAAAAACGCAATTTCCCTTGACTCTGAGTCTGTTTGTGTTCAAAACTTATAAGTTGTGAAAGGAATCAATAATTAGGCCACATCAACGGGGAGGAGAGGGGAATAAAATTTGCCCCCCCCCACCTCCACCATGGCTACGCCACTGAATAGCGCTAGGCGATGAACGTTATTACGTTAGGTTAACCCTCACACTAATGTCAAAATTTCAAATTACAATTTCCCCGTAATACATTACAAATAGAAGTTAACCAATGCAGTCTTGCTCCGTCAAAAAAAGATTAAAATGGTCTAATTCCTAGTTACACTGTGGAAAATGCTTGAAATTTCAGCATTCTAACATCAGTGTGCAGAGGGTTATACAAGTGGAAATATATTGGTTCAAATGACATGCAACTGATGCAATCACAGTGCCATACTTTTTCTGGGAAAGTCGTTCTAGTTTTCCAAGATTCATCGTCAGAGACTGGTATGTGGAGTGAATGAAAAATGTGAGAAAAAACATCAGTTTGGTAACTTCAGTTGCGCAACAGGGGGGCAGGTTCCCATGAAAGGGGCAAGTTCGCAAGTAGCCTTTTAGGATCATAGCATATATACCATTGCATTCATATACCGCATACATGCATCTGCGAAAGCGTATAAGGCAGGAGCAATCATAGGAGATTTATTTGTGGGTTTTTTTTTTTTTGGGGGGGGGGGGGGGAGAGGGGGCCGTTCCCAGAAAAAAACTGAATTTGCTTTCAAATGTCTTCTCCTTATGCCTTTTATGACTAAATCTCACTTTGTCTGTACGTCGAAAATGAAGAAGGACGGGTACGATTGCCCAATTTTCACATGAAGTTTCTGTCTATAGATATCAAGCACAGCAGGGATCTAAGTTGGTTCAGTGGACTGGGCGTGTTTCCTTTACAACAAACTGCTGTAAGGGACACCCCCCCCCCCCCCCCCCCATAGTACACTGAGCCAACTTGGCTCCCTCTTGTACTTCATACTTTCCGTCAGATCTCCACGTGAAAGTTGCGCGATCATACTTGCACTTTTTCATTTTTGGCACTAAAAACAAGCCCGCAAAAAAGCATACTGTTATCTGCAAAATGAGGTCCCCAGATGGTTTATTTGGTGATGCTACCCTGCACAACAGGGCAGCATCACTAAATTTACCCTCTGTTAACCTCAATCTGAATCAAGGTCTCAAACCTAAACAGAAAGAGGTACCCATAAACAAGCATTACACTATATTTTTATTAAACAAAGGGCAATAACTCCCATAATTTTCACCGGATATCGCTGGTCATCGAACTTGACGTAGACACTGTTACTATAAAAGACATATACCAACCAGAATTGAAATCCGTTAACTATTGTTCACGTTATACCATAAACAAAGTTCGGACATACGGAAGAACGGACAGACGGAGCTCTACGCTATACCCCTCCCTTGCGGTGGGATAATGACTCAGCAGCTAAAACATTTCATAACTTAATGAGTCAAATTTATTGCCAACGATCGGACGAAGTTCTAGGAAACCTGACTGAAAGATGGCCCGGCCCAAGTTATAAAAATACTTCACGCGGAACATTTTGATGTTTTTTTTAATGTTACTACAGTAGCTTTCTAGTATGAGAGCTGATCTCTATACAACTGGATTGTTGGAATGTTCATTGGTCACATACAGAAAAGTGTCACAGCCGCCGCCCCCGTCTTATGGGGTGGGATATTGCTATAAATAACCATTGCTCCACAACAACAAACATTATAACAAGAGGGCAACGCAAAGCGTGTGCCAATGCCCCCGGCCCACCAAAAAACTGTGAAAACGGGCCATAACTCTGGAAAAAAAATGTGTGGAAGAAACTCACACTACACAGGTATCGTTCCCCATCATGCTCTACCACAACACCAAATATAATTCAAATCGGTGTAGTAGTGGCTGAGATACAAGGGGAAATGTTGGTACGAACGGACGGACGGACGGACGGACGAACGGACGGATGGCAAGACGGACGGACGAACGAAGGTCTCCACCAGATACCCCTTCGACTTCTCAAACCGGGGGCATAATAATAATAACGTTCATTTGTCGCAAAGCATTCGACCCCTGGCCTTCCTCGGTTCAACAAAGTTTCATAAAATGAATTTTACATAGTAATCACCACAGATCGTACTGATAACACACAGGAAGACGTTAATTGTCTATATAAAATTCATTATGTGAAACTTTGTTGAATATAGCACCGAGGAAGGCCAGGGGGCCGAACGCTTTGCGACAAATGAACGTTAATATTATTATTATACAATTATGGACTTTTGATATGATATTGAATACCTAAAAAACTAATATTGACTGAGGCGTTAGCCGAGGTCAATATAAGTTTTTAAGGCTCATATCACATCATATTTACCACACCACAAAAGTCCATAACTGTTTTATTATATACACCATCCTCAAAAAAACATTCTTCTATTTGTCAATTAAAAGTTCAATTATATCAACCAGAAATACTTTTACTTAACAATAAAATAGTTATCATCTGCTGAATAACATAAAAATAAACAATGTAATAGAGATTACGTCGATTGAAATAGAACTTGAGAGTGGATTTTCAAAAACTACATTTAAAAAGTTGATATTCACTGCAAAACCGGTGTACCTGGATTTTTGAGTACCAGTCACGTCTATAAGATCCAGCCAATAGAAATGTGATTATTTATAAAGTATATAATAATGATTTATGACGTATGACGTGCATGCAGTTGTTCAAGGTGAAATTCCATTCTTTAACCCTTCTTTTCTATATAAAAGATGTGCTTTTGGTAACTGTGGTGTCATATGATAACAGAATATGATATCCGTGCTTTGGTCACACAATATTTATAAAACTCATCTACGAATTTCCCGTTTTGCCTCGGCAAAACGGAATATTCTTAAGACTCCTTTGATAAATATCGTGGGACCAAAACACTCATTCCGTATCCTCTATTTGAACTATTCTTTCCTTTAGATGGACAATGCATTGTGATGGAACAACAGACCTTTCTCGAAGGATTTCTATATTTCTCGAAGCCTCGCAATCCCCAATCGCTTTTTAAAGAAGGTACTCTGTTGTCTGTGGAAAATGAGTATGTTAAAGTGCACATTTTTGGTGGCAATACAAATTGAATATTTACAATACATTTTAGTTATTATTGACGAACAACAAGTTCGGAGATTGGAAAGTTAATACCGTGTAACTGTTTTTTTTTGTGCTAGGCGAACGCCATTACGTTTAAGTGAAAGCTGTATAACGCTGTGACTACAGTCACGGTATAACAAGTTTTACGTTAACCCTTTACCCAACGCAACGGCAAAAACGGGTCAGCGCTATTCACAAAAATCGTCAATTAACTGTCATTGTTTTTTTCTCCATTTTTTGTCTCAAAAATATAGGTAATGACCCCTCTTTGCAACGAGCTCGTCAAGCTCGTTCCAATGAGGGGTCATAACCTATGTTTTTGAGACAAAAAATTAAAAAAAATATTTAATCAAGAATTTTTTTGCAAGTGTCGTCTGCTTTTCATGTTAGATAAAGGGTTAACAAACGTCATCGATTGGGAGGAGTCGCGGTGATTGATTTTACAACATCTTGTGTGTGAGTGTGTGGCGGGTGGGGGCGAATTGCGTCGTTTTTCGCTAACGTTCCAGCAAATCAGTTGTCTTGAGATCAGTGAGCATGACAAATTCGTTATATATGTCGTCGGCAGGATACTTTTTATGTCTTAATAAACTTCTGACCGGGTGCATGGGTCCGTGTACTCAACAAAAGACATAATATCGAAAAGTGTAGAAGGGATGTTGGAAAATACTGTCGGGTAAAGATTATAAGCTTATTAACAATGACTTACAGGATTGTCTTGAAGGTGTTAACTAATATTCAGAATGAGCGAAAGTGGTTGCCAATGGTAAATTGCCCAAATATGCTGTATTTCCTTAAACTCTTTCTGGTACCACACACTGGAAATGCTACTTTTAAAGGACCAACTTCCAATCATTTCGATATGTCGCATTTCATCATATTATTATATCCCCCACACCATATAACTTCCAAACTGACAAACGGATACTTTTCGTTCGTTATTGGTATTTTACAAATACTAAGAGATCACATCCTTTTGAACCACTAAACACTATTTAAATGGGGTGCCTTTCGAACATGTTGAAGAAAAGCGCCATATGCAAATGCACTGAAAACTTGTGGAAGCGTTCTTCCTCATTAATAATCTGTTGGACACTCATCAGAATCCAACGAGTACTTGAACGTAGACCAAACCAATCCCATTTTAGTTCTGTGTTGAAAAAATATCAAGTTTGGTCTTTCTCATCATTCGCCAACAGTTGAGATCTCTGAGGTTACCAGATGGAAAACAATCACGAAGAAAAACTTCAGACATCAAGTTCTGAAAAATTTGAAAAATATCCAATCCAGCCCACGAAATATTTTGTGTAAATACGCTACTTGCCAAATGCTGTGCTTATGTATTCGCTGTCACTTCTGGTGTTAACGAAGCGGCATTGTTGGGAACGCTCAAACATTTCTGGACCGCCCTCTAAAATCGGTATTTGCCTCTGACCTCCAACTAACTCCTCACCAAAGTTATATTTCCAGGTTTTTCTCGGGGACAAATCCAGTTGTAGAAAATATATCTGTTGCCATTTCGGGAAAAACACGGTAGAGCACACACCTAAACATCAAGAATTTTTAAACATCACCCAGTTTGTTTATACAGTGGTAGATATATCGTCTAGTGGAAAGTGGGTTGTCGTTCTTGGACTAACTACTACCGGTTCGTGTTTGCGAAGCCGAAGTACCCGGAGAGAAACACAAGCAACGGCGAGCAACTACCTGACTGCCCAACTTACTAACTCCACACGAGCAGGGTTAGCATGATTGAAGACAAGTAAGCCATCAATTTGCTGTACGCATTAGTACACAACGCCTCCGTGCCCCCCACGTAGGCATTAGTGCATTGCCTAAGGTCTCACAGTGGGTATAGGGCCACGATCAAATGGATTAGCCATTGGCAGAACTAATCAGGCCGAACGCGGTTTGCCCCCGATTAGTGGTGATGCTAAGCAAAGATTTCCCGACAGGGAGCGGGTGGGGCTTGTGCTCTTCGACAGGGGGAGCTAGGGTATTCCTTCAACAAGTCCATAATAAAGGAGGCCTACTGCCCCGATGTGAAGGGAGAACATGGTATATTCCGGTGTGAGTTATTTTTCAATCCCGGGTGACGCAGACTCCCTGGATCTGCGAGATTAATTCGGATTCCAAGGTAGGTGAACTAACGAGCAGAAATAATGAATAGAAGAACTGGATTTTTGAGCTATCATGTCAATACTGTTCTCAAAAGAATATGTGATACATGAGTATACCATGGGTAATATGCCCACTCGACTGAATCCGTTAAAATCCGGCACACTTTTCCCAACGTAACGGCTAAAACCGAAGCCAGCGCTATTCTCAAAAATCGCTAATTAATTTTCATTATTTTTTTCATTTTTTGTCTCAAAAACATAGGTTATGACACCTCATTGGAACGAGCTCGACGAGCTCGTTCCAATGAGGGCCATAACATATGTTTTTGAGACAAATAATGAAAAAAAAAAAATTTATTCAAGAATTTAATTTTTTTTGGCAAGTGTCGTCTGCTTTTCGTGTTAGGTAAAGGGTTAATCCTTAGACATATCAAATGTGATTATTTTAAATATTATTTTTTCAAATTTTTCAATATCTTTCAGCAAAACTATATCATGCGCCGCGTCACTGGAACGACCCTGTCGGAAAAAATCCTGGCGCCACCACTGAGTTTATGACTCCTCATTCGAATGAGCTCGTTCCAACGGTCATAGGCTATGCTTTTGAGATAAAAAAAATAGATACAATGATAGAACTATGGCCATACACGTATTGATGAATAACCATCACGAGAGCTACGTACAGAGAGTTACGCCACCCTCATGTGGATGACCGGGCATTCGTGGCCTACCGAAAGTGGAACACCCCGAGAAGTTTTCCCGGAAACATACTTGACCAGACCACTTCAAAAGCCTAGAGTTCGATGAACAATGCTTAAAGTTACCAAAAGTAATATCTTACCTGAACTTCATTCACTTGATAAGTACATTGAGCAGGACTTTCACACACTGAAAGAAACAAAACATCCAGGACTTTCAAATACATTTTGGGGAACTTTCAAGCACTTTGCGGGGATTTCACCTAAAACGAATTTTCATAATCAATGATGTTTCATTACATACCATTTGAAATACGTCTCATTCAAGATGGTTACTGTCAGGCAGGTAGCCACGATTCAAAAGTAGATGGTGCAGTGGGGTGGGGGTGGGATATGAAATAGAGAGGAGGGGTAGTTATGGGGGTTTGGGGCCCTCACCCCGAGAATAATTGTGCATATCTTAGTGATAGCTATTCAGCATGTGTGGGAGTATATATAGGAGACCATTTTGGAACTCTGATATGTGAAACTTGCGTTGGGTCAATGTTTTGGTTTTTTTTGCACCCCCAAATCCAAACTGCCTCCAAAATATTTTTAATTCTACAATCTGCGTGGGGCGTCACCTAATGAAATTACAAATGATTTACCACGTTTGAAGTTCTTTCCAGCCTCGAAATAGCGCCATTTGGAGCATATTTTTCAAATTTAAAAAAGATCCATCGCCCGTAATGTGGATACCTAAGTACGCGCCTGACTATACCACACCCACTCCAAACCCAATTCTGCCAAGAAGCTGCCTATGTCATTGACACAGTAAGCAATGTCAACCGGAATTTAAAAATTCGTCATGTTAGTTCTACTGACACAAATAAAATGATTACATGTAGTGTTGAATTTCAGATTATTTATACTTTGTCAATGCAAATAAAACGTTTTTCTTACCATCATATTTATAACTGGCGTCTATGGGGACATCTCGGTCAACTGCACCTCTCACTCGTTTGAGCTAACTGAATACAGTTCAACGGCGTATTAACCCTTTGAGACTTTAATTATCCTAACGTTCAAATGTCACTGAGAATTCAGTTTCTTCGACGTTTTTGAAAATGCGACGTCAAGT
The DNA here is from genome assembly GCA_031216915.1 of Pictodentalium vernedei. Lineage (NCBI taxonomy): Eukaryota > Metazoa > Mollusca > Scaphopoda > Dentaliida > Dentaliidae > Pictodentalium > Pictodentalium vernedei. The sequence continues at coordinate 189,053,706 of CM062291.1, forward strand.
GTCGGAAAGTACAAATAAGATATTTCACATTAGTGATTATCTGGTTGAGTGCTAGATTATTTCTGGTAGTCTGAATTTGTTATTCAAATTCAAACCTTGTTTTATTACAAATTATTGGAGAGTGCCCACAGGCACTCTCCAATAAATTGTAATAAAACAAATTTCATATATATATAAACAAAATATTATTTGTGTTTGACTGAATATGAAATATAAGCAAGGACAGTTTTGGCTTTTGCTCTGGTATCCTCATTTTTTGAAAGCCCTGATAGTGGCTTCTAGCACTCAACCAGTTAAGAAGTCTTGACAGCGGGATTACATTAGTATTTCAAGATACGATAACATTTGGCTCGACGGGTGTCACTGAGCACTATTTGGGAGGAAATAGGAATTGAGAATAATAATTTAAAAAATCGAAAAATAATAACAAAACAAATGACCACAAAGTATCAACGCGTTGTTTGATTTCGTACGTAACAAGCCGTACAAAAGTATCAACGCGCTGTTTGACTTTGTACGTCATAAGACGTACAACAGTATCAAAGCGTTAAATGCGTTTTATGCACCACGATGGAATAACTTGAACTGTTTATTTGCAATTTCTGTATGCTCGATATGTGAATGGAGTGAACTGTCGAATAAAAATAGAAACTATTTGAAAGCTGGCAGGTACAGAAACGATGGGCGTTAGTCTAACTAACAACTTCCATGGCAAATCATCCGCCGACTTTTCCGCCGAAAACACGCTTAAAATGACAATATGACGCAGTACTTTTGTGTAACCTATTTTTGAAGAGGACAGAATACAATTGTTTTCATTTGATAACGATTTCTACATATGGCTGAATAGGTGCCAAATGTCAGTCCCAGCTGTCAAGTTTCAGCTTCATATCACTGAAAATGTCGAATTGACCCTCGCGCTGCTTTGGTTGAAGGGTTAATAGTTGAAGGGTTAGCGCAATGCCGCACGTAAACTTTGCCCTTTCGATATTAATCCTGATTAAAAATTACACCTAGGTGCCAAATGTCGGCTCGATATCACAGAAAATGCAGGAGTCTATTCTGTTGTAGCCATGAAACATAAAAAAAACGGATGTCACTCTTGATAACTCCCCCTCCCTTCCTGGGTGAAAGATTTCAGTTGGATGTTTCTAAAAATGTTGGAATGCATAAGTAACAAACCGATAAATATAGAATAAACGTATAGTGTTTTCAAGTAAAAAAAAAATATTCTACGAGTAGGATTAAGAATGAAACCGACGAGTTTCTGGCAAGTCGGTTTCATTCTTATTCTACGAATAGAATAATTTTTTTACTTGAAAACACAATACGTTTATTTTGTTTATCCCATAAATCTTTTACAGGGCTGTCGCGACGAAATCGTGCTGTTACTCGTTTCAAAACACAGCGAGAAGTGAGGAGCATATTGGTCGAATTCAATCGACCAGCAATATTGGCAAAAATAAACAAGGCGCAGTAATACATTTCTGTCTAAAAATAATTCCCCTACAAACTTGAGCTAAACTTGCAAAAATACTTTATTAAATGAACAGTGTGTGGTGTTTTCTTCTGGCATTGTGTAATACTTTCAAAAAGGTTTAAAGAAAACAACAATTGAACTATTAATTATGCTACACGAATGCGGTAGAGGTCAGATGTCAACAAGTCCGTCTCTACTACAGGAATAAATTTTTTCAGTGTTAAACCAATGGGGAAAATTTATCACCCTACTAGGTGAATAAAACAAAAAATTATCAAAGGTTTTTATTGTTCGAATAAATGGCCATTTATGGGATAGAGATAGATACATAGATGTGAAGATGCCTATTCGCTCCAATAGTGTGATTATTTCGACCCCTAAGTTCCAATGTGTTCTGTGTGCCAGTAAGCACATAGAACACATTGGAACTCAGGGGACGATCTGTTCATAGAAAGGACACTGGCAAAATTTGTCAAATCGAAAAGCATTCTCAGCCTTCTCTTCATACGCATAATTCACGGGCCCACCTATTCTCAGGAACAGGACATGGAGCAGGAATAGGAACGGGTACCTAATCTCAGGAATGCAGGAACAGAGAAAAGGAGCATTCATCCACGCAAGTGAATAAACTTTATTAAAATGTATGCCCACCATAATGACACACTAATCATATGTTCTTAACCCTCAGGCCTCTCGTCTATATAATTTTTTGAATGTGTCTTTTTCTCATCTTTTTCAATTTTCATTGAATTCACAGGAACAGTTACCGCCGGCGAACGGTTCTCTTTGAAGAAGGAGTAAATTCCAACTGCTCTTTTTCTCTGTTCCTGCATTCCTGAGATTAGATACCCGCTCCTGTTCCTGTTCCATGTCCTATTCCTGAGAATAGGTGGCCCCATAATTCACACCATGTTTTATAACATCATAAGAAAGAATGATTACCAGCAAGAGCGAACCAGAATCTCAGACACCAATCCAGACGAAAGTGTCCCGATTGGAAAAATTATTGGAGGTGTGCATATAAAACCCTCATTCCGCTTACAGTATCAGTGTGCATAACCACCGTGTATAACTTTCAGAATGTTATCCCTTCTTTCTTTTCTGGTCATACTCGACCCTGATATCAACTCTGGGATCCCTCTCTCAGAGAGAGGTCCAACAGTCTGTCATGGTTTCAGTGGAGAATAAAAAGTGAAAATGTTCTTGCGCTTGTCCAACAAATTACTTCATTAATGGTGCGCATTTGTTTTGGTTGCGTACCTGTACTCCGAAGTTCCAATACTGCGCTGCGCCGGTAAACCTTAGGCCCAAGAGTTCAAAGGCCCAATACCTCAAATATTCCAAAGCTCCGAAGGCTCAAAATTCTAATACTCCGTAGGCATAATAATCCGAGTGCACGAGAATCAGTACTTCGAAGGTCTTTTAGATTTTATTTGTTTATTTATTAATTAATTTATTTATTTATGTTTAACACCACATAGCTATATCTAGGCGCGAAAGCGATAGTTGTGTAAAACATGTCGTTTGTCGCCTCTTTAAGACCAGAGGATAAAGGTAACATTTCTATGAACCTATTTGTCAAATTTCTCACTCAGGACTCTATCAAGAAAGATCTGGGGCATCTTAGGCATTTCTTCCCAAATCCAAACACCAACACTTTCTTGGAGCATCATCTGATAATGACCAGTATTGAGTTTAATTAAGATCAGATTTCCATTCTGCACGCTGAGCACCTGGTCCAACATTTTCAAAATGTGGGTACAATTAATGATGGATGACCGCCGGAACCAATACTATAAAACTTTTACAATTGTATTTTCTAGAACTGTATTTTTCATCGTTATGACTTTAAATGGGTTTAAAGCAACCATTAGCATTTTCAAAGATGAGACAATTTGCCAGTTGGCAAATTGCCAGATTCATTTTAGTCAGTTATATTAGTAGGTAGAAAATACAATTCTAGAAAATACAGTTGTAAACGTTTTATAGTATTTGCTCATGTGAGATAGATGAGCATAATCACCATATACCACAAGAAGTAAAACAGTTTGTAAAAAAAACGAGTATTTCTTTTTGATAAAGCTCCGTGAATATGTTAAATATCTTTCTTTCTATACATATAAATATACCGTGCGTGTGTTGTATGAATATTTTCATATAGGGGTGGAGCAAAAAATCAAAGTTTTACAACTCAAAGTAAAGAAATAAACCAAAGACGGGTACAGTTATATCCAATAGTGATCGGATTGCTAATTACACAAGCCTGATCTATTGCGCGTGATATGTAATCCAGTCACGTTTTAGTATTCTTTCTGCATCTATATAACCGCATTTCGTAAAATGAGTTGTGTATTGTCTGTGATGCCGAGGATATAGCCTTGTAGATGTTTCCGTTGTGTGAGTATGATAAATTCCTTTGTTCTGTTTGGCATTGCCTGGGATTTAACCCTTTGCATGCTACAAGTCAGAGTTTCATACCAGGACCACGAATCTCTTACCGTTATAGTATAATATGGGTATTTTAACCAGATTTTCCTCCGTAAACTGGATCAACTTTTCCACTAGTGATTTTTTTCGTTGTTTCTGGGTTTTTCATCAAATTTAGTAAAGCAGTCATGACCAGATGTAATGAAAAATATATTTAAAGTATTGTGGTTTCAATTACACTTTTAGCACTCAGCAGCCAAGACCTGATCGTGTCGAAAGCTCAGGAGTTAAAACAGTGACGGCGAGTGTCCGCAAGAAATCCGCAGTTCATGGGCATTATCCAGGGATTTTGGTTGGACAAAGGCCAATTCAGCTGGAAATGTGATGGGAATCCGAGAGTATGCTACCCTGGAAAAAATTAAAAAGTGGCGCACAATGGATTCCTCTAGTGACTTTTGGGATGTAATTCAGCTTTGAACTTGGAAGTGAAACAAGGTGTTTTCCCATCAAATTTCAATTATCCAAGATTATAGTTAAAAACAAAATTATAATTCTGTGAATCATCCCCACGGAGAAAAACCAAAGTAAATGTGTATCAAATGATGAAAGGTAAAGTCAGTTGCTGAATTGTTTACTACAAACACTTCGTAGTAATACGTAGATTGTACTCACAACATAGGCCTGACAACCGTTACTTACTGTCGGTTCCTTATTCGACATTCGTTATCAACCGATTTTATCGGTTGATAACGAATGTCGAATAATGAACTGGGAATAAGTAACGGTTGTCACGTCCCCACTTATAACGACCTACACGTAGCTAACCCCTCTCTCTATATCCGTGAATAAACACTGACTATAAGATGGGGGCAGGGGTAAGGGTGACCTCTCTAAAATTCTCGGGCAACATCACCATGCAGATGGAAGGTGACAGTGCTCTCACACCAAGGATTTTGTCGGAAATTAAGACTTTTGTCGGATTTCTTATTTAAATGACGAGTCTATTCATAGTAAAAATAATAACCGCCAAGTACTATGAATTAGTGTCAGGAAGATTAAGCCTATGTCTTTTAGATGCTCACTTTTCAAACATTGTTGCAAGATAACAGTGGGAGGATGGAGTCCATTAAATTTCCAGCAGAAACTTTAGCGATGCAAAGCATCCCGTATTGCAAGTGGATTTCTGACGATTTTATGTTTCGACCCAAACGAGAAAATGTTTTCTATGACATCGGTCCACGCAGTGTCAACGAAATATTTCGGTCCCTTTATTGCTATAGATACAAAAAATGCTATCAGGTACCGGCTTTGTTTTTTATTTCAGTGTTTGTAAGATTGTCCTGTGGGACAATAACGACCTTTCAACAGCCAGGGTTATAGTTCTTTGAATGATTGGAGCCTGAGGCTCTGCAGGGAACCACCAGGTAATGAAAATTAACTGTTAACCCTTTACCCAACGTAGGGGGGCCAAAACCGGCCAGTGCTATTCTCAAAAATCGTCAATTAATTTTCATTTCTTGTCTCAAAAACATAGGTTATGGCCCCTCTTTGGAACGAGCTCGTCGAGCTCGTTCCAATGAGGGGTCGTAACCAATGTGTTTGAGACAAAAAATGAAAAAATGAGTTATTCAAGAATTTTGTTTGCAAGTGTCGTCTGCTTTTCATGTTCGGTAAAAGGTTAAGCTTTTCAACCACATAACCTGGCACAATGGGAGCACACACTTGAGTCGTATTGATTTTAGGCATCTCTGCAGTCATCGTATTTAACGCATCAGCATCCCGCACCGCAGTTATCCTGTTAGAATGACTAAGTTGAAAATGGACATAACGAAGATTATAACGATAACGCATAGCACGTAACAAATGCACTGATCCCACCTCGCCCCGGCGAAACAATACTGCCAAGATTTTTTTTTAAAACTCATCAAGCGGAAGTTCTTTCAGAAGAAAAAAAAAATCACAAGAACAAAAAATTCGTGGAAAACTTTCAGCTCTTGGGTCAATGATCATGGTCCACTTGCTGAAACCTCTGGAGCTTCTTATGCTTGTGCCTCTTTCAGAAAATGTGCACATCTCTCGGTTGGAAAACGGCCATTGCTATCTCACTTGTTCCGTACAATTATCTCTTACGCTCTTAACCGTTTTCCAGAATTTCTTCATTGTAAAAACCTGTCTGTACCGTATAATGTATATTGGTAGTCATGTCCTGGCTGCTCTATAGAATTTACAGCCAGGACAATTTGAGAATTTGAGAATTGATTGAACGACTTTCTCATGATAGTACGGTGGAGCTATTCGAGGCTTCGAAGTTTTTCACTTGCGGTTTTACAGGCTGAATAATATTGGTTCAATGGAAAATTCATACAAGTCGAACGAAGGAAATTACATTGAAAAGTTATAAGAACCCGCCAAATACCCCCCCTCCCCCCTCCCCACACATACACAATCCGATTGATCCCAAATCCATTTCCCATGCACACTAAAAACTAAAGTGTTAAAACTGACACTTTCAAGGTGTTAAACCCATTCTAACTCTTAGGGTTTGATTTTAACACTCAAAGTGCAATGCTTTAAGCACTGAGACATTACAATCGTCAGTCATCTGAAACTTGAATGGATGGCACTTCCCAGGTGTCTAGCATTGGTGGTTCTTCCAGAATCGTTCATAATTTGATTTGCGCTTGATGGGTACATAATTAAAAGGACACAACGCAGATGACGCGGATCAGGCTCGAGAGTTCGAGCCTGATCCGCGTCATCTGCGTTGTTTCCTTTTTAGTGTCGCGACATTACACTTGTCAAGTGGTATTATTGTAACACCTGTCAAGTTGTGGGATATCTACACTTGAACAAAGTGCTAGTTCAGCACTTAGTAAGAGTTAAATACAGCTCTTCAAGTGTAGTTTTTAACACTTTGGTTTTTAGCGTGTACCTTTAGTACAATTAATTTGAGCAGTTACCTGCATGTGTTAGGATTAGAATAAGTCCCCGTAAATTGAATACAGGTTAAACTAAGAGCCTCTATACTTGTAAAATAATAATTTAATCTATTAAAGCCTGTTTGACAAAATAATAATCTAATCTATTAAAGCCTGTTTGGCCAAATTCAATGAGGCTTGCCAAACAAGATATAATAGAATACGCAAATTTTCATTATAATATAGAAAATTCACCAATTTAGGGTTAATTTTATACCGTTGTTAACTGAATATTTTCAGCCACGAAAGTGGCTATTTAATTAGCAGGGTTCCACTATACATTTACTGTTTTAGGAAGGAGAGGTTAGTTGAATTTTAATTTAAGCTTATCCATTTTACAAGGAGTGGCAAACAAGTTCTACAACAAATATCACCCCCCCCCCCCCCCTCATCCTTTGAGCAAAGACGCAGGTATGTGAAATGAAGGGATACTGTATCTAATATTACCCTTGCTTGATAGTCCATATATATACAGGAATGGTACAATTCCATAATAGTCACCCGCAAAGTGGACATCTATCTACGCCATTCATTCACCCTAAAATCCATTGGGTTAAAAATTAACACAAATCAACTGGGATGAGTGAATATGAATCCAGTTGGGTTCACATTCATTCAACCCAGGTGATTTGGATTGATTTTTAACCCAGTCGATCTTAAGCCTCATTCACATGGCCAACATTTACATAGTAAGCAAAGATACACATGTGCAATTTTTACCAGGGTATGCAATAGTAATTTTTTCAAACGCACACTATAACGCGGTAAACAGATATGACAGGAAACGATTGAAATTCTTGGAAATTTGGCGCGCAGTTGAAACAAATCTCAAAATAAGCATGACACAATGTATTAACCCCTCCATGTTCCCTGTCTCAGAATGGGTATGCAAAATTTGCAATTTACATTTTGCATTCACATGGCCATAATTACACATGTGTAAACAATACGCATGTGCAATTTCGGATTTACATCTGGATCACCCAGATGTATTTTTTGCACCGTGTGTATCTTTTCACACGTGTGCAGACTCATTCACATGACCATGTTTGCATACGTGAGTAAATTTACACGCGTGTGTATCGTTACACACGTATGTAAATCTCGCCATGTGAATGGGGCTTTAGAGTGTAGTCTAAAGCCCCGTCCACATGCGCCGATTTGAATACGTGAGTATCAGTTTGCATATACGCAAATTTGCTTACGTACATGCATATCAGCGCATGTGAACACATTTCTTCATGTGAGTAAAATTTACTCAACTTGCTTTTTTTTTTACTTTTACTCCTAGTGGGGACAAATGCAAATTTTCTTTAGCATATATGCAAACTTAGCACATAAGTATTTTTTCTCATGTGAACGCACAGTAAAAATTTGCTTACGTGTATAATATAGTATCCTTTGTGGTTCAGTCACCTGAGATTCCCCCGGAAGAATGATAGGTATTTAGGTGCCATCAATGGCCCCACCGCAGTTTGGGAAGCGCCAAGGGTCCTGGTATCCTTTAATTACATTCTTTAAATCATTGCCACTTGGGAATGCAACATACTCTTCGAGGTGATTCCCAATTAAAGGTCCACAAACCCTGTGAATGCATTTAAACACTGTAGACTTGCCAACACCGAATAGATTGCCAACAGTTCTGTACTCAGCGGAGGTGCCATGCCAGTAAAAGGTTATCGCAACTTTGGCACATCAATGGATTCTTGTACAACCTTATCATATGGAAAAAGGTCAGGTTCAAGAGTCCTACATAGCTCACCAAAAGCCTGCCTCGTCATTCTCCCACCATTGTTCACCATCAAATGTCCTCAACACAACCAGTCATACCAATCAGTTGATCTTTGTCTATTCCATATCCACTTCTCATGTCTGAATCCCAAAGCAAACCATAATCTCAAGCAGTATGGCAGCATTCTACATCTCCTAGACCTGAACAGTCCATCTGTTTTAAATGAAATGACCGAAATTATTAAGAATCCACAAACGCATGTGAATGCATCGCAGAAATACTTTTGCACTTGCGAGCAAAATTTGCATATATGCAAATTTACTCACGTATGCAAATCAGCGCACGTGAACGGGGCTTAATTAAATGATGAATTATACTAAAACGAGGAATGAAAGTTATCAAGCTATAAAAATCTACCCTTTTATTTGTTATTCGATATTTAACAGCTAAGTAAGCTCAGTGCTCAAACAAGAATATTTTACATCCTACCAAAGATTAACAAGTTGATTATCATCTGAAACCTATATCAGCAGTATAGCACGTATGAATCGTCCCTCATTATCCGGACTTTTGCCGGTGCAACTAGTATTAAATTCCCATAGGAACCGGACTTTTGCCGCTGCAACTTTTGCCGGTGCAAAAGTACGGCCTCTTTCACCTGGATCCGCCAAGCAGTGTAGTACTGCATATATAGTATGCTATGGCATGTATAGTGATATATGTACGCATGGGGCTATAGGTATATATTATGGGTAAGTGATGGAAAGATGATGGGAAAATTGGGTTTTCTTGAAAGTTTTTCCCGCGAAACGGTTGACGTTGCGTTTGACGTCGTGACGTCATGATACGCGCGCGACGTCATAGAGATGCTGACCACTGTTATTGTCCACTATACAATCTGACATAACGTAATTCGGGTCGGGCTTCTCGTGTGGGGTGGCGGCGATATGGTAGTAGTGGTATATATGCATGTAGGTCCCAAGTCAGCCCTTAGTACTATTAATCCACCTTATGCTTCATATTATCCTATGTCTCATATAGTTAGGTCAAGCAGTACTGTAGGAATGGGGGTAATGCATGATCGTCCGGTGTGGTTTTGGCGAAATAGTCCTTGGTGGTTTAGATTGGCAGTATAGGATGAATAGTATGTTGGCCTATTACCCCTTAATACTATTTACCTACCGAACCCTTTGTATTATCTTATGGCTGGTATAGGTAGTTCGTAATGCTTGGTCAGGCAGTATTATAATCGTTTGTTTAGAAGTGGGGCTTAGGAGGCATTGAATGTACCGCTGTAGGTCCCTGTTAGTCCTCGGTATTGTTAATCCACCTGATGCTTCATGTTATCCTATGACTGGTGTAGGTAGTGTATTATGGCAGGTCAAGTGGAATTTTGGAGTGGGGGTGGGGGTAATGCCTGGCAGTATAGAACAACAGTATAGTATGGACGATATATACCTCTGTGGGCCCCCCCAAAGTCATTGATACTACTAATCGACTTCATGCTTTATGTTATCCCATGACTAATATAGGTAGTATGCAATGCTAAGCCAAGAGGTACTGTGGGTAAGGGTAATACCCGATGTAAAAACACGGAATCCATATTTTACGGAATGCTTTATATGTATACAGGGGAAATCTGATTGAACATTTTGAAGCCTTGAGCGAAGGTATAGCTAGGAAGTAATGGATGAGATATGGGGCAGAATAACAGAAGTACACAGATGTAAGGTTTCTACAACAGGTATCCTCCAACAATACCATGCAATAGGTATCCTCAATTTAGTATCCTCAACTGATACGTAGCCATGTCATAGATATCCTCAAATACTGAAATGAGTCTAAGAGTCGTTCGAGGAGTCACTCGATCGAGCAATTGCTCGTTGGCTCATTTGCTCGGTGGGATTCGAGTCGTTCGAGCAATAGTTGCGAGTCACTCGACAAAAGACAGAATCCCACTTATAGAATCCCTTTTTGTAATCCCATTTGTGGAATCCCTTTTTCGAAAACGCCTGTGGCTATGGAATCCTTTTTTTTCTGAAATGAGTCGAAGAGTCGTTCGAGGAGTCACTCGAACGAGCAATTATTTCTCGTTGGCTCATTTGCTCGATGGGATTCGAGTCATTCGAGCAATTGATCTAGGTGAAAGGGGCCGTACTTTTGCACCGGCAATAGTTGCACCGGCAAAAGTCCGGTTCCTATGGGAATTTAACACTAGTTCCACCGGCAAAAATCTGGGTAATCAGGGGCGATTCATACGTGCTATACTACTTATATCTACCAGATATGTGAGACATTTCAAAAGATACAAAGGACCTCCTGTCAGAAATTTCTAAATTGAAAATATCGAAAAATGCAATCTTGGCTACTTTAGATATCGACAGCATGTATACCAACGTTGATACTGATATGAGTTTTAAAGCTGTTAAAAATGTATTCCAAACATATTCTAATGCAAAACCCCGGGATGAACAAATTTTGCATCTTTCAGAGCTGCGCTCAAAAGGTAATCACTCTCAGTTCAATGGAGAAAATTATTTACAAATAATGAGTTGTCCTATAGGCAAAACATTCAGTCCTAATTTTGAAAGAATCTATGTAGCGGAATGAGAGGAAAATGCCTTAAGCAAATGTGCAAAGCATCCTCTCGTATAGATATTTAGATGACATTTTTATCATTTGGGAACATTCAAAGGAAGATATTGAAGAAGTTTCAGAAAGTTTAAACAATCGTGATCCAAACATCAAATTGAAAGCTACCACCAGTCAAGATTCTGTCGATTTCTTTCGATATGATCGTGTATAAATGCAAATAATTTAGTTATTTAGATAATATGGTATATTTTAAATCAACTGATTCACATCAATTGTTGCATACAAGATCGTTTCATCCACCACATACCTTTAAAGGTTTTGATTGATTTATTATCCCCGCATTTCGAAAAATGCGGGGAAATAGTCGTGATCTCCGTCCATCCGTCCGTCCGACACACCCTGAAAGGCTCCTAGGGTATTCAATTCGAAACGTTTAAACTATGCTACGGTGTTCAGGTAGCAACTCTAGATGTGCATGAAGGTTTCGGAATTTTGATTTGGCCCCAAGTGGTTCCCGTGGACCACTTTTATCGTTGGAAAATCAGTTTTCATCGAAAGGCTCCTAGGGTATTTAATTCGAAACATTTAAACTATGCTAATGTGTTCAGGTAACAACTCTAGATGTGCATAAAGGTTTTGGAATTTTGATTTGGCCCTATGTGGTTCCAGTGGAACCACTTTTATCGTTAGAAAATCAGTTTTCATCGATAGGCTCCTTGGGTATTTAATTCAAAACATTTAAACTATGCTAATGTGTTCAGGTAGACACTATAGATGTGCATGATGGTTTCGGAATTTTGATTTGGCCCTAAGTGGTTCTTGTGGAACCACTTTTATTGTTAAAAAATCTGTTTTTATCGAAAGGCTCCTAGGGTATTTAATTTGAAACTTTTAAACTATGCTAAGGTGTTCAGGTACCATCTCTAGATGTAGACGAAGGTTTCGGAATTTTGATTTGGCCCCTGGTGGTTCCAGTGAAACCACTTTTATCGTTAGAAAATCAGTTTTCATCGTAAGGCTCCTAGGGTATTTAATTCAAAACGTTTAATCTATGCTAATGTGTTTAGGTAACATCTCTAGATATGCATGAAGGTTTCGGAATTTTGATTTTGCCCCAGGTGGTTCCAGTGGAACCACTTTTATTGTTAGAAAATCAGTTTTCATTGAAAGGCTCCTAGGGTATTTAATTTGAAACGTTTAAACTTTGCTAATGTGTTTAGGTAACATCTCTAGATATGCATGAAGGTTTCGGAATTTTGATTTGGCCCTATGTGGTTCCAGTGGAACCACTTTTATCATTAGAAAATCAGTTTTCATCGATAGGCTCCTTGGGTATTTAATTCAAAACATTTAAACTATGCTAATGTGTTCAATTAACATCTCTAGATGTGCATGAAGGTTTCGGAATTTTGATTTGGCCCCAAGTGGCTCCGGTGGAACCACTTTTATCGTTGGAAAATTAGTTTTCCTCGAAAAGTTCCTAGGGTATTTAATTCGAAACGTTAAAACTATGCTAATGTGTTCAGGTAACATTTCTAGATGTGTATGAAGTTTCAGAATTTTGATTAGGCCCCAGGTGGTTCCAGTGAAATCACTTTTAAAATCATATAAAATCAGTTTTCACCGAAAGGCTCCTAGGGTATTTAATTAGAAATGTTTAAACTATGCCGATGTGTTCAGGTAGCATCTCTAGATGTACATGAAGGTTCCGGAATTTTGATATGGCCCCAAGTGGTTCTGGTGGAACCACTTTTATCGTTGGAAAATCAGTTTTCATTGAAAGGCTCTTAGGGTATTTAATTCGAAACATTTAAACTATGCTAAGGTGTTCAGGTAGCATCTCTAGATGTGCATGAAGGTTTCGGAATTTTGATTTGGCCCCAGAACCACTTTTATCGTTAGAAAATCAGTTTTCATCGAAAGGCTCCTTGGGTATTTAAATTGGAAACGTTAAAACTATGCTAAGGTGTTGCTAAGGAAATGCAGGGATACACCATTGTGTGCTTTGCACACAAATAACTCGATCTAGTTATCCCCGCATTTTCAAAAATGCGGTGATATAGTCGTGATCTCCGTCCGTACGTCACACCCTGAAAGGCTCAGTTTTCATCGAAAGGCTCCTAGGGTATTTAATTCGAAACGTTAAACTATGCTAATTTCTTCAGGTAACATCTCTAGATGTGCATGAAGGTTTCGGAATTTTGATTTTGCCCCAGGTGGTTCCAGGGGAACAACTTTTATTGTTAGGAAATCAGTTTTCATCGAAAGGCTCCTAGGGTATTTAATTCGAAACGTTAAAACTATGCTAAGGTGTTCAGGTAACATCTCTAGATGGGTATGAAGGTTTTGGAATTTTTATTTGGCCACAGGTGGTTCCAGTGGAATCACTTTTATCGTTAGAAAATCAGTTTTCATCGAAAGGCTCCAAGGGTATTTAATTCGAAACGTTAAACTATGCTAATTTGTTCAGGTAACATCTCTAGATGTGCATGAAGGTTTCGGAATTTTGATTTTGCCCCAGGTGGTTCCAGGGGAACAACTTTTATTGTTAGGAAATCAGTTTTCATCGAAAGGCTCCTAGGGTATTTAATTCGAAACGTTAAAACTATGCTAAGGTGTTCAGGTAACATCTCTAGATGGGTATGAAGGTTTTGGAATTTTTATTTGGCCACAGTTGGTTCCAGTGGAATCACTTTTATCGTTAGAAAATCAGTTTTCATCGAAAGGCTCCTAGGGTATTTAATTCGAAACGTATAAACTATGCTAATGTGTTCAGGTAACATCTCTAGATGTGCATGAAGGTTTCAGAATTTTTTTTGGCTCCAGGTGGTTCCAGTGGAACCACTTTTATTGAAAGAAAATCAGTTTTCCTTGAAAGGCTCCTAGGGTATTTAATTCGTAACTTTTAAACTATGCTAAGGTGTTCAGGTAGCATCTCTAGATGTGCATGAAGATTTCGGAATTTTGATTTTGCCCCAAGTGGTTCTAGTGAAACCACTTTTATCGTTAGAAAAGCTGTTTTCATCGAAAGGCTCCTAGGGTATTTAATTCGAAACTTTTGAACTATGCTAAAATGTTCAGGTAGCATCACCAGATGTGCATGAAGGTTTCGGAATTTTCATTTGGCCCCATGTGGTTCCAGTGGAACCACTTTTATAGTTAGAAAATCAGTTTTCATCGAAAGCCTCCTTAGGTATTTAATTCAAAACGTTAAAACCATGCTAAGGTGTTGCTAAGGAAATGCGGGGATACACCATTGTGTGCTTTGCACACAAATAACTCGATCTAGTTTATTTTGCAGCATATAAGGTATCATCAACTTACAGCTCATTCGTTTCTATCACAATTCGAGTGATAACGTAAATTTCAACGAGTCTTGTTCTACCCTATTTAGCGCCCTCAGATGGAAGGGGTACACACTGCGCTTTTTGCATAGCCTGAAATTTCAACCTCTGAAAAAAGTATAGAAACACCTTCAGAAATTACTGATTCGAAACACTGAAAATTGAACACATCAAACCATTGCATAGTTATAGTGGCGCGGTACTGAATTGCAAAAGGTCTCGTTGTAGACTGAGTGCTTTATGCATGATTAGAAAGAGGAATTTTCCTCTGAACAAACGAAAAATCATTATCAGACCCGAAAGTCCCTCTTTTGTGATATATCCAATGTCATGGGCCTTATCACATGTAAACGCTGTAGGAAACGGTATGCTGGCCAAAGTGAAAATCCGCTCCATATGTGTGCTATTTGACATAAACAGAACATAAAACATACGCCAACTGCTGACGCCGCAGTAGGTGATCATGTTAATCCTTCTGGCCACTGTGTGGGCGATTTTGAAATCCGTCCAGTTGAAGAAACATTGGAAGAAACAGATGGATTTAGAAAAAAAAACGAGAAGACTGTTGGATCAATACGCTTCAAACCCTCTGATCATTTGGTATGAACATCTCAGATGGAGAATGCGAAAGGACGTTCACCATTCCTTTCACTTTAACATACAACAGAATAGATGTCGAAAGAGCAAAAATGGTAAAAGATGAATTCAATTTAACCAACTCTAAATTAAAAGAACCTTGAAATCTTCGACCTGTCGTCGCTTATAAGAAAAACAAAAGCTTGCGTAACAGCTTTGTAAGGACCAAACTGGAGCCCATCAACAAATAACACCAATTACTGCCAGTTCCTAAGCTCAACACTTAGTTCAAATCAAATTTATGTGTTTTTGGTCATGTCTGTAACCCATCAAGGTTCAGTTTATATATTTTACGAAAATAATATTTCGGTGGCATATGACATGAAAGAAACGTTTCACTAGGTAATATCTATGCCAGTGCGGATTTTTGGTACCTTAAATGCACGCACACATACACGCACGCACGCTTGAGAACACAATAGTCAACCCGGGGGTACATGAACTGCAAATTTACTTGTTTGATTGACAAGCTTCTACCATACTAGCAACTTTGTGGATGGTATGTGCCATCCGTGTGAGTGGCCAAGTACTTAGTCACCACATAGACACTATTTTGGCACTGAACAGGAATTGCATTATACATATTCTTCTCTCGGACTAGATGTCCGGAACATCCATGAATCTGCAGTACATTCCGATCCATCCTCTTCGGTCATGATAAATTTAGGCCACTAGTATTCAGATATAATTTGATATGAAAAAGGGGATATCGTTTCAAAGGGGGTGTATCGCGCTCATCAGTTTTCACGAGTGCTTGCTAACAGTGACATCAGGTTGTTAAATTTCACATCACATTTTAAACACACCAGAAGTCAAGGCAATCAATGTAGTATCCTCAGTGGACGTCAAAGGAGATGGGGTGACGAACCCTAGTGGTACCTCCTGGGACGGCAAAATATGTCATTAACCCTTTACCCAACGAATCGGTCACATCCGCCCGCGTAATATGCAAATTAAGCAGCTGAAAAAATATTACTTTTCAAGAAATTTCAACAAAACCATATCATGTGACCCCTCTTTGGAACGAGCTCGTTCCAATGAGGGGGGGGGGGGGGGGTCACATGATATGGTTTTGTTGATTTTTTTTGAAAATTAAAAAAAAAATCATATTTAAAATAATAAATTTTGATATCGTCTGCGTTGGGTAAAGGGTTAAAGCCAAGAAATTCACATGTGCAACCAAAAAGAAAAAAATAATACAGGGGTCGGGCGGCACCTTTATAATAACCTGCCACGTAGTCTCTTGAATTTTTTCAGGAAATCCAGTCATGGCTGCTATGAAGCGACCATGACTGGATTTCGTGATACAAATCGAACAAATGAAGCCCGGCTATCATTCGTTATATAAATGGTACACTTTACACGGATACATTTTGTTAAAAAGAAGCCTAATTATGCGTATTCTGTTGACAAGAGTTTTGATTGTTGTCCTCGCCAAAATATCTACCAGCAGCATGCAGAGTTAAGGTTCCGCTCCACAGATTTCCAGGCAGTTTCAAATATGACATGCCATACACTCTCTCAAATGCAAATATTCTGTAGCTCAGTTATCTAACCCATAACATGTACTACATTTCCCAAATCCACAAAAAACATATAACACTATCTTATCAAGTAGAAATAAACAATCTGAATGTGGGTGGAATAATTTATTGTCAAAGGCAAGACTTCAACCTGAAAAATTGCATGAAAAAATGCCGAAACCAGTCATTTTCAGCCACCTAGTAGCCCCCAAAGCAGAATTTTCCCACCAACCCCACCTACCCACCCCTGGAGCAGAGCATCCCCTGTTTCTAAAATGCAAAAAAATTATATGTTTCCGTCTCATTTTTTAGTTACCTGTCTGGTAACAAACCCGTGTAAAAATTACATTTTAAAAAATAGCCAATTTCTCGAAGCCACTGTTTCCCATAATTCATCTGGTAATTTACCCCTATGTATCAGACTCCAACTTTGGGACCAAAACTTCAAATTCTCTTGTCCAACAAAAAGCCAAATGTAATCATATATCTGATACTAAAAATATATCTCTATTTTACATGGCCGTAGTTTCAACATATGCCCTATATTTAGAATTTCACCCCTGTGCAATAGTCCGAAACTGTAGAGAGGAACCTAAGATTGGCCCTGGGCGGCAATGTATGTTTGACCGCCAATGAATATCCTACATTTTGTGTAGGATATGCCCGATATTACCGTACTCTTTACTAAACAGGATGCGAGACATATACCTGAACATTTAATGTTTGACGGTTTCCTGGTGAATTTACAGTAAACATAGATTGATTTGGTCAGTTCATCCATGCACCTACTGCCTAGCAGAAACCTGGGGATCTGACCAATACATTTACTGTTTATGGAGCATCGGGCAGACTATCAAGTGCTAAATGAAAGCAAATTTGCCTTTTACGTGCGTCAGTTGCATTATATATGAATATGAAACATCTTATCTCCTACAAGTTTCTGAGAGATTCGTTGGTTTCAAGGTTTTAAAACGCCAAATGCAAGCTGTGTATACATAAACTATACGTGGTCAGTGAAAATCTACATACGACTAACAGTCAGGGTGATCTCTCTTTTTATTGTTCTTGTGATATACGACTAACAGTCAGGGGATCTCCCTTTTATTCATTCATTTTACCAAAATGTCGGCAAATGATAACCGCTTAACGTTAAACAAGTAAGAATTCTATCTTCTATTGTTCATCGCAGTAACTAGTTGTATGTGTAAACTACATAAAAAACTACTCGGTAAAATATATTCGTTACACCGTTTGTTATGGATCTAATATGGTACGGTGTCAGTTAATCTCACACTGGGCTAGAGCGAAGTAATATGAAATTAACTGGCACCGTACATGAAGTCACCAACAATTTGTGTAAATAATATCTCACCTCATCGGCCGTTCAATGTACAGACGACATCATGCATGATATATCGCTAACTCTTGGCGCGATAATCCAATTTTTACCCCATAATGTGGAAAAGTCTCTTTCCTTCTTCGCTTATAATCGTACATGTTCCATTCTACCATAAAAAATACATTTAAACACTATTGGACCTAAATGGGGTACAAACTACAAAGAAGTCCATTTACCGTTTTTGTTTGCAATAATTTTATATTTTCAGAGACGCGTGTTTGTACAGTCAGTTATAATGGATGAAAGTTACATGTTTCACAGAAGATGGATGTATTCATCCGAAAAATATGAACAATTGTACTCAGAGGAAGAACAAAATGAACAGTACAAACCTGAACAAAGTGGGAGCCAGTCGTATCCAAAATATCAGTCATGTCAGCACGCGAAGCGACCATCATCTGCACGACCCTTTGTTACCCGTTCCCAAAGTGTGAATGCTTTTGTTGATGACGAAGATTCAAAAAGAAATAACAGTGATGTCATGGAAACAAATTTTCCAGAAAACAATACACATATTTCAAAGGAATCAGAAAAACGAATGTTTTGTAAAAGTGAATTATACCGAGAAACACGAGACAATTGTACAAGGCGCGATCACCACCGTGATTACAAACAAACTATCATCGGCCGGAGAGCAATGGGCTACTTTAGTTTAAGATATTCTCGCTCATCTCAACTCGAATCTCCTTACAACTGTGTAACTCACGACCAGTTTGCGGAAAACGAAAAGTATGGTGTCTTTCAGGAGACTGGTATTAACACCGTATCGCCAGAGAGTAATCACGAAATTACCGTCAACAGACCAGAAAGGCCCTTACAGGAAGTTCTGGACAGTTCAGTGACAGTGGATAACGCTGACCGGTCCACTGTTTCACAACAGAGATTTTCATTGATGAATTTGTCAAGGACCGAAAAATACATCGTATTGTTAAATTGCTTGACGTTTTTCTTGTGTCATGTCAGCATCACAATCATGGCTCCTTTTTTTCCTACTGAGGTGAGGCTTATGTACAGTGAAGAAAACCACTGCAAATGAAAGACCCAGTATTTATTTATTTATTTATTGATGTTTAAGGTCACATATTTATGCACAATGGCTAATCATGACCGTGAAAGACCCAGTGGAGGGGAACTAAATTGAAAGTGCGTGTGTTGGATGGGTGGGTGGGGGTGGGGGTAACTAATTATTTTTTCTTCAGATTTTGCCTCAAAAACATAACTTTTGACCTCCGACTGAAACCAGCTCGTTCCAATGGGGAAGCATGATCTATGTTTCGGAGACAATCAGACCTTTTTTGTTACTCCAAGCACAATATTTTGGCAAATGTCGCCCCACTCCAGTTTCCATCTCCACTATAAACACCTCGTAATTCCTTTGTGGCACCAAGAGCAAAAGAGCGGTCACATATTGAAGTATACACGAAGTTGTAAGGAGGAGGTGGACCAAAAATGGATGGATGACCCCATCGCGTTCACACCCAAAGATCCTGCCGTCACTAACGGAAGGACCTCGTGTACTTGAATGCGAATATAATATGCGCACCACATATGTGACCGTGGTGCTGGTGCATCAACACGAAAATACACTACGCACTTCGGTATTTTCCTGCTTCTCTTGTATTCTTTGTAACTCTCAGTAAGGCTTGGCGTGCATGGGCCTCATTCACATTTTCACAGCCCTGACAGTACCACCTGAAAACGAGATCTTAGCCGGTAGTGGGTGGATGATTTTTTTGCCCCCCAGACAATTATGAATAGTTGCCATATGAAGCAGTTAGGTGTCAAGTAGGGACGTAGGGGCATTTCGAAATGGGACGGGGCGAGGTGAGGGGGTAATGGGAGGCACCCACACATTGACATATACCAGTGTTGGTCTTTGTGTCTAGTGGTAGAGTTGTGGTTGGTACGAACGCACATGTATAGTTGAGAAAAAGTGAACGGTTTAGCTCCATATTTAACAAACAAATTTGTTAAATATGGAGCCCAAAATGTGCTCTTTTCTAGATTTTGAAGCCCGTTCAAGAGACAATTCATATGAGTGAATCTTCGGTCAGATCGTAAGACTAAAGACCTTCTTCCTGCTAATTCCCCAAAAAGGTTGCAGGGAAGGGAGCCCAAAACAGTTTTAGGTAACTGCATTTGAAAGCGTGAGCCGCCCCAACGCTGATTCTCTGGTGGTGTTGACACATGGAAAAAAGTCAGACGTCGACATAAGTGTGCTGAGGATTTACCTGGCTTGAGAATTATATTGGAAAAAAAAACACCTCAGTTCAGGCGAGGACGACCCCTACATTCCCCGCCTTATCTTACAACTAAGTGAAAAAGTTTTGACAAAATACAAATCTGTATTGAGGAGAGCAACCACACACGCGATCGTTCGATTCAGAAAGAGAACGTTTTTACCTTGACGAATCATTGAAAACTTATTACACATGTCGAGGCCACATGATTTAATAACAGTAATTAAAGAATAAGTACATCATCAACCCAACAAAATAAATTTGACTGGGTCATTATTTGCCATGGTGATATTTTTATTTTGGCCTAACATGCGTTAAGCCTGAAAAATAAAACAAAGAAATACACGGCTGAAACACTACTACTTCAGCGGTTAGAGTACAAGTGGAACAATGAATGGGGATTACGTCATGGAGAGCGCAAGAACGTTATACCATGACTATTATATTGTAAGACAAATGGATTATTACCACCAAATGAGCTTCCGAGATGATGTATTGAAATCTCGACCTCGCCTCTGGGTCATATATCGACTCGTCATAACGGACTCGACGATATATGCTCAGAGACGAGGTTTGGACTTCAGTACAATTTCTAGGAAACCCACTTGGTGGTAATAACCTATATGTATCTGCCACTGCCGCTCCCAACTAAGAATTTTGCCGTAAGTGTATTGTTTTATCGAATTTTGATTTACCTGTATTAACCCTTTAAAACAATGAAGACAACACTTGTAAAACATTTCTTGAATACCTAAAAAAACTTTCATTGCTTGTCGCAAACGAGCAGGTCAATCACATTCTAATAAAAGGTTATCAGCTATGTTTTTAGGAAAAATTATGACAAAACGGAAGTGCCGAATTTTGTGAATAGGGCTGACCGGTTATTGCGGTTACGTCAGACAAAGGCTTGAGGAGAAGCCCACAATTTTGTACCAACTTTTCTCGGTCTGATAAGTAATTGGCCGCTCTAATTTTAACACACATCCACAATACTAATTTCAGGCAGGCCAGTCAAATTTGGCTGTCGTCCTGTACCCACCAACCCCTTGCAATAACGGCATCTGCAAAGGGGGCATCAGTATCAGGTAAACGGCAAAACTGATCATGTTGCCCCAAACTATGTACCACATGTTAAAACTGTTATTTATGTACATAACTGTTTCGACTGTCTGTCTAGCTGGCCTGACCACATGTTAAATACATACTTACGACTAACACCAATCGACTAATGCAGTTAATAGGCCAATTTTTCCAGGTTCAGTAATAATTTGTTTCTACAGCTTCTTGGCAAGGTACTATTCGGGGAAAGTACTCTACCCAACTATACTACCCGACGAACTACTCCCCAAATAAGGTATTATTCAGACAATGGCACTCTGCCCAACTACACCCCCCCCCCCCCTTCCCTGTTGGGAAGTCCGTGGCACGCGATTTATAATTTAGTGGACATTGCAGAAACATCCCCAACAATGTGTTACATACATCCTTGAATCCATTCAACCCTCTGAGCCCTAATGCGAAATATAAAATATTTTAATCTTCAAACTAGAGATTTAACAAATTCAATATTGTTTACTAGAGCTCACTGACTCTTGTCAAACAAGACAGAATTTGTTAAATTCTTAGTTGTAATTTGAGAAACATGCTCTTGAAATGTCCGTATTTGGACATCAGTGTGCAGTGGGATAAAAATTTTTATAACCTGGGCTAATCCATGAAAATTTTGAGAAATGCTAATACCTTTCTACAGTTAGGCTACCCCCCCCCCCCCCCCCAATGGCCCGCACAAAGCTCATTAAGTAAGATAAGATTTATTTAGCAAATACACCAGAAGGAAGATTGCTATGTACACATAAAATCAACATGAACAGAATCATAAAACACACTAATTCCAAATGACATAGATGAATCATTACAGATAAGTCCCTCTTCTGAAGGAAGAGCTGGACCATGTTACAAATAACATTGCATAGCACTGGATTATCATTAGTCATTATGACTTTAAATTTGCCCATTGTATCCATTCGAGGGAAGTCAATTTTTTCGTCAGAAATTGCGCGAAAATAATTTTCTCTCAATGGTGCATAAAACGGACATTCCATTATGAAATGCCATTCCGATTCCACCTCCCCTATTGTACAAGCTTCGCATATTGTGTGTTCCATCGGACGTGGGGGTTGTAAATGCCTTCCACGTTCGTTGTACAGTTTTTGGTTGCTGATGCGTCATCGCGTGAAATTGTTTCTAGCTTCAATGGAAGAAGTGTGAATGAGATACGGTTCCATTTGATAATCTACTTTGAATAGTCGATAAGTCCTAAGTTTGTTTTTTCCTATTCTCTTATTATCATTGTGTATATCTTCTTTAAATAATTTAATATAGTCCGATTCAAGTTTAACTTTAGAAGATTAATTTTACTTTTGGAAATTTCAGTTTTATTCAAACTGTTAAATCCAAGTCCTTTAAGCTTTTCACCTTTTGAGTCAGGGAGTTTACATTTCTTAGCTTCCACAAAAGCATCATTCAGAATAGTATCTGGGGAAGTAGTAAGCAATTTACAAGTATAATTTGCTAATGTTATTGGATATCGACCTATCTCCACGCGTACCACATGGTTGGAGGAATGTTTACCTACATTTAAGATCAGTTTGCAGAATTTGATATGAGCCCTTTCACTCGGTGCGGTATCTCTATTCCTCATATTCAGCTCCGTCGACCATATTTCACTGCCATATAATAAAACAGGCTTAATTAGTTTATCAAACAACTTAGAAAAGACAACCATGGTTGGTGTGCATTTCTTTTTTGAACGAGCTGTATAAACTGTACAGAGCCTTGAGCCCCTTAAGACTGTGCATGTTTCAGGATGCCATTTTCCGAAAAGGTTTACCTTATAGGTATGTGTATTTTGAGGTAGTGTTATTACGTAATGTAATAGCCGATTTTTGCACTGCTGTCCGGATGACGAAATAAAGTTTTTAAAAATCAGATCCTGAAGAATAAGTCCGGGGCGCCCTCCCCCCCCCCCCCCCCCCCCCTCCAGCTCCACAACTTCTGAATCCACCGCTGTGCCCTTGCGAGAGGTCATGGCTAAGATATTTGGGGAATACAATGCCTTATCTTTGCCTCATATCGATGGGGTCATATGCTTGAGCTAGCCACCTCACCCTACTTGCTGGAAAGGACATAGTGTTATATTATCGTCGTCGCAATGATCATTGTGGTCGCCGGCCTCCTTGTCATCATTCAGTCGCCGGCTCTTTCCTGCCAAGGTGTTGATCTAATTAGTGAAGTGATTAACACAGAATGCATATTTTATGAAAAAAAAGTGATACTCTCGAGAACCATTTTAAACAGTCGGCTAGGGGCGCAGTGGGGTTGAGATAACCGGTTCTCGTCAGATCACCGAACTTAAGCAACGCCGAGCCCGGTTAATCATTGGATGGGTAAAGTCTGAGCGATCAATTCGAACTCCCGCGTTCTGTCCTTTGGCAAGGCACTTAACCCCGAAGGTCCACATGGGGGCACGATGACGCCGTGTACTAAGGCGTACTGCACGTCGATGGTACGCATGTCTTCAACCAATCTAGCCCTGCCTGTGCTGCAGTGCGGAGTTACGATGTTGGGGAGCTGGCAGCTGCTCGTCGTTGCTCGGTGGTTCTCTCCGGGTACTCCTGCTTTCTCCACCCATAAAACTGCCACGGTCATGATTAGCCAGTGTGCATAAGTATATGACCTTAAACCCCAATAAATAAATAAATAAATAAATAAATAAATAAATAAATAAATAAATAAATAAATAAACAGTCAGCTAAAATAAATTCGATAGAATTGAAAAATATTCAATAATTAGAAAGTGGCCACAAATGTTTCATTTTTCGTTTCAGATTGAATCTCGAAATATAAGCCACGCTGTCTCTGGATGGATATTCGGAGTTTACCCGTTAACACAAGTCATTGTTTCGCCGATAATAGGTTTTATTGTAAGTATTTTCAAAAGTCTCCGATGATGACGATGTCGACTAAAACCCACCATTTTGTATAAGCATGACGGGGTCACAAACGTTATTTACAACAAAATTGGTTCCGAAAACGTGTTGAATGAACTGGGGCAATGGAGTGAATTCGACAGGTACATCGGGGGATGGATAGAGCCTATTGTCGAGTGGTGAAAAGGAATGGTTGCCCCCCCTCCCCCCAACACCCACCCATGCGAGATCTTGGCAGGACAGGCGGAAGATATTTTACATTGGTCAGGCTTATGCAAGACGTGCCGTAGCTACGTAACGAAGGCCGAAGGACCGATCCAGGGGAGGGCTTGGGTTGGGAGGGGATCCTCCCTCGGGGAAGTTTTTGAAGCCCCGAAACTCAATTTTTGGCATATTTTGCCAAGCTTACTGAAAGAATTTGCAAAGCATGATTTATCAAAACTTCATTGACATTGTAGTGGATATTTGGAATGTTAAACCTAACCCTCTGATGGAACGGTGTGAATATTTGTCATATTTTATAACTTGTTTAACCTACACACATAGTTTACACAGGGAAGAGCTACCTATACCTGAGATATAATAAACTCAAAGCATTCGTGCATCTTCAACAGGCACCATTTGGGTAATCCCAGAGCACACATGGGACGTGTTAGCCATATGATTTTCACAGTAACGATACAATCAATCACTCCGTGGAACACTCTCTCTCTAAACCATGATTTCGAAAATTATTGGTCAGATCATGGCCTGGGCAGCCTGACTGAGGTGCGATAGTCACGAACAACGCTCTGTGTATCGTATTTCTAACATGCCACCAAGTCACATGGGGCTAATATATATAAGTGTGTGGATGCGCTTCTATATATGAATATGCCCTCCCCCCTCCCTATATTCGAAATGCTTCCTACATTTTACGATACCCACTAGATCAAAAGCAAAATTAGGAATCAAACCTACCACATTACATGCCTACTAACAAAAACACTCCAAACCTGTGTTTGGTCACAGTAAGGGTGATGGGGGGGGGGGGGGGAGGAGAAAATCCTATACAATGACTGGGGTGGGTGGTAAGAAAATGTCAAAACACGTTCGTGGCAAAGTTCGTAAATAATTTCCTTGTGCATATCGTAATGATTAATTTGATCGTACGTGAAGTTTAAAAATGTATGTGCAGGTACTAGCAACCTTAAAACGCACATTGGAAGAGGTTTGTAACACCATATGAAGGTTGAAGCACCTTGGTTTATTCCGGAGGTACCCGGATTGAGAAGAATCCCCACGGGGAAACAAACCACAATGATACAAGTGATATCGCACAGTGTAATCCCACAAGTCTAATACAACAAAGGAAAACCCCGTTGATCAAGCAGTCCGATGCACTTGTTACGGTTTAACTGCTGCCCGGAGACACTTTTTGGGGGTGGGGGTGGGGGTGGTGGGGATGGGGGTAATCATACGCCGGCGTTACCAAATGTTGCTTTGTGTGGGGAGGGCGGGAGGGGGCTGTGCCCCTATATGACCACCACGTACACCCATGTATGTATCTGATGCAAGAAATGTCATTTTTTAAATAAAAAATGTTAAACTTTATTTTCAGTTGCCGACAGTGGGATGTGCGTTTCTAATGTTAAGTGGTGGTTTATTGGTAGGGAGCTGTACTCTTCTGTTCGGGTAATAATTATTTCTCTGTTTTATTTGACCCCCATTGAATAAAACAACTACCATGTGGGGTTCCACTCCACTCGGATTCAGTTAGCAAATGTAAAAAGAAGCTCAGACAATGTTTCATGCAACGAACATTCGAATTCAACCTGGATGCCTTGTCTGAAACACTGTGCTTCGAAGTTTTTCTCACGGAATCGGAGTTACTCTCGTGTTACAAATGGAAGTACAGAGTGGAATGTAAGTAAAGTGACTGAGAATAACCTGATAAATTTACGTAAACATACAGGGTGGTATTTCCAAATAAAAGTATAGCATGAAAATCTTGCCACAGACAGAAATATCAGTTGCGACACCAGTGCATCCTGGTAGGCGAGAACACCAGCCATTCGGACAATAGAATGTTCCATATACTTCAGTACCCACAAATAATATATATAGCCCAGGTACCTATAAGCACATATCGTCCCGTGAATACTGGAATGCATCTGGAATACTTATGTATTGCAGTTGGCAACTTGCTTTTTGATAGGGGAAGTTTAAAGGAAAGGAAAAACGCACATACAAACCACACTTGTATCAGTTGTATGACATATTATATATAACTACACGTACCCAGGTAGAATAATGGAACAAATTAAATATGAATAGAAGGTAAACTGTAGTAGCTTCGATATATCAGTCCACTGCAAAATCACTTAACCTTTTACCTTACATGAAAAGCAGACGACACTTGCAAAACAAATTCTTGAATGAATAACTAATTTTTTTCATTTTTTGTCTCAAAAACATAGGTTATGACCCTCGTTGGAACGAGCTCGTTCCAACGAGGGGACATAACCTATGTTTTTGAGACAAAAAATTAAAAAATAATGAAAATTAATTGGCGATTTTTGAGAATAGCGCTGGCCGGTTTTGGCCGTTACGTTGGGTAAAGGGTTAAGTACCGATGCCATTTTTAATAAAACTAAGGACCCAAATACTCTTCACACAGAGTGCCAAATCTTCCGAAAACGTATATAAGCGTGTGCGTGTGGTTATGTGGGGGCGCAGGACTATTGCTAAAATGGAAACTCCACTCCTTATTGTTTTAGTTGTGATTCACTCTACACGTATACAGTGCACAATTAAACAGTTATGAACTATCATATCGATGACGCTGGGCGAAACATTTAATCCTTCCCCTTTACATAACGTAACCCTTGTCATATCGCCCTTTGGGCGGAACAAGGCGCCATCTGCAGTGCTAAAGCACTGCAGTTGGCGCCTTGTTCCGCTCAAGGGATGATACACGATCAGCCCTGTTCGCAAAAATATTCGATCGCAATTTATTATTTTTTCAATTTTCGCCTCCAAACATAGCTTAGGACCCCTCGTCGAAGCGAACTCACCGAGCTCATCCCATTGAGGGGGTCAAAAGCCATGTATTGGAGGCAAAAATGGAAAATATTTAGTTATTCAAGTGTTGACGTCTTGTCATGTTAAGTATAGGATTACTTTGGGAAAAGAGCAAAGCTTCTGGACAGTCGTAGGATATTAAGTCCTTCTGTACATCCCAGCCACCCATATGATTAAAAAAGAGGGGGAGGGTGGGGGGAGGGAGGGAATCGACAGCATGTTAGGCTCTCTGGTGATATGTCATTGTAAACAAGTAAATATATCAATTGTGTGACCACGTTCTACTCCGAGTAGATCCACAATTCGATTCCATTCAGACACTGTTTACTGGAGAGACTGCATGACAATACGCTCCGCCAGTCCTTCCTACTTCAAAATGGAAGTGTTTAAGCATTTCAGTTTGTTACTTGTGTGCTGTCTCCACATTTTTGGACCTTCCTACGAGAGGCGAGCGGTTAATCACGTTGGACTTGCTCTGGCCTAAACTTGTTTAGAGGAAATCTACCAGACATTCTACCAAAACTCTTGTGCTGTTCGTAAAATTGTCACCAAAATATTTAATTCCATATCATAACGAAGCACAGCTAACTACAAAAACATGATAAAGAGGCGGTTTCACCCGGACAGTAACTCAAATTCTTTAAAAAGCTGACAAGAGAAAAATCAAAATTTCAGCTAGTGGACCTCAGAGTTGAACACGGAAACCCGTTAGCTTAAAACTTTGAACCCGAGAAGCCGCTTTTCCGAGCCAGGAAAATAAAACGTCATAATTTCATTAGTAGGATTGATGATAAGTGAAAGTGTGGGGGTCGACCAATCAATATTTTCAAAGTGCAGCCTCAAGGCGGCACATTGAAAATATTAATTGGTTTACCCCCACATAATGAATATAGACTCTTCGAATTGCTGCCATTGAACTGACTTTGGAAGATACCACCATTGTACAAAGGGTTAAAAACATTGCTCGAACTTTGATTTGTAGTATTCCATAACAGGACAGCAACAGTACACTTGCACGGTTTTGGTTTTTAACTTGAAATGCAAGCAAGCTGATCAAGTCTAAAAACTGTTTTTGTTTTTGTATTTTCAGCCAAAAAGGGGTAAAATTGTTATCGATCAACTAACTGGTTGCCGGTGAATTCACCAGACCTTGGGACACCGTTAAGATCACATTCATATCAGAATATGGTCTTGGGTGGCGCAAGGATTTCTCCGAGAAGGGGGGCTTGAGCTTCCAGACAGGGGGTTAGGGTATTCCCCGACAAGCCCACAAAACGGGGCAGATTCCCCGATGGGGTGGGGAGACGTGGGGGATTAGACCTCCGCGTCAGGAACAGAGCCCCTTCCCCTGTTCCCAGGCCAGCCCTGATATATAGTTGCAAAATATGACGTGTAGAATTTCCCCATTAATTTATGTTTTCACATGACCACACACACACCACGCACTGTTGTCATAACCATCAGACCAAACGTTACACCTCCGAAACCACCATTAAAACCGCGCCTCTTTCATTCTCTGCCACACATTCTGTTTCTCATTTCGAACCCATACAGAGCTTTTCAGATTGTTAGTTAACTTTGTTCTAAGACTTATAACTGTTCAACATTTATGTTTAAGTTTCCTGTCGATGTTTCGTCCGGATGATCAGAACATGCAGTTCATAGCAGTGGCTTTCGCTCTGAGGATATTCTCAGGCATTGGTACAACGGCTCAACTCACGGCGGGGTTTACCCTGTGTGTTATGGCTTTCACCGATAATATTTCTACAATATTTGTGAGTATTCTTAGCCAATTCCAGTTTCAATCCTGACTCTCAGAATGTATGGGGTAGCGCCAGGATTTACCTCGGCCAGGAGGACTGTGATCCCCGACATGGGCGCTACGGACGTTCCCCCAACGGGGATTTATAGTTCTCTGCCTGAATAGTATCATCCTATACACTACTATATAGGGCGAAATGGACACGTAGGGCTGAAGGATTAAATTAACACTGATCCCCCATGCCCAGTTAGGTATTCATTGTGTTATCTATTTGCGGACTGCCAACTTTTGTTTTACGAAAACATTATGCATACCGGTTATTTATTTATCGATGTTTAAAGTCACTTTCCGCATCTTTGGCTATATATCTCATGACCGCAACATCGGTATGAAGTCAGCAAGGTTTAGCCAATCGTTTATATCTATGCTACTCACTGTAGGGGACCATCCCGGACGTTGATACCGGGTCATATTTTACCAGTAAACCAAAACTTATTTACCAAAGTCAACAAGAACTACTCCACTTTTCGAGGTTAACACGGGAGATAAATACAGCAAGAAGCAGCGGGGTTGGTTGTATTGTGTGTAGAAAATATAGAAAGTTCAGTTAAGATCATAATACTTCCTGGCAGAAACTCGCTTGACTACAGTTTATGTCAGACATTCTTGATTTTGACTCCTCATATCAAGTGGAGTGTTATCCCACCTTAATCAATTTTCGAAAAACAGACTTCTGAAAGGCGTAATTTCCCAAGCCAGGACTTCTGAATTAGCGTGAAAAGACCACCTTAACATAACATAACATTTATTAGCATAAAACATCCTATACAGGACAGCATGCGATAATCTACAAGTAACATGAACAAAAGTAGAACTCAAAATATTACAATTTCATCCACCAAGTTTCCATGATCAAAGTACTATATATGTTTTTTTTATTAATTTGATACGCAACAGATCGTGGAGACGTGAACTTGAATTTCCAATACACACCACTAAACATATCATAATCGTCTGCCGAAAAAATCCCGGATCACGCTGCAGATTTTATGGCATAAACTGGGGGTTCTATTTTCAAATATTAATTTGAATTTCTCAAATATACTCAGATCAATAAAACCGTCAATCTCACTGTTCATCAGAACAAATACTTCTGATCAAAGTTCTGAATAATGTGCAAATTCCATAAGAAAATGGTATTCGTTTTCTATTTTCCCAGAGTTTGCTTCACAGTGAGTTCATATCCTGTCGATAACAGGCTTCGGCGGTTGATAATGTCGCCCTTTTTCAATAGGTAACTTATGATTGCTGATACGAAGCTTAGTACAAATTTCCCGGTCTTCCACCGTGTTCGTTTCCACTAAGTACGTTTCCATTGAATAGTCAATTTTAAACAACTTGTAAGTTCTCAGTTTATTATCTCCATTCTTTTTGCAGTCCTCAAACATTGACGTCTTGAACGTGTTTATATGCTGCAAGCGGAAATTATACTTGAGCTTACCTATAGCATTAGTGTTAGTGATAATTGGATGTTGAGGGACGGGAGATCGCATCTTTCCAGTAATTTGAAAGGGGGTTCCGGTTTGCCTTTACGATTTCTTTGTTCAGCTACCACATTCCACATCAGGTCATTATGCTTCTCAGATATTTTGATTGCGAAAGAAGCCATCCTACTTACCGCCTCGATATATAGCGGATATCGACCAAGTTCTGCGCGGACCGCGTGGTTGGAGGAAAATTTCCCAACGCCCAAGACTTTTTTACAAAAGGAAGTGTGTAATTTTTCACAGGCTATGTTGTAACGCTTACCGTACGTTATTTCTGATCCCCAGACTTCACACCCATATAAGGCTATATGTTGAATTAAGTTGTCAAACAGCTTTCACATTGTCTTTATTGGAACCCGTGAAGTTTCATTAAATGCACTAAAAAGTGAGTATAAAGCTTTTTGGGCTTTAACAACCAAATCAGAATGTACCATCTTTTGAGAATTTTTTCCTAGATATGTACATTCGCCAGCCATATCAATACGCTTGTCTCCGATAAAAAATATTGGTTGCTTTTGTGTTCCATTAACTGACGCAGATCCAAATCTTAAACATTTTGTTTTTCGAACGTTTATTTGCAGCATATTAGTTTCAGTATAATTGTGGAGCTTACTGAGGCACCGTTGAAGCCCTTTCTGGCTATCAGATATCATTACAAGATCATCTGCAAAAAGAAGATGATTTAATTTGTAACCACGAATCCACACAAGATCACACAAATTGTCGAAAATGTCTTTTATGTCTTCAATAAAAATTTTAAATAGAGAGGGAGATAAGATGCACCCCTGACGGACACCTACAGAAGAGAGGGAGGCTGGTCCCAACCTACTAGACGTTTTAGTCAAATAAAAGCTTGATTCATACATAGATTTGATCATGTTGAATACTTCACCACTCACACCTATATGTTGAAGTTTCAACATTCGCAGTTCCCTGTTCACCGAATCAAATGCTTTGCAAAAATCAACAAAAGCAGCATACAGTGTTTTTTTTTTGAAGATTTGTATTTGTCAATAACCGTTTTCAAAATAAAGGCATTATCTGTGGTCCCTTTTCCTTTGCAAAATCCAAATTGGTTTTCGCCAATAATATTGTTATCATATATAAAATCAGATTATCTTTGGTTGATAATTTTGTTGAACAATTTTCCGATAGCGGAACTTACTGCAATGGTCCTATAATTATTTGGATTATTGTGATCACCCTTCTTATATATTAAGGAAAGAACAGACTTACTCCAATCTTCCGGATAACAACCTGAAGTTAAAACTTGGTTGAAGAATTTTGATAAACTATCTGTCATGCATGGACCAACTGCTTTCAGCAAGCTGTTACTGATATTGTCAAGACCCGATGCTTTCCCACTTTTCAATTCGCGCAACTTTGAAAGTATTTCCGATGGTGTGACAGAAGTATTATTCAACTTTATTTTTATTTCCGGACAATAAAACGAATCATCATCATTAATAACGCCAGTATCTCCATTTTTAGAGTACAATTTGAAGAAAAATTCTACTGCGGTGTCGGGATTAAGTTGATTGTCACAATTCTTCTTTTGTCGCAGTTTGTTAATAAGGTTCCAGTATTGATTGGGTCGCTAGATATCTAAAAGAGCTATAAATTTGTGATCAAATGATGGCTCCTATCAGGCTCGAAGTTAGGGTCTCAAAATTTTCCGACAAGTTGGGGCATAAGTTAAAATTTTCCGTCATTGACTCTCGGTATGAACTTAAAGCCTAACTCAATATACTTCTCTAAAACCATAATAAACGAAACATGTAAGAAAACGTCCATGTATTAACCCTTTAAAACCTTGTGGTTTCTTCCATGTCAGTCCAATGGCAGCAATTAGAAAAGTCCATATTCATTATTTCGAGGCTGCATGTTGAAATTATTGATTGGTCGACCCCACACGTGTACTAAACAACCATCCTATTTAATGACGTATCATGTTCCTGGCCGGAAAAGCGGCCGCTCGGATGGAAAGGGTTAATGCAGTATTACTAAGATAAAGAATTACTTTCGTTGAGGTAATTCTTTAAAATAACAAGTAAATAGCATCGCATTGGGAAGCAAATCTCCAGCACCCCTGAGATCTATGACGTGAACGAAAGCATAATGAACTAAACATTTGTTCAAATCTGCTAAAGTGCTAACTAATGTTCAAGTAATCAGAATCATTCAAATTTCCAATAAAATAAATAATTCTATAATTTTTTTTAAAAATCACTATGATTTTCAAACTTGTCCAAGATAATGTTAAGATAAAGCATCATGTCAAAAGTTATTCAAATCTGATGGCAACTTTTCAAGTTAGCACATAAACGTAAAAAATGCAAGTAAAACATACAGAGCAATAACTCTCTCAATTTTCGACAAATCATCAGCTTTGGAAGATTTTCGATTTTTATCCAGGACAATCGGGGATAATGTTGAAAAAACAGGATACAAAAATTATTGAAATCTGATTTTTACTTTTTGGGTAGTTAACGTAACTTTTAAACTTCTCCAAGACATTTTTATTAACACAAAGCAGGAAACAAAAAAATTATTAAAACCGGGTGTTTACTGTTTAAGTTATTGCATAAACAAGGTAATTTTGAGCAAAATTCGACAAACAAGAAATCACTTTCTCAATATTTGAAAAGTCAAAGTGGTTTTTCCAACTTGCCAAAGGCAATGTTAATATATATGTAGCAATCTATCAAACTTTATTGAAATCTAGTGTTCAAGATATATCCTAAACAATGAAATTTGGGGCAAAATTCAACAAAAGGCAATAAATAACCCCCTTCATTTTCTTCGAAGATTGACGAATTCGGCCAAAACTCCAAACATACGTATCCAGAAACACAATAGCCTGTTTTCCAAGGCGAAGATTGTTGTGCTCTATCAAATCACACTTAAAAAATTTATCGCATCTGATAACATGTAACCTGAAATCTAACCTGCATGACTCTTGATAACAAAAATATATTATAGGAACCCAATTTAGTATAACATCTCATAGCAATTGTGCATGGAATCTTATGCTATTTTGACAACATCGCTGGAACATGACCAACTAAACGAACTATAATAAATACCGCTTGACTTGTCATTATCGTGGTTTAACATCATATGGTGTCATGGAACTAAATATTTTCCCACAGGCGACCATTATAACGTTCAGGCAAAAAAAATATATATGATCGCATCATTTTAATTTTGGCATTCAAATATCTTTGCCAAGTATAGCCCTTCAGACAACTTTTTCTGACCCCAAAACAGGGGGTCATGCAACAAATAAGAGAGAAAAATTGACAGCAAGGGAAGTACCGGTCACGTGACATATTTTTCAGGGAATTCCCTACAAAAACACACCAAATGTAAATTGTATGTTTTAGGTCCAAAAATCATCAAATCACGCTCTTTTTTATCTGGAATATTCATCAATAATGCAAGATGTCAATAGAATTCTTCAAACGATTACTGAAACTATTTATTTTCTCAAGGCTATTTTTTTTTTTTTTAGAGATTGCATCACTTCCGAGTTCAACATTTCAATGCGGGTATTTCTAATTCAAATATTTAGTTCAGCGATACCATATATCAGTTCCTTGAATGGAATGGTCAAGGTCACAATGTTCACATAAATTCATTTTAACTTTAGTCACCCGTTTCACTTACCAAATTTAACTATGGGCCTCAGAGAGTTATAAATCCTTTATAAATAAAGTCATGCACTCTAAAATCAAGTGGGTTAAAAAAGCCCCAAATCAACTGGTTTGAGTGAATATGAACCCAATTGGGTTCATATTCACTCAATCAAGGTGATTTCTGTTAATTTTTAGCCCAACTGAATTTGGAGTGTATGATTACAAAAGTCCTGGATGGGTGTGTGTGTCTGCTTGTCCCTTGATAGTGATAATCCACATTTACGTACTGTAAGGGCGCCAGTTTCAAAAGGTTTCGTGGATCGAATGTACGTTGAAATTTGGTGAAAAATAATTCAAGTGTTGACTAAGGGTGAAATACAATTTTCCAAGTTCCCAAGGACATCTGGATTATTATGATTATTCTATGGAAAAATGTGAAATCGGTTTAGATTTTTTTTTTGTCTGGGCGCAGAGTGCGTCCAATGATTAGAAAATACCCGATCGACCTTCAAGAGTCGAAAGAAGATGATAAAAATCACTAAAAGCAGCTCTTAACTGGTAGAGTGGTAAATTATGTTTGGTCACCAAAATATGTTCATATGACTTTGCTCGTTACAATTTATGGAAGATGGCAGACACTCGCCCATACATTGTAACAAAGTAAATCCACACAGATTAGATAATTTCACTTATGACGCGTGATATGACGTCACGTCTGAGGTTCCCCAAAATGTGCTACTTAAGAGACCTCCAGTTGAATGACCGACTATGTGTGTGACTTAAGTCCAAGTGTCAAATCAAGTCTACAAAGGAAGTACATGATTACTAGCTAGAGTTAACCAATATACATGACTCCAATCTAGAGGAAATTGTCCCGACAAGAAAAATTAGGGGGGGGGGGGGTCACACCCCCCCCCCCCCCCTTAACCTCCCTACCTCTCCGAATAAGGTCATGCGTATTTGGATACTGACCTAAAGTAAAATGATATCGAAGAGATTGACAAATATACTCGTGAATGCCCATCTCTTCTGAATGAAAGAGCTTTTCTTTATCTGAGTACCGTCACACTTTCAGGGCATATGCGAAATATTTGTTGGCGTCGGAATGATGTTAGGTCCAGTCATTGGTGGATTCCTGTTTCAGGTATGCATATTATTTTTCAATCCATGATTTTTTTCGTTGTTCAAAATGAAAACACGTGCGCGATAATCTTCAAAGATAATTTATTTGTTTAAACTCCAACAGCCATTGTCATATAGTGCCTGTTTAGAGACTGTTTGTGAAAAATAAAATAAAATAAAACAAACTGATAATTGGCGCGGAGGACCTATATGTTACCTGATCTGGTCAGTTCTAAATAAATAATGATATAATCAACAGCTTTCTTTTTCAGTTTTCATTACAACCATTCTTGCAATGCGTTCAAGCAAAAGCATGTGCTAAATAATTTGAGAGCAATGTGTAAACATAGACAAAATCACCGATTACAATTTTGACTTATTAGACAGCAAAAATAAAAAAATGTGCGCTTCATCTTGGACATTAATATGATTTCGAGTTCCAGAACTTATAGCCACTCTGTGAGATAGGGTTCCATCCGTTAGGTTTCACAAAACGCAGGGACGGCCTTCAGTACTATTGCATGTGAGCTGCATATGTTGTGGCCAAGTCTTGTCAAAGAAGCATATATGAAACAAATCAGTGCTTCAAGGCCCGTTCACTTGTCAGATGGATAATTTCCCACTTGTTCGAAGTTATGTAGTGGTAGTCTGATTTTAGCCTGCGGGGTAGAGGGGTGCAATTGGAAATCTAAAGGCGACACTCCCTAACCCCACCATCGGTACCAGGTGTACCTATTGCAGGGTTTTAACTCTTACAAGCTACAACGATTGATATATATTTCATTTCAGGCCAGTGGATTTTTGTTGCCGTTTGCTGTAGTTGGTGGACTTATATTTATCAATACTCCATTAAGCTACCTCATTTGTAGAAATGTTTCTCAATCAGGTTTGTAATGTGTTTGACATTTTGCGTTTGCCTACAAATAATATTCACCAACATGCAGATTGACATGTCTCTTAACCCTTCACCCGACGTAACCGACCAGCGCTATTCTCAGAAATCGCCAATTAATTTTCATTATTTTTTCATTTTTTGCCTCAAAACCATAGGTTATGACCCTTCGTTAGAACGAGCTAGTCAAGCTCGTTCCAACGTGGGTCATAACCTATGTTTTGGGGACAAAAAATGAAAAAAAATTTGTTGCACAAGAATTTTTTTTCAAAGTGTCGTCTGCCTTCCATGTTAGGTAAAGGATTAACATGTACAAGCTTGATGTATACATTAACCTCCCCAACCTTTGTTTCTTATTTATTATCATTTTATAAAACCAAGCACGGTATTATTCAAACGAACGGAATGTTCTGATATAGCTGTAGAAATGTTTAAGGGCTAACTTGCCCACTCACTATCACTAGATAATATATATTCAGGCACACAACCAGGATTGCATAATAGGGGGTGTCCTAGCAAGTTTTGTGGGCCCAAGGATGATATATGAAAGGCAGGTGTGAGGGGTTTCCGGGGCCTCCCCTAATCCTAACTAGGATCATGCGGTCGTTGTCTCCTCCTCCCACTTCCCTACAGAGGCAACGACCGCGGGGTCCTAGTTAGGACACACACACACACATCCGAGAAAAATTTGCAAAATTTAGTGCTCCAAGGGCGAATTAGAGGCATTTGTAGCGTATGTAGCTCCCTCCTGTTTTGACGAGCATTTTGGGGCTCTATACTGTGTGAAACTTGCATTGGGACAATTTATTAGGGGGGGGGGGGGGGGGCAGCGAAAATGTTAGGGGAAAAGCTACGCCATTGCTAGATATACTTCCCAACTGAGAAGCCAGCTGACGCAAGTGTTTCACTATAAGTAACATTACTAGCACAGATTCTATTTCCACAACTATTGGAGAACGAAGCAATTTTCATATCATTTTCAACTGTGTTAAAAGTTTGTTGAAAATCTTTTTCGATTTCTATAGGTATCACAGAACTAAATATTTTCCCATTGGTGACCATTATAACGTTCAGGCGGAAAAAAATATGATCGCATCACTTTAATTTTGGCATTCAAATATCTCTGTCAAGTATAGCCCTTTAAACAACTTTTTCTGATCCGAAAACAGGGGGTCATGCAACAAATAAGAGAGAAAAACTGACACAAAGGGAAGTACTGGTCACGTGCACATATTTTTCAGGGAATTCCCTACAAAAACACACAAAAAGTAAATTGTATTTTTTAGGTCCAAAAGTCATCAAATCACCCTCTTTTTTATCAGGAATATTCAACAATAATGCCAGATGTCAATAAAATGTTTCAAACGTTTATTGAAACAATGGATTTTCCCAAGGCTGTTTATTTTTGGAGATTGCATCATTTCCGAGTGCAACATTTTTAGGCGGTTCACTCTAATTTCAATATTTAGTTCTGCGATACCTATAATCATCCCTCACCCCACCTAAGAGACATTTTACCACTTCCATGAGATAAATGAGTCATTTCTGCATTAGAATCCAACTTTTGGCTTTGGCTGAGTCAAAAACATGGAAAATTTGCTCTTTTAAGGAAAAGTGTCCAAACTTTGTCAAGTGGGCTTGAAAACTGGTATTGCTCCAAAAGATTTTTCTATCCTGTTACTTTACATACTAACTGAGAAGGATGAGAATTTACAGCTTTCTTTAAAAAACTACCCTGATCCCAAAATAAAACTAAAATCTGCATCAGCAAAAAATATTTTTAGAAAAAATCTGTCCCATTTAACCATACTGCAAGCAAAACAGTGTCCCAACCCCCATGGAACAATATGGATGTCAATTTTGTTTCCAAAATTGGGGATGCAGCTATATATTTCACCAATATGAAAGGACTCTACCAGTTTATCCTAACAACTGATGTCAAATTTTATTCTACCATTTGATGTAGTAAAATTTTGCCCTGAATAGGACCCCCCGGTGTGCCCCTTTTCATCAAAATCTATGATATAATTCATAATTTAATTGATACTGACCCAAAACAAACCTACTGTGATATGAACTTTCCCATCTGTAATAGTTTTTAAATCACAGTCTGGCTTCTGAAGACATTTCACATTGTATTTGATGAATATTTTGCAATTTTTGTAAAGGAAAAGCCTCAGTTTTCTCAGTAAAGGCACATAGAGTCATTGGTATGGCACTGACAAAACATAAACAGTGTTTTTTCCAAAAGAATGACCAGTACCTGCTACTGTGATATCTCATAACACTGGTAAGATGCCTAAAACCATCAAATATTGATTCTATTGTGCTATGCTTATGCTGCAAGTTTCCATAAGTGCACTTTCAAAACCTTTGTTTTAATCCCCACAGACACCCATTCTGGCAAAAAGATTGAAATTGTTGAAAACATGTTTCCAAAGAGGATGAATCAGACATTTGCTTCAAGACTATAGTGGTATTTGATGTCTAATATACCTCTGTGTTAG
The DNA here is from genome assembly GCA_031216915.1 of Pictodentalium vernedei. Taxonomy (NCBI): domain Eukaryota; kingdom Metazoa; phylum Mollusca; class Scaphopoda; order Dentaliida; family Dentaliidae; genus Pictodentalium; species Pictodentalium vernedei. The sequence continues at coordinate 189,092,580 of CM062291.1, forward strand.
TGTGAGGTGGGGGGGGGGGGGGGGGGTGGGTGAAAGTTAGTCAGCTGCCAATTATTGAAAATGTAGATCCAGGCAAGTGAAAAGCAAAGAAACATCATATCTGATGAAGAGACAGACACACAGACAGGTATGCTTGCAGGCACACATGTAGGAGGTCTACATGAGAGTACTGAATGGCATACAATGAAAAATATAGTGGAAGAGCCAGGGCAAGGTTGTTAAATTGAAAAATAACTCAGTGGACCATGAGTGCTGAAGCCTCAAAGTAAATCATAAGAAACTGAAAGTGTATGATACTAACTTCAGTCTCTAAAAACATGCTGTTCAATCTTTCCAAATGTTTATCATCAGCAGAAGGGTTAAATATATGTGGGAGGGAGGACTTGGTTTGGGGAAAGAGCAATATTTCACAACTGTCACTGTAAATTTATGCTGTATCGTGGGAACCATGACAGCACTAGTACTAGACAACTATATTGTGTATCTGTGCACAAATGCCATTCACTCACATTTGTAATTTTATTATGTTATTTTCCACTGTTGCCCCCCCCCCCCCTCCCCCCCCCCCCCTCCTCAAATTTGTTTTCCAGGATACTCTTTCAATGAAGGAATTGTTTTCCAACATTTTGAAGAGCATAATATAGAAGAGAAAAACTTCTAAATACTAGTGAATAGAAGGGCAGTGTAGGTTTTCTGTCTGTGTTTGAATGGTGATTTGGGAGGGGGTTGGAAGATTTGGAATCCTCCCTGCCCCTAGTAATATGAGAGGGGAAACCATGATTTAAATAAATATGTTAATAGGGTAAGATAGGCTGTTAGTTAGCAGCTGCCAGAGGTTATAGTGTGCTCCTGGGGAATACATTTGCTCAAGATGCGAATTTGCTTGCATGAACAGCCTTAGTTTTGGAAATGTATAGCTTTTATTGCTAACTGTGACAAACATGTAACTTTTCAAAACAATAAAATGGTTTGGTAAGGTGTGTGGTCCCCAAATACATATTTAAATCTGAAATAATCCCCCAAAATAATAACTGAATCTGGTTTGAAAGCCAAAAAACATATTTACTATAGGTATCACAGAACTAAATATTTTCCCATAGGCGACCATTATAACGTTCAGGCGGAAAAAATATGATCGCATCATTTTAATTTTGGCATTCAAATATCTTTGTCAAGTATAGTCCTTCAGACAACTTTTTCTGACCCCAAAACAGGGGGTCATGCAACAAGTAAGAGAGAAAAACTGACAGGATGGGAAGTACCAGTCACGTGCACATATTTTTCAGGGAATTCTCAACAAAACCACACTAAAAGTCAGTTGTATTTTTGAGGACCAAAAGTCATCAAATCACCCTCTTTATTTATCTGGAATATTCAACAATAATGCAAGATGTCAGCAGAATGTTTCAAACGTTTATTGAAATAATATATTTTCCCAAGGCTGCTTATTTTTAGAGAGAGAAACATTTCAAGGCGGATAACTCTAATTCAAATATTTAATTCAGTAATACCATTAGAATTTTTAAAAAATCTTTTCAGATGTTTGTTTTATAAAATTTAATTATTTATTAGCTTTAAGGTCACATATTTCTACACAATGGCAATCGTGACCGCAACATGCATATAAAGTAAAGTCCTGCCAATCCTTATATCCATGTCGCCTACCGGTATTTTAGAGAATTTCCAGTCCAGGCATTGATTACCGAGTCCTATTTTACCAGAAAAAAATGGTTTGTTTACCAGTAAATACAAGCACTGCTTCACTTCCCTACGATAATTTTTATAAAATAAAATGTTGATGATTGATAGGTGCTGTGCTGTGCTGTGATAATTTACAATCAGGGAGCACCTAGTTTTTACATTTAACCTTTTCTTTTGATCACAAAAATCAGTTGGTGTTCAGGTCTTACCAAGTATCACCATTGTACAAAATTTGATGAGAAATGGTGCAGCCTTTTTGGTCTAGAGCACAGACAGACCCCCCCCCCCCCCTGGAAAGAGACACAAATGTACGCCTTACAAATACTTAAACGATTCGCGTTGGTGATGATTATCAGAAACTTTCAATATTTATTTATTTATTGGGGTTTAATGACCCTTTCTACAGCCAGGGTAACCTCGTGTCAGGCAGTTTTACAAGTGGAGGAGGCCAGATTACCCAGAGATAACCACTGAGCATGCGCGAGAAAATGTCAGACTCCCCAACGTACCGCACAAACAGGGTTAGTATTAACTGAAGACAAATGCACCATCGACGTGCAGTACGCATTAGCACAGAGCGCCCCCCCCCCCCTACGCCTTGACCAAGGGCACAATGCAGTTACTCCTGACAGGGATCGAGCCGTGTACTTTTCGGTTTGAAGTTCAATGCCGGAATTAGTGAGCCATCGAGCTCCATATTTAATATTTACTTCATGCACCACGTGCCTGAACTACCATTACCTCAGTTTCAAATTTTACTTTTTGAACTGTTTACCAGGTCTGTTGGTTAGAAAAGTGTTCATGGTATTTTTTCAATTTTTCTTCTCAAAATAGAGTTCATTTTGCTTGTCCCATTGAGAGGACATAAGCAATATTTTTAGGCAAAAATCAAACAGCTCAAACCTGTTGAGTGCTTTTTGTTAATAGGGGTCAGAAGAAACGTTTCGGAAATGAAATAAACAGCTGCACCATGAGCGCATGATATGCCCATTATTAATTACAAGAGGGAACCACACAATATGAGTATACATGTGTACTTGTCAGGTTACATATACTTGCCTCCAAAAAATTCATGAAAATTGCTCAAAGTCCAACATGTGGAAAATTGCCTATATTTTGATGAATAAAGTCCCATAACTCTGGAATGACAAATCGGACAGTTACACAAATTGAAAGGGAGATTCCTTCTATCAACATATATTTGCAACAGAAAAATCATGAAAATTGCTCTTAGCATTTTCAAGTTATTGTTCGACATGTGAAAAAAATTTAAGTCCCATAACTCTGGAATGACTAATGGAACGACGACAGCAACTGAAAGGTAGCTTCCTTCCATCAACATAAACCATCTACCAAAAAAATCGTGAAAATCTCTCGACGCATTCTCGAGTTATCATACGACGTGTAAAAAAATCAACAATTTTCTAAGTAATAAAGTCCCATAACTCTGGAATGACTATTCGAACGGTGACACTAAACGAAAGGGAGCTTCCCTCCATCGATATACACCACCTACCCAAAAATCACGAAAATCTCTCAAAGTGTTCTCGAGTTATTGTACGACGTGTAAAAAATCAACAATTTTCTAAGTAATAAAGTCTCATAACTCTGGAATGACTAATTGAGCGGCGACACTAAACGAAAGGGAGCTTCCCTCCATCGATATACACCACCTACCCAAAAATCATGAAAATCTCTCAAAGCGTTCTTGACTTATCGTACGACATGTGACCGGACGGACAGACGGATGGACAGTGGTATACCATAATACAACCCATTTTTTCAAAACGGGCATATAAAAATTAATATCTGGTTTTTGTAATTGTAGGTTACGATATTGGCACATCATCATCCTCGTTGTCATCATTACCATCATCTTCAACGTCAGCTGATCAAAATCTCAAATACACTTTGAAAGAAGGTTTGGTCGTGAGAAAGTTTGTGTTTCACCCTCTTTCGATGGTGAACAGTTTGGCAATAACAACAGTCGGGATTGTATGGGCAATACTGGATCCAACACTGGCACCTCACCTCTCTCAGGTAAGTTACAGAAAGTCTAAAAAATAAATCTAGCTTACCGTCTTCAATTACATGTAACCCTCTGGGACTTAACTAAATGGTGGTAGTATTTTTAGGGGGAGAGGATGAATGTTCCCATCAAGCTCGTACACAAGCCCGATGCCGTAACCAGCGTGGGGGCTTCGTGTTGATTAGTGCAACAATATTAACCCAGTATTGGGCGTGTGGTGCAACTGTACAAAGCGAGAAGTAGAACAATACTGTCGGGGGAGCATTTATTTATTTATTTATTGGGATTTAACACTTTCGACAGCCAGGATCACCTCAGGTCGGACAGTTTTAAGGATGGAGAAAGCCAGAGTATCTGGCGAGAACCACCCAGCAACAGCAAGCAACTGTCAGACGCCCCAACTCCACACAAGCATTGGTTGAAAACAAGTGCACCAGCGTCGTGCAATATGCCTTAGTACACAGCGCCACCGTGTCCCCCACAGGGCAATCAGGATGAAGTGCCTTGCCAAGGACACAACACAGTTTTACCCCTGGCGGGGATCGAACCGTGGACTTTTCGGTTGGAAATTCATTGCCGTAACCACTGAGCCTCTGCGCTCCCGTCAGAGGTGGATCCAGAAATTGTAAGTGAATGACGCAAAAGAGTCCATCCTGAATCAAGGATTTAAGGATTCGTGGCCTGTAAAGTCCCATGGAAGTCATAGAATCTGTGAGCCCTCAGAAAAAAGCAACATAGGACACCTTGGAATTGTCCAAAAATATCCTGGTATACCAGGTTTTAGACCAGGCAAATGATTTTACTGGCATTTGTAGATCACTTAGGGTGGTGCTTTAAGTCATATGTAAGCAACACTAGAATTTAACCCTCCCCCCCCCCACCCCCCCCCCATTGATATTAAAAATGCAAACGTGAATGCTGTTTGATATTCTACATTATGAGTCGCACCGGAAGGATATTCAAAGGAGATCGAGGAAATATGGCTGTAAAAATCATAGGCCTCCCCTGTCACTGCCCCATACCCATTTCCAGAAGGGCAGCAGGGGAAACACAGGCTCGGCGTTGCTGGACCTGTGTGGTTTCCCCAAATCTGCCCCTCCCCCCCCCCCCCCAAAAAAAAAAAAAATAGAACCCCTGGGATGGCCCACACCTTTTGCCCGGGATGTCAGGGTGGCACCCTTTTAGACATATTAGAAAATGATGGACATGGCTGTGACAAACTAACGGGCAGAGCTAGGAGAGCTGAAAGCAGCATGTTTGGAGCTGAAAGCGAAACGAGCTGGAATACAGTGGAACTGAAAGCAGAGCGGAGAGAATATCAAGAAGCCCAACTGGGAGAGGTGGAACGCAAAGAGTTGGGAGCGAAACAGGAAGAGCTGGGGGCGCGACTGGTTCACCCAATTAGATTCTACCAGTATACGTGAGGTAAAATGCCAACAGAGAACCTGTGCAAGTGCTGATTGTGGCCAACAGGCAACCTTTAGTAATTGCTTTGCTTACCACCACTGCCGACAACAATGTGCCAAATCAAACTAGAAAAACTGTGAGCACTGCTCACTAAATGATACACCCACTCCCACCAAGAAACATTTTACAACAGTAAAAGTGTGTTTAATGTAGAGCACAAACACTGACCCCCCCCCCCCCCACCCCCCACCCCGAAGCTTGAATTGACAAAGCCCATTTTTCAATATGAAACTGTAAAAATAAAATATCTGAAAATAGAAGGTACACATCTTCACTGTATGTAAAAAATTGTTTCAAGGTTTCATTGAAATCCATTTACTAGTTTAAAAGAGGTCACGGATAGTAAATGTCAACCCCCCCCCCCCCCCCTCCCTCTCCACGCAAGCTTGAATTGACAAAGCCCATTTGTAAATATGGGAAACCCTAAAAATGAAAATATCTGAAAACAAAACAGGAGGTGCACATCTTCAATATATGATCTCATGACGAGATTCACGCAGAGACAATGCCAGACACCATCTGGTGCAAGGTGTTTTTGAAGTGGGTAACTAAGCCACTTTCCCGGTTCAAGCACAGACTGACCGTGGGGCCGAGATACTCAATGATGCCAAACTGAGATTTAAGTCGATGGCGCCGCTGTGATCTTCGACATGTGGAGGGTAGAGACGGACGACTCGACACTTGTGACACTGAAGATGTGCCCAACATTAAAGTCGGCTGTTGTCCCTAGACACCCACAGTGAGACAGAAGCGCGGCACTGCTCATCAGACCACTCCCGAGGGTGAATATATCATGAAAATGTTTACACTGTGTGTTGTGTTTGATGAAAAGGATAATGTTCAATGTTTATGAAAGGATTATGAAATAAGACAAGAATTGTGATAATTGGGAATATGTTAATTTATGTTCCCTACATGCTATGTTTTCAATAAGAATAATCTGAGGTGTGGACTGTACTTAAGAACTGAGGCCTGGGTTGATGTGGCCCTCACAGTTAATGTATGTCAACCAAAGTTACCAAGTTACAGTAAAATCATTCCAAAACGAGTCATCCTACCAAGTTACAATGAAATCCATTCATAAATATGACTAGTAGACTTTGCAAAAAGAATCTAGGTCACGTACCGGTTCGGCGGTCACCATTGACCGATCGTGGCCAAAATAGGACAGTCTCATTTAGATATCATACAGAGTTGTTCTACCAAGTTACAATGAAATCCCTTCATATAAACAACCTGTAGTCAGAGCCAAATGAATCTAGGTCAACTGACCAGGCGGAGGTAATGGCTGACCGATCGTGACCAAATAGGAGTCTCATCTAGACGGGTACGGAAGATTTGGCCCTAAAAAAGGTTGATTCTTCTCACTTCGGCACATTTAGAGGGCCGAATCTTCTCACTACACAGCATTTGTTTCTGTTAAAATTTGATGTTTTTTATACTTTTTGTTTGGAAATATATATTGTTTTTATTTTATTTCCAATTCTTCTGTGCCTCATGTCGCCCGATGAATGTGGCGACATTTACCATTTCTCACATGCCAACAGTTTTTGGTAATGATGAAGAGTGGTGTGTATACAGACAGCATGTCCATACGAATAATCATCTAGAAGGTGAGATAGAAAAAATGCAGTCCATTTTTTGCCTGTGCTGGTATTTCGACGTAGGCTAGAAGAGACGATCTCAAAAAAAAAATATTTTTCCACACAAATTTCATACTGTAATTTGAAAAAAAGGTGAAATCGCTCACCTCAAAACATTTGAGAAAATGATTTTTTTCCCTCCATCGCCCTTTTTTGCTCAGTGTTATTCTAATGAGATATTTGGGGGAATTGTAGAGAAGAGGATTTTCCTCCTTTCATTTTAATCCTTTTTTTTTGTCCTGGGCATCCCCAAGATTTCCAATTATCGCCGTTTTGCTCAGTGCTATTCCAATGGGAAATTTTGAAGAAATGTAAGAGATGAAGAGTAGGCGGGAACAGACGATAAAAAACCCCCAACTTATTGCTTATGTAACTGATGTTTTGAGAAGATATTAAAAGCGAAAGCCATAGATCACTGTCAGATAACATTAATTAAGACATCAAACACTGGGGCCGAATCTTCCCGAGGCCGGAAAAGGCAAGGCCGAATCTACCCGAGGCCGATCTTCCTGTTCCCATCTAGACAACATACCAAGTTATCATTCCAAGTTACAATGAAATCGCTTCATAAATATGAACTGTAAACTGTGCTAAATATGAGGCTCTCGAGTCATCTGGATATTATAACGAGTCATCCTACCAATTTACAATGATATCCCTTCATGAATGCAATCTGTAGAATGAAATAAAGGACTCCAGGTAACGTGCCCCTGCAGCCAGCACGGATTGACTGAACCCAACCAAAATAGGATGTTCTCATCTAGACATTATATGGAGTCATCCCTACGAAGTTACCATGAAATTCCCTTCAAAAATACGATCTGCAGACTGCGCTAAAGTCTTTCGGGTTCACACAACCGGCACGGTTGACGATTACGACCCAAAGGGGTCGTTCCATCTAGACATGATCTCGAACCTACATATGAAATATCGTGATGATCGGACATGAACTATGGTGTGTAGAAATCCTTTCATAAAAACAATCTATAGATAGTGCTAAAGGAATCTAGGTCATGTGACCAGGCGGCGGTAACTCCTGACCGATCGGTGACCAACATAAGACTGTCTCATCTAGGCATCATACCGAATTATCCTTCCAAGTTACAATGAAATCGCTTCATAAATATGAACTGTAGACTGTGCTAAGCATATCTAGGTCACTTGCCTGTGGGGCTGTCATGGTTGGCCAATCACAGCCAAAATAGGATGTTATCATCTAGACATTATACCGAGTCATCCTACAAATTTATAAATAAATTCCTTTCATAAATGTAGACTGTGCTAAGGAACCTAGGTAACGTGCCCCTGCAGCTGTCACGGTTGACTGAACCCGACCAAAATATGACATACTTGACTAGACATTATACCTAGTCATCCCACCAATTTAAAAAGAAATCCCTAAGAAATCCCTTCATAAATACGACCTGTAGACTGTGCTGAACGTTTTTGGGTTTTGGGTCCGTACAGCCATCACAGTTGACCGGTTGCAACCAAAAGGGGACGTTCTCATCTAGACATGACCTTGAACCTGCATATGAAATTTTGTGATGATCGGAAAAGAACCAGGCAGTGTAGCCTGTGCTAAAGAAAATGTGAACAGACTTACAGATTAACAGACTTCCGCACGCATGATGGCAATAGCTTATCTTGACTTTGTCAAGTTAAGCTAATAAAAATCAGTTTCTTGAGAGAGCGTGCGAAGGAGACTGTGTAATTGAAGACAAGTTTGATCCTGTATAAAGGCAGAAAGGAGGAAAGGACGGGTGTTGTTGAAATCAATGGCCAAAAACACCAAACCGTGCGCCCACTGGCAGACTTGTTACGATAGCCAGGACAAAAAAAACCCATTATAGCTGTGGTTTATACCTTGTATCCCATTAGACACCCAGGTCCAGCAAACCTCTGAGATGGTGATCTGAATTGTGTTGCCCAGACTGAGACAGAGAATGCTCGCAGAGGACATGCCTTAACCCGCACCAGGCATATGAAAATACAGGAGTGTGGGGGGGGGGGGGGGGGGGGGGGGTGTGTGGTGGCATAGAGCTGGAGAAGATCCTCAAGCGGGCAATCATCTTGAAAAATACAGCTGATGATGATATTGGAAAAAAAATGGCTGAGCACTCATCTTTCCGGAGAATATTAAAGACTGTGTCTAGTGCGATTTGCCTTCGCCACTTAAAACCGATATAAATGCAACTGAATACCCACTTGATAAATTGGAGATGGGAGTGAATTTGTTAACAACAGAAATACCCACGCTGGTAAATCTTGTCATAAAAACAAGGCTTTAGTCTGGTATGTCAGTAGTTGAGGACAATACATGGTGTTCCCTGATAGGCTTTCATAAGGAGCTCTTTGGTGTATCCACACTTAACAATTTAATTGCACATGAGGTTACTGACATTGGGAAGTATACATATTTATGAACTGTCACTATTGACATTTTTTGCAGATTTTCCTTGAAGGGCCTACATGAGCGAACAGCTGGGCACCCATTTTGTACGATAGGTATTTTGAGATATATATCTTTATGTTTACAGTTTGATTTGGATGCTGATGAAATTGGCCTTGTGTTTCTGTTGATGGCAGCTTGCTATTCTATATCATGTCCTGTGTTTGGTATTCTGACTCACAAACTGGTAAATACTTATAAGATTATAATTGATATGAAAACTGACAGGGGTATATTCTAGAGGGGCACCCCTTGACAAGGCATTATACATGTATCAGAAATTTAGAATTATTTCATATTTTCCATTCACATTAACGACCCATTTATGCAGAAACCAAGAAAAATTTCACCTTTTAGAATGCTTTTTCACATATCTTCTGAATAAATCCTTTATCTAACACAACAAAAAGAACCACTTTTCTTACAAAACTGAAAATGTTAATTTTTTACCTAAAACATATCTTATGACCCCTAGTTCCAATGAGGGGTCATACATAATGTGAATGGCAATTTATATGAATAGCCTGGATACAGGCCTTACCATGGGTAAGGGGTTGAAAATTAGACATTCCCCCTTGATGTGGCAAGGACAGAACATTGATTCGTCCAGCAGTACTTTAATAAGAGAGCGGAAACCATGAAAAGTGGTAAGTCAAAACTCACTGTGACCTTGACCTTTGGCACAATGACCCCAAGTGATTTTTCCTCTCCTCATACCCAACCAACATGTCAAGTTTGGTTTCAATCTGCCCAGCAAAATTTTAATATTTAATAAGGGAGCAGAACCCAACCCCAGAAAAATGTTAAAAGTTTAAGATCAGTGTGACCTTGACCCTTGGCACAGTGATCCCAAGATAACTAGGGTTCTTTCTCTCATCATACTGAACCCACATGTCAAATTTGGTCTCAATTGGCCAAGCGAACTTCAGTTAGAGAGCATAAACCGACTCCGTCTACCAATGACGGAGAGAGCCGTGGCAATATGCCCCTCCCCCTCTATCCACTAAAAAATACAGTTTTCGGGGTAAATTATGGTCCTGACATACAGATGCAAAAAAAAATATTTTTGCTTCTCGCTACACTGACGTCTGATCACCACTTAGCAAGATCAAGATCAGGTGGCAAGCCAAAAATCAATGTCACATGTTATTTAGTTAACCCTAATATTAAAAGCAGACAGTACAATGAAGCCCACTTTATCGGATAACTCTTAACTGAATAACCCTGTTAATTGAATAGAATAGAATTTCCAACACAAAACCATTTACCATACCTCCAGTACAAATTTGACCTGTTAATTGAATATAGGTTTTTGAATAAACTCCAGTTAATTGAATAAAAATCTTGTAACCTGTCGAGAAATTACCCCGACTCTCCCCAGTTTTCCTTTGCTTATAGACCTATTTGGCCTCAGAGCAGCCAATCTATTATAGAGCTCTGTCAAACAAGATATAATAGAATAAATGTTACGTTTATCTCTGGAATACAGGAAAGTGACAAAATCCCTATTAACTGAATACTCCTTCAATTGAATAATTTCCATTGGCAAAGTGGCTTTCAATTAACCCTTTGAACACTGGTGGTAGCTTCCATGCCAGTTAAATGTCAGAAATTGGAAGAGTCCATATCCATTATTTGGGGGTAGAGCAATTAATATTTTCAACGTGCAACCCAAAGGCTGCACGTTGAAAATATTAATTGTTCTACCCCACACGTTCACTTAGTAGCCATCCTACTTAATGAAATTATGACATATCGTGTTCCTGGACCGGAAAAGCAGTCTCTCATGTTGAAAGAGTTAACAGGGTTCCACTGTACTTGCAAACAAAATTATTAAATAACTATTTGAATGACAGTTTTTATGAATAGTGCTGACTGGGTTTGGCCATTATGTTAGGTAAAGGGTTAAAAAATTACAGTTGAAAAACATGAAAAATTACATTCTTTGAACATGACCTTGGCAAGTCAAGAGCAGTGTAAATGTAATACTTTTGTCAGCAACATCTGCAATTGCAGAAGTTTGTTTGGCCGTTTGATACACATATTTGCTTCTCTAGTTTTCCCATCTTCCAAAAATAAATTTTAGATAATGTTTCCTTCTTACAGCCAGACAAGAGGTATTTGATGGTACTTGGTTTTGCACTAGCAGCAGGAGGGTTATTGTTGATTGGTCCATCTCCATTCATAGGAATGTCCCCAGATGATGAGTAAGTATTCATTCAGGCAAAATATATGCCAATCAAAAAACAACATGATGATGCATACATTAATATCCCTTCCTCATGCGAAACTAATATTAATGTAATTCATTTGTTTAATTATAATTAGAGATTCAAACTCTGAACATATTTGCTTTATTCCATAAGAATTTAATCATAATTGATGAAGCGTGTCAGAAATAGGTGTTGTGGCCGTGTGTGTGCACGTTTTTCAATCAACATCAACATTTAATTATTACTATTCAACCCTTTGTTCTAGCAATGTGTAGGACAAAAAAATGCAAGTGTCACTAACACTGTAGCTTAATTTGACTGTGTGTAGTATTTGACGAAAAGGATAATGTTCAATGTTTATGAAAGGATTATGAAATAAGACAAGAATTGTGAATATTGAGAGTATGTTAATTTCTGTTCCCTACATGTTATGTTTTCAACAAGAATAATTTGAGGTGTAGAATGTACTAAAGAATTGAGGCTTGGGTTGATGTGGCCCTCATGGTTAATGTATGTCAAACAAAGTTATCAAGTTACAGTAAAATTATTCCAAAACGAATCATCTTACCAAGTTACAATAAAATCCATTCATAAATATGACTCGTAGACTTTGCTAAAGGAATCTAGGTCACGTGCCGGTCGGGGTGGTCACAGTTGACAGATTGTGACCAAAATAGGACAGTCTCATCTAGACATCATACCGAGTTATCCTACCAAGTTACAATGAAATCCCTTCATAAAAAAACCTGTAGATGGGGCTAAAGGAATCTAGGTTATATGACCAGACAGCGGTAATGGCCGACCAAACGTGACCAAAATACGACAGTCCCATCTAGACTCATACCAAGTTATCCTTTCAAGTTACAATGAAATTGCTTCATAAATATGCTAAACAAATCAAGGTCACATGTCTGTGTGGCAATCATGGTTGACTGATCACAGCCAAAATAGGATGTTCTCATCTAGACATTATACCAAATCACATACCAATTTATAATGAAATCCCTCATAAATGCAACCTGTAGACTGTGCTAAAGGAATCTAGGTAACATGCCCAGCAGTTGTCACAGTTGACTGAACCCGACCAAAATAAGACGTTCTCATTTAGACATTATATGGAGTCATCCTACCAAGTTACAATGAAATCCCATCATAAAAATGACCTGTAGACTGTGCTAAAGGTTTTGAGTTTCGGGCCCACGTCGCCATCCCGGTTGACTGATTGGGACCAAAAGGGAATGTTCTCATCTTACATGATCTTGAACCTGCATATGAAATTTTGTGATAATCGGACAAGAACAACAGGGGGGGGGGGGGGGGGGGGGGGGGGGGGTAGCCTGTGCTAAAGGAAAATGTGAACAGACTAACAGACTCAGACTTCCGCACGTGTGATGGCAATAGCTTATCTTGTCTTTGTCAAGTTAAGCTAAAAACTAGAAAAACTGTGAGCACTGCTCACTAAATGATACCACCCACTCCCACCAAGAAACATTTTACAACAGTTTAAGTGTGTTTAATGTAGAGAGCACAAACACTGACAACCCCCCCCCCCCCCCCCCAAAAAAAAAAAAAAATAAAAATACCAACAACAGTAAAAGTGTGTTTAATGTAGAGAGCACAAACACTGACAACCCCCCCCCCCCCCCACCCCCCCAATAAAAATAAATAAAAATACCTGAAAGCAGAATAGAAGGTGCACATCTATAATGTATATAAAAGAATGTCTGAGAGTTTCAATGAAATTCGCCCACTGGTATAAGAGGAGTAGCGGATAGCAGGAGTGTACCCCCCTAAAGCATCACAACAATTTGGCTAAGTTCATTTCGCCCTTTGGGAAAGAGTAAAAAATAAAAATACCTGAAAGCAAAATAGGAGGTGCACATCTATAATGTATAGAAAAGAATGCCTGTAAGTTTCAATGAAATCCACCCACTGGTTTAAGAAGAGTAGCGGATAGCAGATGTGTACCCCCAAAGCGTCACGGACGTATGGACGTACAGAAGTACGGACGTACGTAAGTACGGAAGTACGGACACCATGAATGCTATATACCGCCCACTTTTCAAGTGGGTGGTATAAAAATGGTTCTCAGGCCCACCATTATGTAATTTTGGCTGTGATATACTATTAACCCTTCAATTAACAAATCGGCTGCATCCACCCACACAATTTACAAATTAAGCAACTGAAAAAAAGTTTCAAGAAAACCATAAACAATTTCAAGAAAACCATATTATCAAGCTCTTTCCAATGAGAGTGTGATATGACATCATTTTCTGGAAATTTTTTTAAAAAATTATTGAAAAAATTAAAATAATAAATTTTGGCATTGTTTGCATTGGGTAAAGAGTAAATTACTCCTGCAAACTTAGAAAGATGAAAAATTTATCGGTCTATGTCAGATCAAATCCTAAAGTTGACAAGCAAATGGCATGAGATGACAACATCTCCCACCCTGAAAAGAAAGAAGTGGATCAAACTGAATATAAATGAAAGTGTCAGTGACACTGTAGCTTAACCTGACTATGTGTTGTGTTTGATGAAAAGGATAATGTTTATGAAAGGATTATGAAATAAGACAAGAATTGTGATAATTGGGAATAAGTTAATTTCTGTTCCCTGTATGCTATGCTTTCAATAAAAATAATTTGAGGTGAAGACTTGAGAATTGAGGGTTGTGTTAATATGGCCCTCACAGGTAATGTATGTGGCCCTCACTGTTAATGTATGACAACCAAAGTTATCAAGTTACAATGAAGTTATTCCAAAACAAATCATCCTACCAAGGTACAATGAAATCCCTTCATATTAAATATGACCTGTAGATAATGCTAAAAGTTTTGGGGTTTCAGGCTTGGGCAGCCATCATGGTTGACAGATCATGACCAAAAGGGGACATTCTCATCTATATATTATACAGAGTCATCCTACCCAAGTTACCATGAAATCCCTTCATAAATACAACCTGTAGACTGTGCTAAAGGTTTTCGGGTTTTGGGCTCAGGCAGCCATTATTGCTGAATGATCGTGACCAAAAGGGGATGTCCTCATCTAGACATTATACTGAGTCATCCTACCGAGTTACAATGAAATCCCTTCATAAATGCGACCTGTAGTCTGTACTAAAGGTTTTGGGGTTTTGGGCTCGGGCAGCCATCATGGCGGAATGATCGAGACCAAAAGGGAACAGTCTCATCTAGACATTATCTGGAGTCATCCTACCAACTTACAATGAAATCACTTCATAAATATGACCTGTAGACTGTGCTAAAGGTTTTCAGCTTTGGGCCCCTGTAGCCGTTACAGTTGACCAATCACGACCAAAAGGGGACGTTCTCATCTATACATTATATGGAGTCATCCTACCAAACTACAATGAAATCCTTCCATAAATACGACCTGTGGACTGTGCTAAAGGTTTTGAGGTTTTGGGCTCGGGCAGTCATCATGGTTGACAGATTTTTTTTTTATTAGGGTTTAATGACACATTAACAGTCAGGGTCATATCATGTTGGTGATAGTTTTTATGGGTGGAGGAAGCCGGAGTACCCGGAGAGAACCAATGAGCAGCTGTCAGCTCTCCAACATCGTAACTCTGAACTCTGCTCTGCAGTACAGGCAGGGTTAGATTGGTTGAAGACATGAGCACCTTTGCCGTGCAGTACACCTTAGTACAGAACGCCATCGTGCCCCCCATGTAGGCAATCAGGGTTAACTGCCTTGCCCAAGGACACAACGTGGGGAGCGCGAATCAGTCGCTGAAATGGTCACCCATCCAACTACTAACTGCACTCGATGTTGCTTAACTTTGGTGATCTGACGATAACCGGTTACGGTGCACCCCCCACCCCTACCAATACCCACACTCCCTAGTTGACAGATCGTGACCAAATGGAGAAGTTCTCATCTAGACAACATACGGAGTCATCCTACCAAGTTACAATGAAATCCCTCCATATTAAATATGATCTGCAGACTGTGCTAAAAGTTTTTGGGTTTCGGGCTTGGGCAGCTGTCACAGTTGACAGATCATGACCAAAAGGGGACGTTCTCATCCAGATATTATACAGAGTCATCCTACCAAGTTACCATGAAATCCCTTCATAAATATGACCTGTAGACTGTGCTAAAGGTTTTGGGCTCAGGCAGCCATTACGGTTGACCGATCACAACCAAAAGGGGACATTCTCATCTAGACATGACCTCAAACCTGCATATGATATTTCGTGATGATCGGACAAGAACTACAGGTTTACAAAAGCAGGCAAATAGTGAAGCATTGCAATGTGATTAACCCAACAGCTCACTGTGCTAAAGGAAAATGTGAACAGACTAACAGACTCACAGACTTCCGCACATGTGATGGCAAAAACTTATCTTGACTTTGTCAAGTTAAGCTAAAAATTAAGTGTAACTTCTGCACAAATTTGCTTTAAGACTGATGGACATCAAATTTTAAACATTAAGGGGCATAACTCCCAACAAAAATCAACAAAATTGGGTTGATATGGAACTAGAGCAAGATCTTCTCGCAACGTTTGCCTTTATAAGATAATTTTTGGTATCCACTCAAAAACATTATATATCCTCTATATATCTTACCTCCTTCAAGTTTCTGAGCACTTCATCTGTTATATAAATTGGGATTTTTCGGTTTCCAAGTCCCTGGTGCATGTCCAGTGAGAAATTCAAGCTTTGATTATCTCCCTTGATATGCAATGTAACTAAATTTTCAGTTGCATGGCAGAGGCTAAACATCCTGGGAAGGATTGGCTCACTAGTTGGTTAGAAAGTGTCACCTGCAATCCGTACAAATTAAATATGGCCACTCAAAATCTTCAAGTGCCTCTGGTTCAGGGAGAGTAATCTACCCTCAGTTGATTCATCTTTAAAAATTTGGGCAGATGAGAATAATTCCATCCTTTATTATTCATTGGTAGATCAGTATATGGAAAGGTAGTTTGAAAGATATATGTGTTACATAGTTTGTTATTGACCTAATATGCTTTTTTCATGGTGTCAGTTAATTCTATATTGGGTGAGAGCTAAAGACATCATTGATATATTAGGTCACTTACAAACCGTATAACTACTATTATTATGTCAGTAACTACTATTATTATGTCAGTCTGATAGATTAACCAATGAATGGTCATAACTAGTGACCAAGGACTGAAGAATACATTGACAATAATGGGCACGGTGCAATGAACCCATATTAATTCAATATTGACACTGGCAGAGTATTAATTGTCAGTGTCTGCTATTTGATTTTATTGCAAAAATCGCAATCTGAATTTGGCTAATTGGCACTTTTGAAAGTTGGTTTTCAGTTGACAACACTGGAAAGCAGGCAGAATTGTAAAAGCACCCAAAAATGTTGGAGGTAATAAATCAATAATTTTATAAGCCGTCAGTGAGCTGTTGGGTTAATCACATTGCAATGCTTCACTATTTGCCTGCTTTTGTAAACAAATCAATGTTGATAGGAAAATTTAATGAAAACATAAAATGGTTTGCAAACACTTAGCAGGCTAATAAATACGTTATGGGATGTTAAGTTGGTGGATACGGTGTTGGAAATATTTGCGAAAAAAGATTTAAATTTTTTTAAAGATTCAATTGCTTGTAAAGATGTTGAATCAAATGTTTTCCCAACTCGTATCATTACACATTTGCATACCAGAGAGTATTTTAAAAGTTGTTGAGTCTAAAAACTTGTTGATCACAGACTGACCATCAAACATTGCAAGATATCGATCTGCTTATCACAGCTAAACTTTATTTTTGGACTGTTTTACTTTATTTCAGTGAGCTTTGGATGAATCTAGTTGCAATTGTTATCTTAGGTGTATCTTCCAGTATGGCCATTATAACAACATTTGATATTTATCTTCAAGTTGCAGAGTAAGTACCTATTGTTTCACACTGCCTATTCAATAGCAGTATCTTTCGTTTTATTAACCCATATTTGGGGTCTTCTGAACAGTACTGGTTACTCATTTAGAAGGTTTTATATTTCAGTGATAGATCAAATAAGCAAACTCAACCATTTATGCATCAGCAATTAAACATCCCAATTCACTGAAATAATTTTAGATGGGAAGTGACTGTCATTTTATTTTCTAAATCACTGAAAAATAGGAGAGGTGATATTTGCATGCACTTTTGGGGAAAAGTTATATAGCTAGAGTGCTATATTACTTTTTAACAAGAGGGATGTTACATCCCAACGCTCACCTACATTCGCACTTGATAATGTCGTTCCAATGTAACATGCCTGATATTTAGTTAATATAAATCATTAACTAGGCATCAAATGATTAATGTGGTTTATCTGATGGCTTTGGAAAGTCTATATTTCTGCATTTATTATATATCAATTCAACATAGAATCATTGGATATAAATTTGAAAGAAAGTCATAGTATCAGGGTTAAATAATGTGCTGATAGTCGCCTACAACGTACATGTGCAATATGAAAGGCCTGAGGTCAGTGATCTTTGAAAAAATAACCTTAACATTAAATCTTACAATATTGGACATGCCGACGCTGATGCCCGAGGTCATCATATAAGCTAACCACTTGTAATAGAAGTAGGTGAGCTAATAAAAATACATCAGATCAAAAAATAAAATAGGAGGTGCAAAATGGCATTATGTAATGAAGAATCACTGAAATTGTAATTGAAGTACATTCATTGGTTAAAGAGGAGTTGCAGAAAAAACATTCGTTCAAGAAAGTGACTATATGTCCCAACAAAAATACATCACATCAACAACTAAAATAAGCCTTAATGTTACTAGTAACAAGTATGAGAAAGTATTAAATAAAAAAAAAAGTTAAAAAATTTTTTTTTTAAAGAAAGTGAATATAAGTCCCAAAAATCCCCCTCAAATTCCTCAAATATGCATGTAATGAGGGTGCAACGTTACCGCAATGTAGTTCAGTAACCCATGTGTACAATATCAATTGCCTGGAAAGACACATAGAAACAGAACTCACCTTAACACAAACTTTTAGAACTTAAAATTGAGTAAGTCAGAGAAAAACGTGAACATTGTGACTGAAAAAAAGAAAAGAAATCAGTTAAATTTCTGCATACAGTAGGGTTAATACCTACAGTTGTTATTGAAATGAGAAAATAAACAGTAATGACAGGTGAAGGCACCACAATCTGCACAAAAGCTGACTTTAACGCAAATTCTTACAACACCTAAACGCTAATTCTTACAACAAGTTTTGGCAGAAAATCAGCCTCAAATTCCTCAAATATGCATGTAATGAGGGTTAAATATTACTGCAATGGAGTTCAGTAAACCAAGTGTAGAATATTAATCGCCTGGAAAGACACATAGAAACACAACTCACCTAAACACAAAGTTTACAAAGTTTTACAACTTAAAATTTACTAAGTCCGAGAAAAACATGAAAATTTTGACTGAAAAAAAAGAAAATTTCCGTTAAATTTCTGCATACAGTAGGGTTAATACCTACAGTTGTTATTGAAATATGAAAATCAACAGTAATGAGAAGTTAAAGCAGCACAATCTGCACAAAAGCTGACTTTAACACAAATTCTTACAAGACCTAAACGCAAATTCTTACAACAAGTTTTGGCAGAACATTTTAGGTGAAATTTGGAAAAAAGTCGTAGTATCAGGGTTAAATACTGTTCTGATAGTCCCCTACAACCTACATATGCAATATCAAAGGCCTGAGCCCACTGATCTTTGAGAAATTAACCTTAACATTAAATCTTACAATATTGGACACGCCGGACGTCGACGCCCGAGGTCATCATATAAGCTCACCACTTCTAATAGAAGTAGGTGAGCTAAAAATGATTTGTAACATGAGAATTGTTTTTTTCAAAAATACAAGCCAAGGGAGCCATAGTTGGGTAGGCTTTTGTTCATAAATAATTGTTTTGATGGAATTTATTGGAAAATTCCAGTTCACAATCTCCAATAAGTTATAACAAAACTATTTTACATCAAATATTGGTTACCAAAAATAAGCTTATGCATACACCACTTTTTGATGGACCATGAAGACAGCCTTGTACATAATGAAGTTGGCTTATGGTTCCTTGAATTAATAGTCATATCTTTGGTGTTAGGAAAGTATATTCTCAGTTTCAAGCCTCATGCGAGTTATTTCCCTTCCATAGGTTGTATTTACATTCAGAAATCAGTTAGAATGGGAACGATGGAATAAATCACCCCTTGAGTGGAACAAGGCACCATCTGCAATGCTAAAGCATTGCAGATGGTGCCTAGCTCCACCCCAGAGATGAAATACAGGCAGATACTTTTTTCTTTGTAGTAATTTTTAGCTCACCTTGATGAAGTCAAGCGGAGCTTATCTAATCGCTCTCCACCTGTCATCCGTCCATCAACACTATGTTTTCCTTCAAAACCACTAGGGCAATTCAAGTGAAAATTTGTGTGAGTGATGGTCCCAAAGGGACATTGCATTTTTGTTTAACTAAACATGCCCAGCCCCATAGGGTGGGGCTGGGGAGAAAATGCTCCAAAATATTTTAAAAATCTTGTTCTCATGAACCATTGAGTATAATGACTTGATATTTGGCATGGAGCTTCCTTTTGAGGTGTAGAATTAAATTTGTTCAAATGAAGTTCGTGGAGCAATATTTTCCTCTGTAATGAGAGAGGCAAGATTTTTGCTTTGTTTTTAAAATGAAGCCCTTTGGTTCATATTTGGGATCAATACAGGAACCCGTATTTTTAAATTAGGCCAATATGGGGAATAATCTTTAAAAATCTTCTTCTTCAGAACCACCAGTCAGAATCTGTTAAAGTTTGGCATACATCATTGTTATGAGGGTTAGATTCAAGAATGTTCAAAGTCACCAGGTTAATATTTCGGCTTCCTACAGAAGCCTGAATTTTAACTAAGTGTGATATGGGGGGATAATCTTTAAAAAGCTTCTTCTTCAGATCCACTAGTCAGAATGCTTTCATATTTGGTATACAACATCTCTAGGGGTGGGGGGCAGATTCCTGTTTGTTCAAATTGTGTCTCTAGGTTAATATTTGGGCTTCCTATGGTAGCCCAAATTTTAATTTAGTGCAATATGAGGAAATTTCTTTAAAAAATTTTCTTCTTCAGATCCACCAGCATTTGGTATGCAACACCTCTTGGGGTGGGGTCAGATTCAACTTTGTTCAAATCGAGTGCCTGAGTTAATATACTACTCAAAGTTTGCTAAGCACTAAATATTTGACACATCATTCTGATATTTGCTTGTGACATATCTGCAATATTTTTGGTGGATATGATTGAGGAATGTATTGAGATGGTCCCCAGTGTTTACATTAGCTCTCTTGACAGGCAGACTTTTCATGACAGTCATGGAAAGCGTGGACCCCTTGATTTTCATGATGTTTTCGTGTACTGTCTACATGTACATGACATGTGTAGGGTATTCAATCTTCATTTCAACACAAACCCTTGTGATTTAATGATTGAATATGGCACATGCAAATGTAAGAAGACATTTGTCTGAAGCAGAAATGTGGCGGGCTGTAGGGATGGTGGAGCAAGGGGCTAGTCATCGTCAACTTGGTGTGCACCATACAGTGATCACCAGAGCCTGGGCAAGATTTCAGCAGTAAGGCACACCAGTAAGACGGCATGGTGGTGGCAGAGACAGGACAACATCTGCAGCTGAAGACCGGTTTTTGATCATTCAGGCCAGTAGAAACCACTTTGCCAAAGCAACCCAGCTTCACAGTGACCTTCAGAATGCATCCGGGGGAAATGTTCCGACGCAGACTATCCAGGCAAGGTTGCACGAAGGTGGTCTCCAATCGAGAAGACCATGTATTCGCATTCCACTGTCCCAGAACTACCAGTCAGGCCTGATATGAAAGGGCCATGGACCACGTTGGATGGACCAGAGAAGATTGGCGATCTATCCTTTTTACAGATGAGTCAAGGTACTGCCTAGACCACACAGATAGGAGTTCTAGGGTATGGAGAAGACCAGGAGAGCGATTCCATGCAGCCAACATTGCTGAGCATGACCGCTATGGTGGAGGGTCAATCATGGTCTGGGGCGGCTTCAACAGGGATGGACGTACAGAGCTCTGTGTCCTTGAATGTGGTACATTGACTGCACAGCGGTATATTGATGAGATCCTGGATGTCCACGTCAGATTGTATGCAGATGCAGTGGGTGATAGATTCATCCTGATGGACAAAAATGCTTGTCCTCATGTTGCCCATGCTGTCCAGGAGTACCGACAGAGGGAAGGGATTGAGCGTAAGGACTGGCCAGCAAGATCCCCTGGCCGCAATCCAATCGAACATGTCTGGAATGAGTTGCAGCTTGCAATTTCAGCTCGTCCAGTCCAGCCAACAAGTATCCAGGAGCTTGGTGCCATGCTGGTCCAAGAATGGAACAACATTCCACAAAGGACCACCAGGAACCTGATTGAGAGCATGAGAAGGCGTTGTCAAGCTGTAATTAACAGTAATGGGTCTCATACTCAATATTGAACCCATACTGGGTTCGCTCTGTCAACTTTTTGGCAAATTGAAAAATTTCCTCTTTTACCAATAATATCCATTTTCCATGGTTATCATATTCAAAAGCTAAAAAATAATGTCAAACACAAATAAAATCTTAATTTCTGTACTTAAATCATTAAAGATATAATTAAAAAAAAAAATCTATACACTTTTCATTACAATATTTCAACTAAAATGTAAAACAGGTAGTTGGATATACTTGGTGCTTAGCAAACTTTGAGTAGTATATTTGGGCTCCCTATTGGAACCCAAATTTTAATTTAGTGCAATACGAGGAAATTTCTTTAAAAATTTTCTTCTTCGGATCCACCAGTCAGAATCCTTTCATATTTGGTTTACAACATCTCTATGGGAGTCAGATTCAAGTGTTTTCAAATCAGGTTACTGGGTTAATATTTGGGCTCCCTATGGTAGGCGAAATTTAACTTAGTGCAATATGAGGAAATTTCTTTAAAAATCTTCTTCTTCAGGTCGCCAGTCAGAATGCTTTCATATTTGGTATACAATATCTCTAATGGAGTGAGATTCAAGTTTGTTCAAATCAAGTGCCTGGGTTAATACATGGCCAATTCTGGCTGCCATAGGGATGTAGAAATGGCACGAACCTCATGAGCATTAAGCCGGTTCGAAACAAGATCCGACGCAGACAAGCGAGAATAAGCCAGCTTGATTGCAAGACAGATCCACCTGGAAATAGAATGGGAAGAGATAGACTGCCTCTTAGGAATGAGAGACAGAAAGAATCTCTTCCGACCCCTCCTAATGAACTGAGTGCGAGTAATGTAAGTCTTGATCGCACGAACAGGACAAAGAAGAGGCCTCCAGCCATCTACAGCAGGGAGAGCCCGAATGCAGATGGGAGGAGGTACCGAATCAGGAAGTTGATTCTTAGCCAGAAAAGAGCAATCAGTAGTGAAGGTGACACTGTTAGCCTCATTTCGGAAGAAGGCAGAATCAACAGATAGCGCATGAAGCTCACTGACTCGACGAGCAGAAGCAAACGCTAGAAGAAAAGCCGTCTTATAGGTGAGAAAATGCATGTCGGTCTCAGATAAAGGCTCGAATGGCGCCCCCTCCAAACAGTGCAACACCCATGCCAAGTTCCACTTGGGTGTAAGACGCAAAACTCGAGGCCTCTTCAAAGAAAAGTGCCGAATAAGTTTGGAGAGAAAAAGATTACGACCGATGCACCGCTTTCCCACATAAGAGAAAGTATCAGACAGCATAGACCGATAGCCCTTAATCGTAATAGGCTGGAGGCCCTTGGAGTCAAAAAGAAAAACCAGAAAATCTGCAATTTGAGCGATTGACGGATCACGGTAATTCACATTGTGATCTGAACACCAGCGGCAGAAAACCTTCCACTTGGCGGCATAAGTCATTCCAGTGGAATGTCGCCGCGATGCAGAAATGCACTCCACTGATCGTCTCGAAAAACCTCTACGTCGGAGACTGGACCTGATAAAAGACAGGCGTGAAGGGACAGGCTCGCCAGGTTGTGATACTTCCTGGGACGACCCTGTGAAAGAAGATCGCGACGTAGAGGTAGACGAATCGGTCGATCGGCCAATAGAGGCTGCAGCAGATTGATCCACACCCTCTGTGGAGACAGGGGTGTGATCAGAATGATCCTGCAACTGCAAGTTCAAATCTTCGCTAATACTTGAGGAAGAATCGGTGCAGGAGGAAAGGCATAGCCGATCCAACCTGTCCAGTCCAGAGACAGAGCGTCTACTGCAAATGCCAGAGGATCTGGACAAGGGGACACAAAGGTCTCGACCTGATGATTCCAGCGAGTAGCGAAAAGGTCGACCTGAGGACGGCCCCACTGCTCGCAAATCGCCTGAAACACCGACCGATGTAGCATCCATTCGGTTGGAAGGACACTGTCGCGTCGGGACAGGGAGTCTGCTAGGACGTTGAGACGCCCGGGAATGTGTCAAATGGACACCCGAGCGTTCACATCCCGCACCAACAGAAGAAGATCCCGAGACAGCAGATACATGGGAATCAAATGTGTGCCTCCTTGATTCTGTATGTAGGCCACTACTGTCGAATTGTCCGAAAGAAGTAGGACAACATGGTCCGACAGATGAGGGATCCAAAGCCGAAAACTCAACAGAAGAGCAAGGAGCTCCTTCTGGTTGATATGAAGGCCCACTTGCTCGCTGTCCCACTCTCCGTGAGTAGACAGACCGAGAGGATCCAACGTCGCACCCCAGCCCCGATCGCTGGCATCCGCAGTAAGGATGCGATCGGCCAAAGGAAGATCCAACGGAACACCCTGTGTAAGCCAGGGAATATCTGCCCAAGGGCGGAGGTGACAAAGCAGAGACCGAGGAATAGTGAGTTCCAGGTCCAGCGGATCTACATTCGGATGCCAATGATCCAACAGGAAGTGTTGGAGAGGTCGGACAAACAAACGACCGAGCGGAATGAGATCTGTCACCGAACCGCAAAGGCCCAGCATCCGAAGGAAAGTCCTGGCCGAGACCGAGAAAGATTGAAGCAGGTCCCGAGTCAAGGCAGAAAGAATCGTTGCCCGAGCTTGGGGGACCGACACTACATTGTGAAGAGTGTCGAAATCCATTCCCAAATGACGGAATCGCTGAGAAGGAAGAAGATCCGACTTCTCGCGATTGACTCTGAAACCCAGCGACGCTAGCAGGCAAAGAAACTGCCGGACATTGAACTCCAGAACAGCAGCATCGTGGTGCCGTTGGAGGATGTCGTCTAGGTAGGCTGACGAAGTCACTGCCGACTGAGTGCAGTGGAAAGCAAGCACCTGTGACATCAGTCGGGTGAAGGCCCAAGGAGCCAGGTTCAAACCGAACGGGAGAGCTCTGAATTGAAAAACTCGATCCCGAAATGAGAACCGAAGGTATTTCCGTGACGCCAGATGAATGGGTATATGGAAGTAGGCATCCTTCAGGTCGATACTGGCCGCAAAATCGCCCTGATGAACTGAACGTCGAACCAACCGGAAAGTCTCCATACTGAAACGAGGAGCTATTTTGTACTCGTTCAGGGTACTCAGATCGATGACAGGACGATATTGGCCGTTTTTCTTCGGCACCAAGAAAAGTCTCGAGTAAAACCCCGGTGAAAGGGTGTTCCTGACCACCTCGATTGCCCCTTTGGTGAGGAGATTGTCGATCTCCTGCACCAGAAGGTCCCGACGCAGAGAATCGGAAGGGACCTGAGTCAGAAGGGGCACCTGAGATAAACTGGGGTGCCGATGGAAGGACAGTCGCAGACCGGATTGAATGACGTCGAGGACCCAAGAGTCTGACGTTATCTCTGTCCAACGGTTGTAAAACAGCGACAGCCTTCCCCCGACTGGAGGCGAATCGAGGTGAGAACCTTCACTTGCGGCCTCGACGAGGCCCCCGAGAGGAGAAACCACCTCGGGAAGTGACAGAGTCCTGAGACTTTCCAGCCTGAGGCTGCCAGCGAGCCTGGCCACGTCGGCGCTTCATATGAGCAGAAGGAGCCGAAGGCGTAGCCGTCGTCGCCGACGAGGCAGACGCAGCAGCACGCTTGGCGGGTCTGGAAGACCCCCACCCGGAGCAGCAGGTTGGTCAAGCTGTCTCAGCAAAAGCTGGTCCTTCGAATGATGATGAACATCGCCACGAACAGCTTCCACGGAACCATGGAACAACTGAGGTCCCACCAAAGAGGCGTGCCAGCTCCAAATTAGCCGTGTTACAGGCGTGAGCGTGTGTCAAGTTCATAAGAGCCTGTGACAAAACGCGAAAAGGCACCTGAGCATCATCAAACTCCCCTGGTGGAAAATATTCAGCCAGAGCAGCGACGACATGGTCCGCGAGAGATAACATACCCAGCATCTCTCGGGACAGGCCCACCATGGACTCAACTACCGACATCGGGAGAACTGCCGACTTAGGCTTAGTCAACCCGAGGGAAGAAGAATCCTCATCCACAGTAGTCATCCCTTGGAAGACTGGTGGAGAGACGGAATCGTACACACGAAACCGCGATGGAGGCAGAAAGGCATCAGCTCTAGAAAAGAAGGACCCTTGAGGGCCTTAGAACGCATTTTGGCCTCTAAGCCCTGGAAGACTCAACAACCTGAGCCGATTGCAGAGGACGCAAAGCCCCGGAGCTAGAAGGCTCAACAGGGTTACGGCGTTCCACAGTGGACCGCGGCCGGACGGTCACAGAAGGCTGGTCGGAAGGTTGAACGTCCGGCAATAAGCCAAAGATGAAATCCAAAGCCTGCCCCAAGACTGACGAGGGGGGCCCATCACCTTCAGGATACTCGTCATCCTCCGTAGCAGAGGAGACGTAGCCCAACTCGGGCTGACCAGCAGAAACCTCCTGTGAATACTGTGCAGTATCCAAGGGGCCAGGCGAGACACCTCGGCGACCGACCAAAGGAGGTTGTGCCTCAGGAGGCACAGGGAGGCCAACTTGAGGGTTGCCAGAAAGCAACTGGGTGAGCGCCAAAACGGCCTGGCGCAGGTCACCCTGAGAATCCGTCGTAGCAGAATCGCCCGACGGAGTGTCCTCCCAATGGACCCTTCTGGTAGAAGAACCCAAATCCTCAGAAGAGACCGACGGCGAACGTCGATCGGCAGACAGAATAGGGACACGGTGAGAAGACACCGGAGGATAGTCCCGATTGTGACGCCCAGGGGCCATCAATGACCTCTGCCTGTCATTGGCCTCTGCGCAGCAGATGGCCCCAACTGCCTATCCTCTGAGACCAACGGCAAGCATCGATCGACACCCAGACTCGGAACACAGTGAGGAATCACCGGAGGAAGGTTCCGAGAGTGACAGCTAACAGGGGCTGTCACTGACCGCTGCCAAACAGCAGGCCCTGGATGCCAACGTCCCAACACCATCCCGCTAGACGGCACACTAGCAGGGGAAGGTGGAACGATAAACGATTCACTCGAGGGACGAGGAATCGCTGCCGAAGCGACCGGCCGGCTCAACCGACTAGGAGCAAACCTAGCCAGATGAGACGGAGCAGACAGCAAACCTGCACAGCCCCGCCGCGAGGCTGGGGGAGGCTGAGAACACACAGACACACCAGCAGATACAGCCTCGGTCCCCCGAGACTGTAGACCATCCCCAGAGGAGATGGAAGAGCCACCATCAGACAGAATAGGATCTGGAGTAGCAACTTCCTCAACAACGGTCGACGGTGTAGGAGGCAGATCGAAGAGGGTCACCGAGTTGACCTCGGAAAAGCTCTCAACGAAAACAGACGCCTCAATAGTGACATCAGAAGACAAAGAGACCACGGTCTCCTCGTCAGGTATCACTGAACTAACACCGCCAACAGTTGCAGAGGAACTCGCCACAGAAGGCAGATCCGAATCCTGTGTGACAGAGTCACCACGTGCACCAGCAGAAATGTCTGCTACGGCACGGCTAACCTTACCCCGAGAAAGAGGGGTTCTAGCTCTGTAAAGAACCACCTTGTTCACAGAAGCCCAGAATTTAGAGGACCAAACCCCACAAATACCACATGATTGGGCCTGAGTGCAATTGTTGCAAGTGACACATGTGGCATGAGAGTCGTCCACATGTTTCACCTGCAAACAAGAAGTACAAGGAATAGTCTTAGGCATTATATCAAAATAATAATCAAGCTTCCCGCCGACGGAAAACAGCACTAAGGTCGTGTTCACACGTGGGGGAAAGACAAGATAAAGTGTGAAGAGACAAGCAATAAAAATACAAATTAACATTAAATAATAATAACTTGGTAGCTTGATAAAAGGATACAATCCACTAGCACACTAAATATGTAGAATAAGTTGTTCACGAAGAATAAACAGCATAATTTAGCACGAGTCACAAAAATTTCCGACCATGTACAATGGCGGAAAATAAAGGAATTGACGTCACGGTTGTTGTGCATGCGCTCGGTAAACGCAAGAGGTGTGCAGAG
The DNA here is from genome assembly GCA_031216915.1 of Pictodentalium vernedei. Lineage (NCBI taxonomy): Eukaryota > Metazoa > Mollusca > Scaphopoda > Dentaliida > Dentaliidae > Pictodentalium > Pictodentalium vernedei. The sequence continues at coordinate 189,120,575 of CM062291.1, forward strand.
AGAGTACCTATAATTTCGAGCGCTGGTCTCGCTCGACCCTTTTTTCGATCTTTTTCGTGCTTTTGCACTCGAGTACTTTTCCAACTCGTTTGGAAAAGATTCTAAAAGCTTGAGTTAGTTCCGAAGTAGGGCTTGCACTTATGTTACAGCCAATTGTAAACAATTGTGAGTAGGTTGAAAAGAAATTGTATTAAGTTCCCTCTAGAGGTGTGTAGCTAAGATTAATCCATTTTGGTTGTATCAAGGGTGTCCATAGGGGAGTTCCACTTTTTACTTTATGATTAACTGAAGAAAAGGCCTGATGCTTGGACTATTTTTGTCACTCCTGAGGGGCTTAAGGATTGACAATGGATCCTATGGAGAGTGATTGCTTAATGTAAATTCATTCTTGAGCTCTGTTTATATCGGGTTCTGTTCAAGGTAAGTGCTTCAGGCCCTGTGGGGCCTCTTGTTTATCTATTTGGGGGAGTGTTTCCAAAAGAAGAGGAACAAACAATGCATGGAGAAGTTAATGGGTACTGCATGATTAATTTTTTTTTTATTTAGCCAGGTGTCTGCACACACATTGCAGCATGCAGTTTGAACACAATATATGAGGCAATTCATCCCATGCTGTAAATCAAAGACCTACTTACACTGACACCATTCTTCAAGCTGAAACAAAAAAAAAAGATTGTAATTTTCATATAATGCTTGGCAGTGTCAAAATTATAATCAATGATGGTAGGTTGTAGACATTAGAGTCAGTCAGTGTAATTAAATATCTTTCTTTTACAGTTGGGTAGAATTACTATGCTGTGGTGTTCATACTGGAAGCTGAAGAAATATTGAATATATCTTAATATCCCACTATTTATTTATTTATTGGTGTTTAAGGTCACATACTTATGCACAATGGCTAATCGTGACCGTGACAGTTTTACGGGTGGAGGAAGCCGGAGTACCCGGAGAGAACCACCGAGCAACGACGAGCAGCTGTCAGCTCTCCAACATCGTAACTCTGAACTCTGCACCGCAGCACAGGCAGGGTTAGATTGGTTGAAGACATGCGCACCATCGACGTGCAGTACGCCTCAGTACACAGCGTCATCGTGCCCCCATGTAGGCAATCGGGGTGAAGTGTCTTGCCCAAGGACACAACGCGGTTGCCGCAGGTGGGATTCGAACCGAGGACCTCTCGGCTTGCAGCCTGCACCTCTACCAACTGAGCCACCGCGCCCCCTTAATATCCCACTCCCATTGCATATAGTGTGCAACAACCATTCAGAGGTTAGAATTGTATATCTACTGTCTCATTCTTTTTAAATACATATTTTCAGAAAACTCGGAATTGAGGAAAATGTTGTGACATTCAGTGTGTTGTCAGGGATTTATGATTCATTCTATGCTATTGGGTAAGTTTAAACATGTTACATCCTCATGCTTAGCCATAAATTAGTACAGGACTGAACAAATTAGAAATAAGGCGACTGAAAAATAGGTTATCATATTTTATATTTCAGGCAACCCTTTTATAGATTTTGTAAATAAGAAAAACGTTAAGTGATGCTGATATAATTTAATTTTTTTAATGATATCAGATTTATATGCATATGATTGGTTGAAGTAAATTTTTCATAACTCAATGAATAATATTCCTATCATATGAATGTTTTTACTTTGTCACACACATTTGTCAAGGGGTAATTCCATTCAGATCACCCAATAAAAATAGAGTTTTTCACCTCACAACCCTTGATTTTAATGAAACTAGGTGTACACATGTTTGGTCTATTTATTTATTTATTGGAGTTTAAGGTCATGTATTTCTGCACAATGCCTAATCATGACTGCAACATGGAGATAAAGTCAAGTTTATATATACCACTCAAAGTTTGCTAAGCACCAAGTTTTTCCAACTATCTGTTTTACGTTTTAGTTGAAATATTGTATTGAAAAGTGTATATATTTTTTATTTAATTATATCTTTAAAGATTTAAGTACAGAAATTAAGATTTTATTTGTGTTTGACATTTTTTAGCTTTTGAATACGATAACCATGGAAAATGGATATTATTGATAAAAGAGAAAATTTTTCAATTTGCCAAAAGGTTGACGGAGAGAACGGTATGGGTTCAATATCGAGTATGAGACCCATTACTGTTAATTACTGCTTGACAACACCTTCTCATGCCCCCAGTCAGGTTCCTGGTGGTCCTTTGTGGGATGTTGTTCCATTCTTGGACCAGCAAGGCACCAAGCTCCTGGACACTTCTTGGCTGGACTGGACGGGCTGAAATTGCAAGCTGCAACTCATTCCAGACATGTCCGATTGGATTGAGGTCAGAGGATCTTGCTGGCCAGTCCATACGCTCAAACCCCTCCCTCTGTCGGTACTCCCCGACAGCATGGGCAACATGAGGACGGGCATTATCGTCCATCTGAATGAATCTATCACCCACTGCACCTGCATACAATCAGACGTGGACATCCAGGATCTCATCAATATACCGCTGTGCAGTCAATGTACCACGTTCAAGGATACAGAGCTCTGTATGTCCATCCCTGCTGATGCTGCTTCAGACCATGATTGACCCTCAACCATAGCGGTCATGCTCAGCAATGTTGGCTGCATGAAATTGCTCTCCTGGTCTTCTCGATACCCTAGAATGCCTATCTTTGTGGTCTAGGCAGTGCCTTGACTGATCTATAAAAAGGATAGGTCGCCAATCTTCTCTGGTTCATCCAACATGGTCCATGGACCATTCATATCGTGCCTAGCAGTGGTTCTGGGACAGCAGAATATGAATACATGGTCTTCTCGATCGGAGACCACCTTCGTGCAACCTTGCCCGGATAGTCTGCATCGAAACATTTACCCCTCATGCATTTTGAAAGTCACTGCGAAGAGCTGGGTTGCTGTGGCAAAGCAGTTCCTACGGGCCTGAATGATCAAAAACCGTTCTTCAGCTGCAGATGTTGCCCTGTCTCTGCCACCACCATGCCGTCTTACTGGTGTGCCATACTGCTGAAATCTTGCCCAGGCTCTGGTGATCACCGTATGGTGCAGACCAAGGGCTTCACCAACCTGACGATGGATAGCCCCTTGCTCCACCATCCCACCATGTCTTCTTACATTTGCCATATTCAATCATTAAATCACAAAGGTTTGTGTTGAAATGAAGACTGAATACCCTACACATGTACATGTAGACAGTACACAAAAACATCATGAAAATCAAGGGGTACATGCTTTCCATGACTGTCACAAAAAGTCTTCCTGTCAAGAGAGCTAAAGTGAACACTGAGGACCATCTCAATACATTCCTCAATCATATCCACCAAAAATATCGCAAATATGTTACAAGCAAATTTCACAATGATGTGTCAAATATTTGGTGCTTAGCAAACTTTCTGAGAAGTATATTTTAACCTTTTGATGATATAAGTCACTCAAATGTGTCACAATTTTCCTCAAAGGCCTTAGAATCTCTGTGTCAGAAGCATATTTGATGTCTACGGAAGCCCCTACATCTCAAAAGCACTCAACACAGTTTACACCATGGGAATGAAAACCAGAAGTGGTAGAAATTTATTTGTTATTTTGCAGGTTCTGTATATGGTCCTTACAGCATCTGAATTTGGAAAGTACATTTATATGGCCTAAAATTCTAAATATTACCAGGATCAATTTATTTTAATAATAGTAGTAAAAGATAACAATTTTTTCCAGTGATTTTATTGGTCCAGCTGCAGGTGGTTGGCTAACAAGTTGGTATGGTTTTAACGTGTGTACAACAGTTTGTGCAGGTGTTTGTATTTTAACGGTAAGTATCAACTTAAAAATTATTAACTGGTTCTATTCTCGAACATAAAGGCTCATATCTAGTTGCTCAAAAGTGCCGGAAGCCCATATTTGGGCTTCATCATTCACAAACTCAGTATTGACATTAGTGAACATACCTTTCTATTCATTCATTCATATTTAATATTATTGCAGTTTAAACCTTACCTAACATAACAGCCCTTTCTGGCCAATTTCGTTCACAAAAATCAGCATTTAATTTTTTTGTATTTTTTCAAATTTTGCCTAAACACTTCCCCCACCCCACCCCCCAGCAAAAAAAAATAGCTGATGACCTCTCATTCTAATTAGGGGTAATAAGCTACATTTTTTAAGGAAACAATGAGAATTTTTAGTTATTCAAGAAAGTTTTTCCAACTGTGGTGTTCTATACATAATAGCACATTTAACAGAAATGGCAGGGGGGGGGGGGGGGGGGGGGGGCTGTAGCTCATTGGTAAAAATACTGGACTTTTATACTGGTTTCAGCCTGATTCGCACCATCTGTGCTGTGTCCTTTTGCAAGACATGTAATCCCAATTGCCCACAGGGCAGCATGGTGGCATTGAGTGCTATAGCATACTGCCCATCAATGATGGACTCGCCTTCAACCACTAACTCTGCTTATGCCAGGTCAATAATTTGGAGAGCCTGACTGTTACTTTCTGTTGTTCTCTCAAGGTCCTCTGACTTAATCCACCCATAAACTGTCAGATACGCTATGATCCTGGCTGTTGCAAGTGTTATTAAACCATAATAAACAAACAAACACAAAGAATCAAGTAACATAAGACAGTTCTGTGGTGGAAGAAGCTTCTGGACTGACTGTTTGATGTGGGTGATCGCTCTCACCCTCTATTGTCTGCCAATCTGAAAATTTTGCCAACCCTTAGCTATTTTCCTCACAGCCCTCCTACTCCCAGCACAACTAGCTGTGTGCCCAATGGACCAGTTTTTATGAAACAAAAATTACAACATGTCAATGCCTTCTAAGCTTTAATTACTGGACTCGAGTAGACTGAAAAATACTATTGCTCAAAAAGAATGCATTTCTGTAATCACAGGTTCTTGGGGCAGAGTAACTGAAAAATTTAATATTTCAGAGTTCCTTCAGGGAAAGACTGATAAAATTCAAGGCTTTCCTCAACTGTTTCTCAACATTTACCTTTTTTTCTTTCAAGGTTCTACAATAGCCAAATTCAATGATTTTCAAGGCCAAACCATCACTTGTCCTACCTAGGATCCTCTGGTCATTATCTCCTCCTCCTCCCACTTCCCTTGAGGAGGGGGTAATGAACTAGAGGGTCCTAGTTAGGGCTATGAATTCATGATCTATGACATATAAAACTAATATGGTTATGAGCTTTACTAGCATTTTTATATTGTGAATATTAAAGGCTATTTCAAGTTATCCTGTGCAATTTTCCAGAATTTCAATGCCTTGGATATACCTTAGTCAAATTCAAGACCATTCCTTGAATCCAAGGCCCTGCAGGAACTCAGTAATTGATAAAATCAAATATCATTTTTCGTTTTCCCATCATCTGCCGAGAATGTGTGGTGAAAACAGCTGATCTGACATCACATCACCACAGAGCAGTGGATAAATTATATGTTATTATGCAAAATCTTCATGGGGTAATATATGAATTGACAAAAACTGTTATATTATTGTGAGGGCAATCAGTACATATTCCACAGAAAATAAAAAAAAAAAACCTCATATTTAAATATTTAGTGCAGTTTGACCCTTACGGGCCTTGTTTCAATTTTGGTGTGTTTCTTGTCTTACATGTACATGTAGAACATGTTCCAACATACAGGTTTTTGGTGGTCTTGCTGATGGAAATTAAGTACCTTGGCAGTGGTCGGCAGTGATGCATTGACTGCCTATATAGAAAGCTAAGACTTCACTGGACACTTGACTGCAAAGTCAAAGTGTTGTCTGGTTATGAGGGATAATAAAATAAGTACAATTCACCAGGCCTTTAAGAACTCTTTCAGAATCTATGACAAGAATCAAATTAACATTTTGTGGGAATCAAAGTTGTTTCTCTTTGTTTTTCTTGCAAGAATTATTTGTGTGAATCTATTCTGATTCTCATGTGAATTTTAATCCCTGTAAAATAATAGGGGGCAAACGCAAATGCCCTTCATACCAAAAGCTTATTAAGAGCTTTGGTGGCAAGATCAACAATGGTTCTTAGTCTTACCTCTGCTGAAAAAAATCACTGAAAGTGTCAAGTTGTGTAGGATGAGATTAGGTGTTAAACTAAAAAAAACTATTGAACAAAAGGAGCAAGACAGAATCAACACAAAACTGGCAGAAGTAAATTCAAGAATGCTCTCAACTAGTGATCTTGGCAGTCCACTCAAAATTCTATTGTTCTGTCATGCTAATATGAGTGAAAAAAAAAAAGAAAACTTATTTTAATCTTGATACAGCTGGGGCATAGCCAGTCAAAATGTAGGAGAGACAAAATATTTTTCTGCTGCAGTAAAATTTTTTTCCTCTACTTCATTTCACCTTGTTCTGGGGAGGGAGTGTGTTTCATTGTAAAGGTGAAGATCCAAGGTCTTTCCCAATGGAAAAAATTCACTTTGCATGCTAACTAAACTGAAGAACCCTTAGTATTTTTTGAAGCCAGAAAGTGAAGGAATAACTGTAGCAATATGATCCAAGAAATATCAGGGTGAGATTACATGAACCACTTTTACAGATTTCAGATATGAATGTATATATAAGGTTAACATTTTTTCAAGAAATTATGAGGATTTGGGACGATGAGTCCCCCCAATCTGCCATATGCCTGCACCACAGGATACAGATGAAGATTTTAAATTAACATTTTTTGTTGGTTTTTCTCTTCAGTGTTTGATTATTGTCATTAACTGGTGCTGTGATAATTTGTCAAACAAAGACAGAAATTCAAACTTCTGTAATCGATGTCGGAACAGTGATCGTAAAATGGATGAGAAGACAAGACTTCTGAGTTCAAGTGTTGAAACACCTCATATTCAAGATCTTCTGCAACACGCTAGATATGAAACCCATATAATGAATGCCTCATATTGACTCGCAGACAATATAGTTATTTATTATCATGTCTTTCAGTGACAAAGTTACTTTTGTTTTTCCCATTTTTTTGTTTTCCTCGAATCAAGATGTCATTGATGAAGTGTAATAAAAAATCAATCAGGACTTTTCTCATTACGTATTTCTCATAACTGTTTTAATTGCAATGCTAATTTCAGGGTATCCCAACAATTTCGAGAACTAAATTCAGAGACTCCTAAAGCTTCTCTTGGGCTGAATTCAGTGACGTTCAAAGATGTATTGAGAACAGTATTTAAAAACTTTTATGTGCTATGAAGCTATTTTCAAGTACTTTCAACCCTCAAGGGCCTGGAGACTTTTATACATTTTTGCTGCACTTTGACAGTCTAACTTCTCTGGCTTTGCAGTTGTTTCTAGGCAAATCTTGGCTGCCGATATCGGGAGCCAAGATATGCCTAGAAACAATTGCCAAGGCATTTAGAAAGCAAGATTTGCATTTACCCAAAGACTGCGTGTTGGGACAAATGTTCTGTTGCTACAAAATTAGCCCTTTAAAGGTTAAGAACTGGAAACTGCATTCAAGCACCTTCAATGAATCTACACACTCCTATTCCAAATCTCATAAGTCCCGAATGCCCCTAAATCATTCTTAAGAGTTTCTTTGAGAGAGCTGATAAGTCCTTATACTCAAAGCGTGAGCTCCAATGAATGAAAGAAGAGTTTGTACAATCACAGAGAAATGAAAAAATTTATAGTAATGTATATATTTTTTATACTTACCAATGACCCAGACTTAGCTGCTGCTAACCCAAAAATATCTAGGGCCAAACACAAATTTTGCCCCCCAATCCCCAAAATTTGCATGCAATAAATTAGAAGTCCTATCTGGCCCTCCATACATTTTACCCTCCACGCATGCGGCAGGATGTCACCGAATCTGACGCCAATAAATCATTCTTTGTAAAAAAAAATTATAATAATTCAGCGGGGAGGTATGAGTGCCCAGTACTGCCCACTCATGGGAGGGCCATTCCCGTCTGGGTCATTGGTAAGTATAAAAAATATATAAATTACTATAAATTTTTTCATATTTTTATACTGTAACCAATGATCCAGACTTAGCTGAATCGTAAAAAGGCAGAGGGCCTAGAACTTCCGAAATAGTAGATCAACATAGATCAAATCCCTCAATCCATGATGAAGAAATTAGAATTTACATGTATGTCTCTTAATACCATAATAGAAGAGACATATCCTAATATGGATCCCAGTTATGTAAATCCTAAATCTAAGCATGAAAACATGTTAATAAGGATGTAACAAATAAACAATTTTTAAGACTAGTCTGGACTAGGCCCTAAAAATTAGAATGGCATATTGAGAACGAGAGAAAATTGTCCATAAACCTACGCCACATAATAATACTGCAGCTGATTGCCGGACATAGTACGGACAAAACAGCTTCCTTAATAGTTACATACCCCATAAGACAGAGAAGTGGACAAAATACCCCCCTCCCTTTTTTTGAACATATCTTCAAAAGAAAGAGGGGAGAGCTCTGGAATCAATAAGCAGAACCCAGAAACGATATAAATAAATATTGATCAGGCACTCAAAAATTAATTCAGGAATAATAAATGGTGCTTAACGCCACTTCACAAGCCAAGGCTATAGCGATGATTTTGGTAAATAACATTATCCGCTACAAAATATGCACTGCAGACGCCGTATACAGGTACGACAAAATCAGTGAAAAATAAAATATAACATGTACACACAAAAGCAGGATAAGATGAATAATCTCTGCAGAGAAAACACGCTTCAAGATCATTCACAGGAGGCCTCTGTAATATTAAATCCGGTAAAAACACTATCCAACGTGTACTATTTGGTATCTACAACTATAAACACGTGAGAATATGCGATTTGAGAACCGACAAAACAGAGACCAGGATCTAGAAATGGAGGTAGGTATGATTAACCAGCTCCAACACAGACTGCCCTCGAAATATATAATAATTTCAAGGTCCACCAAAGACATAGCACAATCACACATTGCGCGAGTGCATAAAAATCCAGCCTGTAATCATCTAAAAACCACTAAATGGCTATGCCGTAACCTATGAGCTCAAATAGTGGCCATTATGATGATAAAATAAGTGCCTGTATATTAGAAATCAGAAAATAAACACCGGAAACAAATGCAACAGAACTGCATATATGTCTATGAGGGAGCCATCCAACACAACCCAAACGCAAAGTATGTATGTATAAAAATATATATACGCAACAGTGTGAGTGTGTGTGTGTGTGGTGTGTGGGGGGGGGGGGGGGGGGGGGGGGGGGAGGGGATTCGAATATATGCCGAAACCTACTCACCCACATTACTTAATGATTGCTGGTCCAGACAACAATAATATAGTGATCACAAAGCTCTTTCACATCTGACATACTCCGTAATGCCACTGAGAGTGGAGAATGACATGAAGAACCAAGCTTCCCTAGAAGAAAACCCTCTCGTGCGGAAGCTTCTGGCGAATGCTCAATAACAGACCCCATAACCTCAATGAAATTAATAGAAACAAATGAATTGAAGGATACACATATCCTATCATTCATTCCCATGAAAACGGCTGAGCGTCAAATGTATGCGCTCAAATGCCTTATACTAGCGACACAAATAATGGAAACTATTATTCTCGTGCGCCGTAAACTTAACTATCCTGAAGTGATCCCATATAAGATCATGTAATAGCCATACAGTTAGAATAAGCGCAAGATGTAGCCAGCGCTTACTTCATGTGTTGAAATCTTAAGCCCTGACTGCTGATTGGAAGATAAAACAACCAAAGCAGTATGAATAGCTAACTGACTTATTTAACAATAGAATGAACATAAACGTCCCTTCTATTGGAAAATAATGACTAAAGAAGCGTTACTTCTATTCTGATAAACTCTGATCTGCATCTATAAATACATGAACGGAAATAATTCAATGATGTAACGTAAACAATGAGACATCATTGAATATGTGGTTTCCAAGAACCGAGGGTCCCAAGATCCCTGCATAGAGAGACCCTCGGACTCAGGATTGTAATGCAATATATGAACTCACGTCTGAAATAATTGAGAAAACCGTTAATATATGCTAAAACAAAACAGGTCTAGAGGGAAAAACGTCTACCACTCCAGTTAATAACTGGAGTAGACATGTGTGTAAGCGACCCATCGAAATAACATTCAAAGCCGCTCCGCACAACTCCATCCGGCACATAAAACTTTTGCTGTTAATGCGTCAGATAACAGATAAAAGTGAGCCAAACAGCTGGCTAATTCGCTCTGTGAAACAACAGATGAACCAGCCAAATGAATAGTGGGATACATGTATCTTATAAATCCCATGAGACATTATCTAGTTCACAATACAAGTGATTCAAAGAACTATACTCGCTACAATTGCCGAACGTTCGCTTTTCGACTGAAAGATAAACCTAATTATCCACTTCCAGTCAGAATCGGTCGGACGGAGCTCTATAAGAGCCTCGAGCCACCGGCTCAGGGGAGTCTGATCAGTAACTCAGACAGACGAGAATCCCCTATCCAAGTGGCTGTGTAGACAATCCTGAAGAAATATATAGGAGAGATACCTATACCTTCGCTATGAGCCATTATAGGCGAATTGAGTCTAGGACAACCTCTCCTATTCTTTCTGTTGGTGTGGTCGACTGAACCCCAACTTAAAGAGTTGAGTATTGATGCTTTCTTGTAGCTTAATCCTACAATAATGAAAGCTTACCATCAAATACTTAGGTATACCTATACCTTCGCTATGAGTCCTTATAGACTATCTGCGTCTAGGACAACCTCTCCTACTCTTTCTGCTGGTGTTGGTCCATTAGACCTCAACTTAAAGAGTCGAGTATTGATGCTTCTTACCATAAAAGACTAGAGTTTGGAAGACTAATGCGACCTATAGCAAGTTTTCCCCCTAGTCAAATGCAAAGATGAGACACAGGGTTTCGTCACATCAGAATACCTCCGACTTAACATTAGTTAAGACCGAGATATATATAGTAGGTCTGGAAAGAATTTTAAAAAAGTACAAACGACCACAAAATTCCTTTCCATATAGACGTTGCGTCACAGTACTTAAAATTGAAGTACATAAGACCATGAGACTAAATTCGCTCTGAAAAAGAAATTATCTCCTCAATTGTGTTCGAGCGAACAGCTAAATGATGAAGGTAAGGCTACAACTAAGATGTTAGCCTGCTCAATCAAGGCAGAGAAACTCTCAACACATCTTCCCCTGTTGTTTTTAAAAGTATGTGAACAAACACAAACGATTAACTAGACTTTATGATTCTGGAGAATCATGGCTTTTCCCGATTAGATTCCATGATTTTTCTTGACCCTACAGTGTCTGATGAATTGTTTTTAACTGTCTCACTAAAGTTCCTTCATTGATGTTATGAGAAAGGTGAGTATAGTAGTCTCAAATGACTCGGTTTGGGTTTGATAAAAAAATGTTTAGGTAAAACCCATCATTAATGGCAGAATGGGTTAATATCAATATCAATGTTTCCCTATCAGTTTTGCGTCCGGTAAAAGAAGTTATGTTTCTCTGTGGCATTTCCATTTGATGTTGTTGGTGTCCAAAAACAGACTATTTCCTCAATTTTTTTTACATTTAGCAGCCCATGAAGGGTTAACAAATGCCTACCAGAATAATTGATCCATGCAACTGGTCATATGACACCAAGACCTATCAACGGCCATTTTCTCTTGAAAACTCCACAAAATGTTTGTAGAAATCCAGGGAAAACGATTTTTTAAGCTTTTGATGGGTATCGCTGTTAACCTCCCCAACAGGGGTTAACGCTTGGCTTTTTGAATACCTTTATTACTTACAAAAATGGTCCTCTGTGAATTCCACTTCCAACAAAGGAGATTATGTTTATCTCTCATGTATACATTAGGTGCTGTGCGTGTCTGAAAACAGTCCCATGTTAACAACATTACGATGATTGGCAGCTTGTAGATGGTTAAAAAACGCTCACCGGAGTATTTTGTCCATGCAACTTGTAATATCACATAAAGACCTACGAATAGTCAATTTGTCTTGAAACCCTACAAGTTACCGTTAGGGAAATTCACAGAAAATGGGAATTTAAAGCTTTCAAGGGTTATCTCTCTTTAGCCTGCCCAAAATGGGTTAAGACGTCGACTTTTGAATACCCTTACTACTTACAAAAATGTTTCCGTATAAATTGTAAGCGCGATAAAAGAAGGCACTTTTCTTTGTGGTGTACCCTTTGGGTGCTGTTGGTGTGCAAAAACAGCCCATTTTATCGCAATTTTGACCTTCAGCAGCCCGGGGAGGGTTAACGAATGCTGACCTGAATATTTTGTTCATGCGACTTGTAATGTCACACCAAGACCTGCAAATAGCCGATTTTTCTTGAAAACCTACAAGATGTTGTTAGAGAAATCCACAGAAAACGGGTATTTTAAGATTTTAATGGGTATCTCTCTTTAACCAGCCCAAAATGGGTTAAGACGTCAAATTTTTAATACCTTTACCACTTTCAAAAATATTTTCCGATCAATTTTGCGTCCGATAAATGAAGGCCCCTTTCTCTGTGGTATATCGTTTGGGTGCTGTTGGTGTCTATAAACAGCCCATTCTATCACAATTTTTACGTTTAGCAGCTCGGGGAGGGTTAACTAATGCTGACTGGAATATTTTATCCATGCAACTTGTAATGTCACACCAAGACCTGAAAGTGACCAATTTTTCTTGAAAATCTACAAGACTCGTTTAGAGAAATCCACGGAAAACATGAAGTTTTGAGCTTTTTTGGGGTATTGCTGTTTAACCAGCCCAAAACGGGTTAACACTTGGTTTTCTGAACACCCTTATTACTTACAAAAATGATCCTCGGTGAATTCCACTTCCAATAAAGGAAGTTATGTTTACCTCTCGAGTATCGTTTAGGTGCTGTGGGGGTCTGAAACTGGCCCATTTCATCAAAATTTCGATGTTTGGCAGCCTGTGGAGGGTTACCATATGCATCGCCTAATATGTCGTGTGTATCAAAGGTTGTGTCATAGGCAGGTCTAGTAATTATGAATATTTAAAAAAAATCCTAAAGATGTGTTTCGAGAAAGTGCCGATAAACCCCAATTTTGGCAGTTTTTTGCCAATTCTGGCGAAATAAGGGTTAAATCGAAAATTCCGCTTCGGTACATTTTTAGATTTTTTGCCACTCTATGCGTGTGCCAAATTGTGTGAAAATCGGTTCGAAAATGGCTTCTGAATCGTACGGACAAAAATGTGTGGGAAAAAAAAAAAAAAACCCCAAAAAAAAACCAAAACTAGACTTTATGATTCTGGAGAATCATGGCTTTTCCCGATGAGATTCCATGATTTGTCATGACCCCATAGTGTCTGATGAATTGTTTTTAACTGTCTCACTGAAGTTCCTTCATTGATGTTATGAGAAAGGTGAAGATAGTAGTCTCAAATGACACAGTTTGATAAAAAATAGTTTAGGTAAAAACCATCATTAACGGTGGAATGGGTTAATGTAAATATCGTCGTCCAACAAGTCAATGACTGACAAAAGGAGTTATGTTTGTTTGACACATACTCACTGAGTGCTGTGTCATTTTAAAAATGGTCCATTTTATCTCAAATGTATCCAAAATATTGATGTCTGGCAGCTTGTAGAGGGTTAACAAGTGCCAACAGGAATATTTATTCATGCAACTTGTAATGTCACACCAAGAACTGTGAATGGCCATTTTTTTCTTTAAAATCTACAAGATGTTTTCAGAGAAATCCAGGGAGAACAGGATTTTTAAGCTTTTGGTGGGTATCATTGTTTTTCCAGCCCAAAACGGGTTAAGTGTTGTTATTGGAATACTCTTATTACTTCCAAAAATAATTCTCAGTGAATTCTACTTCCACTTATTTTGATCTCTCCTCCCAACTTCGGGTGCTGTGGGTACACACAGACTATTTTACCAACATTTTGATGTTTGAGAACCTGCATAGGGTTAACAAATGCTTACAAGAATATTTTGTACATGCAACTTGTAATGTCACACTAAGATATGAGAATGGCCATTTTTTCCTGAAAATCTACGGGATGTTTTTAAAGAAATCCTCAGATAACATGAATTTTTAACCTTTTGAGGGGTATCTCTCTTTAACCAGCTCTAAAGGGTTAATGCTTGGTTGTGTGAATATCTTCATTACTTACAAAAATGATCGATGGTGATTTCCACTTCCAATGAAGGAGGTTATGTTTATCTTGTAGGTACACATTTGGTGTTATGGTTGCCCAAGAACAGCCCATTTTCTCCAAATGTCAATGCTTGGCAGCCTCCGGGAGGGGGTGGGGGGGGGGGGGGGGGAGGGGGGGGATTAACAAATGCTTACCGAAACATTTTGTTCATGCAACTTGTAATGTCACTCGAAAACCTGCGAATGGTCAATTGGTCTTGAAATTTTTTTTTTTTTGAGAAATCCACAGAAAACTGGAATTTTAAGCTTTTAAGGGGTATATCTCCGTAACCAGTCAAAAATGGGTTAAGACCTTGATTTTTTAATACATTTACTACTTACAAAAATGTTTCCCTGTCAGATTTGCGTCCAGTAAAAGAGTTACGTTTCTCTGTTGTATTCCCATTTGATGTTGTTGTTGTTCAAAAACAGACTATTTTTTTCAAAATTTTGACATTTAGCAGCCCATGGAGGGTTAACAAATGCTTACCGGAATAATTTATCCAATCAACTGGTAATGTGACACCATGACCTATCAATGGCCATTTCCTCTTGAAAACCCTACCAGTTGTTTGTAAAGAAATCCAGGGAAAACATAAATTTTTAAGCCTTTGATGGGTATCACTATTAACAACCACAAAATGGGTTAATGCTTGGTTTTTTGAATACCCTTATTACTTACAAAAATGGTCTTCGGTGAATTCCACTTCCAACAAAGGAGATTATGTTTATTTCTCAGGTACACACGTTGGGTGATGTGCGTGCCTGAAAACAGCCCATTTCAACAAAATTACGATGCTTGGCAGCCTCTAGAGGGTTAATAAACGCTCACCGGAATATTTTGTCCATGCAACTTGTAATATCACACAAAGACCTGCGAGTAGTCAATTTTTCTTGAAAACCTACAGGATGTTTTTAGAGAAATCCACAGAAAATGGGAATTTTAAGATTTTAAGGGGTCTCTCTCTTTAGCCTGTCCAAAATGGGTTAAGGCTTCGACTTTTGAATACCCTTACTACTTACAAAAATATTTGAGTATAGATTGTGCGCTCAATAAAAGAAGGCACGTTTCTTTGTGGCGTACCCATTGGGTGCTGTTGGCGTCCAAAAACAGCCCATTTTATCACAATTTTGACTTTTAGCAGCCCGTGGAGGGTTAACAAATGCTCACCGCAGTATTTTGTCCATGCAACTTCTATTGTCACACCAAGGCCTGGGAGTGACAAATTTTTCTTGAAAATCTACAATACTCGTTTAGAGAAATCCATGGAAAACACAAATTTTTGAGCTTTATGGGGGTATTGCTGTTTAACCAGCCCAAAGTGGGTTAACGCTTGGTTTTTTGAACACCCTTATTACTGACAAAAATGATCCTCGGTGAATTGCACTCCCAATAAAGGAAGTTATGTTTATCTCTCATGTATTGTTTGGGTGCAGTGGGGGCCTGAAACCAGCCTATTTCATCAAAATTTTGATGTTTGGCAGCCTGTGGAGGGTTACCATATGCATCGCCTGATATGTCGTGTGTATCAAAGGGCGTGTCACAGACAGGTCTAGCAATTACGAATGTATAAAAAAATCTGCAAGACGTGTTTCGAGAAAGTACCGATAAACCCCAATTTTGGCAGTTTTTTTGCCAATTCTGACGAAATAAGGGTTAAATCGAAAATTCCGCTTTGGTACATTTTTAGATTTGTGCCCCTCTATGCGTGTGCAAAATTTCGTGAAAATTGGTTCGAAAATGGCTTCTGAATCGTACGGACAAAATGTGTGGAAAAAAAAAAAAAAAAAAACCCAAAAAACCCCAAAAAAGAAAAAAAAAAAAAAATAATAATCCGTAGAAAAACAATAGTCTTTTCCAGAGGGAAAAGCCTAAAAAAAAAAATAAAAAAATAATCCGTAGAAAAACAATAGTCTTTTCCAGAGGGAAAAGCCTAAAAATACAGAGGAAGAAGATAAGAAACCGAATTACTTTTTCCCGCAGGAAGTTAAATATGGTGTCGTCTACAAAATCGAAGACCTGTGACACCCATATAGACTTAACCGGAAAGAGATCTTATTACCCTGCTCTTTATCCGGATGAAGTCAGCGTCAAACTACGCTAGCGGTTTCTCATAATTGCTCGCAGCATTGTGATTCACTGGAACAAGTTCAAGGAAACAGTAATGAAAGGTATCTATATCATCCAAGAGTTGTTCCGGAAGGGAAAGTTATCCTTTCCATCATTCGTCTATATCAGTTAGAATCACAGTCACCAGCATCTGAACAGGCAGGTGACTGGACCGATTAAGCACCATTCGACAGCTCAAGTTTTGAGACTGACGTTGAGTGCTTCTGCCTTAGCAGGAAAACTGCGATTAGCTGTGCAATTGCGACAGCAAGTCCGTTACGGGGGCCGGAGGAGCAGTGGTCATGAATAGCCTGTCCGCCGGCTGCTCCTAGGACAGGGTGTCCAAGATAGTTATTACTGCGGATGACCCGATGAATGAAGCCTCATCTCCTTGGCTACAAGATGGTGCGACTTTCTTCACAAAAGATGGACCTTTTGACGATGCAGACGGGAAATCCTGGGTCACTTAGCCAAGGTGCGGTCGGGAGTGCTTGGTAGACGCTAAAGAAGCAAAACTGTAGCATTCCCCGGCTAAGAATTGAACTAAGCGTACCGGACAATAGCTATGTACGTAAGCTCTGACTGTCGCAAGGTCCTGCCAACAACACCCGTCTCCAGATGTTGTTAAAAGAGAGAGAGGGGTCTCCCTTATGCTCGCGGTCCGTGGAGACATGGACAAGCGTACCTCAGAACTTGCTGTCTTCTTCCTTCCATCAACACTGGGTGAGCATGATTCGATTAAACAGTGCTGGCTACATCCTTATTCTCTCTCGAGTGCTATGGACATACCTGGCATCACAACACAAATCTACGTGATAGATCTGCCAGATGAGCAAGCTGGAAACAAGGGACGTAAACCTCTTTTGAAGCCTAGCCCTTGTCTAATATCATTGAGCACTTTTCCACTAGCTCTGAATACAATGCATATACGACACATCCGGAGTCATGGTCCTCATATTCAATGTTAACCATTTCACTGGCATCAGGGAACTGAAACCACTCATCAGGTTTATAGCCCTGTGCAATATAAAGATCACTTTGTCCGTTATGTAGAGGAAACCATAACACTAGCCGATCCCGGCTGCCTATTAGACGGGACGTCCCGGACAGGAGGCATGGACGTATACTCCGACTGACGCAAGTTCCTACCAACAACATCTGTCCCCAGATGATGCTGTAATGGATGACCTGGACGAGCGTACCTCAGAACTTGCCGGTTTCCCTCTTCCGTCGTCCCTGGGTGAGCATTGGTTGCATATCATAGTGTTTGCTCCACCCTATATCATCTCCTAGCCCGGATCGTATACACCTGGCGTCACAGTTCTCAGAGGCCTGAGTAACCACTTCAACGGTCGAGCTAGCTGGCGATAACGGACTTGTACGGTCATGTGTGTTTTTCGAACATAGAGGAAGCTATAAGACTAGCCGACCCCGGCAGTCTATGAATTACAAGGGACGTAAACTTGCTTTTGAAGCCTAGCCCTTGTCTAATATCATTGAGCACTTTTCAGCTAGCTTGTTCCTCTGTAAATAGAAACTAAAAAACTATAGTGACATTTTGACGAGAGGACCAGCAGTGTCCCCTCGCCGCGACAGGACCAATAGTGTCCACTCACCAAATACAAACCTTGACACCCGTCATCCAGATTATCAAATCTGACACATGGAGTAGTATTAGTGGTAGTACATCAACTAAACTCATTACAACGACAATGTAAATAGAGGAAAGGCTTCCTCTATTTGCCCTTTTATTAGATAAATATAATTACCTAAATGATAATATATGTCATTGTACCACCACCAAATCTACATACAAGATAACATTAAAATATAATCGATGAAATAAATATATCCAAAAGAAAAACTCTTTCAAAAATAAAATAAACATTTTTGAAAATTTTTTTCTTATATAAGAGCCCAAGTTCAAAGGGAACAATGAGCCCAAAAAAGCCTAAGTGTGGACAAAATTATAAAAAATCTGTGTGAAATTAACTACCACACTATCAGAATATTTAATGTTACTTACAACTGTCGTTCCTAAACAAAAATAGGAAACTATCTAGAGTAATGTAAATGTAAACAAAAAAAACGGAATCAAGACCCCAGGCAACACGTCCTGAAGTCAGTAACCGAAACAAAACTATCCGATGTAAAGCAAGATCTTCCTCAGAAGAAAAAACGATACATTGGATGTATGATGCATGACCAAAATGCCCAAACACCCTAAGGGTGAGGACGTAACCCTGGGGATGTACAGAATAATCTTCTGTATAATATGTTAAACTCCCAAGAAATTTTATTAAAAAATTTCATTAAAACAAGCCAAAAAGCTTGGGAGCTTAACTGGGGAGATCAAGGGAAGGAATACTAAATAAACAGTGGATAGATCATAATCAATCAGTGATGACATCAGGCTCATTCCCAAAATTTGGGAACATGAACTAATCTTTATAAATATAAAATTACAGCCCTTAACGTTTCAAACCACCGTTTCTTCCTTCCTTCATCCAGTTCTGTCCTTGGATCCACCAATTTAACCATTTGTGTCTGGCATCATTATTAATTGAGATTTAAAAGCACAAATGTCAGTTTGTTGTTATCTGACAAGGGCCAAACAAAGAATGATTTATTGGCGCTAGATTTGGTGACTTCCTGGCGTCTGCGCATGTGCGGAGGGTAAAATGTATGGAGGGCCAGATAGGACTTCTAATTTTCAGTTTTGCGTGCAAATTTTGGGGATCTATGGGGCAAAATTTGTGTTTGGCCTAGATATTTTTGGGTTAGCACCAGCTAAGTCTGGGTCATTGGTTACAGTATAAAAAATATCAAATTCCACGACCTTTCCAGGTTCAGAGGATTTCTACCACTATCACTATACAACTGGATTGCGCATTGGTCAGATATAGAAAAGTGTCTCACTGGCTGGCATCTTACGGAGACAGATGGTTGCTATAAATAAACAAACAATGTTAAACTAACAAAAAATTCTCGAAGGTTTTCAATTTCCAGATGCCTCACAATTTCCAATCGCTTTTTTAAGAATATACTTTTGAGGTTTGCAAAAAATGAATATGTTGTTGTTGTGCACATTCTTCATAAGATAAATTGAACAGATCCCACAAAGTTGAATTTCTGTTTCTCAGGCCATTTTTGTGAAATTGCATGTGGTTAGGCGTTTTTTTTTATTTTAATTTTTTTTGGTAATTATTTCTTTGCAATTAAAAGTTCATGTTCTTAGTTTGTTTTATATTTTAGGCCTCATAATCTACAGAACAGTGAGGATGGTGGTGTATTTTGCCCCCTTGAGTGCAAGAAGGCTTTGTAATGCTAAAGTATTGCAAAGCCTTGTTGCACTCAAGGGATAAATTCATCAATTTTATTAATAACCAGGGTAAAATATCTGACATAAACCATTTAATTTTTATTTATTAAGTTTGCATTCATTATAAAAAGAGAGCACACTGTAGCCAAAAGGACCTTAGAGACAGATTTTTAACTTTTTTAGGCCATATTTACAATATATTTCCGCTATTATTGACAAAAAACAATTTTCCAAAATTGGAAAGTTGATAATCAGTAACAGGCTTGATGTTTGGTGAAGTATAACAAGACAGCATAACAGCTTTCATGTCATAAAACATTATCAATGGCAGGAGTTATTGCATTGATTAACTGATGCTATCTTGGGGGTAGGGGAGATGGAGTTATGACACTTTTCATTGACGTTTTGGCAATCCAATTGTAAAGAGATCAGTGTTTTGTACAATCACAGAGAAAACAAATTCTATGACCTTTCCAGGATCATTTTTCTCAATTTCTCCCATAACATACATTCAGGGCATTGAATAAGTTGCAACAGCTGCTGATGTAGATTGGAAAGTGGAGTGTTGATGGTCTGTGAAAGTATGATAATTAGGAACAAGTATGTGCCTTGAACTGAAAATATACAAATAAAATATTCTTCGGTAGTTACCTACCTTTATGTTTGTTCCAAAAAAAGAATTAAGCCAAATGAAACAAAACAGCCTAATAACTTTGCCAAAGTATTGCAAAGTATTACAATAAGTAAGGAAATTCATTTACTATTTCCATGTGATCTACAACTTAGCACATTGTCTCCTTACTCCTGTCTGAAGAGGTGTGTGAGGGGGATTACCTGATACAAATGACTAAACAGTGCCCATTGCATGCAAGATTTTACAACAACTTCTCAGGCATGACGAAATCTTAAGCCAAGGTTACATTTTTTGAAAGTTTGTGCATCATGTTTATCCATATGTCTTTGCACACTGATCGCACTACCGCACAATGGGTGAAGTGTCCTGTTCAAGAACACATAAATAGAGGATCTGGAATGGGCCACCAATTTATTGTGAAATTTACACCAGCATACAAGTTCAGGAAATCAGACCAAATTTACTTGACATACTTTAAGAAATCTAAATTTTATAGTAAATTTCCTTTCTTATTATACCTACCACAATTGTTTACTACAGGCTTGCACTACAGTGGAAGTCCCTGACTCGGATAATATACTCTCTATTTTTGTCTTTCCCAAGCAATTTGGGAAAGAAAAGTGGTGCAAAAGCACCAAGAAAAAATAAGCCAAAACTGGGTCGAGTGCAACCGGCGCAGACCCAGTACGGGACGCTCTCTCCCAAGTACAACTCCACGACTTCCGTTGCCAGTGCGCATATACCGTCGCTAAAGACTCATTCTTTTTGAATCCGTCAACGTTAGAGTTATGTGATCAGCGGGGAGGAAAGATTCAAAACCCGTAAAGAAGACGGGAGGGCCTCCATGTAAACAATTGTGGTAGGTATAATAAGAAAGGAAATTTACTATAAAATTTAGATTTCTTATCAACCTACTCACAATTGTTTACTACAGGCTGAATAGGCAATAGGCTGGAGGGAATCGCATAACCAACCCACAAATAACCCCAGTGCACTGGAACCGTGAAGCAGAAGGAAGAGGTCCCGAGGCTTATCAACCATAACGTCACAATCATTGATAAAGGACAATGAAAGGAGACATATGGGCCTGTGTGACGCACAGAGAGAAAAGGGCAGTAACAGCACAAGGCTGAAACTGACCTTCAAGAAGCCTAATGAATGGCTAGGGCAGACAACAGCCTGAGCAGAAGATAGAGGACCCAAGGCAAAAAGGTCCGACGACTGCTCCTGCAACTAGCGCAGATAAAAGGTGGAGAAAGTAGAGGCATTTCTCCAGTAGGCTGCCTGCATAACATCCGACAACTTGACGGAGTTAGAATAAGCCCAAGAGGTGGATAATGCCCGCACCTCATGGGCAGAAATACGATTGGTAATACAATCGCCAGCTGCTAAACGACCGTAAGCCATACGAATAGCAAGACAAATCCATCGAGAAATGGATTGAGGAGAGATCTTCTGTCGACCCGGAATAAGAGACGTATGAAACGTGTCCGATCGAGAAAAATGCGAATAGCACGGACCGGACAGAGCAAAGGGCGATTACCCTCAACAGAAGGAAGAGCCCTGATACAGATAGGAGGAGGAGTAGTATCTGGTAACTGATTCTTGGCCAAAAAAGAGCAATCAGTGGTAAAAGTAACACTGTTGGGAGAGCTCCTAAAAAGGGCCGGGTCAATCGAGAGGGCGTGAAGCTCACTAACCCGTCTGGCCGAAGCAAACGCCATCAGAAATGCCGTCTTATATGTGAGAAAATGCATATCCACCTGGGATAAAGGTTCGAACGGTGCCCCCCCCCCCCCCCCAAGCAAAGCAGCACCCACGAAAGATTCCATCGTGGAGTAAGCTGCAAAGTCTGAGGCCTTTTTCAAAGAAAAGTGCCGAACAAGCTTGGAGAGGTAAGTATTAGTGTCAATACGACGCTTCCCCACATAAGAAAAAGTCTCTGAAAGCATGGACCTGTAACCCTTGATGGTAACAGGCTGGAGACCCCGAGAATCAAACAGATATACCAGAAACTCCGCAATCTGTGAAATCGAAGGATTTGCATAATCAACAGAGTGATCTGCACACCATCGACAGAAGACCTTCCATTTAGCTGCATAAGCTAAACCAGTGGAGTGCCTCCTTGAAGAAGAAATGCACTCCACTGCTCGTCTCAAAAAACCTCTACGGAGGAGACAGGACCTGACAAAAGATATGCGTGAAGGCACAATGAAGTCGGGTCGATGTGAAACCTCCTCGGGTGACCTTGACAAAGAAGGTCGCGACGTAGTGGGAGACGTGCCGGAACGTCGCCATCAGCGAGCGGAGCTGATTGATCCACACCCGCTGAGGCGACAGGGGAGCGATCAGAATGATTTGACAACTCCAGGTTCGAATTTTGGCTAGAACCTGAGGCAGAATCGGAACCGGCGGGAAAGTGTAGCCGACTAGACCGTTCCAATCGAGTGACAGAGCGTCCACGGCAAAAGCCAGAGGATCTGGACACGGAGACACGAAAGTGTCCACCTGATGGTTCCAATGAGTCGCAAAGAGATCGATGTGGGGACGTCCCCAGAGATCGCAAAGCGACTGGAACACTGTCCTGTGGAGCATCCCCTCGGTGGAAATAACCCTGCACTTTCGGGACAGGGAGTCGGCTAGGACGTTCAGACGACCAGGAATGTGACGAACAACCATGCCGGCGTGAACATCCTGAGCGAGCAGTAGAAGATCCCGAGCCAATTCGTACATCGGAACCGAGTGCGTGCTGCCCTGGTTCCGAATGTAAGCAACCACTGTCGAATTGTCGGTGATTCGACAGGTGAGGGATCCACTGTCTGAAACTCAGAAGAAGAGCGAGAAGCTCCTTCTGGTTGATGTGTAGAGCTGCTTGATCCTGGTCCCACATCCCATGTAGGGAAAGACCGAAAGGATCCAACGTCGCACACCCATCCGAGATCGCTGGCATCTACCCTGCGTAATCCACTGAACATCTGTCCAGGGAAGAAGGTGAGGATAAAGAGATTCCGGAAACGGAAGCACCTGATCCAGAGAATCTACATTTGGCCTCCAACGACTGAGCAGAAAGTGTTGGAGAGGTCTGACACGCAGCCGACCTAGAGGAATGAGATCCGTCACCGAACTGCAGAGACCGATCAGCCAGAGAAAACTCCGAGCGGTCGCGGACGTGGACTGGGACAGAGTCAGAGCAAAAGCTGAGAGAATCACAGCCTTGGCCTGGGGAACCACTACCAAATTGAACTGGGTTTGAAAAGCCATCCCCAGATGACAAAACGACTGAGAAGGGACCAGGTCCGACTTCTCGTTGACTCAGAATCCTAGAGACGTGAGCAAGCTCAACAGAGTGGCGACATCCGACTCCAGTAAGGCAGCATTGGAATGCCTCTGGAGGATATCGTCCAGATATGCCGAAGTAGTCACCGTGGACTGTGTGCGATGGAACGCTATCACATGCGACATCAGTCTGATGAAGGCCCAATGAGCCAGGTTGAGGCCGAAAGGCATGGCCTTGAACTGGTAAACTCGCCCCAGAAAAGCGAACCTGAGATACTTCCGAGACGCCTGATGCATCGGAACGTGGAAGTAAGCGTCTCGCAGGTCGATGCTGGCAGCGAAATCTCCCTGGTGAATTGATTGGCGGACCGAACTGAAAGTCTACATGCTGAACTTAGGAGCAATGATAGACTGGTTCAGGAAACTCAGATCGATAATCGGTCGGGGTCGGCCATCCTTCTTCAGCACCAAGAACAGGTGGGAATAGAAACCCACTGACTGAATGTTATTGACGACCTCGATCACCCCCTTTCCCAGGAGATTGCCAATCTCCGTGGACAAAAGTTCCCGACGTAAAACGTTTGAAGGAACTGTGGTTGGAAGAGGCACCCTTGACAGAGTGGGGTGCCGTTGGAAGGATATTCGCAGCCCGGACCGAACAACATCTAACACCCATGGATCGGATGTGATGGTGGCCCAATGGTCTGCGAACTCTGCTGTCCTTCCTCCAACCTGGGACGAGTCGAGGTGAGGACCTTCATTTCGAGCCCCGACGAGGCCTGCGAGAGGAGAAACCACCTCCTCTACTAAATGAAGAATCCTGAGACTTCCCTCGATTCTGCCGACCTTTACCCTTACCCCTTGAGTAAGAAGTAGAGGCAGCGGCAGAAGGACCAGCCTTTTGCTTCACAGAGGAAGCAGAAGGGTACTTGTTAGGCTTGGAACGGCCCCTGCCTCCCCTAGAAGGCTGATCAAGCTAACGAAACAGCAGCTGATCTTTGGAATGAAGTAGGACGTCATCCCGGACCGTCGACACGGAACCATGGAAAAGTTGCGGACCTGCCAAAGAAGCAGATTGAAGAGCAGCACGCTGCTCCTCGGGAAGGGATCATCCTGTGTCCAGCACAGCATCCCTTCGAACTAATTCCAGATTAGCCGTGTTACAGGCATGCGTGTGAGTAAGATGCATAAGCGCCTTGGACAGCACAGCAAAGGAGCCTGTACCTCGTCAAACAAGCAGATAAGCAGCCAAAGCTGAGACGACGTGATCTGAGAGAGAAAGCATGCCAAGCATCTCTCTAGATAAGCCCAACGTGGACTCCAGAGTCGTCATTGGAATGACGGCAGACTTGGGCTTAGAAAGCCCGAGGGAAGTGGAGTCTTGATCCAGAACCGTCACAGTCTGGCAGACCGACGGATTTGAGGAATCGTAGGAACGATAACGCACAGGAGGCAAAAAGGTGTCAACCCTGGTGAAGAACGGAGTCTTCAGAGCCTTGGAACTCAGCTTGGAGTCCAACGCTGAAAAAGCTTCCACCACCTGTACCGACTGGCACGGTCGAAGGCGCCCAGAAGCAGGTTGCTCCATAGGCTGTAGGCGCACGACCGATGATCACGGCCTGGCTGACACTGTCAGCTGGTTAGCAGGTTTGAGATCAGGCAGAAACCCAAACACAAAGTCAAGAGCTGCCCCCAAGTCCGAAGACTGCTGGCCCTCGACATCAAGCATGTCTGACTCCTCCCCTGAGTCGGAAGACACATAGCCTATCGTGGGCAAACCAGCCGATGCCTCCCATGGTGTCGGGTACCAGTGGGATTAGAAACCGGCCTGTTTCCAATCCCGGGAGGCGACGCCATAGGAGGCGCCTGGAAACCACTCGCTGGAAGCAACAGGAAGGCTCTTTGACAGAACCTGAGTGAGTAAGGAGAGGGCCTCCCTAAGCTCACTGTCCGAACTGGCCGGTTCGACAGGGGAGCGAACCGGAAAAGTGGCTTCTTAACCAGCGAAGGGTCACGATCCTCCAAAACACCCGACGCGGGACGACGGGCGGCAGCCGAAACATCTGAAGGCAGACGTGTATAGGGGTACGAGGCACCCCGAGGATCAATATAGCGAGAACTCAGGAGAGTCACCACGGACCTCTGCGGGGGCACCGGTTCAAGCTGCACAAAAGGCACCCATTACAGGAGGAACAAGAAGAATGTGAATCGTCCACATGCTTTGGCAGCAGACATTGCCCACAAGGAATTGTCCTGGGCATGATAGAGGTGAGAGGAGCAAAGAAGGTGAAATCAGAAAACAGAAGAACACTCCCAAAGAAGAGAGAAAGGTGACAGAAATAAAGACCCCAGACGGTCGACCGGGAACCACACAACAGGATGACTACTTTCAAAAGAGAGAAGAAAAACTGTAGGAGCGGTACCCCGCTGACATCCAAAAAATTAGCAAATTAAGCATTGACAATAATTGTGAAAAATAATTTAAGTCCGAACCGCATGTCACACGAAATTTGCACGCGACTCGAGAGAGAACAAATAAAATACATTATGGATATATAATATTGATAGAGAATATAATAAAAACTGTTCCTGAGAATACAAAGGATACTCTGATACACTAAGAATCAGGAAACATCAATCAACGAGCTGGATAAACACTGATAAGCGTGCAGAACATCTCGATACAAGGCGGATGACAAAAAGAATGAGTCTTTAGCGACGGTATATGCGCACTGGCAACGGAAGTCGTGGAGTTGTACTTGGGAGAGAGCGTCCCGTACTGGGTCTGTGCCGGTGGCACTCGACCCAGTTTTGGCTTATTTTTTCTTGGTGCTTTTGCACCACTTTTCTTTCCCAAATTGCTTGGGAAAGACAAAAATAGAGAGTATTTTATCCGAGTTAGGGACTTCCACTGTAGTGCAAGCCTGTAGTAAACAATTGTGAGTAGGTTGATAAGAAACAATGGTTCAAAGTTCATAATCTGAAGCGTTTTTCACTTCATTCCTCATCTCCTGTCAATGATTATCTAGTGACAACATTTTGTACAAAAATACAACTGTGTACATCTGGAGGTACCTCTGGAATATTATCTAGCAATGAAATGTGTTTTCACAAATCCCAGTTTAACCCTTACCACATACAAAGCAGACGACACTTGCAACCAAAATTCTTGAATAAGTAATTTTTTTGTCTCAAAAACATAGGTTATGACCCCTCATTGGAACGAGCTCGATGAGATCGTTCCAAAGAGGGGTCATAACCTATTTTTTTGAGACAAAAAAATAAATATATTATGAAAATTAATTGGCAATTTTTGTGAATAGCGCTGGCCGATTTTGGCCGTTACATTGGGTAAAGGGTTAACTGATGGCATCTTTACAAAGATTACTAAAGAAATATTTCCTATCCCATCATCATGCTGTCTGTAGTTTTATAAGAGAAAAAAACTCTTCGTAAAATTTGGCTCAACATAAAGATTAAGTGACTGCAGTTTATCACATCTGTTTTTATAACTTTGTTAGCCTGTTCAAACAGAAATAAATTTGTAGATGTATTTAATGTGATGAAATAAGTACCAGGACGAATGGTTATATTCATATGATAATTTATTACCAACAATCATAATAGATACTTGTGAATGAAACAATCAATGAAAGTGTCAATGACACTGTAGGTCAACTTGTTTAAGACATGTACATGTATAGTATGTGACACAGCAATGACAACCATCTTGGTAATGACCTGATAACAAAGGTACATGTAAAGTATTGTAACGGTCTGTACATAAATGCTGACCGTAGCCTGTAACAAATGTGTAGGTAAAGTATTGTAAAGGTGGTCGACAGTTAGATGCTAAACTAGAAAAGAAATCTTTTGAGTCCCAGAGTGGGTCTGACTGAACCCCAAAATATTTGTTCTCATAGAAGTGATAACAAAGGCACCCAAAAACACTCGTTCCTGTCACAAAGCGATAAAAAAGGAACCCCAAGAAGTTTCGTGAAGATCAGTTCATAAATACATACTCTAGCCCAAGCCGTATTGACATGTGCACTTACTGTGTATAAGTAGCACTGAACATATCAAAGTTCATCTAATTTGCATAATTTTTGCACGAGAAAAAAAACTGTATTATATGTGATGTATTCCATGTTCCTAAACATTCCTACAAAAATTTATTCAAATCAGAACTTTCATACAGAAGTTCTGTACAAAAGACTGATTGCACTAATTTTGGTACAAACAGGTTGCTGGTGGCCATCTTGAATTTTGGACCGCACCCCAAAACACTCGTTCTCGTCCCACGGTGATAACAAAGGTACCCAAGAAGTTTCGTAAAGATCGGTTCATAAATACGGCCTCTAGCCTGAGCTGTATAGAAGTTTGTACAAAAAACTGATTGGACCTAATTTCGGTACAAAATGGCCACTGGCAGCCATCTTGAATTTTGGACCGCACCCAGAAACACTCGTTCTCATCCCAAGGTGATAACAAAGGTACCCAAGAAGTTTCGTGAAGATCGGTTCATAAATACAGACTCTAGCCCGAGCCGTATTGACATGTGCACTTACTGTATATAAGTTGCACTCAATAAATCAAAGTTCATCTAATTTGCATAATTTTTGCACAAGAAAAAAACCTGTATTATATGTGATGTATTCCATGTTACTAAACATTCATACAGAAATTTATTCAAATCAGAACTTTCATACAAAAGTTCTGTACAAAAAACTGACTGCACCAATTTTGGTACAAAATGGCCGCCGGCAGCCATCTTGAATTTTGGACTGGACCCAAAAACACTCGTTCTCGTCCCAAGGTGATAACAAAGGTGACCAAGAAGTTTCGTAAAGATCGGTTCATAAATACGGCCTCTAGCCCGAGCCGTATTGGCATTTGCAGTTACAGTGCTGAAAGTAACATTAAATAGATCAAAGTTAGTCTAATTTGCATAATGTACACACGAGAAAAAAACCTGTATTATATGTGATGTATCCCATGGTACTATACATTCATACAAAAAAATTATTCAAATCGGAGCTTTCATATGGAAGTTCTGCGCAAAAATCTGATTGCACCTAATTTTGGTACAAAATGGCTGCCAGTGGCCATCTTAAATTTCGGACCGGACCCAAAAACACTCGTTCTCGTCTCACGGTGATAACAAAGGTACCCAAGAGGTTTCGAAAAGATCAGTTCATAAATACGGCCTCTAGCCCGAGCCATGTGTATGGAGCGACGGACAGACAGACGGACGACAGGCCATGGCAATACCTCAAATTTGGCTTCACCAAAGTTGAGCTAAAAATGTTATGATAAATGCAACCTCAGCATTGTTATGGCCCATTACCATATCTAAGTCAATATTTTTCTGCATTCATAGTATATCAGGTGATTCTAATTTATGGTTAAGAGATGGGTGGTATACTAGAAATACCGTTCAGTGTTGGGTCTATTCCCATTTACCATACTGAGGGAATCTCAAACTACCAAAATTTTGGTAGTGAAAAATTTACACGACATTTGTTAAAAAATGAAAGTGTCAATGACACTGTAGCTCAACTTGTCAAGCCATGTACATGCATAGTATGTGACACAGCAATGACAAACATCTAGGTAATGACCTGATAACAAATGTACATATAATTATAAAGTATTGTAATGGTCTGTACATAAATACTGGCCATAGCCTGTATCAAATGTATAGGTAAAGTATTGTAAAGGTGGGTGACAGTCAGTCAGATGCTAAATAGAAAAGAAATCTTTGAGTCCCAGAGTGGATCTGACTGAACCCCAAAATATTTGTTCTCATAGCACGGTGATAACAAAGGCACCCCAAAACACACTCATTCCTGTCCCAAGGTGAAAACAAAGGTACCCAAGAAGTTTCGTGAAGATCAGTTCATAAATACGAGCTGTATATAAGTTATGACAAAAAACTGATTGGACCTAATTTCGGTACAAAATGGCCACTGGCAGCCATCTTGAATTTTGGACCGCACTCAGAAACACTCGTTCTCGTTCCAAGGTGATAACAAAGGTACCCAAGAAGTTTCGTGAAGATCGGTTGATAAATACAGCCTCTAGCCCGAGCCGTATTGACATGTGCACTTACAGTGCTGATAGTAACACTAAATACATCAAAGTTAGTCTAATTTGCATAATTTACGTACGAGAAAAAAAAACGTATTATATGTGATGTATCCCATGGTACTAAACATTCATACAAAAAATTATTCAAATCAGTGCTTTCATATGGAAGTTCTGTACAAAAAAACAGATTTCTGCATCGTTGGTACAAAATGGCGGCTGGCGGCCAACTTGAATTTCGGATCGGACCCAAAAACACTCGTTCTCGTCCCACAGTCATAACAAAGGTACCCAAGAAGTTTCGTAAAGATCAGTTCATAAATATGGCCTCTAGCCCAAGCCGTATTGAATTGTTGATGGACAGACGGACGATGGACAACTGGCCATGGCATAAGCCAAAATTTGGCTTCGCCAAAGTTGAGCTAATAAAAAGGCAAACAACAGAACATTACACAAAATTCATGACAAGAAGAGCCTAAGGACTGTGTATTTCTAAAGGCAGTCATCACCGATCATTTGATGTAACAAAAAGCTGAAAGAAAATACCCAGGGGGTATTTTCTCTCAGCATTTTGGTTACATCAAATGACTGATGACGATTGACTGTGTTACTTCCAACATTTTGACATTACGCAAAATTCATGACAAGAAGATCCGGTGGACTGTGTATTTCTAAAGGCAGTTAATTATCACTAGTCATTTGATGTAACAAAATAGCTGAGAGAAAGACAGTTCTCATCAGTCATTTGATTTAACAAAATACCTGAGAAAAAATACCCAGAGGGTATTTTCTCTCAGCTTTTTTGCTACATCAAATGACTGATGGCGATTGCCTTCATCACTTCCAACATTTTGACAATTCAGTGGATTTGTCTGCTGCAAAACGGGGGTCTACAGCTGAGCAGTCACATGATATAGTTTTGTGGAAATTTTTGAAAATTATTTTTTCAACTGCTGAATTTGTATATTACGAGGGCACAAGCAGACGATTCCTTGGATACAGGGATAATATTTTTCATTCGGGGCTACAGTTAAAAACTCAAGACATCTTGAAAATTAAATTGTGGGTAAATAAATAATAACGATAAACCGATATTTTTGTAATGTCACCGTATTCGTTTGAATACCGGTATATATCGGTTTATCAATATACTGTGCAGCCCTAGATCCATGAGCTTATTGTTTGCTAGAGCTTCCTGTGCTTTTTTCTCAAAGAATGTGAATATTTAACCCATGGAAAGACCACCTCACTGTGATTCCATAGTAATTAATCCCCTTCCCACTATATCAAACACGATCAAGTGACATTATTACATTAAACTTTAACCCTGTTGTCCAACTAATGAAATTTCAAGTGGCAGATAGTTCCCACAATGCAACTAGAAATTTAGCCAATTCTATCTTATTTGACAGAAGTCTATGCATTACGGGAAGAAATGTCCTGCCTGAAATATTGATATTTCGACAGCAGGGCATAGAGGATTAACAACTTCATGAACTTATAGTATCAGTTGAAAAAAGCTGGCGAAGGAACACAAAGTGGAGGGCTTTTATACCTTCTATGAAAAATAAAATCCATGACTTTTCAAGTAAATTTTCAAACCCTTTCTGGTACCCATTTTCTCAAATTATTTTTGAACAAGTCTGTATACATACAATTTAATAATTCTTTTGCATCAAGCCTGGAAATAAAGAATCTTGTCATTTCCAGAATGAAGTCCCCAGAGGATCAATTTGCTGATTCTAATCCATACAGAGGGCCATTTTATCCTCTGGGTCCTCTTTCTCTTTATGCCTGGAAATCTGATTCAGACTGAGGTTCACTCAGGATAGCATTACCAAAAACAACCTCTGGGATCTCATTCTGCAGGTGATCATCTGCTTATTTCCAGGCTTGATTTGCACACATTCTAAAATTAAAATGCTTGCATCTGACACTGATCCTTTGGAAGCTATTGAGGTGAGCTTCCCCAGGATCACTGTTTGGTACAAGTATTATTCAGTAGATAAAATAAAATGAAAGAACAAAAAATACACCAGTAACCACAGTTTTCATAAAGTACACACTTTTTACCAAACTTTCTCAGAGAGTCTGAAATTCAAGCACTTGCAAAGGCCTGGATGCTTAGTTAAAAAATTCAAACATATTCAATGACATCAATGTATGCTGATATCGTCAATGTTCACTGTAAAAGATATCCAGCTGAAACCATTAAATCTTCACTTAACAAATTGGTTGCATCCCTCCCAGGAATTTACAAATTAAGCTGTTGAAAAACATCTATTTTTCAAAACATTTCAATAAAACCATATCATGTGACCTCTCACTGGACCTAGCTCATTGAGCTCATTCCAACCGAGGGGTCACTTTATATGGTCTTGTCGAAATTTTTTGCAAAAATTTTTAAAAAACAATGATTAAAATAATAAATTTTGATATCCTGTGCATTGGGTAAAGGGTCCAATCCTTTACCTAACATGAATAACAGATGGCACCTCCAATTGCGCTCAGCCTCATATTATGCTGATATTGTCAGTATTCATAGCTAAAGATATCACCCAGCTGAAACCATTAACCCTTTAACTTAACAAATTGGATGCATCCACCTGCTTAATTTACAAATTAAGCAGTTAAAAATAGTCTTTTTTATCAAAAAAATTTCCAGCAAAACCATATCATGTAACCCCCTCATTGGACAGAGCTCGTCAAGCTTGTTTCAATGATGGGTGACATTATATGGTTTTGTTGAAGTTTTTTAACAAAATTTAAAAAAAACCCCAGTAATTAAAATAATAAATTTTGATATCCTGTGCTTTGGGTAAAGGGTTATTCCTTTACCTAACATGAGTAACCAGTGACATCTGCGAACAGCACTGGGCAGTCACAATACTGTGATCACAGAAGTGGCATTTTTCTTGATAGGACTGCGATCAGATCGCGACACACTTATACATCAGTGAGTCGAGATGTCGTAAGTAAAATAGCGCGAAATCAAGACTGAACTAGAAACTGTTTTAGCATACTAAAACATATGTCTCCCCTTCCTTTCTATTTAATGCACTGCAAATTATATATACATGAATAAGTATGTCCCAACTTCCCCTTTGGGGAGCGGGGTTATAAATATCTATGATCTAGCTCAACATCAACATGTCAAAAAAAAACAAATTCTGGTCTGGACAATTACTCCCTATTTAAAGTACATAAAGTTGACCTTGAGGTCAAGGTCACATGAAGGTCATGATGACATGTGGTCTCATTGTGATACATCCACATGTCAATCATCTTAGTCCTAGGTCAAAAAACAAAAAAGTTCTGGTCTGGATAATTATTCCCTATTTGAAGTACATAAATTTGACCTTAAGGTCAGAGGTCAAGGTCACATGAAGGTCATTGAGGTAGACGACATGCGGTCGCATGGTGACACATCCCCATGTCAAATAACCAAGTCCTAGGTCAAAAAACAAAAAAATTCTGGTCTGGACAATTACTCCCTATTTGAAGTACATAAATTTGACCTTGAGGTCAAGGTCACATGAAGGTCACAATGGTATGTGACACACCGACTCATGGTGATACATCCACGTGCCAAATATCTAAGGCCTGGCTCAAAAGACAAACAAGTTTTGGTCCGGATAAAGTTTCCTTGAAAAAAGCACAAATCTGACCTTCAGATCAAAGGTCAAGGTCACATGAAGGTCACGATGGTACGCTACACACCGGCTCATGGTGATACATCCACATGCCAAATATCTAAAGCTTGACTCGAAATACAAAAAAGTTCTGGTCCAGAGAGTTTCCCTTAAAAAAGTGCATAAATCTGACCTTCAGGTCAAAGGTCAAGGCCACATGAAGGTCACTATGGTACACTGCACACCAGTTCATGGTGATACATCCACATGTCAAATATCTAAGGTGTAGGTCAAAAGACAAAAAAGTTATGGCCTGGACAAAGTTTGTGTGATGTTTCCCTTAAAAAAACAAATAAATCTGACCTTCAGGTCAAAGGTCAAGGTCACATGAAGGTCACTATGGTACACTGCACACCGGCTCATGGTGATACATCCACATGCCAAGTATCTAAGGTGTAGGTCAAAAGACAAAAAAGTTTTGGCCCGGACAAAGTTTGTATGAGAAGAAGAAGAAGAAGAAGAAGAAGAATATGCACTATAACAATATGTCTCCCTTCTGGGAAGGGGAGACATAATCATGAAAAACAAACAAAAATAGCATCTCAGATTCTATAGCCACACATTTCTTTTCTGACGGGTGAAAGTTAGCAGAGCTATGGGTGAAAATCAGAAAGATAATTTTGTCGGATTTGTGACCCAGATGCAATCTGATTGAAATTCTCTGTCCGCTTTTGTGATCACAGTACTGTATGGGCATTACCTTACATAAAGGGTTAAGGCATGATTTTCCCAAAACAAAAGGTTGGACCTTCTGAGAATCTACCTAATCTCTGCTGATAGAAGTTGCGTGAATTAATGATTGAAAATCATAAAGTTATGAAAGGTATCCCTCTGAGGTGTTATAAAGTTTTCGTTTTTTGCCTGCTTTTGGTTCAGTTATTTTTGTGTCTTTCTTATTACCAGTAGATTGGTTCTTCTCTTCCATCCAGTCATCTTCATCATCAGAAAATAAGGATTTGTCCCCATTTGGCTTGTCAGGATTTTCAGCAAATCTCACAGCTCTGTCCCTTTTTTGCTTCCTATGACCAGGATCTGAAAACACAGAGGATAGGTCTATCCAATCTTAATTTAGTAGGCACATCACATTTAATGGACTGATATAGAAATATATCACCATTATGTTCATGTACAAAATGTAGTATTGGAGTCAGGCTCTTGTTTCTAAGGTCATATTGTTACGAGTCCAGATGTTGCCTAAGAAACAAGAATGGAACCCTGATACAACATTATGTACATTAAACATAAAGGTGATGATAGATTTACCTTACAATTCTGAACTCATAAGACACTGGTTATTTTGTTCAAAACTGTATGCAGCTGCTTTGAACTTTCCTAATCCTAGAATAAACTTAATGAGCCTATTTGCTTAACATTTCAAAAAGACTGTACACTGTAATTGCATCTTGTTTCAACATTAATGCTTCCAATGATTCAGATACAGTAATATAAAAAGCAATGTGATTTCATAATATAATAATTATACCTCAGTTTGAGAAGTGTTCTTTTTCCCTATAACATTTATCGATAAAAGATAACAACTAGGAAACTCTACAACAAGGCTCCTCAGCTGGGTCTTCCTTGGGCCAGGGGAACCTATCACCTAGGGGCAGTCAAGTAGTCATCTATTTCTAATAACATCGACACATAAACTTGAAATAATATATATCTAACACATATGTAGGTAACTTGTGTGTGAAGAGTTATAACAACTGTCCCAAGTCATATTTGACCTTCTAACCTAAAAAAGGTATACAGCACATTCAAAACCTACAGTTAACATGTGTGAAGTTTCATAAAAATTGGCAGAGAAACTGAAGATCTCATCCATGAAACAAAATTTTGTGGAAAAATCTATTTTTAGTCAAAGAAACCTCAATATCATATGACCCTCCCATTGGAACAAGCTCATTCCAATGAGGAGTCAAAAGCCATCTTTTGAAGGCAGTACTAAAATGAAAGTGTAGCTCAACTTGACAAACTTGAACTTGGTAAGTTATAAGTGAAATGGCAAAATTGAAGATCATTGGTACCAATGTTATTTGGTTCAACATAACAGCATTGTGTGTGCATAACGTCAGAGCAATCCATGCATTTTAAAATGTAAACTGTAAGGCTGGCTAAAGGAAGAATGTTGTAAACAGCAACTTTTTTTCAAAGAAATGAATGCTAATCAATAGCTCTTATCTAGAGGTCTCGCCTAATGAGCACACGAAGTTCAAAAACAATCCTATTATAAATGTTCCCTGTAGGCCATGTCAAAGAAGAATGTTGATGCACAAATGCAATAAATTCAAAGATTGTTCCTAAAAGCAAGTTTTTGATGGAAATGAAAAAAAAATCACTAGCTCCTATCTACCCTGAATAAGCATACAAAGTTTCAAAACAACCTGATAATGAATGCACCCTCTGAGGCATGCCAAAGGCAGATGTTAAATAACATATAACTAAGTTTGAAGGTCATTACTTGTGGCAATGTTTTTTTTATGAAAATTCATAAATATACCCTGCAGAGAGTGCAAAAGGGAAAAGTTGCTGCACAAATACACTAAGTTCAAAGGCTGGTGATAACGAACAATAATTTTTTATGGAAATGAAAAAAATCAATAGCTCACATCTAGAGGCCACCCTGAACACACATACTAGGTTTCAAAGTGATCTGATCATAAATGTGCCCTGAAGGGTGTGTCAAAGGGAAATATTGAGGTCTGACTAAACTAAGTTCAAAGATCATTGCCAGCGGCAACATTTTTCGACAGAAATGGAAGAAAATCGATAGCTCCCATATAGATATCGCCCCAAACAAGTACACCAAGTTTCCATGTGATCCAATCATAAATGTGCCCTGCAGGGTGTGTCAAAGGGAAATACTGATGCATAACTGCACTAAGTTTTTACTAAGTTCATAAAAGGTCATTGCCAATGGCAACTATTTTTGACGGAAATGGAAGAAAATCGATAGCTCCCATCCCATCGAGAGGTCACCCCAAATAAGCACACAGAGTTTCCAAGCGATTCAAACAAAATGTGCCCTACAGGGTGTGTCGAAGGGAAATATTGATTCATAACTGCACTAAGTTCATCAAAGGTCGTTGCTATTGGCAACAATTTTTGACGGACAATGAAGAGAATCAATAGCTCCTATCTAGAGGTTACCCTAAACAAGCATACCAAGTTTCAACGTGATCCGATCATAAATGTGCCCTGTAGGGTGTGCCAATAGGAAATATTGAGGTCTGACTAAACTAAGTTCAAAGAACGTTGCCAGCGGCAACATTTTTTGATGGAAATGGAAGAAAATCAAACAAGCATACCAAGTTTGAAAGCGACCTCATCATAAATGTAACCTGTGTGGTGTGCCAAAGGAAATTGTGGCCGTACGTATGTACGCCGACGGACGAGAAGTGACGGCAATAGCTCAGCTTGACTTTTGTCAAGTTGAGCTAAAAATAATAAAATCTGAGTAAAATGTGTTGGCAAGTGCTTTTCTACAGTCTCAGTTGCAGCCTGATTGTGAAGTCAGAATGTTTCTGGTGTGATAATTAGTGTCCTTGACAGGAGTACCATAATATTGGGTATCCATTTCAGCAGTGATGTTCATATGGGTTGCAGGTTGCAACTGGAAACCAAATAAAAATGAAAAGGAATACCTAGTGTGGTGTATGAGAGGCAGGGAGCTACTGAGCCTCTTGGGACCTGGTTGGGTTATGTACCACTGTAATTAAAGTATATACACAGTTGCGATATGAAGAGAGAAGTGGGGTATTTTTAGAAGATATTTAATGGTGGTCAGGTATAATTTTAAATGGAGACATAATTTGGTTTGGTGTGTTCTTCGGGAGTGTATAGCAGCCTCAGCAGAGGAGATTCAGAGAACATTCCCGGCCCCGTTGAAATAACATAAACAGCTATGACAGGCCACCTAGATGCCAGAATAACACCCCATACCACTGTGACAAGAGGCATGCCAGAACAAGAGACAATAACATTTCCTCTTTTGTAAATGCATTGCAAGATTTATGTAACCGACATTACTATACTTGTAACAATAATAATAACTACCGTGAGTTAGTCATGAACCTCTCCAACTATATCTTCACAGCAGATGAGAAAAGTTTATTACTATGGGGCCACAGCTTGAGCCCTAGGCACCTTAAATACCGAATTAAAGAACATTTTGTCGACACTATAAACAGGACATGCCTTTAGCCATACACTTCAACCAAAATGACCACTCATTTTCGGACTGACAATACCGTATAATACAAGTATTAAAATCCGATTCAGAAGCACCTAATATGATGGAACAGCAAAAGCGACTCGAAGTCAAATGGATTTACACACTCAAGATGCTACAACCACTCGGCTTGAACAGGAAGGACTTTTAAGTTGTTTCTATAAATATTCTTTCAATCAAGTCAAAGCCGCTATAATGCTAATAAAATAATTCCATTTTTTGAGAAACTCACAGATGAGATAGTAAAAGAATAGGGTCTAGAATTCCAAAATAGTACCTTACACTTTTTATTGTATTGGCATGATTCATACTGCACTGAAAGAAAAAAAAATCTGGCGCGTTTGTACTTTAGAGAATTTCAAGCGTTTCAAGGACCAAAACCTTAAATTAATTTTATCATGTCTGATGTTTGTTTTGTTAACAATTCTTACCGTGTATTTCAAACTAATAATACTTGATAGGGGTCAGTTTGAGGTTCATATTTTATTTCAGAGAATAGAAGATGCAGTCAACAAAATATCACATCTTTCAAGTGCACATTTTTACCAAACTGGCCAAAACAACTGACTAAATATATTTTTCAAGAACTCTGCATGACTTCTTAACCTTTACCTCTGCATACTGCTGCAGATTGCCACTTTTATACTGCAATGATGTAGAAACACTGTGTCAAATCATATGCAGCTCTTTCCATGTTTCTACAGTAGGAACAAGAGCTGGACTGGACTGTCGTCCGGTGCATACCCCCACGTAGTGTACCGCCTAGTGTGGGCATACCTATGACTAACAAATATTATAGAAAATAATAATTTACTTAAGTTATGGACGGACGGACGCACGTAATCCAATATACCCCCATTTTCTTTGAAAGTGGGGGCATAATTATCTAATAAAATAAAAAAAATTATCTGGCAACACCGAAATTCATTCTAGTCTTGGGCATTGTTACAATTTAATTGCATACTAAGTTTCATTTAATTCCATAATGATTTTACTTAAGTTATGAATATTCTTGTACAGACTGATGGACAAATGCACAGACAGACGGATGCAATCCAGTACCCACCCATTTTCTTTGAAAGTTTTCAACAACTTCCAACAATTTGTAAGTCAAAAGGTATGGTAAATTGTTTGGTGTTTGGAAGTTTTATGCAATGAGGCAGAAGCCTTTGTCATAGGCAAACTGCATGCCATATTTCACTGAAATCTGATAACCCCAATCCAGTATAACCCCCCTCCCCCCCCCCCCCCCCCCCATTTTCTTCGAAAGTTTTCAACAATTTCTAAGTCAAAAGGTATGGTAAATTGTTTGGTGTTTGGAAGTTTTATGCAATGAGGCAGAAGCTTTTGTCATAGGCAAACTGCATACCATATTTCACTAAAATCCAATAACCCATACCTGAGATACAGGCTGAACAGACAAATAATGTCTATTTCCTACAATTTCTAAGTCAAAAAAGGGGGATAACTCTAAAAAGGAGAATGTGAGAAATATCGTTGAATCCTTTTTTTAAAGCTCATACGATAAGCAGTGTTCAGGGCAAATTTCATTACAATAGAACATTCGATACCCGAGATACAGGCTGAACAGACAAAATTTGGCTCGGACGGACACAATTTCTAAGTGAACAGGTAATAAAAAAAAAAAATAACTAGTGTGGGTATACCTATGACCTAACAAATATTATAGAAAATAATAATTTACTTAAGTTATGAATATTCTCGGACGGACTCACACATGGATGGACGGATGGGCGCATGCAATCCAGTATACCCCCATTTTCTTTGAAAGTGTGGGGGTATAATTATTAATAGCTAATAGAAAGTCTGATTGTCAAGCACCTAGAATTTCCGTCTTAAAATTCAAGCATTTTAAGGAGCTGTATGAACTTAATATGATGTATTGTTGGTTACCGTTTTACTTGATAAATAGGTTCAATGGAAATTAATAAAATAATAATAATCGCATTTCTATACCACTCTACCCCCACTGAAATATGTAGGCTCAAAGCGCTTAACAAAATGAATTACGAGCTGCGTGACTGAAAAGAAAGACTGAAAAAAGAAAGAAAGCTTGTGGGTATTTACCATTAGTTGCAGAATCAGACAATGAATAGGAATGTTTTAGGCTCTTTTTGAAACTTTGAACAGATGTGCAGTGTCAAATGTGGAACGGTAGACTGTTCCAGATTTTGGGTGCTTGAAAACAGAAGAAGCATTTTAAGTTCATTTTAGGACAGATAAGGACTCTGTTATCAGCACTAGAACATAGCGAGCGTGTTGGTGTGTATGCACTGAGGTGTGAAGAGAGATAAGCTGGGAAAGATTCATTAAAGTATTTAAATACCAGAAGGGAGATTTTGAAATCAATCCTAGCCTTAGCACAGAGCCAGTGGAGCTTTTTCAGCAGAGGTGTTACATGATCCCTCTTGGGCTTACAGGATATTAGCCTCGCTGCATGATTTTGAATTTTTTGAAGTTGGCTGAGCTGCTTCAATGTCAAGCCAGTTAACAAAGAGTTACAGTAATCATGTTTCGATAAAACAACACAACAGATAAGTTGTGCAGTTATCTTTTTTTGCCGGAAGATGGCGAATGGCACTAATTTTCCTAAACCCTAGATAGGAAGTACGACAAATATTTACAACTTGCTCATTCATTGTTAAGCAGGAATCAATGTGGACTCCAAGGTTCTTAACACAGTTCTTGAAAGGGATGATTAAATTACCAACTGTCAAGTAATGGTTTTGGAATGGGGGGACTTTTGAGCATGTACTGACCAATATGGCTTCAGTCTTATCATCGTTTAATTTCAATCTATTTCTAATCATCCATTTGTGTAATCGATTTGGTGCAGTTTTTGACAGCTTGTAGAGAATCATCAAAATTATCGGGTATTGAAGGGGGGTTTGAGGACCTGGGTGTCATCAGCGTATTTGTGATGGTCACAGCCCTTTTAGCTGCTTATTGGTTAGAGGAGTTGGGTGTACAATGTAAAAAAAAAGGACCAGAAACAGAGCCTTGTGG
Organism: Pictodentalium vernedei; assembly: GCA_031216915.1. Taxonomy (NCBI): domain Eukaryota; kingdom Metazoa; phylum Mollusca; class Scaphopoda; order Dentaliida; family Dentaliidae; genus Pictodentalium; species Pictodentalium vernedei. Next base: position 189,161,129 of record CM062291.1, read on the forward strand.
GACACCAAATTTGAGTTTCTGAGGGGAGGAGAGCAGATGCGTGTGCTGACGGTCTGATTCTTTCAGACAGATATGATGAAATTCACTTCAGAGCATTACCAGTTATACCAAAAGTGGTCTGGAGTCTCTCAAGCAGTATCTCATGATCAATTGCTGCTGATAGGTCCAAAAGAGTCAACACAGTTACTCTGCCCTCATCAGCATGACTAAGGAGAGAATTTGTGTGTAAAACATCAGTTTCAGTGCTGTGGTTCTCTTGTTAGGAGAATGAAATGTGTCAAGGATAGAATGTATTGTAAGATGCTCTCTTAGCTGAGACAGAACAGTTTTCTTAAGGATTTTTTATAACAAGAGGCCCCACAGGGCCTGAAGCGCTCACCTTGAACAGAACATGATATAAACTGAGTCCAAGAATGAGTCTACATTAAGCAATCCACCTCCATACGATACATTGTCAATCCTTGAGCCCTTCAGGAGTGACAAAAATAGTCCAAGTACCCTGCCTCTTCTTCAGTTGATCATAATGTAAAATGTGGAGCTCCCCTATTAAGCCCCTTGATACAACCTATGTGGATTAATCTTAGTTACTCACCTCTAGAGGGTACTGAATACAAAATTTCTAATTCTTCAGCTTCATAGGGAGCCCAAATATTAACCCAGGCTCTCGATTTGAACAAACTTGAATCTGACCTCTCTGAGATGTTATATACCAAATATGAAAGCATTCTGACTAGTGGCTCTGAAGAAGAAGATTTTTAAAGAAATTTCCTCATATTGCACTAAGTTAATGCACTAAGATAAAATTTGGGCTATCACACCCAGGGAACCAACCAATTTGAACAATCTTGAATCTGACTCCCCTAGAGATGTTGTAAACCATATATGAAAGGATTCTGACATGTGAATCCGAAGAAGAAGATTTTTGAAAAAATTCCCTCATATTGTACTAAGTTAAATTTCAGGTTCCCATATGGAGCCCAAATATTAATCCAGGCACTCAAATTGAACAAACTTGAATCTGACCCCCCCTGGAGATGTTGTTTTCCAAATATGAAAGCATTCCGACCTGTGGATCTGAAGAAGAAGATTTTTAAAGAAATGTCCTCATATTGCACTAAGTTAAAAATTTAGGCTACCACAGCAAGCCCAAATATATACCTAGGGACCTGATTTGAACAAATTTGAATTTGACCCCCCCTAGAGGTGTTGTATACCAAATATGAAAGCATTCTGACTGGTTGATCTGAAGAAGATTTTACAAAATTAACCCCCATATTGAACCAAGTAAAAATTTGGGCTTCCATTTGGAAGTCCAAATATTAACCTGGGGACTTGGTTTGAACAATCTTAAATCTGACCCTCATAACAATGATGTATACCAAACATTAAAAGATTCTGACTGGTGGTTCTGAAGAAGAAGATTTTTAAAGAATATTCCTCATACTGCCCTAAGTTAAACATTCGGGCTCCTGTATTGAGCCCAAATATGAACCAATGGGCTTTATTTTATTATTGTATACTGAATATCAAAAGATTCTGACCATTGGTTCTGGAGAAAAGATTTTAAAAATTTTTTTGCAAATATGCTGACTCAGCATTTTTTCGATGCCCTCTACAGAACACCCTAAATAAAACAACTGATGGCAATTTTCTTTTACCATTCAATTATACTGGTCCTAAGGATACTTCATACCAAATAACAGTTCTCTGTTCCATGTGGTTTGGGGAATATGGGCGTTTGAAAATATTTCTATTTTTAGCTCCTGGGGTTCCCATGGAGATGCAGGAATTATTTTCTTTGCACGAGTCAAGTACTTATGACTCAATAATTCCACATACCAAATTTGATTAAAATTGGACCATCGGTTCAGAAAATAGAAATTTTAGGCAGGGCCAAAAATCTTACCTCTCCCATTACAAAGCCAAATATTGCTTCATGAACTTCTTTTGAACAAACTTGATTCAACACCTCAAAAGGAAGCTCCATAACAAACATCAAATCATTGTACCCACTGGTTCATGAGAAGATTTAAAAAATACTTTGGAGCATTTTCCCCACCCCTTCCTATGGGGCTTGGCATGTTGAGTTTAACAAAAAGGCAATGCCCCTTTGGGACCATCACTCACACAAACTTTCAATTGAATTGGCCCAGTGGTTTTGAAGGAGAAGACCAAAACAAGGTGTTGACGGACGAAGGACGGACAACAGATGGAGAGCAATGAGATTAACTCAACTTGACTTAGTCAAGGTGAGCTAAAAATGGCAAGTTAAGAAACTGGTCTGTAGTCTTAAGAGTGTTTTATGTCTAGATTTGACTTCTTAAGAAGAGGTGTAACTGCTTTTTTTTTAACTCCGGAGGTACCGATCCGGACACACTTGTGAAATATTTATGATTTGGGTAATAGTAGGTACCAGCTCACTCAAAGAAGATTTCAGTAAACTTATGGGAATTGGAGATAGGACACAACTTTTAGATGGTTAGTTTCTTATTAATTTAAGGATGAAATCATTCGTAACAGGTCTGAAAGTTGACAGTTCATCGAAAGGGGTATGTGATGTTTCAGTATGACTGCCAGTCATTTCATTGTGCAGTGTTTTCAATTTTCTGTGTGAAAAACTGTGAAAAAATGTCTGGTAGTTGAGATTCAGGTACATTATTTGGAAACGGGAGGTTTTACTTTTGTCGTGTATTTTATCAGTCACTGAAAAATGCTGTTTCGATAATTACATTCTTCTACTTTGTCCAAGAAATATTGTTTTTTGCTCTTCATACACAAAATATTAAGACGGTTACGTTTGTTGACATAAATTTCCTGGTGAACTGTTAGGCCACTAGACCTCTAAAGCCTTTCTGCTTTCTGAAGGGACCGCTTTTCTCACCTTACGTCTTTGTTTATCCAGGGTGCTGGTGGTCGAACTGTCATTGTGCGGGTTTTCAATGGTGCATGCTTATTGAGAGCCAATTTTAACAATTCGCCAAAGCTTGTGAGCAGCTGGTTTTCTGGATGCTGCACTAGAGTTTGAGTGACTTTTTTCATGTCAGATTCCCAATGCGATGAGTTAATGCCATTTATATTCCTACTGGTTATTCTTTGCACTGAAAGTGGTGGCTTCTGTAAAGAAACATTACAGAAGATTGCCTTGTGGTCAGAAGGAGCAGTGTCCACTACTGAGACATCGCTGATGAAGTCTGATTCTTCCCTGGCTAAGATCTGATCTAGAATGTATCCATGTTCATGTGTAGGATTACGAACAAGTTGTTTAAGGCTGTAGTCTCAGAGCATGGAATTTATGCTTGACATTTGGGTTAACAAAGTGAAAATTAAAATCTCCAATAATGAGTATTTCATTTTTGTGACTGTTTATAGGATAGAGAAATTTCAGAAATTCATTTATGAACATGCTATTTGGCAACTTGTTTTGTTTGCTAGGAGGTGGTCGGTAAAGGCAGTTGATTATTGCTGAGACATCCTTATGGCTGATGCCGATCTCAACTGCTTCAAATGTGGTGTACGACAAACATTTAATTAGCAAGTGTTTATCAAGTGACCTTTTGGCGATGATGGCTATGCCACCACCTCTTCTATCTTTACGTGGAAATGACTTATGTGACAGCTGGGGGGACATTTCAGCGATATAAGGCCCGTCTCATTTCCCTGTGATAAGACATAGGTACTGTTATTTCTATGTGGCACTATGTTGTTTGTTTTGGCAATGCCATTTGACTCTGTGTGGTGGTACCATTGTTTAGTTTGTTTGGTGATACCATGTTTGCTTGTGTTGTTGAACACTAAGTAATCAAATTTCTTTTTTTTTATTTTACAGACATAATAACCGATACATCTATGATTGAGAAATGGTTAATGAACTGCTGAATGCACTGCAGCTCAGCTGTCTGCAGTATCATCAATGTGATGTCCAAGCACTGGAGCATGAGGTGATTAACTGGATATTTCCATATTTTGTAAATCTAGAGGTCTCTTGGCCCACCTGTCTAGGTCTGTTGGCAGTGGCTGGGTGGACAGGCTCGTTAGTCTCTCAGATCAGATATCCTGGGATCAGTACGAAGTAGGAAAGTTCTTGGAAGTGTTTGCATACTCGCTAGCAGCATCAATTGTGTAGTGGATGCTGTCAGACCATCCCGTCCTATCAGGATGGTACATATAATGGCCGTCCCAAATGCTGACACATACACATAAACATCCCTAGTAGTACTTGAGAAGAGCGAGTTTGAGAAGAGCGAGGACAAGAATTTTATCGTCATCCCATAGGGCCAAGAAGCTGTATTAACCGTATGCACACTAATGTCAAAGTGGCAAAGTTTCAGCAGCAAATATTTCCCATAATGCAGTTTGCTATTTAACCAAATACACCTTGTTTGACAGAGCTCAGTGGGCTCTGTAAAACAAGGTATAAATGGTTAAATTCATAGTTAAACAAGTCTTTTCCAGAAAAAGTTATAAAACTATTTCTTACTACCCTTAGAAGTTTTTGTTTTCTCTTGATCCTACTTGATGTCTAAAGTGGAGTTTTGTTGAATGTTTTTGATCAGGCACAGTACTGAACTCAATAGCAACATAAGTTGAGTCATACCTTTCAAAATGCTTTTTGATTTGACTGTAACAACAGGATCTTCTGCAAAGAGAGAAGAAAAATATACATCAGTCGAATTACACATTTCAAGAAAGGAGAAATATAACCGATTAGGCCTAAAAACGTTAACAATCTGTTTCTCAGGCCCTCCCACCTGGTCCTTTTGACTGCCGCATGCTCTCTTTTTATAATTAATGTAAACTCAAAAAAATGCCGATAGGATCACCGATCCAATGTCAAGTTGTGACAGCACAAAAGTGGGTTTAATCATTATCAACTTATCGTCCGGAAACCAATTGTTTACAATTTACTATGTGAAGGGTCACTGTGACCTTGACCTAGTGATTCCGAAATAAACAGGGCTCTTTCTTGCACCAATGCCAACCTACCTATGAAGTTTCATGAACGTAGGTGGAACCATTGTCAAATTATCATCTGGAAACCAATTGTTTACGATTTATGTTCAAGGTCACTGTGACCTTGGCCTTTGACCTAGTGAGTCCAAAATAAATAGTGGTCTTCCACTCACCTAGGCCAACCTACCTATGAAGTTTCATGAATGTGGGTCAAACCATTATCAAGTTATCATCTGGAAACCAATTGTTTACGATTTACTATGTTGAAGGTTACTGTGACCTTGACCTTTCACCTAGCATGTCCAAAATAAATAGGGTTCTTCCCCTCACTGATGCCAACCTGCCTATGAAGTTTCATGAATGTGGATCAAACCATTATCAAGTTATCATCCGGAAACCAATTGTTCACGATTTACTATGTTGAAGGTCACTGTGACCTTGACCTTTCACCTAGTGAGTCCAAATTAAATAGGGTTCTTTCTCTCACTGATGCCAACCTAACTATTAAGTTTCATGAACATGGTTCGAACCATTATCAAGTTATCATCTGGAAACCAATTGTTTTGATTTACTTTGTTCAGGTTCACTGTGACCTTGACCTCTGACCTAGTGAGTCCAAAATAGATAGGGTTCTTCCTCTCACAAAGGCCAACCTACATATGAAGTTTCATGAATGTGAGTTGAAACGTCAAGTTATCATCCGGAAACCAATTGTTTACAATTTACTATGTTCAAGGTCACTGTGACTTTGACCTTTGACCAAGCAAGTCCAAAATTAATAGGGTTCTTCCTCTCACCGATACCAACCTACCTATGAAGTTTCATGAACATGGGTTGAACCATTATCAAGTTATCATTCGGAAACCAATTGTTTATGCCCGCCCGACATTCATCAAACTATAAGTCGAGTTTGACTTCGTCACACCTCGACTAAAAATAAAAATTAAATGGTTTATGTCTGATATTTTAGTTAATAAAATTGATTAATTTGTCCCTTGAATACAACAAGGCTTTGCAATTCTTTAGCATTGCAAAGCCTTGTTGCACTCACGGGATAAAATATTCCATCACTCATGCTGTTTTGTAGATTATGAGGTCTAAAACATAAGACAAACCAAGAGCATGAACTTCTGCTGGCAAAGAAATAATCACAAAATAAAAAAATAAAATAAAAAACCACTCACCCGCATTCAAGCTTACAAAAAATAAAATGGCCAGAGAAACAGAAGATCTACTTTGTGGGGCCTTACCAAGTGTGAATAGCAGAAAACACTTGCAAAAAAAGATTCTTGAATCACTGGAATTGTAATTTTTTACTGTTACAAAAACACGTGATGACTGCTCATTGGACTTGTTCCAATGAGAGGTCGCAAGCTATGTTTCTAAGACAAAAAAGAAAAATAACTAGAGCAAAGGTGAAGGTGACATATACCCCCACCTGCAATAGCATGGATAGCTTTACAGAAATGAAACATTTATTACTGGGCGACACTGAAGGATGACAGATGACCGATTACAGACCATTAGGACATATATCATAAGAACTATTAAGTGTCACCATAGGGTGACACAAAAAGGTACCCCCACGTCTAATTTCTGCAAACTTTATTTATGTTGCAGATCTGCAAGACATTGCAAGAATGTACCCTTAATTAAACAAATTATACATGGCTGATTTTTGGGCCAGACAAAAGTCCTGTAAAATGCAATAACTCCTACAATAATACACTGCATAACATCTGCCTTGTACTGTGGGTAGACATCAATAGGATAGACTTACACATGGAATAGGAAGTCATTCCACTGAGTACACTGCAAGTTATTCATGAATTAATTTCACGGCAGACAAATTCTAAGTCCATAAAGGGCAATGACACTGGCAATAAAATGTTGCACGTCACCTACATTTCACTATGGGTATACAACAATAGGATAACCTCGCATACCAAATATCAAGTCACTCAACCAAGTACTTTACAAGTTATTCCTGATTGAATTTCGGGATGGATGGATGGACGGACGGACTGAATAACATTTGCCTTGTACTGTGGGTAGACATCAATAGGATAGACTGACACACCAGATATGAAGTCATTCCATTGAGTACTCTACAAGTTATTCATGAAATAATTTCAAGGTGGACAAATTCGAAGTCCATAAAGGACAATGACTGGCAATAAAATCTTGCACGACACCTGCATTTCACTATTGGTATACAGCAAGAGGATACACTTGCATACCAAATATCAAGTCACTCAACCAAGTACTTTACAGTTTATTCATGATTGAATTTTGGGATGGATGGACAGATGGATGGACGGATGGACAAAGCGAATCCTATATACCCCGCTGGGCATATAATAAAATTATGATTCCTGATTTTGTGAAGAATCTGCTCAATCTTTGGCCGCTACTTCAACTGGTTGAGTGCTAGAAGCCACTATCAGGGCTTTCAAAAAAAATGAGGGTACCGGAGCAAAAGCTGACATTTTTCTTGCTCATGTTTCATATTCAGTCAAATGCAAATAATATCTTATTTATATAAATTTGTTTTATGGCAAATTATTGGAGAGTTCCTGTCATTCACAAAAATTTTCCTACCAAAACAAAGCTTATGACCACTAATTGAAACGGACACAACAATCTTGTTCCAATGACGGGTCAATAGCTATGTTTTAGAGGCAAACATTTTTTTTTACAAGTGTCATATTTTCTGTCAAGCCTTGGTTGCCTGTGTAGGGCAGCCATGTTTGTCTGAAGCCATAACTACAATAATCTGACAACTGCCTGGAAGACTTTTCAAAAGAGCACAGTGAAGCACCTCTTCTGAAACCATTAAATTTGTCAAGGCGTACTTGGGGCTTTAGGCATTAAAACTATTTCGTTCATAATTTCATGGTTCCTTTTTCCTGAATATAATATCCGAGGTTGCCTGAAGCCACTTAAATACTTCATTTCTTTCATTCGGCAGTTGCAAGCCTTTTGCAAAAGAGACTGAAACACAGGAAAATAGGACACACTTATTGAAGGCCATCACTATGGAACAACAGAAAAAAAGTAGCTACGCCGAGGGGGGGGGGGGGGGGGGGGGGAGGCACCAAAAATTTGCAAGATGTGACGTGGGGGTGGGTGGATCTCTTGAGTGCACCAAAAATGTTCATTTCCAACTTGTGCAATTTTTTGAATGTTTTAAAAATATATCAATATATCAGCTAATATATACCATCATTTGTGTTTCAAACCTTAAAGATGATGTTCCACATCACACTCTTAACATAAATACAACATCAGGAGGCTTTATATGTGATAATGTTGGGCTTAATCTGGGAAAATGTCACACGTTAGTAGGGGGTGGGTGTCTTGTTCGAAATGTAGAAAATGTGCAGACAATATTTTGGGAAAATTCTCTCTGATGCAGCAAACACCTGAGAATACTGACAGAACAATTCAAATGAAAATTTGTTCCCGTATATATACACCTGCTCTGGCCAAGCCTGATAATGAACAGCTTGTCATTTGTAGATTGGGGCCACAGCAGCCCACAGAGGTTTAAATTGGTGGTACCAGTTTAAGAACATTATGAAAACCCCCTAAAGACAGCTGTGCCTACTAAGTTTATAAGTTTATTTTGGATTTGAATGGGTGAGTGGGGGGGGGGGGGGGGTCTGAGAACGGCAGTAGAAAATTTGCACACATTTGTGAAAAACTGCTTGAAATCAAATTTCTACGCACACATTTGATTTCAAGCAGTTTTGAAATTCAACATTGATTTTTTGAAAGATGCCGAGGAGCCCATTCACCATTCCCAGCCCCCCTCCCCCTACCCGCCCCCTTGAGAATTTTTGGCTTTACCTCCAAAACAATCCTGAATTTCTTACATCAACTCTTTCAACACTGAAGCCTTAACCTATGGGGCAGCAACATAAAAAATCTGAATTTTATAGTTTGGTATTGGCATTGAATAAACAAATGTTGAATAATATACTTACTTTGATGTTTGGCTTTCACTGTAGAATCATGAAATGCATTAGTCGTCAATGAGGACAATGGTTTTGACATGAATGAAGAGTTTGAAGAATGCAGGGACAACCTATCCTTGCAGTTTCTTGCAGAACAGTTACCTTCAACTTCAGTGAATGATTTCAGGTCAGAAGCTGCACACTTGAAAGATAAAGGAGAAGATTTTTCCAATGATAAATCTAACTGAGCACCAGAAAGAGGTTGCTGGGAGCATTTTGACTCATTCAGTTTTTGTTCTGCAGAAGATGGAGTGTCTGAATCACTGGGCTGCTTGCTAAGACATGATGAAGCTGTTGTTTCATGACCAAGAAGTTTATTCAAGCGGAATTTATACAGTACAGAATATCTGCTGTAGGGACTTAGCTGCTTTTGATCTTTTTCTTCTTGGTGAAGTCCTGAAAAAAAAACCCCAAAACATCAGTATCCCCCACTGATCTCTATACAAGCAAATTTCTATAATGCTCATTAGTCACAAACAGAAAGCATCCCACCTTCCACCATCTTGGGGAGAGGGTAACTTGTTTCTATAAATGGGCAATGCTCAACAGAATTTTTTTCTCGATAATGTTAAATTTTGTGAAAGCACGAATATGTTTCTGATGTACACATGTTCATCCCCAATGCAAACTGAATATTCACAGAAAATTTTCGTTTTTACTGACAAAAACACCTGTTCTGATATTGGAAAATTGATGCTGTGTTCGTAATTTTTGTGCTAGTAAACACTATGATGTTTTATGTGATAGATGCTATGCAGTAATTTTACAGTCACTTTTAGTAAAAGTCAAGCTTAGCCAATCATTTATACCACTGTTGCCCAGTTGAGAGGACATTCACCCCAGGCATTGCTCTTGAGGACCTATTTCACCAGTAGAACTAAACTTGTTTACTCGAGAAAACAAGCACTGCTCCACATCCTGGGGGAGTATTTGAAACTAGGCATTTATACTATTATCTCTTGTTTGACAAAGCCTGCTTATTAAATGCTTATATTTGATGTACAGCAGCCCAATAGGTCTATAAACATGGGAAATTCAGTAGTTGTCTGAGTAATTCTCTAACAGATCCCTATTATTTAACAAAGTTTCCTCTCTAACCCATATACAGTTAACAGGCCAAATATATAATGAAGGTATGGTAAATGGTTTGGTGCTTGGAAATAATAAAATTGTTATTAATATTTAATTTTTCAGTGACCAGAATATTTGACGATTTGGCCAGAAAATGTTTTACCGTACAACTGTCACATAAGGCATCGCAAAATAAATTAACTGATTCTCCGGCATTTTGTTTAAAATCAGTGGAGGGATTTTAGCTGGAAATAGTGCTGAAACAGTTAAACAGTAAATTTTGTAACCGGTAGCCATTTGCTATTATTCAAATAATTACCAATTAACCACTACATTTACATCAAAGTTAATTTGGAGAACAGTGCCAGCTGTTTTTCCATTGTAAACAAGTCTACGGCAGATTCAGAATGTCATATTACAATACTCCTGCCCTCATTCATTTTAACACTCGTTCTTTATAGCATTATTTGGCATATTAACCCTTTACCTAATGTAACGGCCAAAACCGGCCAGCACTATTCTAAAAAATCGCCAATTAATTTTCATTATTTTTTCATTTTTTGTCTCAAAAACATAGGTTATGACTCCTCATTGGAACGAGCTCGTCGAGACAAAAAATGAAAAAAATAGTTATTCAAGAATTTTTTTTGCAAGTGTCGTCTGCTTTTCATGTTAGGTAAAAGGTTAAATGATTCTTATTCAAGCCTCATTACATGTTATCTAGATAATATAATACAAGTTAAACAACTGATATAAGTGTCAATTAACACAAATTTGGCAAAGTCCTGGTTGAATATTTTCGACCTATAAAAAGGCTGTATAATTTATTTATTTATTTATTGGTTATTTATTGGTGTTTGAGGTCACATACTTATGCACAATGGCTAATCAATGGCTAATCATGACCGTGACAGTTTTACGAGTGGACGAAGCCAGAGTCCAGCTCCCCAACATTGTAACTCCGCACTGCAGCACAGGCAGGGTTAGATTGGTTGAAGACATGTGCACCATCGACATGCAGTACGCCTCAGTACACGACGTCATCATGCCCCATGTGGACAATCGGGGTTAAAAGGCTGTATAAAATACCATACAGCTGTACAGGTGTTCTCATTGCTTATTTATCACCGTATTCAGTCAGATATTCATGTAATTTTACAGAATTAAATAAACTTACAAATATATAAAATGTGTTGTTTTTTATTCGATCGCAATGGAAAGTATCAAAACAGTAAAAAATTTACCTTGATTTTTCCAGCTTAATACATGTATGTACATTTGGGAATTTCTCCATGTCATATTAAATTGATGGCTTGTCAGTGTCAAATCAGACAATGGGTATTTAAATTATTCCAACGCATGACTAAAACACGATTTGATTAGATGAATTCCTTTCAATTCTATCACCCAAGTACAAAATGAAATCTTTTACTATTAGATTGGGCCATGCAGGCTTCAGGAAATATTTATACTTACAGTTACACTGCCTCATATTACATGTGTAGCTCCCTGACAGAACCTGCCTATTTATAGTGTAACAGGCTGAAACAGGGTTTTGACAATGTCAACACTCGCACATGTGACTGGAGAAACAAACCAATACAGCTTATGAATACATAAAACTGTGATCCCTTAAATTATAACAAAACATCAATGGATGTCTTAGTTTGCTCAATGCTGATTAAACATACAATAACTTGGCTTCAGTTGTTTATTATTTTCATTGGATTCATAAATGAAAGTGTCAATGACACTGTAGCTCAACTTGACAAACCTGAACTTGATAAGTTATAAGTGAAGTGGCAAAATTGAAGATCATTGGTTCCAATGTTATTTGGTGAAACTTCAACATAACAGCATTAATGTATGTGCACAACATCAGAGCAATCCATTCATTCTTAAATGTAAACTGTAAGGCTGGCCAAAGGAAGTGAGGAGTGTTGATACACAAATGCAGTTAGTTCAGAGGTCATTGTAAACAGCTTTTAACAGAAATGAATGCTAATTGATAGCTCTTATCTAGAGGTCTTGCCTAATAAGCACACCAAGTTCAAAAACAATCCTAAGATAAATGTGCCCTGATGGCCATGTCAAAGAAGAATGTTGATGCACAAAAGCAATAAATTCAAAGATTATTGCTAACAGCAACAGTTTTTGATGGAAAGGAAAAGAAAACCAATAGCTCCTAAATTTGTCACCCTGAATAAGCGTACCAAGTATAAAAAAAATTGGCTAATTGGGGCGGGGTGGGGGGTTTGGGGGGGGTGATAAGTTCTGTCTGGATTTTTAACCACAAACTTTAACCAAAACTGTAAAAAAGCATTTTTGACAAAAGGAAACGAAAAGGTTCTGCATGTAGTGACTGTAAATAGTTAAAAATGCATATTGGAGGAAATAAAAAAAATAAAAAATGCCTAATTGGGGGGGGTGGGGGGGGGGGGAGGGTGGTGGTGTTTGTCTGGGTTTTTAACCGAAACTGTAAACAAGCATTTTTTTTAAAACGTGCCTAATTGGCCGCCAGGGGGGGGGGGGGGGGGGGGGGGGGGGGGGGGGGGGGAGGTTCCGCATGTAGTGACTGTTTGGTTTGTTGGTGGTTACTGTCACATATTTATGCACCATGGCTAATCGTGACACAACATGGAGATGAAGTCAAGTTTAGTCAATCGTTGATCTACATGTTGCCCATTTTAGAGGACTTTCACCCCAAGCATTGGTGACTGGGTCCTATTTTACTAGTAAAGCAGAACTGGTTTACCACAGTAAACAAGTGCTGCTTACTTCCCGGGGTTCCCACGGGAATGTAATGACTGTAAATAGTTCAAAATGCATATTGGAGCAACGAACAAAAAAAAAAGCCTAATTGGGGTGGGGTGGGGGGGGGGGGGGTAGGGTGTGGTGGTGTTTGTCTGGGTTTTTAACCACAAACTTGGAGTCATCCTACCAAGCTACAATGAAATCCCTTCATAATTATGGCCTGTGGAATCCAAAAGGGGACATTCTCATGTAGACATTATATGAAGTCAACCTATCAAGTTACAATGAAATCTCTTCATAAATATGACGTGTAGACTGTGCTAAAGGTTTTCGGGCTTCGGGCTCGGGCAGCCATCATGGTTGAATGATCGCAACCAAAAGGGGACATTCTCATCCGGGCATCATGTGGATTGATCCTACGAAGTTACAATGAAATCCCTTCATAAACATGACCTGTAGACTGTGCTGAAGGTTTTCGGGCTTCGGGCACCTGTAGCCGTCACAGTTGCCCAATCACGTCCAAAGGGGACTTTCTCATGTAGACATTATATGAAGTCAACCTATCAAGTTACAATGAAATCCCTCCATAAATATGACCTGTAGACTGTGCTAAAGGTTTTCGGGTTTTGGGCCCCTGTTGCCATCACAGTTGCCTAAACGGGGACGTTCTCATGTTGACATTATATGAAGTCAACCTATCAAGTTACAATGAAATCCCTCCATAAATATGACCTGTAGACTGTGCTAAAGGTTTTCGGGTTTTGGGCTCGGGCAGTTGTGACGGTTGATAGATCACGCCCAAATGGGGAAATTCTCATGTAGACATCATATGGAGTCATTGTATCAAGTTACAATGAAAGCCCTCCATATTAAACATGACCTGCAGACTGTGCTAAAAGTTTTTGGGTTTCGGGCTTGGGCAGCCATCACGGTTGACAGATCATGCCCAAACGGGGACGTTCTCATCTAGGCATTATACAGAGGCATTCTATGAAGTTGCAAAGAAATCCCTTCATAAATACGACCTGTAGACTGTGCTAATGATTTTTGGGTTTTGAGCTCAGGCAGCCATAACGGTTGACCGATCACGACCAAAAGGGGACGTTCTCATGTAGACATGACCTAAAACCTGCATACAAAATTTTGTGATGATCAGACAAGAACTACCGGGTTTTGCCTGTACTTGAAGGTTGAATAAAAAACTTGAACCACGAACTTTAACCAAAACTCCAAATGTCAAGTAAACAGGAAAAGAAAAAAAAAACAAAAAAACACTTGAACCTTCAGTAAAAAACTTTAACCACAAACTTTAACCAAAACACTAAATGTTAACAGACGGACAGACGGACGGACGGACAAAAGTCATTACTATAGCCCTCACTGTAAACAGTTGGGCTAATGAGAGATGAGGCGTATGATTCTGTTCGACGCACAGACAGAAAGGGAAGTAACAGCACAGAGCTGGAACTGACCTTGCAAGAAGCCTAATGGCTAGGGTAGACAACAGCCTGAGCAGAAGAAAGAGGGCCCATAGTAAAAAGGTCCTCTGACTGCTCCTGCAACTGACGCAGATAGGTGGAGAAAGTAGCATTTCTCCAGTAGGTTGCCTGCATAACATCCAACAACATGACAGAGTTAGTATAAGCCCAAGAAATAGACACTGCACGCACCTCGTGGGCAGAAATACGATTGATAATACAATCGTCAGTCGCTAAACGAGTGTAAGCCGCGCGAATAGCAACATAAATCCATCGAGAAATGGATTGAGAAGAGATCTTCTGTCAACCATGAATAAGAGACAAAAAAAAATTGTTTCCTGCCTTTTCTTATGAACTGCGTCCGATTGAGATAAATGCGAATTGCACGAACCGGACAGAGCAAAGGGCGGTTACCCTCAGCAGAAGGAAGAGCCCTGATACAGATAGGAGGTGGAGTAGTTTCTGGTATCTGATTCTTGGCCAGAAAGGAGCAATCAGTGGTGAACGTAACACTGTTGGGAGAGCTCCTGAAAAAGGCTGGGTCAACCGAGAGGACGTGAAGCTCATTAACCAGTCTGGCTGAGGCACAAGCCATCAGAAAAGCCGTCTTGTATGTGAAAAATTGCATATTCACCTGGGATAAAGGTTTGAATGGTGCCCCCCCCCCCCCCCCCCACCCCCACAGCATAGCAGCACCCAAGAAAGATTCCTTCTTGGGGTAAGCTGCAAAGTCTTAGGCCTTTTCAAGAAAAAGTGCCAAACAAGCTTGAAGCGGGATGGATTAGTGCCGATACGATGCTGTCCCACTTACAAAAAGGTCTCCGATAAGCATGGGCCTGTACCCTTTGATGGTAACAGGCTGGAGACCCCGAGAATCAAACAGATATACCAGAAACTCCACAATCTGTGAAATCGAAGGATTAGCATAATCAACAGAGTGATCAGCACACCATCAACAGAAGACCTTCCACTTAGCCACATAGGCTAAACCAGTGGAGTGCCTCCTTGAAGAAGAAATGCACTCCACTGCTCATCTTGAAAAAACCTCTACGGAGGAGACAGGTCCTGACAAAAGATATGCGGGAAAGCACAATGAAGTTGGGTCGACGTGAAACCTCCTTGGGTGACCTCGGCAAAGAAGGTCGCGACGTATAGGAAGACGTGCCAGAACCGCCGCCAACAGAGAGCGGAGCTGATTGATCCACACCCACTAAGGCGACAGGGGAGTGATCAGAATGATTCAACAACTGCAGGTTCGTATCTTGCTTAGAACCTGAGGCAGAATCGGAACCGGCAGGATGGCATAGCCGACAAGACTGTTCCCATCGACTGACAGAGCGTCCACGGTGAAAGCCAGAGGATCTGGACACAGGGACACGAAAGTGTCCACCTGATGTTTCCAATGAGTCGCAAAGAGATCGATGCAGGGACAACCCCAGAGATCGCAAAGCGACTGGAACACCGCTGTGTGGAGCATCCACTCAGTGGAAATGTCCCTGCCCCGTCAGAACAGGGAGCCGGCTAGGACATTCAGACGACCGGGAATGTGATGAACCACCACTCCGGCATTGACATCCTAAGCGAACAGTATAGATCTCGAGCCAATTCGTACATGGGAACAGAGTGCGTGCCACCCTGGTTCCGAATGTAAGCACCCACTGTTGAATTGCTGGACAACAGAAAGACCTGGCGATTCGAAAGGTGGGGGATCCAGTACCGGAAACTCAGAAGAAGAACAAGAAGCTCCTTCTGGTTGATGTGAAGAGCTGCTTGATCCTGGTCCCATGCCCCGTGAAGGGAAAGACCTAGAGGATCCAACGTCGCACCCCATCCGAGATCGCTGGCGTCTGCCATCAGAACACGATCAGACGTGGGTAAGTCCAAAGGAACTCCCTGCATAATCCACTAAACATCCGTCCAGGGGAGAAGGTGACGATGAAGAGACTCCGGTAACTGAAGCACCAGATCCAGAGGATCGTCATTCGGCCTCGAACGACTGAGCAGAAAGTGTTGGAGAGGTCTGACATGCAGCCGACCTAGAGGGATGAGATCCGTCACTGAACCGCAGAGACCGAGCAGCCGGAGAAGACTTCGAGCTGTTGCGGACATGGACTGGGACAGAGTCAGGACAAAAGCTGAGAGAATCACAGCCCTTGCCTGGGGAACCGCCACCATATTCAGCGGAGTACTGAAGTCCATCCCCAGATGACAAAACGATTGAGAAGGGACCAGGTCCGACTTCTCCTCGTTGACTCAGAACCCTAGCGACATGAGGCTCAACAGTGTGTCAACATCTGACTCCAGAAAGGCAGCATTGGAATGCCTCTGGAGGATATCGTCTAGATATGCCGAAGTAGTCACCCTGGACTGTGTGCGATATAAGGCTAACACATGCGACATCAGTCGGGTGAAGGCCCAAGGAGCCAGGTTGAGGCCGAAGGGCATGGCCTTGAACTGGTAAACTCGCCCCTGAAAAGTGCACCTGAGATACTTTCGCGATGTCCGATGAATCGGAAGGTGAAAGTAAGTGTCTCGCAGGTCAATGCTGGAAGCGAAAACTCCCTGGTGAATGGACCAGAAAGTCTCCATGCTGAACTTAGGAGTAATGATAGACTGGTTCAGGATACTCAGATCGATAACCGGTCGGAGTCGGCCATCCTTCTTTGGCACCAAGAACAGGTGGGAATAAAATCCCACTGAATTAATGTTCTTGACGACCTCGATCGCCCCCTTTGACAGGAGATGTCTATCTCCGTGATCAAAAATACCCAACATGTAACGTCTAAAGGAACTTGTGTTGGAAGAGGCACTCTCGACAGAGTTGGACGCCTCAACCTGGGACGAATCGAGGTGAGGACCTTCATTTCGAGCCTTGGCGAGGCCCGTGAGAGGAGAAACCACCTCCTCTACTATATGAAGAATCCCGAGTCCTCCCTCTAGCTTGCCGACGCTTACCCTTACCCTGTGAGTAAGTAGAAGCAGATGCAGGAGGACCAGCCTTTTGCTTCGCAGAGGAAGCAGAAGGGCGCTGCCTCCAACAGAAGGCTGATCAAGCTGACGAAGCAGCAGCTGATCTATGGAATGATGTAGGACGTCATCCTGGAACCATGGAATAGTTGCGGACCCGTCAAAGAAGCAGATCGAAGAGCAGCACGCTGCCTCTCCGGAAGGGAACGGCCTGTGTCCAACACAGCGTCCATGTGAACTAATTCAAAGTTAGGCGTGTTACAGGCATGCGTGTGCATGAGCACCTTGGAAAGCACACGCAAAGGAGCCTGTACGTCGTCAAACTTACCTGGAGAAGCTGAGATGACGTGATCCGAGAGAGGAAGCATGCCCAGCATCTCTCTCGATAAGCCCAACAGGGGGCTCAAGAGTCGCCATAGGAATAACGGTCGACTTGGGCTTGGAAAGCCCGAGGGAGGTGGAGTCCTGATCCCAAACCATCAAAGTCTGGAAGACTGATGGATTGGCGGAATCGTAGGAACGATAACGCACTGGAGGCAAAAAAGTGTCAACCCTGGTGAAGAACGAAGTCTTCACAGCCTTGGAACTCAGCTTAGAGTCCAAAGCTGAAAACGCTTCAACCACCTGTACCGACTGGCACGGTCGAAGGTGCCCAGAAGCAGGTTGCTCCACAGGCTGTAGGCGTGTGGCCGATGATCGCGGCCTGGCTGACACTGTTGGCTGGTTTGACGGTTTGAGATCTGGAAGGAACCCAAACACAAAGTCAAGAGCTGCCCCCAAGTCAGAAGACTGTTGGCTCTCGATGTCAGGTATGTCGGACTCATCCTCTGAGTTGGAAGACACACAGCTCATCACGGGCAAACCAGCTGATGCCTCCCATGGTGTAGGCACACCTGAGGGGAGGCAGCGCTGAAGGTGGGTGCCTGGAAACTACTAGCAGCCTCGCTGGAAACAGCGGGAAGGTTCTTGGAAAGAACCTGAGTGAGCAAGGAGAGGGTCTCCCTAAGCTCACGGCCCGTGTCGGCCAGTTCAACGTGGGAACGAACCGGCAAAGTGGCTTCACTCCTGACCCTTTAACCAGCGAAGGGTCGCAATCCTCAAATACACCCGACACGGGCGACGGGTGGCAGCCGAAACATCTGAAGGCAGATGTGTATAGGGGTATGACATACCCAGAGGATCTACAGAGCAGGAACTCAGGAGAGTCGCCGTGGACCTCTGAGGGACAGAAGGTCCAGGCTGCACAAAAGGCATTGGTCCCGCAAAACTGGACATGGGACCAGAGTGCGTGGGCGGAAACTGTTCATGGTGGCCCCACCACGAACATCCGATTCCAATGAGATAACTGCGGTGCTCGATGG
Organism: Pictodentalium vernedei; assembly: GCA_031216915.1. Lineage (NCBI taxonomy): Eukaryota > Metazoa > Mollusca > Scaphopoda > Dentaliida > Dentaliidae > Pictodentalium > Pictodentalium vernedei. The sequence continues at coordinate 189,179,729 of CM062291.1, forward strand.
CTGAGAGACCACAGCAGAGGGTTCGGCCGGCAGCCCCTTCCGACTTTGCCGAGTTGAAGTCAGGGAAGGCTGAGACCAAGAGCCCATGTCCACACTACCAGACATCTCTGCAGACCCCTGCAGGGATAAAACTGCTGTGCTCAACAGCTGAGAGGCCACAGCAGAGGGTTCGGTCAGCAGCCCCTTCCGACTTTGCCGAGTTGAAGTCAGGGATGGCTGCGGCCGATACCCCACATCCACACTACCAGAGATGCATCTCTGCAGACCCCTGCAGGGATAAGCCAAGGCCGGGTGAAACAGTGACCGATGATGTTGCAGACGGAACAGCAGTAGCAGCAGATATGACGGGAGCTGTTGAAACTGGTGAAAAAGGGGAGAGAGCAACCTTGCTCGGCTCCAAAGGAGGAGTCAAAACCCTAGTGACAGCCTCAGATGTCGACTGGAGAGGGACCACAGTCCCGGAACCAGGCATTTTTTCAGCAGACAACTCAACAGCTCCCTAAGTATCCACCACAGAATAAGACTGCACATCCCCGACAGAGGGGGGTATAACTCTCACCGGACGTGGTCGTGTCGGGAGGCCCCGAATGACAGTGTTCCCCCTCACCGCAGGTGCGGGAGGAATGGCCACAAAAATGCACTACATGCTTGGGCAAAAAGCATTGCCCTCAAGGAACAGTCCTGAGAAAAACAGAGGCGAGAGCAGTAGAAAAAAAAGGTGAACTCAACAGATGTAGAAAGTAGAAGAACACCCCCAACTATGAGAGAAAGGTGGCAGAAAAAAGGACCGGCGGGAACACAACTGAACCCAGATGGCCGACAGGGACCAAAAAACAGAAATTCTGCCCTCAACAGAGAGGAGAAATCCGAACTGCATGTTATGCGAAAGTCGCACGCGAACACGGAGAAAACATAAAGTACAATGAAAATGTGGTTAATAATAATAAATAGAATATATAAAACACAGTCCTGTTATAGTACGATCCTCAGATCCATAATTCCAGTCAAAGGTAACCATTATCAACGAGTTGAATTATCACTATTTCTGAATGCAAATGGAGGTCCTTCTACATGGGCAGACGAAAAAAGAATGATTCATTAGTAACTGTCTGCACACTGGTTTTCCGGAAGCCGTGGATTTGTACTAAGAGAAGAGCGTCCCCCACTGGGTGTGCGCCAGTGGCACTCGACCCAGTTTTGGCTAATTTTTTCTTGGTGCCCAATCGCTTGGGAAAGATCAAAATAGAGAGTATATTTCCTGAGTTAGGGTCTTCCACTGTAGTGCAAGCCTGTAGTAAACAATTGTAAGGTAGGTTGATAAGAAATATTGATGCCTGACTAAACTAAAAGGTTGTTGCCAGGATCAACATTTTTTGAGGGAAATAGAAGAAAATCGATAGCTATCATCTAGAGGTCACCCCAAATAAGCATACCAAGTTACAAAGCGATCCCATTATAAATGCAACCTGTACGGTGTGTCAAAGGAAACTGCCAGCGGCAACATTTTTTGACGGAAATGGAAGAAAATCAATAGCTCCCATCTAGAGGAAGAGATATACATACGCCGACGGACGAGAAATAATAACCACATAAAATTATTCCCATCATGTGTTTGTTTATTCTGTTTTTGTTTTCAGTTAGTGGGATAAAAAAAAAAGTTGAGTTTTCCTTGTTATTGAGGTCCTGGATGGTCCTTTGGCAAACTGTTTCAGGTTGAGTGCATCATATGTCAGTACATTCTCCATATTTTAAAGGCATGTATATCCCTCTTCATCAGTGTTTCCTCTGTGGCTCGGTATTGTTTGAAGCAATAAGAGAAATTTTGTGACATGTTTTTAAATTCAAAATGGACTGAAATAATTTGAATTTGATGCAATTAGCAAGGAACAAACACAAGAATCTAGAACAGTTTTTGTTATTACTTTCTTTACTAATAGTGTATGGCTCAGTGGGAATCCAATGAACAATTATTTTTCATTTAGTAACATACTGTATAGCTTTGCGGGTAAAGAATGATCAGAATCTAGCGGACAAAACTACTGAGTTTCTCTCTTTTCACATCTATTCTATGAAACTACAAACATCTATCTGATCGGTAATTGAAAACTAATGAGCCATTTCAAAGCAAAAGTTTAAATGCACTTGGCATGGATGGATGTTAAGAATTGTTATTAGAATTGGATACATAAATGGAAGATGAAATAAAATGGATTTATTGGAAAACATTCCACAATGGTTCACTGAACAGGAGGCATGCAGATTTCATGGTGTTCCTTTTCTATGCATATTCCATCACAGTGAATCATGGAAATCGAAAACAGGTTCCCACATATTTGTTTGATATTGTGATTTCGTCAAAGGTGAATTAAAATAGAAAAAATGTTTTCTACAGTTCGGTTGATTTATCCTACATAAAAATGTTGAATCAGAACAGTGCATTTGATTTGACAATATCTATCAAATATTAGCAGTTTGAACCATTCAGGCTCATTCAGATTTGACAATTGTTTTTCAATTGTTGCCTTCAGAATAAAACTAAGGACCCATCAGTGGACCAATCTTACTAAGAGGTCATCAGCTATGTTTCTGAGGTGACAAAATTAAACAGATTCATTATTAAAGAATTTTTAAAAAATTTTGTCTAATCTAGCCATGTTAGTTGAGTAAAGATGAAAAAATATATGAAGAAAAATTTCCAATGATAGTTCTTGCCAGAACCATTAAAAAAGGGTTGCTTGGAGTTCCCAGATGTTAAATTCACTGAACCTGTTTTCAGGTTCTGTCAGTATCTGAAATCAGCATGTCTGGAAGATAATAAAAAATATATACCATGTTTGAGAATGTCCTGACTGGGTAATTTGGAATCCAAATAACCAATACTGTTTTTCTTGGGGATTAAAGATGATGTATCCTTCTGTATGCTTTCTGACACCTCTAATGATTGAGATGTTTGCATATGAACTTCCCCTTTGTCCACTTTATCCTTCATGCTTTCTGTTTGTCTTGTGCCCCTAGATGACTGTGGTTGATGTTGAAACTGACTTTCACTTGTTACAATCATTTGGTCTACAGATGTATTATGTTTTTCAATGGTACTGGATTGGGTTTGTTCTTGAACCGTACAGACAACCGAGCTAAGATCTGTTGACTTTACCTCTGGAAGCATGACAGCCTTCTGCAGATATGCTTCTGGAGATCTGGTTTCTTTGGGATCTGAAGGGACTAAAGCAACAAGAGGACTTTTTTCAGCACATTCATCAGCTGAATTCTCTAAAACTAAGGTTTCTTGACAGTTGCTTATGCTTTCAATATCAGTGGAGTTATTGTCTTGGACATGCGCTCTTATGCCAGAAATTCTGAAATGTAAAAGAACAGTATGAAAAATAAACTCTGCATACAGTGAATTGTTTCTTTATTATGCAAGATCAAATTACAACTGGCATAATTAACCAAAAATTATTGCCTGTCAGAGCATTTATTCAACCATTTACCTGACATGATTTGTAGACAAAACTTAAGCTATTTTCCCCCCCAAAATATTGGGGGGAGGGGAGATACTAGACTTGCCAAGTCAGTTGCACTTCAGCCCTCTTAAAGAAAACCTGTGTAATAGTGAATGTCTTAAATATCATTTTATAGCTTTTTGGTCTCAGTTTGTGCCTCAGTAATATCCATTAACCCTTGAAGGCCTAATTTCAACTTTTATAACTTTTTACTTTTTACTGTTAGATAACAGGTGCCCCAACATTGGTAGGCTTGAAGTTAAATTACCAGTACCTTAGCAGTTGTTTCTAGACAAGCCTTGTCTGCCTATATAGGCAGCCAAGACTTGTTTAAAAACAATGGCAAACCACAGGATGTAGACTGTTAAATGTTTAACCCTCAGCACACTGATGTCTAATTCCAAAATTTAACGCAGCAAATTTTCCCCATAGCCCAACTAGGAATTTAACTAATACAATCTTATTTGACAGAGATCAATGACCTCTGTCAAACAAAATTGAACTGGTTATTCCAAGTAGCATTGTGGAAAAAATTTGCAGATTAAAATTTTGATATTTCCACATCAGTTTGCAAAAGGTTAAACATCTTGGTATCTTTAAGGTTTAAATAACTTCTTATGAAATTGGGTAAAAAGAACATAAAAAAGAACTAAACTAACTGCTGTCATGCCTGGTCATACCCTCTTATTTGGAAACATTCCTGTAATTTAGGGAGATCGCTTACTGCTGTAAATCTGGTGAAATTTGAAGGCCCGTGCAAGCCAAAATGATTGAATACCCATGTTCTGAGGTACCTCCAACACTACCAATACAAAGATAGAGACTACAAACAATGGCTAACTAAAAACTAAGTGAATGAGGATCTGATCACATGCAAACATCAAAGATGATAAACAATTTTACTGATCTTATTTAGTTCAAGAATAAAGAATTGATTTTCTATATTCAAGGTCAGGAAAAAAACTGAGTTCCAGGATATTTTAAGGATCCCATACAGTGTTTTGGGTCCTACACATTGCCACTGTGAACAGGAATAGTATCATGGAGCCTTCTAAACTGGATAACACTGTTAATAGCATATAACTTCCAAACTATTACCATACCTTCAGCACCAAGTAAAAAGTTGGCACAGCAAACAGATGCTCCAGAAAATGGAAATTGATGGAAAGTACATAATGACTTTTTCAAATACAGAACTGTAAAATGGTTTTGGCCTTATAACAAAAAATACAAAAACGTGTGGAAGGACACGGCTAACAGTCCACAGTAAACCTTATTAAAAGCTCCTTGGTAAGAATATTAAACTGGCCTTTGAAAATAGGTCACTGCTTAATTAGGGTGAATGTGTAAGCGGGTTTGATGAAACATGCCCTGGGCATTTAATAAGATACCATAAGACATGTTCTATCACTTTACCATTTTACCACAGTTCAACTCTCGAATGGTAAATGCAATAACAATGACAATCGAACTAGACCTGCATTTCTTGGTACATACTATGGTTGCAAAATGATAAGGTTGTACATTAAAACAAACTAGAGTTATTATCCGGAAACCATTGATTTTACCATTTTGTGACTTTTCAAGGGGCATAACTCTGGAACAATAAAGTCCATAATGGTGCAAATAGAACTTGACCTGCATTTCATGGTAGGTAGCAACGATGCAAAATTATAAGGTCATACATCAAAGCAAACTAGAGTTATCACCCGGAAACCATTTGTTTTGGACAGATGGACAAAGCGTCGACTCTTTGCTCCCCGAAATTTTTTTGGGAGCATAAGAATTTAATCTGTTCACTGCATAAAAGAGGAAGCGTGGTGGCTCAGTGGCTACGATATTGAACTTCAAACCAAAAGGTTCATGGTTGATCCCCACCAGGGGTAACGCGTTGTGTTCTTGGGCAAGGAAATTAATCCTGATTGCCTGGATAGGGGTACAGTGGTGCTGTGTACTAAGGTGTACTGTATGTCGATGGTGCACTGGTTTTCAACCAATGCCAACCCTGCTTGTGTGGAGTTAGTACTTTGGGGAGTCAGGCAGTTGCTTGCCATTGCTCAGTGGTTCTCTCAGGGTACTCCGGCTTCATCCACCTGTAAAACTGTCTGATGTGACCCTGGCTGTCAAAAGTGTCATAAAACCCAATAAATAAATAAAATAAATACTGCATAAAGGTTATGGAATAAATTCCTGTCAATGGAATTTATTTATTTATTTATTAGGGTTTAACGACACATTAACAGCGAAGGTCATATCATGTCGGTGACAGTTTTATGGGTGGTGGAGGCCGGAGTACCCGGAGAGAACCACCAAGCAATGACGAGCAGCTGACAGCTCCCCAACAATGTAACTTCGCACTGCAGCACAGGAAGGGTTAGATTGGTTGAAGACATGCACATCAACGACGTGCAGTATGCCTTAGTACATGGCGTCATCGTGCCCCCATGTGGCCAGTCAGGGTTAAGAGCCTTGCCCAAGGACACAATGTGGGAGTCCGAGTCGATCACTAAGATGGTCATCCATCCAAGGATTAACCAGGCTCGACATTGCTTAACTTTGGTGGTCTGACGAGAACCGGTTATCGCAATGCCACCGTGCCCCCTGTCAATGGAATAAAAAACCTTGTAATCTATTGAAGAGTTACTCTTGATAATCACTGTATTCTCCATGTTTATAGACCTGTTTGGCCTCAGTTAACCCCTAGCTCTCTGGAAGTACAATAAAATTATCTATGTCCATTTCATTTAGTCCAAAAACTGAAATTTCATTTACTTATACTTTCTTGGTAGAGTGAGCTCTGTCAAAGATGTAATTAGTGAAATTTTCAGTTGCATTATGGGAAAACTATTATGTTGAAAACTTTGTCATTTGAACATCAGTATGAAGAGGGTTAATCAAATATAAGCATTTAATTGATTATATTTGGTTTGGCAGAAATCCATGAACTCTGTTAAACAAATGAAAGTGTCAATGACACTGTAGCTCAACTTGACAAACTTGAACCTGGTAAGTTATAAATGAAATGGCAAAATTGAAGATCATTGGTACCAATGTTATTTGGTGAAATTTCAACATAACAGCATTGTGTGTGCACAATGTCAGAGTAATCCATGCATTTTTAAATGTAAACTGTAAGGCTGGCTAAAGGAAGAATACTGATACACAAATGCAGTATGTTCAGAGGTTATTGTAAATGGCAACTTTTTTCACAGAAATGAATGCTAATCAACAGCTCTTATCTAGATTTCTTGACTAATGAGCACACCAAGTTCAAAAACAACCTTATGATAAATGTGGCCTGTAGGCCATGTCAAAGAATGTTGATGCACAAATGCAATAAATTCAAAAATTGTTGCTAACAGCAACAGTTTTTGATGGAAATGAAAAGAAAATCAATAGCTCCTATCTTTGTCACCCTGCATAAGCATACAAAGTTTCAAAACAACCTGATAATGAATGTGTGCTCTGAGGCATGCCAAAGGAAGATGTTAATGCACAAATGCACTAAGTAGAAGGTTATTGCTTTGTGTCACTTCTAGAGGTCACCCCAAACACACATACCAAATTTCAAAGTGATCCGATCATAAATGTGCCTTGAAGGGTGTGTTAAAGGGAAATATTGAGGTCTGACTAAACTAAGTTCAAAGGTCAGCGGAAACTTTTTTGACAGAAGTGGAAGAAAATCGACAACTCCCATATAGATGTCACCTCCCACAAGCACACCAAGTTTGCAAGCGATCCAATCTTAAATGTGGCCCTGCAGGGTGTGTGAAATGGAAATACTGATGCTTAACTGCACTAAGTTTTTACTAAGTTCAGTGGCAACATTTTTTGACAGAAATCAATAGCTGCCATCTAGAGGTAACCCCAAACAAGCATACAAAGTTTCAATCCGATCTGATCATAAATGTGCCCTGTAGGGCATGCCAAAGGAATATATTGATGCCTGATTAATCTAAGTTCAAAGATCATTGCCAGCGGCAACATTTTTTAACAGACGGAATTGGAAGAAAATCGATAGCGCCCATCTAGAGGTCACCCCAAACAAGCATGCCAGGTTTCAAAGCAATCCAAACATAAATGTACCCTGTAGGGTGTGCCAAAGGGAAATATTGAGGTCTGACTAAACTAAGTTCTAATAATGTTGGCTGTGGCAACATTTTTTGATGGAAATGGAAGAAAATCGTTTGCTCCCATCTAGAGGTCACCCCAAACAAGCATACCAAGTTTCAAAGCGATCTGATAATAAATGTGACCTGTGAGGTTTGCCAAAGGAAACTGTAGACGTACCTACGTACCTCGACAGACGAGAAGTGATGGTAACAGCTCAGCTTGACTTTGTCAAATTGAGCTAAAAATAACAGAATAAATGGTCAGCTTATAACTGGAATAAAGGACTATGACCAAATTCCTGCAACTGAACACTGCAGTTAATTGAATATTTTTCACTAGAAAAGTGGCTATCCAATTAAGAGGGTTTCACTGTATCAGCAATGCGTAAAATTTTACCTAGCATTAATTTATTAACTGGTAGAGTGCTGGAAGCACATATTTGAGCTTTATTCTGAAGTGCATGTGCTGCAACTTAAAGGCATCATATTCTGTGGATGTGCTTCAAATTATCTTTGAAGTAAAATGATTTCATCTAGCAGGAATTGCCTTGTTATAATTTATGGGAGAGTGCCTTTAGGTACTCTCACATAAATTGTAACAAGGCAGAGACAAGTCAACAAATTTTGATGACCAAAATTAATTTAGCACTCTACCAGTTAATTAACCAGTTAGGGACTGCACCCTTTTCTATAAATTTCTTTACACCTCAACTTGTTAGTTGAGTAGCCTGAGAGTGATTTCTTGTCAAATCTCGACTGTCATTACAGACAGCCAAGACTTGTCAAGAAACCACTCCATGGGTAATTTGTATTTTGTCTTTATGACTTCTTTATCATTTCATGTTGGAGCACTTGCTCTTGGCAATGAAAATTTCTTAAATCGAAATAAGGCTTTTGAGGTTTAACATGTACACAAATCAGATAAAAAAAAGTACAAAATGAAATACCCATTTTCAGAAGCATTGTTCTCTGTACCTTTCTCTTCATTCACACCATCACAAAGTTTCTTGTCATCATCTTCACATTTTTGGTCAACACCATCACAAAACTGAACATTCTCGGATGTGTCACTGGCCAAATCTGTCTCTGTATATTGATCCATCATGCATTTGTTTTCTTGAAGCATCACATCTGTTTCAGAAGACCGATCAAAAGAAACAATACTGTCAGTCTGACACAAGTTGTTCTCATAAACTATGACCTTTGTCTGAACCTGTACTGTACTGCAGGTAACATCATCTGTCTGTATAGTTTGATTGTGGGTAAGGAATCCTGTCTGGCAATCAGAATCTGTCATTAGCCACAGAGGTAGGCCTGTTTGGATACATATATCAGCTTTCGGTACATTCAATATTCCCTAGAAAAAGAAGACAACACTTCCTAAAAAAATACTATTTAAAGTAGAGATCAGGTCACCAAAAACAATAGATCAACGACATTGTAAATGTTTGAGTGCCATTACAGAGATAGGAGTAAAATATCAAACATATCAGACAAGTGTCAGATTTACAAATAAATCTTTTACGATCATTCATCAAGAGATATTTTTAAAATTTATTCAGGCTTCGAAACAACAGCCAGTCCTTGTTTAACAGTTTTAGTTACAAATCCCAACAGATTAACCCAAAACATTTCCTACGTTTAGACCTTTCAACAGTGTATCAATTAAGAGGATTTGGATAACTAAAACAAGGCTCTGGAAAACCACATATACAGTCAACCATGATAGGCAAAAATCAGCTCTGCTATGTGGTTCCACATCCCTAACCACCAGTTGGTTTACACACCAGAAGAATTTTTGGACTGTAAATGTTAAAACCTTGCTAGCTTTTACTTTTTCTTTATAGCAATTTTACAAACAGATAAATTTTGCTTGAGAAAAATCATGTTCATGACATGTTGAAAAAAAACGGTGAAACCTTTACTCAAAAACGGTGAAACCTTTACTCAAAAGAATCCTTACAAAAATCGATATGTATTACTAACCTGTCAGAATATCCTGAGGTACTGGATAAAATCATGTCACAGGGCTGTCGGTTTTGTTTTGATGGAGGCAACTTTCAAACGAGTTGTGTCAGTACCACATGTATGCCCCAGAAGGTAGCATGATTAAGCGTTGGCTTTACATGCTTATAGGTACCCACAACAAAGCCACATACCAGAAATCAGCCAACTATCTGAACGTATAGTGAAAAAAAGTCAGCTAACTGATTCTTTGAGTATTCACATCATTAACTAAGTCAAGGTCAATAACTTTGTGAAAAATTACCCGACCAGGACCAAACTCAAACTCCTCAATTTGTAGGTACCTGTGACAAAGCCACATACCAGAAATCATCCAACCAACTATCTGAAGAATAGCAAAAAAAAGTCTGGAAAACCGATTCTCAGAGTTTTCATATCATAAACTAAGATCAAGGTCAATTACTCTGTAAAAAATCATTCGTCTGGGACCACACCCGATTTGTAGGTACCCACGACAAAGCCACATACCAGAAATCAGCCCAATTATCTCAATGTATGGTGAAAAAGAGTCCGGAAAACTGTTATTTCAGAATGATGGAATATCAGAATAACCAAAAGATGGAACGACAGACAGACAATGGTAACACTATATGCCACCTGGATATTCCATATCAAAAATTTTCTTACAGCCTTACTGTCCAAGTTTACTCTAGTGTGCTCCAAACAAAATTCCCATTGCATTCTAAGTTAATTTCAGAAAAAGAATTCTTGAAAATGTCTTTCCATTTGTTATTTTATAGCCTGATCAGACATTTTGAGAAGATTTTTCATCAAATCTGGTCATGCCTGCTGTCAAATTTGATGAGAATTCAATTAAAAAAATTACTGGTTGAACAGCTGAAGAACTTTTACAACAGAAAGGTTAACGGTATTCAAATTATTATTTAATGGAAAAATATTTGCTGTCCTTGGCAGAAATATATGCCAGCAGTATGCAAGTAGTTAATTCCCTTGACTCTGAAAGCACTTTTTCTAACCATCAACTATTATATCTTGTTTGACAAACTCACTGAGCTCTATAAATCATGTTATATTTCATGGCTTAGTGGTTTGTTTTAGACAATGAGTGTAGCAGATGAATGAATGAAACTTGATACCAGAAAATGAAAGAAATAATTGCTGCTGGAGAATATTCTTGACCAGGACGGGAAAGGTCTTTCCACTAAAATAAGTAAAATTTCAGCACATTTAACCAAATTATCCCTTTCAAATTGTATTAATTTTTTTACCATTGATTTCTTGAGTCAAATTGTAACGTTGTTATCAAAAATCTAGTCATGGCTGCTTACTAGCAGCCATGACAAGACTTAATAAAAATTATTTTAACTAGAGGTGTGACTGTCCCAGATGGGCTTGTCAATACAACCCACACCATATTCTAAGACAAAAAGAGGCATAACTCTGACAAAAAAGCCTAATTCAAACAATAATCACAGGTGCACAGGGGTTCCCATGGTAGTGAGGAGGGGGGGGGGGGGGTATAAAAATACCTTGCGGCTTAAGAGTTAATAATATATCTGCATATTACAACCTTATGCAGATCATGTTGCTATACTGGAGTCATGGATTAAAACTTCAGTGGTGATTCATTAAAGTAACAACTAAAGTAACAGATAATGACTACCAGTTTTCTGTAAAAAAGACAAAAGCGACCCTCTGTTGTCTACAATGCAAATTTCATAATAAATGATACAAAACTCAATATTGTAAAAGGGCTGTAGCAATTGCAATGATACAAATCAGAAAACCTTTTCAGTATGAATAATATACAAAAGAAAATTATCCATAATATTCACCTGGATTTCGGAGACTTTTTCTGTCAACATCATATTTTTCTCAGCCCAATCTGAATTAAGTTCCTCCAGTTCACTTTTGGTTTTCTCTGTACTCTCTAATAAGTCTTTCAGTTCCCTGATCTCTTTTTTGTAAGCTGTATCCTGAAAGAAGGAACGTCTGCTGTGAGAAAAAACATTTCAATGCAAAATCTGCATACTTGCAGATCAGCACTGGGTAATTTTTTTGCATGCATATGCAGGAATTATCTGGTACAGTGGAGCCCACTTAATTGGCTATATCTGTTAATTTAATAACTCTGTTAATTGTATATCGTAAGTGGGCAATCAAAAGGTCGTATCTCAGGTTTTTGCGCAAAATAGTATTTTTGCTGAATTGGGATCTATGCGAAAGATAATGTAAGAAAAATTTAGATTGTTGCCCAACAATAAAACATGATTTAGAAGCTTCCTAATCACCTTTGACAATTTGACAACTTATTCCAAGTGGGCCTTATCAAGATAAAATGCTGCATGTCCCCTGTAAGATGCTTTTGAATCAAATTTCAAAGGTCGAATAATCGAGCAAAATGACAAAAAATATAAATTTTACAGTAAATTTCCTTTCTTATTATACCTACCGCAATTGTTTACTACAGGCTTGCACTACAGTGGAAGAACCTAACTCGGATAAAATACTCTCTATTTTAATCTTTCCCAAGAGATTTGGGAAAGAAAAGTGGTGTAAAAACACCATGAAAAAATAAGCCAAAACTGGGTCGAGCGCCATGCACACACCCAGTATGGGCTGCTCTTCCATAGTACAAATCCACGACTACCGTAAAACAGTGCGCAGTGCGTCAATTCGTCATTCTTTTGATTCCAACAACACAGGAGTTATGTGATTAGCGGGGAGGAAAAATTCTTACCCGAATAAGAAGACGGGAGGGCCTCCATGTAAACAATTGCGGTAGGTATAATAAGAAAGGAAATTTACTATAAAATTTATATTTCTTATCAACCTACCTCAATTGTTTACTACAGGCTGAATAGACAAAAGGATGGAGGGAATCACATAACCAACCCACACATTACTCAATAGCACTGGAACCGTGGACAGAGGAAGAGATCCCTAGGCCTATCAAACCATAGCATCACAAACATTAGAAAAGACAATGAAAGATGAGGCATATGGTGAAGTGCGACGTACAGACAGAAAGGGCAGTAACAGCACAGAGCTGGAACTGACCCTGAAAAAAGCTGAAAGGCTGGGATAGACAACAGCCTGAGCCAAAGAAAGAGGGCCCCAAGGACCAAGTCCTCTATCGGCTCCTGCAACTGTCGTAGATAAAAGGAGAATGTAGCATTTCTCCAGTAGGCTGCCAGTATAACATCCGTCATCCGACAACAGGACAGAGTTATTAAAAGAGGAAGACAATGCACGCACCTCGTGGCAGAAAAAACAATTGGTAATACAATCACCAGTAGCTAGACGAGCGGAAGCTGCACGAATAGCAAGACAAATCCATCGAGAAATGGATGCAGGAGAGATCTGGCATGTGAGAAAATGCATATTCATCCAGGATAAAGGCGCGAACACCCCCCACCCCCAAGCAGAGCAGCGCCCAAGAAAGTGACCATCTTGGAGTAAACTGCAAAGTCCTAGGCCTTTTCAAGGAAAAGAGCTGAACAAGCTTGGAGAGGCAAGGATGAATGTCGAAACAATGCGGTACCACATATGAAAAAAGGTCTCCGAAGCATGGACTTGTACCCATTGCTGGAGACCCCCAGAAACAAACATAAACCAGAAACTCCCCAAGCGGTATGATCAAAGGAGTGACAGAAGCAACAGAGTGATCGCACACCATCGACAGAAGAACCTTCCACTTAGCCACAGAGGCTAAACCAGTGGAGTGAGTGCCTCCTTGAAGAAGAAAAGCAACTCCACTGCGTGTCTTGAAAAACCACTACGGAGGAGACAGGACCCGATAAAAGACATGTGCGAAGGCACAATGAAGTAGGGTCAATTTGAAACCTCCTCGGGCGACTTTGGCAAAGAAAGTCGCGATGTAGAGGGAGACATGCCGGAACCGCCACTAACAGAGAGCGGAGCAGGTTGATCCACACCCACCGAGTCGACGGGTGTGATCGAAAGGATTCGACGACTGCAGGTTCATATCTGGGAGAGAAGCTGAGGCAGAATCGGAACTGGCAGAAAGGTGTAGCCGACAAGACCGTCCCAAAGGAGGGCCAGAGCGTCCACGGCGAAAGCCAGAGCATCTGGACACGGGGACACGAAAGTGTCCACCTGATGGTTCCAACGAGTCGCAAAGAGATCGATGGAACCCGCCATGTGGAGCATCCACTCGGTGGAAAAGAACCTGCCCCATCAGGACAGGGAGTCGGCTAGGACATTCAGACGACCGGAAATGTGACGAACAACCGCCCCGGCAGTGACATCCTGAGCGAGCAGTAGAAGATCCCGAGCCAATTCGTACATTGGAACCGAGTGCGTGCCGCCCTGGTCCCGAATGTAAGCAACCACTGTCGAATTGTTGAACAACAAAAGAACCTGACAATTCGACAGGTGAGGGATCCACTGCCTGAAACTCAGAAGAAGAGCAAGAAGCTCTGCTGGCTGATGTGTAGAGATGCCGATCCTGGTCCCACATCCCGTGAAGGGAAAGACCTAGAGGATCCAACGTCGCACGCCATCCGAGATCGCTGACATCTGCCGTCAGAACACGATTGGACGTGGGTAAGTCCAACAGGACACCCTGCGTGATCCACTGAACATTCGTCCAGTGGAGAAGGTGAGGATAAGAGAATCTGGTAACTGAAGCACCAGATCCAGAGAATCGACATTCGGCCTCCAACGACTGAGCAGAAAGTGTTGGAGAGGTCTGACACGCAGCCGACCTAGAGGAACGAGATCCATCACCGAAGCGCAGAGACCGATCAGCTGTAGAATACTCCGTGCCGTCGCGGATGTAGACTGGGACAGAGTCAGAGCAAAAGCTGAGAGAATCACAGCCTTGGCCTGGGGAACTGCCACCAAATTGAATTGAGTGCAGAAAGCCATCCCCAGATGACAAAACGACTGAGAAGGGACCAGGTCCGACCTCTCATCGTTGACTCGGAATCCTAGCAACGTGAGCAAGCTCAACAGAGTGGCGACAGCCGACTCCAGTAAGGCAGCATTGGAATGCCTCTGGAGGATATCGTCACCCTGGACTGTGTGTGATGGAAAGCTATCACATGCGACATCAGTCTGGTGAAGGCCCAAGGAGCCAGGTTGAGGCCGAAAGGCATGGCCTTGAACTGGTAAACTCGCCCCATAAAAGCGAACCTGAGATACTACCATGACGCCCGATGAATCAGAACGTGAAAGTAAGTGTCTCGCAGGTCGAAGCTGGAAGCGAAATCTCCCTGGTGAATTGAACGGCGGACTGATCTGAAAGTCTCCATGCTGAACTTGGGAGCAATGATAGACTGGTTCAGGATACTCAGATCTACAACCGGTCGGAGTCGGCTGTCCTTCTTCGGCACTAAGAACAGGTGGGAATAGAACCCCACTGACTGAATGTTCTTGACGACCTCGATTGCCCCCTTTGTCAGGAGATTGTCTATCTCCGTGGACGAAAGTTCCCGATGTAAAACGTCTGAAGGAACTGTGGTTGGAAGAGGCACCCTGGACAGAGTGGGGTGCCTTCAGAAGGATATTCACAGCCCGGACCGAACAACATCTAACACCCAAGGATCAGATGTGATGGTGGCCCAACGGTCTGCGAACTATGCTATCCTTTCTCCAACCTGGGACGAGTTGAGGTGAGGACCTTCATTTCGAGCCCCGCCGAGGCTGCAAGAGGAGAAACCACCTCATCAACTGAATGAAGAATCCTGATACTTCCCTCTAGTCTGCCGACGCTTACCATTACCCCTTAAGTAAGAAGTAGAAGCGGTGGCAGAAGGATCAGCCTTTTGCTTCGCAGAGGAAGCAGAAGGGTACTTGTTAGGCTTGGAACGGCTCCTGCCTCCCCTAGAAGGCTGATCAAGCTGAAGAAAGAGCAGCTGATCTGTGGAAGGACGTCATCCCGGACCGTCGACGGAACCATAGAAAAGTTGCGGACCTGCCAAAGAAGCAGATCGAAGAGTAGCGTGCTGCTCCTCAGGAAGGGGTCGGCCTGTGTCCAGCACAGAGTCCCTTCGAACTAATTCCAGATTAGCCGTGTTACAGGCATGCGTGTGAGTAAGATGCATGAGCGCCTTGGACAGCACACACAAAGGAGCCTGTACCTCGTCAAACTTATCTGGAGGCAGATAAGCAGCTAAAGCTGAGACGATTGGATCTGAGAGAGAAAGCATACCAAGCATCTAGAAAGCATACCAAGCATCTCTCTCGATAAGCCCAACGTGGACTCCAGAGTCGTCATCGGAATGATGGCAGAGTTGGGCTTGGAAAGCCCGAGGGAATTGGAGTCCTGATCCAAAACCGTCAAAGTCTGGCAGACTGACGGATTGGCGGAATCGTAGTAACGATAACACGCCAGAGGCAATAAGGTGTCAACCCTGGTGAAGAACGGAGCCTTCATAGCCTTGGAACTCAGCTTAGAGTCCAATGCTGAAAATGCTTCAACCAACTGTACCGACTGGCACGGTCGAAGATGCCGAGAAGCAGGTTGCTCCATAGGCTGTTGGCACGCGACCGATGATCGCGGCCTGGCTGACACTGTCGGCTGGTTTGATGGTTTGAGATCCGGAAGGAACCCAAACACAAAATCAAGAGCTGCCCCCAAGTCCGAAGACTGCTGGCTCTCGACATCAAGCATGTCTGACTCTTCCTCTGTGTCGGAAGATACATAGCCCATCGTGGGCAAACCAGCCGATGCCTCCCATGGTGTCGGAACACCAGGGGGATCAGAAAGCGGTCTGTTTCCAATCCCGGGAGGTGGCGCCATAGGGGGCGCCTGGAAACCAATCGCTGCCTCACTGGAATCAATGGGAAGGCTCTTTGACAGAACCTGAGTGAGTAAGGAGAGGCCTCCCTAAGCTCACTGCCCGTACTGGCCGGTTTGACAGGGGAACGAACCAGCAAAGTGGCTTCACCTCTGACCCTCTTATCCAGAGAAGGGTCACGATCCTCTAAAACACCCGACGCGGGACGACGGGCGGCAGCCGAAACGTCTGAAGGCAGACGTGTATAGGGGTACGACACACCCCGAGGATCAACATAGCGGGAACTCATGAGAGTCACCGCGGACCTCTGCAGGGCAGAAGGTCTAGGCTGCACAAAAGACGTTGGTCCCCCAAAACTGGTCGTGTGGCCAGAATGAGTGGACGGAAACGCCACGGAGTTCACAGTGTCCCCACTAAGAACATCCGAATCCAATGACACAACTGTGGTGCTCGACGGTGCAGAGGCCACAGTAGAGGGTCTGGCCGGCAGCCACTTCCAACTTTGCCGAGTTGAAGTCAGGGAAGGCTGAGGCCGATACACCCACGTCTACACTCCCAGACACCGCAGCAGACCACTGCAGGTATAAAACTACAGTGCTCAACGGCTGAGAGGACACAGTAGGGGGTTCAATCGGCAGCCACTTCCGACTTCGCCAAGTTGAAGTCGGGGAAGGCTGAGGCCGATACCCCACAACCACACTACAGACATCCCTGCAGGCCCTTGCAGGGATAAGCCGAGGCCAGCTAAAAACGGTGACCAATGACGTTGTAGACGGAACAGCAGTAGCAGCAGATGCGATGGGAGCTGTTGGAACGGGCGGAAAAGCGGAGAGAGCCACCTAGCTCGGCCTCCAAAGAAGGAGTCACAACCCTAGTGACAGCCTCAGATGTCGACTGGAGAGGGCGCATAGTCCCGGAACCAGGCATTCTTCACCAGAAATCCAACAGCTCCCGCAGTATCCACCATGGTAAAAAACTGCACATTCCCCACGGAGGGGGAATAACTCTCACCAGACATGGTTGAGTCGGGAAACCCCGAAACGACAGCGTTCTCCCCCCCCCCCCCTGCTTATACGGGAGGAGCTGCACATCCCCCACGGAGGGGGAGCAATTCTCACCAGACGTGGTCGAGTCGGGTGGCCCCAAAATGACAGTGTTTCCCACCCCCTGCGGGAGCGGGAGCAGCTGCACATCCCCCACGGAGGGGGTAAAACTCACACCAGACGTGTTCGAGTCGGGGGTGGGGGGGGGGTGGGGGCAAAACAGCAGTGTCCCCCCCCTCCCCCCCACCACCACCGGGACGGGAGGAGCTGCACATCCCACACGGAGGGGGTAAACTCACACCAGACGTGGTCGAGTCGGGAGGCTCCCGAAACGACAGCGTTCCACACCACCTGCGGGTGCGGAAGAAACGGCCACGAGAACGCACCAAGGCGAGGGCAAAAGGAATTGCCCTAAAGGAATCGAACTGGAAATAACAGAGGTGAGAGCAGTAGAAGAAAAAGGTGAACTCAACAGAAACAGAAAGTAGAAGAACACCCTCAACTACGAGAAAAGGTGGCAGAAAAAAAAACGGTGGGTACACGACAGAACCCAGACGTCGACAGGGGCAGAAAAAACAGAAATTCAGCCCTCAACAGAGTGAAGAAATCCTGTCCAGACAGTCCCTGATTGACACCTAACTCCAATAACAATTAAATTCATCAACTGAAAAATTCATTGTTGAATCGCGTTGACACGATGTCGAAAACAAAACATTTGCAAAAACGGAATAGTAAATAATATACAATGAGAATGTGGTTGAAAATATAAACGAGAATATATAAAACACAGTCCTGTTATTATACGATCTTCAGATCCATAATTCCAGTCACAGGAAAACCATTATCGACGAGTTAAAATATCAAAGTTACGGAGCAAAATGGCACACATCCACCACGTGTGCGGATAATCAAAAGAATGACGAATTGACGCACTGTGCACTGTTTTACGGTAGTGGTGGATTTGTACTATGGAAGAGCGACCCATACTGGGTGTGCACCGATGGCGCTCGACCCAGTTTTGGCTTATTTTTTCGTGGTGTTTTTACACCACTTTTCTTTCCCAAATCTCTTGGGAAAGATTAAAATAGAGAGTATTTTATCCGAGTTAGGTTCTTCCACTGTAGTGCAAGCCTGTAGTAAACAATTGAGGTAGGTTGATAAGAAATAAGTGGAGTCTGATGTAACAGTCAATCAGTCCTGGAAATGAGACAGGTGCAAGTGCAATTGCTCCCGTCAGCACCCATGATTTCTATTTTACGGGAGCTAAAAAAATGCACTCATTGAAAAATATTGTGGAGCACTAATTTACTGTGAAGGCATATAAACGTGTGTTGTTTTGAGAAAGCAGCATTCTGTGGCCAGTGGAAAGTTACTGCCATAATTCACCAATTCCTTATACATTTAACCTTTTGAACTCTGGTGTGGTATCTTCCATGCCAGTTCAATGGCAGCAATTAGAAGAGTCCATATTCATTATTTGGGGTAGACCAATCAATATTTTCAATGTGCGGCCTCGGGGCTGCACGTTGAAAACACCGATTGGTCAACCCCACACATTTACTGAACAGCCATCCTATTTAATGATGTTATGACGTATCATGTTCCTGGTGGAAAAGTGGCCGCTCGGGTTCAAAGGGTTAGGGTTTTTGGTGTTTGGTGACAGTATCCCCTTGAAAATTCCTATACTAACATTTTACAGGTGCAATTACTCTCATGTCTGATTTCGCGGGAGCTTAAAACTGCACCCGTCAATTTTGTTCATTTCCAGCACTGGTCAATTAAAGTATGTTTTCATATCGCATTATGAAAATTGTTTGTTGAATCGAAAGTAGTCCAATTAACCCAATTAGTGTCCCTAAATGCCACGTTTGAACCACTCATGGGCCAATACCATCCCCTCAAACATCTCAACCTTTAGGAGCCCATTAATCTCACATTCCTTTAAACAGAGATGTAAGTAACTATTGATGTAAAACACCGAACCTTGATGATCTGACAGGTTTTCACTAAAATGGTCTATTTTCACCAGAAATAAACCCTTGCTGAAAACTGATCATCTTCTCATCAAAAAACCCTGATTTCAGGGAAAATCCTGAAAACTTACATCCCTACTTTGAATGTTTCATTCCTTGCAGCAAAGTAAATCAGTTTTCTGGCATTTTAATCCCAAAATATTAACTTTTGTCCTCTTCCATAAGCAATGAATTGGTTTGTAGGATATTTTGGTACTGATTACCAATGCGTGGTAAGAAGGTTCATGGCAAGGTATGATATTTTTAACACTGGTTATCATTCAACAGTCTGAATATGATTGTGAAAGGTCCCATAGACTTATAGAAAACCATTGACAACTCACTGAAAGCTGACAGGTTTTTCAAAGTCAGTCTGATGTAGTTTTTAAGCATTGTACCCAATATTATAATATTAGAATGTTCCTTTTCATGTTCTATCGGTCGATAGTACCTGAGTTTGTGTGATTTCTGAAATAAAACCTGAAGCAGTGAAGCTGCTGAAAGATTTATTTCAGAAATCACACAAACTCAGGTACTATCGACCGATAGAACATGAAAAGAAACGTTCTAATTATTTTATTATGCCGAACAAAAAATAGCTTTCATTGTTAAGCGTTAACTACAACATGCCATCAATCTTGTAATAACAATGTAGTCGAATCCAAAAACATAACGTCATTTCGAATGAATGACGTCTCTTTAGGAGTTTCTAGATCACCAAATGCCAGTGTTTACAACTGTATCATGCTGTTCATGTTATAATTCATTATTAATGCTTGTTTAATAAGTGGTATAATGGAGTATAAATTCATGTTTCCTGGACGATGACAGTTGTTAGAATTAAGCAGAGTGAAACAATTTATTTTGAACTTGAGGCAGAGGCTCAGTGAGGTCGAGGAGTATTAAACTTGTGGAAATATAATTGATTGAAGTCATAACTCATATTCAGGATTCACTGAAGTGGTGAACAACACGTGAGTTTTTAATATTTCCGATTCTTTGAATTCATTGTTTACACTTAAAATTGAAAACACACCCACTGAAGATGATATATTATTTGTTGGTAACTTTGTGTCGATCAGTGATGAAAAAAGTTAAACGGACACGGTGTCAGCATTTGGTGTTGAGAAATTCCAATCAGAGCGTGCGTAATCAATGCTGATCAATGGAAGTGGAGCTTACATTTTCTTTGTTCTCTTGTCTCCAGGAAAGAACGTCCCGATAGTACCCGTGTTTTGCCCCAAAACTCCAGTACTATCACTTTTAGACGGTGTCAAATTAACCAATCACAGCTGATGTTACAAACATGAGGCATAATAATGATATCTTAGCATGCTAAGACAGGGAGGGGGTGGGATTTTGTTTTGGGATAAGGGTATGGACTTATGGATCATACAAGAGACAGCCGACAGACAGATGGATGTCAAAAGGGATGGATGGATATCCTGATAAAGATAAAGGCTATGGCACTACCTCCATCAGCACGTTTGATCCAAATGTGCAAATATAGCTTGGGTTTCCCCTGTCTGTCAAACTGAGATAAATGGATATAGCTGCCGGAGCAAGGGATCTCATTGATCCCATTTCATTCTTTAAACAGTATGTTTTGTATGATTTCTGAACATGGATGTCATCGAAGTGGATGAGGAGTCTGAGTGACATCAGAATTGCTCAATCCAGGTCTGTTTTGCATATAATTTCAAAAACGGAGCATGAGAGCTCCACACATAAAGCACAGCAATATCAATTCCTCAAACAAATGTATTAAACTCTATTCAGAGAGGCAACACCGTGATACATCATAATCAACAGAAAATATGATCATTACCAGCAGATGCAGTTTCGTTTCCTCCCAAATTGTAAAAAATGGCTACTAACATTGGAATTTCCCAGGGAAAAGGCTTGTTTTGGGGGTACTGAAGGGTATGTTGTGGTACACAAGGAAAGCAACTTTTGTGACATCAACTTTGGAAAATTCTGTAAGTGAATGCACGTCAGAAAACCATGACACTTCACAAAACTGCCAACTGCCTGTTGGTTGTAAAATTGATAATATAGTCCCTGATATTTCAGGAGCAAAATGCATATGTGTTATTTTAGAAGCAAAAGTGCAGATCGTATGCTATAAATCGACTTGACTGTGCCTCACAAGGAATGTGTTAGCGAAAGTTTAGAGGGTCAAGTTTTTCAGCACCTATAAAGCTTGTCATTATAAGAAAATCAAATCCATTAATATCTGTTCACATTATTGTGCCAAAGACCAGAAAACAGGTAAAAATGAACTAATTAAGGGCCATAACACTGCTCAGTATGGCCAAACTGCACTGGTATTCAAACTTGTTCAAAGCATTGTTAAAAAATTTGTTATCGCACTATCAAACTGAAAACAGGCAAAAATTAACGGCTATAACTCTGCTCACTACGGGTGAACCATATCAGTTTTCAAACTAATTCAAGACATTATTAAGAAAGTCTCAAATACTGACTAAATCCATTGATATTTGTTCAAGTTATGGCACTGACTAGCTGAAAACAGGCAAAAATTAACTAATTAAGGCCCATAATTCTGCACAGTATGACCGAACCGTACCAGTTTTCAAACCCATTCAAGACATTAAGAAAGTCTCAGATACCAAATATTGACTAAATCCCCTCATATTTGTTCAAGTTATCATTCTAATGAAATGAAAACAGTCAAAAATTAACTAATTAACGGCCATAACACTCCTCAGTATGAGCGGACTGTATAAGGTTTCAAACCCATCTAAGACATTGTTAAGCAAATCTCACATACCAAATACTGACCAGATCCATAGATACTTGTTCAAGGTATCATGCTAACAAGCTGAAAACAGGCAAAAATTAACAAATTAAGGGTCATAACTCCGCTCAGTATGACCAAACCGTACCAGTTTTTGAACCCATTCAAGACATTGTTAAGAAAGAATCACATACCAAATATTAACCAAATCCCTTGATATTTGATCAAGTTATCATGCTAACAAGAAAGTCATGTCTGCCCACGCACCAAATTCATAAAACTATAGGTCGAGTTTTTTTAAAAAAAACTCAACCAATAATTGGAAATTTGTGCATGTTCACTCATTAGTGGTCATTTTTGAGAAGTTCATCAGATTTGGTTCATGAATGCAGGACTCTCATGTGGAGGGCCATAATAAATCTAAGTTCAAGGGAGACAGACAACCTAGTTAAAATTTTGGAATATGCACAGGTGGAGTTGCTAGTCATGTTTGATCAAAATTGGTTAAAAATGTAGGAGGAGTTGCACTCACAAGAATATCAGATGCATGTATAGATGGACAGACATACAGGTTGATGTGCAGAGTGACGACAATATTGCCCACACTTCTTTGAAGTTGTGGAATAATCAGTGTGTGTGTAAAAGAATGTTTCTGAACATCCTCTGTGTTGGTGAGAAGGCACTACGCTAAGATTTCAGATGTCAAGCATGAAATCCGCATAAGACCTGATGTTCCATAATGTATGTGGCTAATCATTTCTTGAATTCTCTCCCCAAATTAAGAGTACCACTACTACCGAGTATCAACTACCAAGACAAACTTAGAACCTACATTCCATTCATTTACTGACCTATTCAGAGAAAGTACCAATTTCAATGCAACAGCAGGTAGGCCAGCCGTTTCATGGAAAGCATTATGAAATGCATTTGAGGACTTAAGATTTGGGCGATACTCACCTGAAAAGGATAGATGTAATTTATGTTGTGCATACAAGGAAAAAAAAATAAAAATTATGTTCATATGAGGCAGAAAATTTAGACCAGGAAAAGTATGACTGCCACATCCACAGAAGCAAGTGAGCAGAAAGCCTGGGATAAAGCTGGTGCTATCTCCTTGGACAGACATATTGTGACAATTGCTGTTGATGTGGAACTTGCCTTACTCTCGTTATCTCTCAACACAAGCACATTATATTATAAAACCAAGCTCATTTGCCACACCTATACAATTTAAGATTTAAAATCCACCAAAGCAACTTACTAATGTTTACACAAGGGAGAGGAAGACTTAATTCAATGCAGATACTGTACTGACCCGGGTATAAGCCCACAATTGAAAATAAGCCCACTTTCCAACTTTTCAGATTTCATTTTCAGAGCCCCCTCCTTGTAAATAAGCCCAGTCCCTGACTTTGTAATGACAACATCCATGACTGCCATGTTGGTACATGTAAGTTGTTACAATGAAAAAGAACCCCTTACTTATCGCACATGATATCAAAATTTGTTAATTTAATAATTTCTTTTTCAAATATCTAAAAACAATTCAAACAAAACCATTTTATGTGATTCCTCATTGGAGGGATTACATGATCTGGTTTTGTTGAAATTGTTGAACATTTTTTTTCAACAGTTCAATTTGTAATTTACTCAGGAACAGCCAGCCGATTCATTAGGTAAAGAATTAATGTATCTGTTATGGGATTGTCCGAGTAACTGACTTGTGTCAACTTTGCATTCAAGTTCTCCTGCAGGCGTGATCTCTCACAAATAAGCCCACCCATATAGTTTTGCTGTCTTTTACTTTACAAACCCCCCTGAGCTTATTCCTGGGTCGGTGTGGTACATATGCATAACAATATGTCTTGCTAACTATATTTGTGGATTACCATCTTTTGTGAAGGAAGATGTGATTTTCAATGATGGCAGCACTAGTCAGAACAAGAATTGCATCAGATGCAATGGTCTAGAGAAATTGATGAAGGAATGTAACATTCTCATCAGTCATCATATAGAAATACCTCAAAAAGGTCACAATTAAATGGAGTGTGACTGTCAACAGTGGCCTTGAAAGAAGCAAATGCCAAACACCCATTTACTCACCATTCAAATATGTTGAAATCATCAGAGCAGCCTGGAGAAATAGACCCTGCCTGCCTACATACATATAGACCCTGTAGCAGTGGTCGTGCCAGGATCACAAATTGAGGGGGGAGGACTATTACAATATGGGGGAAGGGAAGATCAATATGTCACAAGCATAACCCAAAGTCTGCACGCCTCAGTTGGTGGAGAATATGGGGGGGGGGGGAGGGGGGGAGGGGGGGTATCCACTCCCACATGTTGGAGTTGTATGGCCTCTTCCAGAAAATGTTTCAAATTTTGAAGTTTAGAGAGTGATTATGGAACTTCAGACTCCGTATTATGTGGCCTCAGGAGGCTCCAGAATCATTCTCAGAATGTCAAACTTTGATATATTTTCTTGCAGAGGCATAGAAAGGTTGAATTTGGAGTTGAACAGGTAATGCTGGCATGACACAGTCGTCTTATTTTAAGTATGACAGGGAAGGTCAGGGCTGAAAATTATGAGTGTCGCTTTGATTAATATATTTTTTTTGGGGGGGGGGGGGGGGTTGGGATGTGGGGCTGGGGAATGAAATTTCACACAAGTCCTTGTTCCCACCACTCTCCACCACTGCACTTACTTTGATTATGATAGAGTGATTAACAGTATTTACTAGTGCATTAATAGTGCGGAGAAATCAAATCTTGCTAACCACAACTTTATGGATGTTACAACAGAAAATGAGCCATGCTGCATTTACAGGATGATTGACCATATACAAAAATGAATGCAGAAGTAATATTATCTTTTCAGATCCTCATTTCCAAAAATGTTTCTATATGAAAGGCTTCTGTTGGAAACAATACTTGGTATATTTCTTCATTTCTTTCTCTAATACATACAATTTTGTAATAAGAGTTTTTTGCCATTTTGACTGTATCTCCATAATATTAAAATACCATACAACTTAAATGCTGGTTACCTTGAAAATATGTGGCAATAAAGCATGACAAACACTGTAGTTATATCTGCATTTGCGACATGATCAATATGACATCAAATTCGCACGATTCTAACATTTGTGGGCTTTTGTGGATCAGTTTTTTGTTTCTCCTGAAAAAGTCAAACATGACCTTTTAATCCCCTACCGACAATATAACTCTGAAATTCAAACTCATTTACCATGCCTTCAGTACAAATTTGACCTGTTAATTGCATATACAATATAGAGTAAACACCTGTTAACTGAATATAAAATTGTGTAATATGTCGAGGAAATTACCCTGACAATCACTAAATTCTCCTTGTGAAAATAAAAATTTTATAGTAAATTTCCTTTCTTATTATACCTACCGCAGTTGTTTACTACAGGCTTGCACTACAGTGGAAGAACCTAACTCGGATAAAATACTCTCTATTTTAATCTTTCCCAAGAGATTTGGGAAAGAAAAGTGGTGTAAAAACACCACGAAAAAATAAGCCAAAACTGGGTCGAGCGCCATCGGCGCACACCCAGTATGGGATGCTCTTCCATAGTAAAAATCCACGACTTCTGTAAAACAATGCGCAGTGCGTCAATTCAACATTCTTTTGATTCCGACAACACAGACGTTATGTGATCACCAGGGAGGAAGAATTCTTACCCGAATAAGAAGACGGGAGGGCCTCCATGTAAACAATTGAGGTAGGTATAATAAGAAAGGAAATTTACTATAAAATTTATATTTCTTATCAACCTACCTT
Source organism: Pictodentalium vernedei (assembly GCA_031216915.1). Lineage (NCBI taxonomy): Eukaryota > Metazoa > Mollusca > Scaphopoda > Dentaliida > Dentaliidae > Pictodentalium > Pictodentalium vernedei. The sequence continues at coordinate 189,205,721 of CM062291.1, forward strand.
GCAACTGTTTACCACAGGCTGAACAGACAATAGGATGGAGGGAATCACATAACCAACCCACACATTACTCAAGAGCACTGGAACCGTGGACAGAGGAAGAGATCCCTAGGCCTGTCAAACCATAGCATCACAAACATTAGTAAAAGACAATGAAAGATGAGGCGTATGGTGAAGTGCGACGCACAGACAGAAAGGGCAGGAACAGCACAGAGCTGGAACTGACCCTGAAAAAAGCTGAATGGCTGGAATAGACAACAGCCTGAGCCAAAGAAAGAGGGCCTCAAGGACAGAGGTCCTCTGTCGGCTCCTGCAAGTGTCGTAGATAAAAGGAGAATGTAGCATTTCTCCAGTAGGCTGCCAGTATAACATCCATCATCCGACAACATGACAGAGTTATTAAAAGAGGAAGACAATGCACGCACCCCGTGGCAGAAATCAATTGGTAATACAATCACCAGTAGCTAGACGAGCGGAAGCTGCACGAATAGCAAGACAAATTCATCGAGAAATGGATGCAGGAGAGATCTGGCATGTGAGAAAATGCATATCCATCCAGGATAAAGGCGCGAACACCCCCCACCCCCAAGCAGAGCAGCACCCAAGAAAGTGACCATCTTGGAGTAAACTGCAAAGCCCTAGGCCTTTTCAAGAAAAAGAGCTGAACAAGCTTGGAGAGGCAAGGATGAGTGTCGAAACAATGCGGTACCACATATGAAAAAGGTCTCCGAAGCATGGACTTGTACCCATGGCTGGTGACCCCCAAAAACAAACATATACCAGAAACTCCGCAAGCGGTGTGATCGAAGGAGTGACAGAAGCAACAGAGTGATCGCACACCATCGAGAGACTAAACCATTGGAGTGAGTGCCTCCTTGAAGAAGAAAAGCAACTCCACTGCGTGTCTTGAAAAACCACTAAGGAGGAGACAGGACCCGATAAAAGACATGTGCGAAGGCACAATGAAGTCGGGTCAACGTGAAACCTCCTCAGGTGACTTTGGCAAAGAAAGTCGCGAGGTAGAGGGTGACATGCTGGAACCGCCGCTAATAGAGAGCAGAGCAGATTGATCCACACCCACCGAGGCGATGGGTGTGATCGAAAGGATTCGACGACTGCAGGTTCATATCTGGGCGAGAACCTGAGGCGGAATCGGAACCGGCAGGAAGGCATAGCCGACAGGACCGTCCCAAAGGAGGGCCAGAGCATCCACGGCGGAAAGCCAGAGCATCTAGACACGGGGACACAAAGTGTCCACCTGATGGTTCCAACGAGTTGCAAAGAGATCGATGGAACCCGCCATGTGGAGCATCCACTCGGTGGAAATGACCCTGCCCCGACGGGACAGGGAGTCGGCTAGGACGTTCAGACGACCGGGAATGTGACGAACAACCACCCCGGCGTGGACATCCTGAGTGAGCAGTAGAAGATCCCAAGCCAATTCGTATATTGGAACCGAGTGCGTGCAGCCCTGGTTCCGAATGTAAGCAACCACCGTCGAATTGACGGACAACAGAAGGACCTGGCGATTCGACAGGTGAGGGATCCACTGCCTGAAACTCAGAAGAAGAGCAAGAAGCTCTGCTGGCTGATGTGTAGAGATGCCTGATCCTGGTCCCACATCCCGTGAAGGGAAAGACCTAGAGGATCCAACGTCGCACCCCATCCGAGATCACTGGCATCTGCCATCAGAATGCGATCGGACGTGGGTAAGTCAAACGGAACACCTTGCGTAAGCCACTAGACATCCGTCCAGGGGAGAGGGTGAGGATAAAGAGATTCTGGAAACTGAAGCACCAGATCCAGAGAATCTACATTCGGCCTCCAACGACTGAGCAGAATGTGTTGGAGAGGTCTGACACGCAGCCGACCTTGAGGAATGAGATCCGTCACCGAACCGCAGAGACCGATCAGCCGGAGAAAACTCCGAGCGGTCGCGGACCTGGACTGGGACAGAGTCAGAGCAAAAGCTGAGAGAATCACAGCCTTGGCCTGGGGAACCGCCACCAAATTGAATTGGGTGCGGAAAGCCATCCCCAGGTGACAAAACGACTGAGAAGGGACCAGGTCCGACTTCTCGTTGACTCTGAATCCTAACGACGTGAGCAAGCTCAACAGAGTGGCGACATCCGACTCCAGTAAGGCAGCATTGGAATGCCTCTGGAGGATATAGTCACCCTGCACTGTGTGCGATGGAAAGCTATCACATGCGACATCAGTCTGGTGAAGGCCCAAGGAGCCAGGTTGAGGTCGAAAGGCATGGCCTTGAACTGGTAAACTCGCCCCAGAAAAGCGAACCTGAGATACTTCCGTGACGCCCGATGAATCGGAACCTGAATGTAAGCATCTCGCAGGTCGATGCTGGAAGCAAAATCTCCCTGGTGAATTGAACAGTGGACCGACCTGAAAGTCTCCATGCTGAACTTGGGAGCAATGATAGACTGGTCCAGGATACTCAGATCGATAACCGGTCGGAGTCGGCCGTCCTTCTTCGGCACCAAGAACAGGCGGGAAAAAAAACCCACTGACTGAATGTTCTTGACGACCTCGATCGCCCCCTTTGCCAGGAGATTGTCTATCTCCGTGGACAAAAGTTCCCGACGTAAAACGTCTGAAGGAACTGTGGTTGGAAGAGGCACCCTGGACAGAGTGGGATGCCTTGGAAAGGATATTCGCAGCCCAGACCGAACAACATCCAACACCCAAGGATCGGATGTGATGGTGGCCCAACGGTCTGCGAACTCTGCTATCCTTCCTCCAATCTGGGACGAGTCGAGGTGAGGACCTTCATTTCAAGCCCCGACGAGGCCCGCGAGAGGAGAAACCATCTCCTCTGCTGAATGAAGAATCCCTCTAGTCTGCCGATGCTTACCCTTACCCATTGAGTAAGAAGTAGAAGCGGTGGCAGAAGGATCAGCCTTTTGATTCGCAGAGGAAGCAGAAGGGTACTTGTTAGGCTTGGAACGGCCCCTGCCTCCCCTAGAAGGCTGATCAAGCTGACGAAACAGCAGCTGATCTTTGGAATGATGTAGGATGTCATCCCGGACCGTCGACATGGAACCATGGAAAAGTTGCGGACCTGCCAAAGAAGCAGATCGAAGAGTAGCCGCTGCTCCTCAGGAAGGGATCGGCCTGTGTCCAGCACAGAGTCCCTTTGAACTAATTCCAGATCAGCCATGTTACAGGCATGCGTGTAAAATGCATGAGCACCTTGGACAGCACACGCAAAGGAGCCTGTACCTCGTCAAACTTATCTGGAAGCAGCTAAAGCTGAGATGACGTGATCTGAGAGAGAAAGCATACCAAGCATCTCTCTCGATAAGCCCAATGTGGACTCCAGAGTCGTCATCGGAATGACGGCAGACTTGGGCTTGGAAAGCCTGAGGGAATTGGAGTCCTGATCCAAAACGGTCAAAGTCTGGCAGACTGACGGATTGGCGGAATCGTAGTAACGATAACTCGCCGGAGGCAAAAAAGGTGTCAACCCTGGTGAAGAACGGAGCCTTGGAACTCAGCTTAGAGTCCAAGGCTGAAAATGCTTCAACCACCTGTACCGACTGGCATGGCTGAAGACGCCCAGAAGCAGGTTGCTCCATAGGCTGTTGGCGCACGACCGATGATCGCGGCCTGGCTGACACTGTCGGCTGGTTTGATGGTTTGAGATCTGGAAGGAACCCAAACACAAAATCAAGAGCTGCCCCCAAGTCCGAAGACTGCTGGCTCTCGACATCAAGCATGTCTGACTCTTCTCCTGAGTCGGAAGACACATAGCCCATCATGGGCAAACCAGCCGATGCCTCCCATGGTGTCGGAACACCGGGGGATCAGAAAGCGGCCTATTTCCAATCCCAGGAGGCAGCACCATAGGGGGCGCCTGGAAACCGCTCGCTGCCTCGCTGGAAGCAACAGGAAGGCTCTTTGACAGAACCTGAGTGAGTAAGGAGAGGGCCTCCCTAAGCTCACTGCCCGTACTGGCCAGTTCGACAGGGGAATGAACCGGCAAAGTGGCTTCACCTCTGACCCTCTTAACCAGCGAAGGGTCACGATCCACCAAAACACCCGACGTGGGACGACGGGCGGCAGCCGAAAGGTCTGAAGGCAGACATGTATAGGGGTACGACACACCCAGAGGATCAACATAGCGGGAACTCATGAGAGTCACCACGGACCACTGCAGGGCAGAAGGTCTAGGCTGCACAAAAGACATTGGTCCCCCAAAACTGGTTGTGTGGCCAGAATGAGTGGATGGAAACGCCACGGAGTTCATAGTGTCCCCACTAAGAACATCCGAATCCAATGACACAACTGTGGTGCTCGACGGTGCAGAGGCCGCAGTAGAGGGTCCGGCCGACAGCCACTTCCAACTTCGCCGAGTTGAAGTCAGGGAAGGCTGAGGCCGATACCCCCACGTTAACACTCCCAGACACTGCAGCAGACCACTGCAGGTATAAAACTACTGTGCTCAACGGCTGAGAGGACCCAGCAGGGGGTTCAGTCGGCAGCCACATCCGACTTCGCCGAGTTGAAGTCGTGGAAGGCAGAGGCCGATACCCCACAACCACACTACAGACATCCCTGCAGACCCTTGCAGGGATAAGCTGAGGCTGGCTAAAAACAGTGCCCAATGACGTTGTAGACGGAACAGCAGTAGCAGCAGATACGACAGGAGCTGTTGGAACTGGTGGAAAAGCGGAGAGAGCCACATAGCTCGGACTCCAAAGGAGGAGTCACAACCCTAGTGACAGCCTCAGATGTCGACTGGAGAGGGTGCATAGTCCCGGAACCAGGCATCTCTTCACCAGAAATCCAACAGCTCCGCAGTATCCACCATGGTAAAAAAAACCTGCACATTCCCCATGGAAGGGGAATAACTCTCACCAGACATGGTCGAGCCGGGAAGCCCCGAAACGACAGTGTTCCCCACCCCCCCACCCCCACCCCCCCGCTGGTGCGGGAGGAGCTGCACATCCCCCATGGAGGGGGAGCAATTCTCACCAGACGTGGTCGAGTCAGGGGGTCCCAGAACAACAGCATTCCCCCTCCCACCCCCACTCCCCCCGTGGGTGCGGGAGGAGTTGCACATCCCCCACGGAGGGGGTATAACTCACACCAGACGTGGTCGAGTCGGGAGGTTCCCGAAAAGACAACGTTCCACACCACCCGCGGGTGTGGAAGAAACGGCCACGAGAACGCCCCAAGGTGAGGGCAAAAGGAATTGCCCTAAAGGAACCAAACTGGAAATAACAGAAGTGAGAGCAGTAGAAGAAAAAGGTGATCTCAACAGAAACAGAAAGTAGAGGAACACCCTCAACTATGAGAGAAGGTGGCAGAAAAAAAACGGTGGGTACACGACAGAACCCAGACGGTCGACAGGGACCGAAAAAACAGAAATTCAGCCCTCAACAGAGTGAAGAAATCCTGTCCAGACAGTCCCTGATTGACACCTAACTCCAATAACAATTAAATTCATCAACCAAAAAATTCATTGTCGAATTGCATTGACACGATGTCGAAAACAAAACATTCACGAAAACGGAATAGTAAATAATATACACATTGAGAATGTGGTTGAAAATATTAACGAGAATATATAAAACACAGTCCTGTTATTATACGATCTTCAGATCCATAATTCCAGTCACAGGAAAACCATTATCGACGAGTTGAAATATCAAAGTTACGGAGCAAAATGGCACACATCCACCACGTGTGCGGATAATCAAAAGAATGATGAATTGACACACTGCGCATTGTTTTACGGAAGTCGTGAATTTGTACTATGGAAGAGCGACCCATACTGGGTGTGCGCCGATGGCGCTCGACCCAGTTTAGGCTTATTTTTTCGTGGTGTTTTTACACCACTTTTCTTTCCCAAATCTCTTGGAAAAATAGAGAGTATTTTATCCGAGTTAGGTTCTTCCACTGTAGTGCAAGCCTATAGTAAACAATTGCAAGGTAGGTTGATAAGAAAGACCTATTTGGTGTCAGAACAGCCAATATAAGCATTTAATCTATTAAATCTCGGTAGAGAGAGCTCCATGAACAATAGAATAAATGTTCAGTTTATATCTAGAATACAGGAAAGTGACCAATCCCTGTTAAATGAATAATTCTCACTGGCAAAATTTCTATTCAATTAACAGGGTTCCACTATATAGGAAAATATGTAACCAGAAAAACTCTCACATGTAATACTTGTCCTTAACCTTTACGGGCCTGGATATTTTTATACATTTTCACTATACTTCGAAAGTGTATCTCCAGTGGCTTTTCAGTTGTTTTTAGTGAAGTTTTGGCTGCTTACAGAGGCAGCAAGACATGCCTAGAAGCAACTGATAAGGTACTTAGAAAACAAGTTTTGAGCTTACCGAACAATGCATGTTAGGGCCCCTTTTCATTGCAGTTGTTTTTAGGCATGCATGGATGAAGACATAGGCAGCCAAAACTTGCCTAAAACAACTACCAAGGTACTTAGAATGCAACCTGTGATTTCAAGCCAAGACTGGATGTTAGGGTACCTCTTCTGTTGCAGTAAAAGGGATCATAGTTGGAATTAGGCCCTTAAGGATTAAAGAAATTGATTATCTACCTGTTCTTGCCAATCTATGACATTCTGTTCATGTAATTCATTCTGTTTTACAAATCTGTTTGACGTATCATCAAATTTTATTGTGAGATTTTGTAGTTGTTCTTGCAGCTGATCACACTGCCTTTCTTGGTTTGCAATTATGCATTTGTACTTCTCAGCATTATCTAGGTGCAATTCTATTAACTTGTATGAATCCTCCAACTTCTGCTGCAGTAACTGTAGAGGGTTCAAAAGATAAAAAAAAATGTATTTAACAATTAATTTTCTGAACTTGAATGTTATAAATTTGTTCTTCATCTAACAATCATATATATTTTGGCCTGAAAACCAAGAGAAACGGAGTGTATCACATAATGTGTTTCCGATTCCGTATCATATAGACTCATTCTGATTCCTGAAATGCAACAGATTATCATAACAGGCACATGAATACATTCTATGTCCGATTCAGTGACTGACTAAGCTGATCGCTTACAAAACAAAATCTCTCAAGTTAGCAACAGAACTACTAATAGCCAATGACCCCCCCTCCCCTCCCCCCCCCCCCCCACCCAATAAATAGTAACAGCTCAATTCAATATTACACCTACCTGGTTCCTGAGGATGTGCCCATGTCGCTCACTTGTAAATTCAAATGGATCATCATAGGAAGTGACATTGAGAGTGAATAATTTGACAACACAACTTTGAAAATTGCAATGACTGCATTACTCATTGTTGGAGAGTACAACAATATAGTTCCATATAATATGTTTTTTTAAAAACTTTTTCGCACCCAACATTATGTCCCAAAACTGTATTAATAATTTAAGATTTAATCTGTTTATGCAACTGAATTGTTAGATAAATGAATTATCATGTCTCGGGCATGGTATGACCTGTGAACCTGGGACCAACACCAAATGAGATGAAACTCAATGGAGATTCAAAAGATGGGTCAAGGTCACTGAGATCACCTGGGGTCAATGAGTTAAAGTTTCAGAATTGCTGGAAATCGCATTTTCTGACCTTCTAAAGCACTCCCGAAGTTTATACATGTATTTCATCACTCAGAAAAGTGTGCAGGGCCAAAATTTTGAAAGTGGGTCATGTTCATATCTCAGGCATAGTATGATCTATGGACCTGGGACTAACACCAAATGAGTAGACACTCAATGGAGGTTCAAAATATGTGTCAAGGTCTGAGGGGACCAGGGGTCAATGGGTGCCTTTTTCAGAATTGCTGAAAATTGCATTTTATAAACACTCCCCCACCCCCCCACCTCATGCATTTCTGAAGTTCATACATGTATTTCTTTACTCAAAAAAGTGGGAATATCCATTTCTGATTCCTTTATAGAACACCCTGAATGCTGCCAGAAGTTATTTCCAGTTTCTTGAAATTTTTTTATCTGATTCCTGTATCAAAATCTGTAAATGCTGTTTACAATGAAAGTGTCAATGACACTGTAGTTCAATTTGACAAACTTGAAATTGATAAGCTATAAGTGAAATGGTAAAACTGAAGATCATTGGTTTCAATGTTATTTGGTGAAACTTCAATATTACAGCTTGTGTGTGCACAACGTCAGAGCAATCCATGCATTTTTAAATGTAAACTGTAAGGCTGGCTAAAGGAATAATGTTGTTACACAAATGTAGTAAGTTCGGAGGTAATTATAAAATGCAACTTTTTTCATAGAAATGAATGCTAATCGATAGCTCTTATCTACATGCAGAGGTTTTGCCTAATGAGCACACCAAGTTCAAAAACAATCCTATGATAAATGTGCCCTGTAGGCCATGCCAAAAAAGAATGTAGATGCATAAATGCAATAAATTCAAAGATTGTTGCTAACAGCAGCAGTTTTTGATAGAAATAAAAATAAAATCGATAGCTCCTATCTCTGTCACCCTGAATAATCATATGAAGTTTCAAAACAATCCGGGAATGACAAAGGAAGATGTTAATGCACAAATGAACTAAGTTTGAAGATCATTGCTGGTGGCAATGATCTTTTTTTCTGTTTTATGGAAATTCATAAATGTACCCTGTAGAGAGAGCAAAAGGGATAAGTTGCTACACAAATGCACTAAGTTCAAAGGCTGGTGCTAATGACAATTATTTTTTACATACATTGCGATCCGATTATAAATGTGCCCTGGAGGTGTGCCAAAGGGAAATATTGAGGTCTGACTAAACTAACATATTCTGACGGAAATGGAAGAAAACCGAGAGCTCCCATCTAGAGGTAACCCCAAACAAGCATAGCAAGTTTCAAACCGATCTGATAATAAATGTGCCTGTAGGGTGTGCTAAAGGAATATACTGATGCCTGACTAAACTAAGTTCAATGGTCGATGCCAGTGACAACATTTACTGGAAATGGAAGAAAATCGATAGCTCCCATCTAGAGGTCACCCCAAAGAAGTATACCAGGTTTGAAAACAATCTGATCATAAATGTGCCCTGTAGGGTGTGCCCAGGGTTCATACAGGACTGGAAAAAAAAATTCAAGGACCTTTTCATCCTCACTCATTACCCACGATGATACTGATGTCAAAGCTGAGGGAATTACTCCTGTTTGTGGCCCCTTCATCCACTCAGTTTTGTCACTGCCAGTAACCGGTCGATTCGAAAATACATCCGATAGATCATATGAATCTGCATTGCGTGAAAGTTGTGATTTATGATTTTTTTGAGTTCATGTGACTTTTCAGACTACATTCGCCCATATTTGCAACACCGAATGATTTGCAGCACAATTGGAATCTCAGACTGTTAATGTCCGTATCCGGTAACAACCATTCAGAGTATTCCTTAATATGAAGTCACGTCGTTTTAAACTTACATTTTCCAGGCATAGCTGTATTATTATTGTTCTTGAAATACTTACTAAGAATAGAATCATTCAACTGAAATCAAATGGCGCACTTGTGATTCAGTTTCGAACATCCAATCAGAAAATGTGTCACTGTGTGAAAACAATAACAGCATTTCATCCCTTCAACTTTGGTACCCCCAATTTTGTGCTCTTATAATCATTACGCTGATTATCTGTTAAGTATTTAATATCGATTTAAAACCGATTAATAATAATGTTTTTATAAGACCACTTTAGGCACATAGATGGCATACAATCAGCTCCCATGTTCTTCAGGGAAAATTCAAGGACCTTTTCAAGGACCCTACCAAGAAACCTCCCATTTTTCTAGGTATTCCAGGCCTTGAACAAGTGCACTGCCAGAGGTGGATCAATATATGGCTGCCTATGAAGAAATTGCGCTTGTGAAGAAATTTTTAGTTGAACAAAAGGTCAATAATTCCTTCAAAAATAATTGTACATTCCTGACTTACGACCCATTAAACTTGAATATATTGTTTTCAAGTTATTGGGTGGAGAATCAAAAGTCACAAAAACTTCCAGATGGTTGCCATGGCGGCCATATTGGACATGACAGAATGCTGGTTATCGAAAGGAACCATCCTCTAGTCATGACTTATCAACCATAAAAAAACAGTATCTGTTGGATGTATTGTTTTCAAGTTATAGCATGGACAAATAAAAGATAACGAACAGATGGACGGACAGATGGACACGGATGGACGGACATGATGCTGGTTATTGAAAGGAACCATCCTCTAGTCATGACTAATCAACCATAAAAAAAACAGTATCTGTTCAATGGATGTATTGTTTTAAAGTCATCGCGTGGGCAAACAAAACTTAACATACGGATGGAGAGACAGAGACAGACAGACGGATGGATGGACGGATGGACATTGATGCTGGTTATCGAGAGGTACCATCCTCTAGTCATGACTAATCAACCATAAAAAAACAGAATTTTTTTGATTATCAAATAGACAATCAAAAGTCCCTGAAAATCCAAGATGGCTGCCATGGTGGCCATATTGGACATGCCAGAATGCTGGATATAGAAAGGAACCATCGTCTAGTCATGATTAATCAACCATAAAAAAGTAGCATCTGTTGGATTTATAGTTTTCAAGTTTTCACGTGGACAATCAAAAGTCCCCGAAAATCCAAGATGGCTGCCGTGGTGGCCATATTGGATATGCGAGAATGCTGGTTATCGAAAGGAACCATCCTCTAGTCATGACTAATCAACCATAAAAAAACAGTATCTGTTGGATGTATTGTTTTCAAGTTATCGCGTGGACAAGCAAAATCAAACGGACGGACAGACATACAGACGGACATTGCCATACCATAAAAGGCCCACTCATAAGAGTGGCCATATAAAAAGTGGGTACCAAATTCAAGCACTTTCAAGAACCTGTGCAAACCCTGGCAATATTAAAACATTCAGACCAGTGGTTCTGAAGAAGTTTTTAAAGCTTATTTCCGATAATGCCCTAAGTTAAGATTTGGGCTCCAGAATTTAGCCCAAATATGAACTGAGGGACTTAAATTGAACACACTTGTATCTGGCGCCACCTCCCCCATGGATGCTGTATGCCAAATATAAAAAGATTCTGATCTGTGGTTCTGGAGAAGAAAATTTTTTTTTAAAATTGGCAAATATAAGCTGATGACAATTTTTTTTTATCAATCAATTCTATTGGTCCTAAAGATGCTTCATACCAAATAAGAGTTCTCTGTTCCATGTGGTTTGAGAAATATGGGCGTTTGAATATATTTTCTATTTTTAGCTCCTGGGGGTCCCATGGGGAACATAGAAATTTTTTTTTGCATGAATCAAGTACTTATGACTCAATAATACGACATACCGAATTTCGTTTAAATCGGACCATTGTTTCAGAAAATAGAAATTTTGGATTGGGCCAAAAATAGTGCTCCTCCCATTACAAAGGCAATATGGCTCCACAATCTTTGTTTGAACAAACTTGATACTACACCTCAAAAGGAAACTCCTTACCAAATATCAAGTCATTGTACCCACTGGTTCATGAGAAGAAGATCTTTCTAGAATTTTGGAGTTTTTTCCCCCACCCCTTCCCTATTGAGCGTGGCAACTTTATTTGAACATAACTTGAATGGACATATGAAAGGGAACATGCACATAACATTTGGTTCAATATGGCCCAGAGGTTTAAGAGAAGTCGATAATGTAAAGTTCATGCCGGCCGGACGACGGACAGAAAGTGACCACTTGAGCTCCCCCTGACATTCAGTCAGGTGAGCTAAAAATGTACACTGGTCCCAGCCAGGCATCTCAAATTGATTGGACTAGTCCAAACAATAATTGGGTATATGATTTAGACCTGGCCTAGACCAAATCCCAATTAGGATCTGGTCTAGTCCAGTTTTAAATTGGACTAGTTCAAATCTTAATTAGGGTCTGGGTCTGCTCTAGTCCAAATACCAATTTAGATCTAGCCAAGACCAATTCTAAATTGGCCTGGATTTGGATCAGCCCTGTGCCACATACATGAATCATATCTGTTGCATACTAAAAATAACATTTATTTACTGTTAAAATGAAATAATCCATTCCATATATTGTCATATCTGTTGCATATTGAAAACATTTATTTGCTGTTAAAATGAAACAATCTATTCCAAATATCGTCATATCCATTCATATTAAAAGATTCATTTGCTGTTAAAATGAAATAATGCATGCCATCAAAAAAGGTAAACAATTTTATAAATGAGTTGAGCGTGATACAACAAACCTATTAGTACCACAGAATACCTGCCTGCCTATTCAGTTATCAAATACTATCTACTTAAGCACATGAAATTTGTCCACCCAATTTCAAGATGGGTCCCATCCTGAAATTAACAGACATGCATCTGTTGCTCTGCAAAATATGTACATCTGTCAAATAGCTAAGGTCTGATTAATACAAGAGGCCCCAAGTGGTCTTAAATGCTCACCTGACAAGTTGTTCAAAGAAGTATTTTGGGTCACATTCAGCTAATCATGGCTCATCAACACTTCAGAGGAATGAAGTCATGAAATTATTACAGGGATCTTTTTTTTTTACCTAAATTCACTCTAATTCCTTCAAATCACAATTTTTTTCCTCCGCTTAATTGACCCCCGGGGTTGGGGAGTGGGGTTGGAGGTCATAGGGGTATTTTTTTTTTGAAGAGGGGGGAGGGGGGTTGCACAAAATCACTCTAAATCTTTCAAAATATATTTTGCAGCCAAACACTTTGTCACATCTAACTGCCCTCTCCACAAGGAAGGGAGGACATAGGGTAAAAACATTTTTGCATAAAACCACTCTAATTCATCTAGAAACTCAATTTTGAAAAGAATCCAAAAACAAATTTCCGAATTTTGGTCCAAAATTTCAAGTCCGAACCGGACCCAATATTTTTAGACAATTTTTTTTTTTTTTTTTCGTCTCAAAATTGGACAAAACACATAAAAAAATGAAAATTTTTTTCCAAATTTTTGGTCCAAAATTTCCAAGCTGGAACCAGACCAAAAATTTTCAGGCTAAAAATTTTTTTCTTTCGTCTCAAAATTGAACAAAATGCATAAAAATCGAACTAATTTTTTTTAAGAATTTTGGTCCAAAATTTCTATGTCTGAACCAGACCCAACATTTTCAACCCAGGGGCCCAAGTTGAACAAACTTGAATCTGACCCCCTAGAGATGATGTATACCAAATGTTAAAGGATTCTGACTGGTGGATCTGAAGAAGATTTTTAAAGAAATTTCCTCATATTGCACTAAGTTAAAATTCGGGCTCCCATAGGGAGCCCAAATATTAACCGAGGAACTCGACTTCAATAAACTTGAATCTGATGATGTATACCAAATATGAGAGGATTTTGACACGTGGATCTGAAGAAGATTTTCAAATAAATTTCCTCACATTGCACTAAATTAAAATTCGGGCTCCCATAGGGACCCCAAATATTAACCGAGTAACTTGCTTTGAAAAAACTTGAATCTGGCCCCTTCAGAGATTTTGTATACCAAATATGAGAGTATTCTAACTGGAGAATCTGAAGAAAAACATTTTTAAAGAATATTCCACGTATAGTATAAAGTTAAAATTTGGGCTCCCCCCTCCCCCCCCCCCCCTCCCCCACTAATGTTGTATACCAAACTCTTGAAAGGATTCAGATAGTCGGATCTGAAGAAGACTTTTTTTGAACTTTTGACAAAATTTATGGGTGCTATCAGAGTTATGCCCCTTGTGGGCATGGCAACTTTATTTGAACAAACCTGAATTGACATATGATGAGGAATATGCACACCAAATTTAGTTCAATTTGGTCCAGGAGTTTGTGATGAGAAGTCGATTATGTAAAGTTTACGCCGGATGGACGACTATGGATGGAAGATGGACAGAAAGTGATTAGTAAAGCTCCCCTTGAGCTTCCCTCAGGTGAGCTAATAATAGTTGTACACGAAAAACAATTATTGCAGTGGTCTTGAAATTGGAATTGCCTTATGATGATTTCAATCAAATTTTATCTTATTTCTGTGAATATTCAAGCAGTGCCTCAAGGTCTGTGAAGAAAATTATTTTTGCGATGATAATGACCGGAGAAGTTTTTCAATATTACCATTACTGAAAATACATCCACCAGAAAATCTAGAAACATAATGAAACTTGACCAAAAGCTTTAATTGTAAGGCGTCCAGTCCAGATATTTTAGCAGAGTGATTGGTTGATTGCATGCCATTTTTAAAGTAAATTTAGGTGAGCAGGATGTGTGCACAAACTAAGATTAAGTTTCTTGTATTCAAAACTTACTAATTTACTTTCTTGAACTTCAATCAGCTCTTGTTCTCTTGCCTTTTTGTGATCATTCACCTGAAGAAGTCAATGAAAGTATACCTGGGTTTAGACAGCATCTTAAAGGAAATGAGATATTGACAAGCTGAGTTTCTGACATCAACTGCTGCTATAATGAAAACAACAGACCCCAAGGCACATTAATCGTTCACCCAAGAAAGTTGTTAAAAAAAGGATTTAAGGTCACAATCTGCATCTATGGCTAGTTAACATTAGAGACCAAACATGAACCCAGGCACTTGATTTAAATAACCTTGAATCTGCCATTCCCCCAACCCTTCCCCCACCCCCAAGCTTCTGACTGGTATATCTGAAGAAGATTTTTCAAGGATAAAATTCAGGCTCCACAAGGAACCCCAATATTAACCCAGGGTATTCATTTGAAGAAACTTGAATCTGACCCTCCCAAGGATGTTGTATACTAAAATATAAAATGTCAAAACATTTTGACTGGTGGATCTGAAAAAGGAGATTTTCAAAGAATATTTCTCATATTGCACTTTGTTAAAATTTGGGCTATTCTGGAGCCCAAATAGTACCCCAAAAACTTAATTTGAACAAATTTAATTCTGACACACCACACCCCCTCCCTCCCCCTGGTTCCTATACACCAAATAGCAAAAGATTATGAGAAGAGGACCTGAAGAAGAAGATTTTTAAAGAATTTTTCTCATACTGCACTAAGTTAAAATGCAGGCTTGCAAAAGAAGCCCAAACATGAACTTGCTCCCAAAAATATCAAACGATTCTCACTTTTGGATCTGAAGGTGAAGATTTTAAAAGAATATTCCTCATATTGCACTAAGTTAAAATTTGAGTTCCCAAAGTGAGTTCAAATATACACCCAGGGATTGAGTCTGACTGGTGAATCTGAAGAAGGAAGAATATTCCTCATATTGCATTAAGTTCAAATTTGGGTCCCCATAGGGATCCCAAATATGGATCCAGGGACTTGATTTGATCAAACTTCGACTTGGATGCTGTATAAAGAATATCAAAGGATTCTGACTGGGTGGATCTGAAGAAGATTTTTATAGAAGTTTTCTCATATTATACTAAATTAAACTTCGTGCTCCCTTAGGAAACCCCAAATACGGACTTAGGGACTTGATTTGAGCTAACACCCCCACCCACCATTCGGCCCCAAGGATGCTGTGTACTAAATATTAAAAGATTCTGAATGGCAGTTCTGAAGAAGAAGAATTTTAAAGAATTTTTCTCATACTCCAAGTTAAATTTCAGGCTCCCATAGGGAGCCTAAATACAAACCATGGGTCTTTGATTTGAACAAACTTGAACTGAATCTGCTAAGAATTCTGTAAACCAAATATCCAAAGATTCTGATTGGTGGATCTGAAGAAGATTTTTAAAGAATATTGCATGAAGTTAAACTTTGTATAGTAACTTGACCTTGTGGCTACCGACTTCAGGATCAAAAGGATTACACTCTTTCCTTAAATGTTAAAGTTAAACGTTGGTCTCCCATAGTGAACCCACATATGAACCTAAGGACTTGATTTGAACAACATTGAATCTGACCTCTCTGTGGATGCTATATACCAAATATCAAAATATTCAGAAGTGTGGATCTGAAGATTTAAAAAACATTTTTCTCATATTGCACTTCAAGCTTCCACACGGAGCCCAAATATGAACCCAGGGTCCCGATGTGAAGAAACTTGAATCTGACCCTCCTAAGGACTATGTGTACCAAATATCAAATGATTCTGACGCGTTGATCCAAAGTAGAAGATTTTTAAAGAGTTTTTCTAATATTGCACTAACTTAAACTTAAATTTTGTCTAGTAACTTTGACCTTGACCTTGTGGCTACCAATTTTAGAATCAAAAGCATTCTACTCCTTCCCTATATGTTTCCTTTCAGCCACTTTGGTTAGCTGTGATGCACAGAAATAATGCTATATTGTGCGAAAACAAAAAAGTGCTATTTTTAAACACAGTGACCTTGACCTTTGGTTGATAAACCTGAAAATTTATTGGGTTCTTTCTCTTCCATGAGGGTATCAACACTCTAAGTTCCGAGGCTTGCATTGAATAGAACTGAAGTTATTCCAACTGTTACCACCCCCTAATTAACCCTCAGCAAATTTATGTCAAAATACTTAAATATCAAAAGGGAACTTTTCCTCAAAATGAAAGTAGAAATTTAACCAATCCAATCTTGTTTGACAGAGCTCAACGAGCCTTGTCAAAAAAGACTGAAAAGGTTAAATTCTTAGTTGCATCATGAAAAAAATTTGACAACAGTATGCAGAAGGGTAAGAGAGCTCATTAGTGTTGGAATGATTACTGATTTTCAGGAGTCAACTAGTCGAGCCATTTCTCGAACCATGAAAGAACTCCCCAAGTCTTTTAAAACTTTTGGCACTTCCGTACTTTTAGCGAAAATTCAAGTCCAAAATCAGAATCACAAAGGAAGTGGAAGGAGGGGTAAATTCAGGTTAATGACAGGAGGATCCGAACTCTGGCATACAAAACTATATATACTATTAAAAAAAAGTCGGGGATTTTTGATAAAAGTGAGATATATGAAGACATATACTTATATTTTCATCAAAAAGGCAGTTGAGGCACTGCACTGTGACATCTGGTGAATGATTTCAGCGATAGTTGGGTGTCTGACAAGCACACATTCCACACACAGAGCTGGAGAAGACATGGATGGTCAGTCAGAGAATTTACCACATTCAATCCAAGACCTCAATACCTTATAACTCCTCCTCGGTTCACGAGACAAGCGTGGATCCGACGTGGCATACTCCTCACCAAATGTCCAATATCAGCTTGACTGATGTTATTCCATTCTTCCTGCAGTGCAGCGGCAAGTTCCTGGACATTGGTAGGGAGATGTTGGCATTGTCGTAGGCACCTGCCAAGCATATCCCAGATGTGCTCGATTGGTGAAAGGTCTGGTCTTACGTGCTGGCCAAGGCAGTGTAGTGATGTTGTGCTCCTGGAGGAACTCTGTAGCAACACGGGACCTGTGTGCTCTTGCATTGTCATTTTGAAAAATGAACCCACGGCCGTGATGTCACGCAAATGGCACCACATGAGCTGCTAACATGATGTCACGATAGTACTGTCTTGTGACATGCCCTTGGATGACATGCAATGCTGTTCTGCTTGTCATGGTTATGCCTCCCCACACCATAACCAATCCACCACCAAAACGATCGTGCTGCCTAACGGTTACATCATGGTATCGTTCGTTCCGCTGCCACTACACTCTCTTTCGCCTGTTATGGAAGTTGCTAGTGAACCTCGATTCATCGGAAAACATGACGTTGCTCCACCAACGATTGTCCTAGCACTGCCGTCTTGCTGCGATGAGATGTGGAATTATTCGAGGTCATCGAGCGTACAAATTCCAGCTGTGTAGGCAATTTCGGATAGTCTGACCACACATCTGTCACACGGTGCAGCTGCTGTCCAATTTCTGAGGCACTTTGAAGGCGGTTACATAATGCTGTGGTTCAGAAGAAATGATCCTGGTTAGCAGTTGTCGCCCTTGGGACGACCTGACCGATGTCTGTCATCAACATTGCCTGTCTGACGATAGTGTGACCACAACCTGCTGATCACCGATTGTAACATTGAGAATTTGAGCCACTGCAGTCTGTCTGTTGCCAGCTTCCAACATGCCAATGGCACGTAAACGTTTGTCACATGTCTTCGCATACATCAAAAGTTACGTATCAACCAGAAACTAATGATGAACGAGTGTATACCATGAAAAGAATGATGAGACCTCCGAAAAAGCCCATCCAGTACAAATGACAATTTCAAAACGTATCCCACAGATATTAATGTGGCGCTTGTGCGAAAAACCTGCACTAAGTTTTCGTGGGTCAGTGACATTCATGATCCACACTAAACATGGTAACATATTGATGTGTCCAATCACAGGTTTCCAATACCATTTTCTGAAAACATCAACATCAGTTTGGATAACCCTACTTTTTTTTAACCCTTTACCTTACATGAAAAGCAGACGACACTTGCAAAAAAAAAATTCTTGAATAACTATTATTTTCATTTTCTGTCTCAAAATCATAGGTTATGACCCCTCATTGGAACGAGCTCGACGAGCTCGTGCCAATGAGGGATCATAATCTATGTTTTAGACACAAAAAATGAAAAAATAATGGAAATTAATTGGCCAATTTTGAGAATAGCGCTGGCCGTTTTTGGCCGTTACGTTAGGTAAAGGGTTAATAGTATAGTTATGATAAAGTGCTTCGTCAGTGTTTTTATTTCGTGAATATTCAGGGCTTTCAAGGCCTTCAGACACATTTTCCAGGATTTCAAGGCCTTGAATGACCCTTAATCAATTCCTGGCTGTTCCTTGAATCAAAGGCCCCATGGCAACCATGTAACTGGTCTGACCAATAACATTACACTGGTTGAGTTTTTCCCATCTTAGTGGCAGCTTTAGTTTGAGGAAAATGTCACGGCTGTTGTACACATCCTGAGCTCCTTAACTTCACATTCAGCAGAGGTTATGAAGTTGGTTTGAGTTTTCACTTTACATTACTTAAAATATAATATTCCGTTAAGAGCAGAGCATCTTCCAGGTTCTAGTCATGTATTATAGACAGCCTATCGTTTGCAGATTGCCAAATTTTGTCAGCTAGAACCAGCGATGGAAAAGAAACCAAAGCAAGTTCCAGCCAGTCTGTGGGACACCTTCAACACACAGCATGCAGACTATTAAATGCTGGCTTGGCAAACAGCACTAGATACACATATCAATTGGGATTACAGTTAGTTGAAACTATTCGGATGCTATTTGGGTTTCAGAAAGCATGGCCAGTACAAATCTGTCAAATTAGTTTATTTGTTGATCTTGCTGAAAAGAGAATTATGTCTGGGTTGCAGAGACAAAACCCATGCAAGGGTTTAAGGGCAACAATAACTTTTGACATTTTACACCATCTTCCGGCTGCTTTGACCTTGAAGTTATGACCTTGGGTCACAATCATATCACACACCCTTGAGTCATGAGCATTCATTATGTGAAGTATAAACAGGATTTGCCCATGGAATCAATTTTTATAGACTGCACAAAGTTAGAAAAGATAAATGGGCCGACCTTGACTTTGGAGTCAGGACCTTGGGTCATGGTCATGATATATCTTTGAGGAATGAGCAAATATTGTGTGAAGCACAGACAAGATCTGTCCACTGAATCATTTTTTTATGAACTGGGCAAAGTTGGAGTGGATAATCAATCTGTAACCTTGACCCTGGAGTTAGGACCTTGGTGAAAGTTATGGCATGCTCAGACATGCATTGTGTAAAATGTAAACAAGGTCTGTCCATTGAATCATTTTTTTTGAAGCAGACAAAGTTAGACCACACCAATAGTCTCTTATCTTGACCTTGGGACAAGATCAAAATGCACCCTGGAGTCATGAGCATGCATTGCATCAAGTATGTATAAGATCTGTCCATTAAATCATTTTTATGGAGCTGAAAAAGTTAGGATGGGCAAATGGTCGGTGTTTGGAGTTATGACCTTCAGTCAAGATCATGACACACTCTAGAGTAATAAGCATCACTGTGTAAAGCGTGGACAACATCTTCGCTCTGAAGCATTTTTTCGGGACTGGACAAAGTTAGAACACACAACTGGTTTGTGACCTTGACCTTAGAAGTTATAGCCTTGGGCCAAGGTCTTGATATACCCTTGAGTAATAAACATGCACTGTGTAATGCATGAACAAGATCTACTCATGGTATCAGTTTTTCACTGATCGCACATCTATCCATGGTATCAGTTTTTCATTGACAGCACAAAGTTAGAATGGATGAACAGTCTGTGACCCTGGCCGTGGGAGTCAGGTCAAAGTCATGACACATCTTTGTGTCAAGGTCATGACATCCATTTGGGTAATGAGCAAACAGTGTGGAAAAGATCTGACAATTGAATTTTATGGACCAGACAAAGTTAGAAAGGATGAATGGTCTGTAACTTCGGCATTATAACCATAAGTCAAGGCCATGACACATTACTGGTCACTCATGATATACCCTTGAGGAATTAGCAAGCATTGTGTGTTAACTAATATTTATGAACAGGACAAAGGTAGAAAATACACAGTATGATCTTGGATCAAAGTCATGACACACTTTTGGGTCAAAGGCATTATACCCATTTGGGTAACGGGCAAATAGTGTAAAAAAGATCTGCAAATTGAATTTTTATTTATTTATTTATTGGAGTTTAAGGTCACATATTTTTGCACAATGGCTAATCATGACCATAACATGATCATCAACTCAAGACCAGGGGTGAGCGTTAATAAGCCTTGCTGTCCATTTTAGACAGGGTTTGCACCTCCCAAGCATTGGTGACTGGGTCCTATTTTACCAGTAAAACAGAGCCTGTTTACCACAGTGAACAGGCACTGCTTCACTTCCCGGGGTTCCTGTGGGGAAATTGAATTTTTATGGATAGGGACAAATATGGAAAGGGTGAATGGTATGCAACTTTGAACTTGGCATTATAACTTTAGGTCAAGGCCATGACACACTTCAGAGTTATAAGCATGCATTGTTTAAGTGTGAACAAGATCTGTTCATGGAATCCTTTTTATGGACAAAGTGAGAACACACAAATGGTCTGTAACCATAACCTCAAGAGTTATGACCTTAGGTCAAAATCACAATACACTTGTGTCATGACCAAGCACTGCATGAGTATGGACAGGATCTGTCCACTGAATCAATTTCCATGGAAAGGAAAAAAGTTAGAACTGCAACCTTGACCTTCAAGTTATGACCTTCAGACAAGTCATGAAACACTCTTGGGTAATGAGTAAACATTGTGT
Organism: Pictodentalium vernedei; assembly: GCA_031216915.1. NCBI lineage: Eukaryota > Metazoa > Mollusca > Scaphopoda > Dentaliida > Dentaliidae > Pictodentalium > Pictodentalium vernedei. The sequence continues at coordinate 189,226,896 of CM062291.1, forward strand.
GAAGCGTGAAAAAAACCAAACTATCTTGAATTTGTATGGACTTGACAAACTTAGAACAGACAAATGGTCAATGACCGTGATCTTGGAGTTACACTCTTGGGGCATGGCCATGCCACACCCTTGAAAAATGAGCAAGCATTATGAGAAGTCTGAACAAGATCTGTCCATTCAATGAATTTTTAAGGAACAGGCAAAGTTAAAATGTAGAATGGTCTGTAACCTTGACCTTGGAGCTATGATCTTCAGTCAAGGTCATGACACATCCTGGAGTCCTGAGCAATCATTGTGTGAAGTATCTATCTATAAAATAATTTTTTATCAACCAACCAACGTTGGGACAAACAAACATGGGCAAACAATGCAGCTACTATTTGTGACTCGGAAAAATCCCATTCAGTGGATGACTGGTTATCTGAAACCACTTGCAAATCTGAAATTCAGTAATCAAGAATGACTGGGTAAGTGGTTTTCCTCAGCTTTGTTATTCACAGAGAAAGATGTAAATAAGTCACAAAATAAGGTAACAATTGGTTGGGTTTCTGTCACACACTCATATCAACCCAGAGCTCTGTCAAACAAGATAAAATAGAAGAAATGCTTATATTGGATATACTGGTTACTTATATTGAGGCCTGATACATCTATAAACATGGGAATTCAGTTTCTCAAAGATTTTCTCAACTCGATCACAAGCTTTTTTATTTAATTAATTGGAGTTACTCTCTGACCGATTTTCAATTAACTGCTCAAATTTGTACTGAAGATATGGCAAATGGTATGGTACTTGAAATTAACAGGGCTTTTCAAATCAATATTGAATAAAGTGGATTCCCCAGTACTGCACACAAAATGAATTCTCACCAGTTCAATCTGTTCCTTCAGCTCAGCTGTATTACGTTCATATTCAATAGTGTTTGATTCACTTTCTTTTAACAGCCGTTTTGTATTCAATTCTATAATTTTCTGCTGCAGGTTACTGGAATCTGATTTATACCTGTCAACCAAACACTTCTGATGTTCGTTGATATACATTAAAAGTTTGTTCAATCTAACAGCCTCGTGAACTGAAAAATAAAGTACAACAGCTTCAGAAACTAAGAAATAAGTGACTGTTTTCAATTCATGTCACAATTTCAGGCAAGCTCGTTCTGTTTCCTTGCTGGTTCTGGCCGGGCAAAATCACGGAAATGAAAAACAGGTTCCCACAATTTTTTTAGCATTACGCTTTTCATCAAGAGACACTTAAAACACACTAAACGTTTTTTGCTAAGACTAAAATTGCATTATTTATCATCGATGAAACAGTGATCTTAACAGTAACAACATTGCGCATGTTTTGACAATCTCAAGTCAATCCAGACTGTTGAGCATGCATGCTTCCAACAGTTTCTGATTCTTAATTATTATAATCGAATGCACTCAATTTTGGCATGTTTGACAACAAAATCACGTGAGCCAAACACAGGAAACTATAATCATTGAGAAAACAATAACAAAATCATTTTTTATCACTGAAATTGATGATGAGAGGAAAATATCTTCACTAAAATGCAAGATGTGTTCTTCCAATTTTACAGCGCTCTGTGCAGAAGCAAGGGGAAGAGGTGTGTTCAAGCTTTTATTTATAATCAAGGTTTACATTTCGTCCCAGTCAATTCTATACCGTTACTTTCATGAATGGGACGTTTAGCACTTGGGACGTTTCGACCCTCACGAGTCACAATACACAAAGAATTTATGTTTAATTATTTTTTTATTATTTGTTCAACTTTAAAGTAAAAACCAAAATAATTATTTCATTGTCCTACAGTTAGGATTGCTTTTTCTTTGTGGTCTTTTTCACTTGCAAGTAATGTTGTACACATTCATCCGAGTCTTCATTGTCGCAGTTCATCTATCACAATTAAATTGAGTGGTCAAAGGCACAAAAGACAAAAACGGAAACAGAGATAACTTGTTCACTTTTTTATTTCAACAAATGTATTCACCCTCTCATCAATAGCAATCTACTGCATATTCTAGATCCTTCTTAAACATTTGCAGGTCTTAAACTGGTAATCAGGATAAGAAAATTACAGTCCAAACATGGCATGAAAGACCGTATTTTATTTTTTTGGTTGGGATGTTCCAAACCCCCCAAAAATTAAAATACGGTCTTTCAGGCCATGTTTGAACTAAGAAAATGGGTACAGATTCAGTTAAAAAAAATAAGAATAGGTTCCCCAATAGCTTGTGTTGGAACCCAAAAGTAGGTTCCTTGGAGTTTCCAGACAACAAACACACAGAACCTGTTTTAACGTTCCGGGAATTTCTGATATCTGCATGCCTGAATTTTCAATGTTAAAACATAAAACAGGTTAGACCCTTACCTAACGTAACAGAAAAAAATTTGGCCAGCACTCTTCACAAAAATTGCCATTCAAATTTTATTATTTCATTTTTGTCTCAAAAAAATTGCTACAGTTAAAACTAGAAGTCCTGTCATGAACTGTGTGCTTATCTTGGCTTAACTGCTAGTAGGAATTGCACGCAATTGCCATATTGAATGGCATCCAAAGCACAGCAGGTTCTCCTGGTTACTCAAAGCAAACACAGGCAATGTTTCTGCCAATGGTCCTCCGGGTTACCTCGGAGGTCCATTGGCTGAAACATTGCTTGTGCACAAGCCATATGTACAAAATTTGATAGCCTTACTATGGTCATAACGCATAGATTAACACACAGATCGACATGCTATCTGTGAGCATTTCATGACAGGACTTCTAGTTTTAACTGTAATAACTTTGAGCCCATTCCAATGAGGGGAAACTAGCTATGTTTTTTGAGGCAGGAAAACAATAAATTCTAGCTGGTGAAGAAATATTTTTGCAACTGTTGTCTGCTATTCGTGTAGGTTAAAAGGTTAAAATTGTGTCCCTTTCTTCAACTGGAAGTCCATGTTAGGGTTTTGGCAATGAGTGCTGAAAGCCTATATTTGGACTTCCGTCCATGATTTAGGAGTATAGTTGCCTATTAATTAGCCTGCTGGACTTCAGAATGAGAGATCAAATTTCGAAGAGTCAATCCAGACCTGCATCATCTGTGTCTTTTCCTTGGGCAAGACACTTGATCCCTATCACCCATGGTGGCACAGTGGGCTAAGGAATACACTAGCCATCAACTATTGCTATCCTTGCTTGTGCCATGTCAATAGGTTGAAGAGTCTTGAAAGTTACTCACCACCGGTGATGATGTTTCTTTCTTTAGCATCTCGATATTCTGAGGTGCAATCATGTGTGCATTTTTCACCCGATGATAAATTTGTTGTTGCGAAATAACCCGAAAATCTAAATTTTATAGTAAATTTCCTTTCTTATTATACCTACCACAATTGTTTACTACAGGCTTGCACTACAGTGGAAGTCCCTAACTCGGATAAAATACTCTCTATTTTTGTCTTTCCCAAGCAAGTTGGGAAAGAAAAGTGGTGCAAAAGCACCAATAAAATAAGCCAAAACTGGGTCGAGTGCAACCGGCGCAGACCCAGTACGGGACGCTCTCTCCCAAGTACAACTCCACGACTTCCGTTGCCAGTGCGCATATACCGTCTCTAAAGACTCATTCTTTTTGAATCCATAAACGTTAGAGTTATGTGATCAGCGGGGAGGAAAGATTCTTTACCCGTAAAGAAGACGGGAGGGCCTCCATGTAAACAATTGTGGTAGGTATAATAAGAAAGGAAATTTACTATAAAATTTAGATTTCTTATCAACCTACTCACAATTGTTTACTACAGGCTGAATAGACAAAAGGCTGGAGAGAATCGCATAACCAACCCCCACATAACCCTAGTGCACTGGAACCGTGAAGTAGAAGGAAGAGGTCCCGAGGCTTATCAACCATAATGTCGCAATCATTGGTAAAGGACAATGAAAAGAGACATATGAGCCTGTGTGACACACAGACAGAAAAAGGGCAGTAACAGCACAAGGCTGAAACTGACCTTCAAGAAGCCTAATGGCTATGGCAGACAACAGCCTGAGCAGAAGAAAGAGGACCCAGGGCAAAAAGGTCCACCGACTGCTTCTGCAACTGGCGCAAAAAAAGGTGGAGAAAGTAGAAGCGTTTCTCCAGTAGGCTGCCTGCATAACATCCGACAACTTGACGGAGTTAGAATAAGCCCAAGACGTAGACAGTGCCCGCACCTCGTGGGCAGAAATACGATTGGTAATACAATCGCCAGCTGCTAAACGACTATAAGCCGTATGAATAGCAAGACAAATCCATCGAGAAATGGATTGAGGAGAGATCTTCTGTCGACCCGGAATGAGAGACAGAAAAAAACGTTTTCTGCCTTTCCGTATGAAGCGTGTCCGATCAAGATAAATGCGAATAGCACGGACCGGACAGAGCAAAGGGCGAGTACCCTCAACAGAGGGAAGAGCCCTGATACAGATAGGAGGAGGAGTAGTATCTGGTAACTGATTCTTAGCCAAAAAGGAGCAATCAGTGGTAAAAGTAACACTGTTGGGAGAGCTCCTAAAAAAGGCCGGGTCAACCGAGAGGGCGTGAAGCTCACTAACCCGTCTGGCCGAAGCAAATGCCATCAGAAAAGCCGTCTTATATGTGAGAAAATGCATATCCACCTGGGATAAAGGTTCGAACGGCGCCCCCCCCCCCCCCCCCCCAAGCAAAGCAGCACCCACGAAAGATTCCATCGTGGAGTAAGCTGCAAAGTCCGAGGCCTTTTCAAAGAAAAGTGCCGAACAAGCTTGGAGAGGTAAGGATTAGTGCCGATACGACGCTTCCCCACATAAGAAAAAGTCTCTGAAAGCATAGACCTGTAACCCTTGATGGTAACAGGCTGGAGACCCCGAGAATCAAACAGATATACCAGAAACTCCGCAATCTGTGAAATCGAAGAATTGGCATAATCAACAGAGTGATCAGCACACCATCGACAGAAGACCTTCCATTTAGCTGCATAAGCTAAACCAGTGGAGTGCCTCCTTGAAGAAGAAATGCACTCCACTGCTCGTCTCGAAAAACCTCTACGGAGGAGACAGGGCCTGACAAAAGATATGCGTGAAGGCACAATGAAGTCGGGTCGACGTGAAACCTCCTCGGGCGACCTTGACAAAGAAGGTCGCGACGTAGCGGGAGACGTGCCGGAACCGCCGCCATCAGCGAGCGGAGCTGATTGATCCACACCCGCTGAGGCGACAGGGGAGCGATCAGAATGATTCGACAACTGCAGGTTCGAATTTTGGCGAGAACCTGAGGAAGAATCGGAACCGGCGGGAAGGCGTAGCCGACTAGACCGTTCCAATCGAGTGACAGAGCGTCCACGGCAAGAGCCAGAGGATCTGGACACGGGGACACGAAAGTGTCCACCTGATGGTTACAACGAGTCGCAAAGAGGTCGATGTGGGGACGTCCCCAGAGATCGCAAAGCGACTGGAACACTGCCCTGTGAAGCATCCACTCGGTGGAAATAACCCTGCCCTGTCGGGACAGGGAGCCGGCTAGGACGTTCAGACGACCGGGAATGTGATGAACAACCACTCCGGCGTGAACATCCTGAGCGAGCAGTAGAAGATCCTGAGCTAACTCGTACATCGGAAGCGAGTGCGTGCCGCCCTGGTTCCGAATGTAAGCAACCACTGTCGAATTGTCAGATAGTAGAAGGACCTGGCAATTCGACAGGTGAGGGATCCACTGCCTGAAACTCAGAAGAAGAGCAAGAAGCTCCTTCTGGTTGATGTGTAGAGCTGCTTGATCCTGGTCCCACATCCCGTGTAGGGAAAGACCGAGAGGATCCAACGTCGCACCCCATCCGAGATCGCTGGCATCTGCCGTCAGAACGCGATCGGACGTGGGTAAGTCCAGCGGAACACCCTGCGTAATCCACTGAACATCTGTCCAGGGAAGATGGTGAGGATACAGAGAGTCCGGAAACGGAAGCACCTGATCCAGAGAATCTACATTCGGCCTCCAACGACTGAGCAGAAAGTGTTGGAGAGGTCTGACACGCAGCCGACCTAGAGGAATGAGATCCGTCACCGAACCGCAGAGACCGATCAGCCGGAGAAAACTCCGAGCGGTCGCGGACCTGGACTGGGACAGAGTCAGAGCAAAAGCTGAGAGAATCACAGCCTTGGCCTGGGGAACAGCCACCAAATTGAATTTGGTTTGGAAAGACATCCCCAGATGACAAAACGACTGAGAAGGGATCAGGTCCGACTTCTCCTCTTTGACTCTGAATCCTAGTGACGTGAGCAAGCTCAACAGAGTGGCGACATCCGATTCCAGTAAGGCAGCATTGGAATGCCTCTGGAGGATATTGTCCAGATATGCCGAAGTAGTCACCCTGGACTGTGTGCGATGGAACGCTATCACATGCGACATCAGTCTGGTGAACGCCCAAGGAGCCAGGTTGAGGCCGAAAGGCATGGCCTTGAACTGGTAAACTCGCCCCAGAAAAGCGAACCTGAGATACTTCCGTGACGCCCGATGCATCGGAACGTGGAAGTAATCGTCTCGCAGGTCGATGCTGGCTGCGAAATCTCCCTGGTGAATTGATTGGCGGACCGACCTGAAAGTCTCCATGCTGAACTTGGGAGCAATGATAGATTGGTTCAGGATACTCAGATCGATAACCGGTCGGAGTCGGCCGTCCTTCTTCGGCACCAAGAACAGGCGGGAATAGAAACCCACTGACTGAACGTTCTTGACGACCTCGATCGCCCCCTTTGCCAGGAGATTGGCAATCTCCGTGGACAAAAGTTCCCGACGTAAAACGTCTGAAGGAACTGTGGTTGGAAGAGGCACCCTTGACAGAGTGGGGTGCCGTCGGAAGGATATGCGCAGCCCGGACCGAACAACATCTAACACCCATGGATCGGATGTGATGGTGGTCCAATGGTCTGCAAACTCTGCTATCTTTCCTCCAACCTGGGACGAGTCGAGGTGAGGACCTTCATTTCGAGCCCCGACGAGGCCCGTGAGAGGAGAAACCACCTCCTCTGCTAAATGAAGAATCCTGAGACTTCCCTCGATTCTGCCGACCCCTACCTTTACCCCGTGAGTAAGAAGTAGAGGCGGCGGCAGAAGGACCAGCCTTTTGCTTCACAGAGGAAGCAGAAGGGTACTTGTTAGGCTTGGAATGGCCCTTGCCTCCCTGAGAAGGCTGATCAAGCTGACGAAACAGCAGCTGATCTTTGGAATGACGTAGGACGTCATCCCGGACCGTCGACACGGAACCATGGAAAAGTTGCGGACCTGCCAAAGAAGCAGATCGAAGAGTAGCACGCTGCTCCTCGGGAAGGGATCTTCCTGTGTCCAGCACAGCGTCCCTTCGAACTAATTCCAAATTAGCCGTGTTACAGGCATGCGTGTGAGTAAGGTGCATAAGCGCCTTGGACAGCACACGCAAAGGAGCCTGTACCTCGTCAAACTTATCTGGAGGCAGATAAGCAGCCAAAGCTGAGACGACGTGATCGGAGAGAGAAAGCATGCCAAGCATCTCTCTAGATAAGCCCAACGTGGACTCCAGAGTCGTCATTGGAATGACGGCAGACTTGGGCTTGGAAAGCCCGAGGGAAGTGGAGTCCTGATCCAGAACCGTCAAAGCCTGGCAGACTGACGGATTGGCAGAATCGCAGGAACGATAATGCACAGGAGGCAAAAAGGTGTCAACCCTGGTGAAGAACGAAGTCTTCAAAGCCTTGGAATTCAGCTTGGCATCCAATGCTGAAAAAGCTTCAACCACCTGTACCGACTGGCACGGTCGAAAGGCGCCCAGAAGCAGGTTGCTCCATAGGCTGTTGGCGCGCGACCGATGATCGCGGCCAGGCTGACACTGTCGGCTGGTTAGCAGGTTTGAGCTCAGGCAGAAACCCAAACACAAAGTCAAGAGCCGCCCCCAAGTCCGAAGACTGCTGGCCCTCGACCTCAAGCATGTCGGACTCCTCCCCAGAGTCGGAAGACACATAGCCCATCATGGGCAAACCAGCCGACGCCTCCCATGGTGTCGGGACACCAGAGGAATCGGAAACGGCCTGTTTCCAATCCCGGGAGGCGGCGCCATAGGAGGTGCCTGGAAACCACCCATAGCCTCGCTGGAAGCAACAGGAAGGCTCTTAGAAAGAACCTGAGTGAGTAAGGAGAGGGCCTCCCTAAGCTCACTGCCTGTACCGACCGGTTCGACAGGGGAGCGAACCGGCAAAGTGGCTTCACCTCTGACCCTCTTAACCAGCGAAGGGTCACGATCCTCCAAAACACCCGACGCGGGACGACGGGCGGCAGCCGAAACATCTGAAGGCAGACGTGTATAGGGGTACGATGCACCCCGAGGATCAATATTGCGAGAACTCATGAGAGTCACCGCGGACCTCTGCGGGGCAGAAGGTCCAGGCTGCACAAAAAGCGTTGGTCCCCCAAAACTGGTCGTGTGACCAGAGTGAGTAGACGGAAACGCCACGGAGTTCATAGTGTTTCCACTACGAACATCCGAATCCAAAGACACAACTGTGGTGCTCGACGGCGAAGAGACCACAGCGATGGGCTCGGCCGGCAGCCCCTTCCGACTTCGCCGAGTTGAAGTCAGGGAAGGCTGAGGCCAATATCCCACGTCTACAGTATCGGACAGTCCTGCAGTCCCCTGCAGCGAAAAGCCGAGGCCGGCTGAAACAGACAACGAAGCAGACGGGCCAGCAGCAGTAGTAGAAACGTCGAGAGTCGTTGAGGCTGGTGAAATAGTGGAGAGAGCACACCGGCTCGGCTCCGAAGGAGGAGTCACAACCCTAGTGACAGCCTCAGATGTCGACTGGAGGGGGACCGTAGTCCCGGAACCAGGCATCTCTACACCAGAACACTCAACGGCTCCCGCAGTATCCACCACAGGAAAAGACTGCACATCCCCCACGGAGGAGGAATAACTCTCACCAGACAAAGTCGGCTCGGGAGGCCCCGAACGACCACGTTCTCCTTTCCCGCGGGAGTGGGAGGCACGGCCACGAGAACGAACGACACGGTTTACTGACGCCCAGAAGGTGGAAGACCATGTTCCACAGACACCACACGTCCGCTCGGCCGAACACCCATTACAGGAGGAACAAGACGAATGTACATCGTCCACATGCTTTGGCAGCAGACATTGCCCACAAGGAATTGTCCTGGGCATGATAGAGGTGAGAGGAGCAGAGAAGGTGAGATGAGAAAACAGAACACCCCCAAAGAAGAGAGAAAGGTGACAGAAACAAAGACCCCAGACGGTCGACCGGGAACCACCCAACAGGAAGACTACTCTCAAAAGAAAGAAGAAACACTGTAGGAGTGGTACCCCGCTGACACCTAACTCTAACACAATTAGAAAATTTTGCAAAAAAAAGCATTAACAATAATTGTGAAAAATCTAAGTCCGAACCGCGTGGCATGCGAAATTCGTGCGCGACTCGAGAGAGAGCAAATAAATATACATTATGGACATATAATAGAAAAGAGAATATAAAACACTGTTCCTGAGAATACAAAGGATACACTGTGGTATAATGAATCAGGAATCATCAAACATCGAGCTGGTGGAACACTGATAAGCGTGCAAAAACATCTCGACACGAAGCGGATTTTAAAAAGAATGAGTCTTTAGAGACGGTATATGCGCACTGGCAACGGAAGTCGTGGAGTTGTACTTGGGAGAGAGCGTCCCGTACTGGGTCTGCGCCGGTTGCACTCGACCCAGTTTTGGCTTATTTTTATTGGTGCTTTTGCACCACTTTTCTTTTCCAACTTGCTTGGGAAAGACAAAAATAGAGAGTATTTTATCCGAGTTAGGGACTTCCACTGTAGTGCAAGCCTGTAGTAAACAATTGTGAGTAGGTTGATAAGAAACCACCAAACGACCACAAGAAAGTAGATGTTCAAGATCATGCTGTGGAATTTCATATTCAAAAATTCTCAAGATATGTAGGCTAAAAAACAATCAGAAACAGTAATTAAATAGTGGAAATTTCATGTTAGCAGCAGTTATGTGACTCCATATTGTCAATCAATATCTTCAGAGTTCAAAACATATTCCAAGATCATCAAAATTAAACTATTCATACAAAATAGTTTAGCCCACCTCCTCTTCATCTGTTTCTTAATGACTTTCACATTCATTAGTTGCTGCAGGTATTGATATTTTGATGTTTTATCCATATTCTTCTCATGGCTCAGCATCTTCTTCAGCAAAAAGGTGGAGACATTACATTAGATATAATTCTAATAACTCCAGACTGAGTATCTTCGCATACATTCTATATTATCCAAGTAAATGGAAAGGACCTCAGGAAGTTTTCTGTATCAGTGTAAATGACGATGCTAATGTCTGGGACGTTTTCTGGTGAGATGAGTAGATAAATCCATCTAAAACCACTGCCATTTCCAGGACAAAAAAATGGTGTGTTTCCTAGCATCCAACCCATAGTATTTTTAGGGTCCCGATCCTGAACTTTTTATTGAGGTCACAGTTGAAAACATTTCAACACTTGCAGGTAAAGTAATTTTTTTAGTTTTGGTATAATCTTATGTTTTTATACCAAGGTCACTTTGTTTATGTTTGCTTCCCATTAAAATATTCAGCATTTTTTTGTGGATGAGGGCTGGCTATGCAGACATCCTTGAACATAAATTTGTGCTGAAAAGTGGTTAAAATTTAAAAACAAGAGGCCCCAGGGGGCCTGAGGGCGGTCACCTGACATGGTAGTCTAAATATCAAACCAGGGACTTAACTTGAATAAGCTGCATACGCCCATCCTAAGAAAAGCATATACCAACTAGATGAAGCGATTGTGCCCACACAATACACAGGATTTTCCTTCTATTTTCAGTTCCTGCACTTTTACATCCCAAAATTGAGATAAACGCATAAAAAACAGATTTTTTTTTATTTTTGTTCGGAAATTTTCGAAGTCCCAAACAAAATATTTTCAGACTAAAATTTTTTTTTCTTCTTCTTAAAATTGACCAAAATGCATAAAAAGGCAAAAAAAACTAATTTCTGGATTTTGGTCCAAATTTTTTAAAATCCCACCCGGACACCAAATTTTCAGTGCAAAAAAAAAAAAAAAAAAAAATTGACCAAAACGCATAAAAAAACAAAAAACTAATTTCCAGATTTTGGTCCAAAATTTCTAAGTCCCACTCAGCCCCCAAATTTTCAGAGTAAAAAAAAAAAATTTTTTTGGTCTTAAAATTGACCGAAACGCATAAAAAAACAAGAAACTCATTTCCGGATTTGGGTCCAAAATTTCTGTGTCCGGACCGGGACCCCAAATTTTCAGAGTAAATATGAACCCTGGGACTCGGCTTGAACAAACTTGAATCTCACCCCCCTAAGGATGCTGCATACCAAATATCAAAAGATTATTATTGGTAGATCAGAAGAAGAAGATTTTTAAAGAATATTCCTCAAACTGCACTAATTTAAACATTTGGGCTCCCACAGAGAGCCCAAATATGGACCCAGGGAATTGATTTCAATAAACATGTGAAACAATCTTCCAAAGATGTTATATGTGAAATTTGAAAGCTTTTGGAGCAGTGGTTTGGGAGAAAAGTAGTCTTAAATGTTCTTCCCATTAAACACAGCGTTAAAAAATGCTGACTCAGCACTTTTTCAAAGTCCCCAAAAAGTACCCCATGATAAAACCGATAGCAATTTTTTTTTACCATTCCATTCTGTTAGTCCTAAGGAAGCTTCACACCAAGTAAGAATTCTCAGTGCCGTGTAGTTTTGGAGATATGAGCATTTTAATTGTTTTCTATTTTTAGCTCCTGTGGTTCCCATGGGGCGATGGGAAAAATTTTTTCCGCATAAATTAAGTACTTATGACCCAATAAGCCCTTGTATCAAATTTGGTTCAAATCTGCCTCTCGGTTTGGAAAATAGAAATTTTGGGCGGGGCAAATATTCTTGCCCCTCCCATAACGATGGCAAATATAGCCCCTAGAACTTCTCTTGAATAAATCTAAGTCTACACCTCAAAAGGAAGCTGCACACCCAATATCAAGTCTCTGCTTCATGAGAAGAAGATTTTTAAAGATTTAAGCTCACTTTTTGGGCGTGGCCCTACCAAGGGGCGGGTCAACTTGATTTGAACAAGCTTGAATTGACATATGATAGGGAACATGCACACCAGATTTGGTTCAATTTGGTCCAGATGTTTGTGAGAAGAAATCGATAAGGTAAAGTTAACGATGGACGGAAAGTGATCAGTAAAGCTCCCCTTGAGCTTTGCTCAGGTGAGCTAAAAAAGTTTACGATGCCTGACGGACGACGGACGGCAAGTGAAAAGTTTAGCTCCCTTTGGTGAGCTAAAAATTCCTCATTTTGAACTAAGTTACAATTCAAGCTCCCACAAGTGAGCCCAAATATGGTCCTAGGGACATGGCTTGAACAAACTTGAATCTTCCCCCTCCTCTCCCCCCCCTCCCCCCCCCCCCCCCCCCCCCCCCCCAAGGATGCTACATACCAAATATTAAAAGCATTCTGACTGCTGGATCTGAAGAAGAAGATTTTTAAAGAAAATTCCTCAATTTGAACTAAGTTATCAATCGGGCTTCCACAGTGAGCACAAATATGAACCCAGGGACTTGGCTTGAACAAACTTGAATCTCACCCCTCTAAGGATGTTGCATGCCAAATATCAAAAATTCCGACTGCTGAATCGGAAGAAGAAGATTTTTCAAGAAAATTCCTCATTTTGAAATAAGTTACAATTTGAGCTCCCATAGTGAGCCCAAATATGGACCTAGGGACATGGCTTGAACAAACTTGAATTTTACCCCCCCAAGGGTGCTGCATACCAAATATCAAAAGCATTCTGACTGCTGGATCTGAAGAAGAAGATTTTTAAAGAAAATTCCTCATTTTGAACTAAGTTATCAATCAGGCTTCCACGGTGAGCCCAAATATGAACCCAGGGACTTGGCTTGAACAAACTTGAATCTCACCCCTCTAAGGATCTGCATGCCAAATATAAAAAATTCCGACTGCTGAATTGGAAGAAGAAGATTTTTCAAGAAAATTCCTCATTTTGAACTAAGTTACAATTCAGGCTCTCACAGTGAGCCCAAATATGAACCCAGGGACTTGGCTTGAACAAACCTGAATCTCACCCCCCTAAGCATGCTGCATACCCAATATCAAAAGTTTCCGCCTGCTCAATCTTGAGAAGATTTTTAAAGAAATTTGCCTGAAATGCACTAAAAATTTGCCTGAAATACTCTAAGTTCAAATTCGGGCTCCTATACTGAGCCCAAATATGAACCCAGGGAGCCGATTTGAACAAACTTGAATCAGATCCACCCCACAATGTTGCATACCAAATATCAAAAGATTCTGCCTGCTGGATCTTGAGAAGATTTTTTAAGAAATTTGCCTGAAATGCACTAAGTTCGAATTCATGCTTCTATAGTGAGCCCAAATATGAATCCAGGGGGCTGATTTGAACAAACTTGAATCAGATCCACCCCATAAAACTGTATACCAAATATCAAATGATTCTGTCCACTTGTGCTGGAGAAGAAGATTTTTTTAGTAATTTCTCTAATATACATAGGGTGCTATTGGAGTTATGCCCTCTATGGAGCCCCAAGTTGGCATGTCCATTTCATTTGAACAAACTTGAATTGACATATGGTAATGAACATCCATACCAAGTTTCGAGCAAATCGACCTAGTGGTTTCAGAGAAGTCGTTTGAAAAATGTTCACAACGCCAGAGGGACGACAGACAGAAAGTGATAAGTTTAGCTTCCTTCGGTGAGCTAAAAAAAACCTAAGAAACCCCCACCTATTTCCTTACCATAATTTTTCTGACATGAGGCAGAATACACACTTTTTTTTGTTCTTTATTTAATCTTATTTGTTTTACAAGGATTTGAGAACAAGTTATGCAACTTATATTAATGCCTCTCCATTGGCCCAATGGTGCAGGTGTGTGGGATGACCTTTGTAGCGGCAACTTCGTGGCCTCGCTCTTCTCAAATACTACGAAGGGATCTTTAGCCTGCACAGAGTGTATCTCTCTCCGCACAGAGGGCAGCTATTTTACATTTTTTATTCTGATATTAATGAGTAAACCGGTTTTCTTCAATGACTGTGACAACATTTCTCAGATACCATACATCTACTGGATATTATTACACAGCACTGAGAGTACTGTAAATCCCACTTAATTGGATTCATTTATTTAATTATTGGGGTTTAACGACACTTTTGACAGCCATGCAAGCCTGAAAATAAGCAGACTGTCATCTGCAAAATGAGATCCCCAGAGGGTGAATTTGTTGATGCTACCCTGCACTGCAGGGTAGCATCACAAAATTTATCCTCTGTGAACCTCAGTCTGACTCAAGCTCTTGAGCCAAAACAGAAAGATGTACCCAGGGGCTAAATTGGCCCACTGTATGGGATAGCTCAGCATATTCACCCTCTGAGGACCCCATTTTGCAAATGACAGGTTGCTTATATTCAGGCTTGCAGCCAAGGTCATCTCATATTGGACAGTTTTACGGGTGGAGGAAGCTGTAGTATCTAGAGAACCACCAAGCAATGACAAGCAACTGCCAGGCTCTCCAACATATTAATTCTGCACAAGCAGAGTTAGTATTGGTTGAAGACAAGTGCACTATCAACGTGCAGTATGCCTTAGTACACAGTGCCACCAGCAACCCACATGAATTCCGGATGAAGTGTCTTGTCCAAGAACACAACGCAGTAACCCCTGGCAGGGATCGCACAGTGGACCTTTCAGTTCGAAGTCCAAGCTGTAATCACTGAACCACCACATTTCCACTTAATTGGATGTTTCTTATTTGAATACCCCTGTTACTTGCATATGATTTCCGAACAACAAATCATTTACCAATTCTTCAATAGAAATTCTACATAATCATTACATACAGATTATTGAGTAAACTCCTGTCAATTGAAAAAAAAACAAACTTTCTATCAAAGAACTATTCTGACATCCACTTAATGCAATGCAATAACAATGCAATGTTAACATCAAGAATCCACTGCAGTGCTCTCTGACTTACATTATTACCCAGTATCATAGGCAAACACACCCTTTAATCACTCCATGACATTCTCAGATCAACTGAATGGAGCATACTGCCAGTGCTCCGCAGACGGGCACTCAGGCAAGCGCCTTAAAGGGCCCCTATTTTACACTTAGGTATGGTGAGGATTGCATAGTACTGGTGAACATTCCCAACGTCCTCATTCCGTGTATTAGGCTTCAGCCTCTGTCAAACAAGATATTGTAGAATAAGTGTTCCGTTTATCACTGGAATAAGGAAAATGATGACAGTCCTGTTAATTGAATACTATTAAATTAACAGTCACACTGTATATTCTGTTCAAGTTGTTTATTAGATTTCAGTTACCAGGTCTCATTCCTGCAGAGACAGGATTTATTTGATTGTCCATTTTTTTAAACAATGCCTTGTTTATCTTAATTGTCTTGTGAGGGAAAGAAATCCCTGCCCGCATTCAAGCATCTAGAATTCAAGGAAAACGGTAAAATCCTTAAAATATAAAAAAAACATATAAAGCAATAATGCCCAGCCACGGGTTGAACTATTTCAGGCCAATACCCAACCCTCAAGACAAAAATCATTAGCTTTGGATAAACATAGTGTACAATACTTCAGCACTGGTATGGGGACTTTTTAGCATGTTTCAGTGGAGACAACTTCATGCCATTAGACAATATGTGCTTTGTTTATCTCTCTCGCTTATTTGTAGTTTTAAGAATTTCACTCACTTCTTGCACTGTGAATGCTAGAATGAGGGTGGGTAATTGTCTGCCACCTGCCATTGTTCACACATAATCCTTTTCCTATAACAAAAGGCACATCAAATACTTTTTCTTTCTACAAATTCCAGATATTCAATATGTCTAGGTGGATTGATCACTGTAAATATATGTAGAGCATAATTCTCCTTCGTAAGGACACTTCTCGATTTATTGTTTATCTTTCCATAATTGTTATATCAGGGCAATGACCCTTTCAAAACTGCAATACATAAAAGAGTTGATTTCAACCCAAAAGGGACCAATTCCTATTTGATCACTTTTCTAACAAACAGAGAGAGAAGTGCAGGAGGTGATGTTTGAAACAGTTGACCTCTAGCAAACAAAGAAACCGATTTACTATGTGACTAAGATATCCGAACCAACAGGCCTGTTGGCTAACTCATAAAGGGCTAATTGCTAACTGATCAGTTTTAATGCTACAGAATAGGTTCTCCAAATGCAGTCTCAGAGTAAACTCGCAAATTATATTCCAAGAACCATGGCAGTTGCTTCTAGGCAAGTACTGGCTGCCTAGCCACAATTTGCCTAGAAACAACTGCAAATTCACAGGTTTTACACTGTCATAGTGTAGCTTACTAGCTAAAATGTATAAAAAAAAATCTCCAAATCTTTAAGGGTTAAATGTTTAAGGCATTCTTGGGCATACTGAAAACAATCTAGACTATACTTGTATTCTTGTGTTAAAATACAGCTGTTCTGAATAACATTTTTAGTTTCATAACAGTTGCCCATACCAAGAAAGTGGCAAAAAAATATTTATATTTAGCCACATAGATTATTTATTTATTTCTTGGTGTTTAAGGTCACATACTTATGCACAATGTCTAATCATGACCGTGACAGTTTTACGGGTGGAGGAAGCCGGAGAACCCGGAGAGAACCAACGCGCAGCTGCCAACTCCCCAACATCGTAACTCCGCACTGAAGAACAGGTTAGATTGGTTGAAGACACTCACACCATCGACGTGCAGTACGCCTTAGTACACGGCGTCATCATGCCCCCATGTGGACAATCGGGGTTAAGTGCCTTGCCCAAGGACACAACGCAGGAGTCCGAATCGATCGCTCAGACGCTCCCCCCATCCGAGGATTAACCGGGCTTGACGTTGCTTAACTTCGGTGATCTGACAAGAACCGGTTACCGCAACGCCACCCCGCCACATAGATGGCAATTGTACTTCTTTAAATAAGTCAACAGGTTCCTTTTGCAGGATTCAGTTTGTGTGGTTTCAACACATTGATTGTTTGTGAACCATTATTTAAAAACAAGGCAACAGCCTCAGCAGGGTATTGGCCACATAACCCTACCATGGGGTAGGTGTGTGAATTAGGTGATTTTTTTTTTTATTTATTTATAAGAAGTTAAGGATATTGAGTGAGTTTATGCCCCCCCCCCCCCCCCAAAAAAAAAAAAACCCTCCTCCCCAACAAATCAATTGGGTGGGTTTTTTTTGCTTTTTGTTTTTTTCACAAAATGACTTGAAATCCTTTGAAACTCATTCTAAAGCAGAAAACAGATTTTTTGGGTAAATTTGGTGAAAACATTTCTTTGGTATGAAATCCTTCAAACCTCATTTAAAGAAAGAAAAAAAAAATTCCCCCCTCAAATTCCAACCCTTCTCCCACCCCCACCCCACAAAAAAAAACTGGAAGCACTGTCACAGTGCCGAAGCTGCGACGATTCGTGCAACGGCAATGATGTTTTAAAACTCGTTGGTGACAAAAAAACTCGTTAGTGACAAAAAAACTCATTGGTGACAAGTCCATAAATGTGACAGAAATTATCCAAATGACATGCACTTCATAAATACGACCTGTAGACTGTGCTAAAGGTTTTCGGGCTTCGGGCCTGTGTAGCCATCACGGTTGACCGATCGCAACCAAAAGGGGATGTCCTCATCTGGAGTCATCCTACCAAGTTACAAAGAAATCCCCTCATAAATACGACCTGTAGACTGTGCTAAAGGTTTTTGGGCTTTGGGCCCCTGAAGCCGTCACAGTTGACTAATCACGACCAAAAGCAGACCTTATCATCTAGACATTATATGGAGTCAACCTACAAAGTTACAATGAAATCCCTCTATAAATATGACTTAGAGACAATTCTAAAGGTTTTCGGGTTTTGGGCTTGGGCAGCCATCATGGCAGCATGATCGCAACCAAAAAGGGACCTTCTCATCTAGACATTATTTGGAGTCATCCTACCAAGTTACAATGAAATCCCTTCATAAATATGACCTGTAGACTGTGCTAAAGTTTTTCGGGCTTCGGGCCCATGTGGCCATCACAGTTGATCAATCGCGACCAAAAGGGGACTTTCTCATCTACACGTTATATGAAGTCAACCTACCAAGTTACAATGAAATCCCTCCATATATACAAGCTGTAGACTGTGCTAAAGGTTTTCAGGTTTTGGGCTCGGGATCGCGACCAAATGAGGAAGTTCTCATCTAGACATCATAGAGTCATCCTACCAAGTTACAATGAAATTCCTCCAAATTACATATGACCTGCAGATTGTGCTAAAAGTTTTTGGGTTTCGGGCTTGGGCAGCCATCATGGTTGACAGATCATGACCATAAGGGGATGTTCTCATCTAGATATTATACAGAGGCATTATACCAAGTTACAATGAAATCCCTTCATAAATACGACCTGTAGACTGTGCTAAAGGTTTTTGGGTTTTGGGCTAGGGCAGGCATGACGGTTGACCGGTCGCGACCAAAAGGAGACGTTCTCATCTAGACATGACCCCAAACCTGCACATGAAATTTTGTGACGATTGGACTAGAACTACAAGGTGTAGCTTGTGCTGAAGGAAAATGTGAACAGACTCACAGATGAACAGACTTCTGCACGTGTGATGGCAATAGTTTATCTTGACTTTGTCAAGTTAAGCTAAAAATAATAATAATCTCGCCTCATGGGGTTCAATAACCACAAAATTTTGCAGAATTATCTTCAACGTTTAAAAGGTTACAGTCGGTTGAAAAATTTGACCCAAAAACTAAACCTGGAAGTGAAATTCTATGTTCAGTGAGAGCAATACTGACCTTGAACCTGGTGGCATGAATTTGATTGTTTACGCACTTCATACAAATTAAAGCACCCATCCCATGTTCATACACTGATAAAGCGACAGATAATTCATTTGAATTCTTATTTGATCAGCAAACCACATTGCAAAGTACTCATTTTCTCACAAATATTACTGTTGAATTTCAGAAAACAAAGAAATTTTCAGCAATAAAATGTGTGGAATAAATTTCAAGGTATCACCTGCTGAATACTATCCTGTACACAATTGAACATGTGGTGATTGATAGACATTTATCTATTTTCCTTTGGATGATTTTTGATTGGCTGAAAATGGCTTTGTGTTGTGAATTTTAAATGTTGAGCATGATGACATTTAAATCATTACTATTTTAACCAAGGAATGTTGTCACTGGTTTTCTGAGTATTCTCCCTTAACCCTTTACCTTATATGAAAAGCAGATGGCACCTGCATAAAAAATTCTTGAACAACTAATTTTTTTCTTATTCTGTCTGAAAAACATAGGTTATGACCCCTCATTGGAACAGGCTCAACGAGCTTATTCGAAAGAGGAGGTCATAACCAATGTTTTTCAGACAAAACATGAAAAAACAATGAAAATTGGCAATTTTTGTGAATAGCGCTGGCCGGTTTTGGCCATTACGTTGGGTTAAGGGTTAACCATTTGCACACTGATGTCAAATTATCAAAATTTCAAGCTGTAGTTTTTTTCCCATAATGCAACTTGGAATTTAACCAGTTCAGTTTTGTTTGACAGAGCTCAATGAGCTCTGTCAAACAAGAATAATTGATTAAATTCCCCGTTACATTCTGAGAAAAAATAGCTAGTTGAAATGTCTGAATTTTGACATCAGTTTGCAGAGTGTTAATGTGCAGAAAATAACATGTACAGTGCAAAGTGAGGTTTTCCCAATTACCTTACTCTTGCAAGCAGTTGTTGAAGAAACTTGCCAAAAAATCAATTTTCAGTGGAGTTTTTCATTTTTTATTTATAAATGTAATAATATGACATTTGATGGGATTTGAATATGTTACATTTTTTAACTTTAATATCACCTTTCTTTTAAGCAACTCTTGTTATGACAAGCAACAGTTGGACTAATTTTCGTTTCCGTTACATACAAATTTAAGGTGTGACAAGAGCTTGAAATAGTCCAAAACTGTTTGCTGTCCAGCTTATGCCCAAAGTTAAACTGAAGTGGGGATGGGAGGGGGGGGGGGGGGGGGGGGGGTATTTAGCTTTTTATGTTTGATTTATGAATTTATGATTATTATGCATCTAACAAGAACTGCATGCTAATCAATGTTGAATATTTGGTAAACATTATGAATTTGGTTAGACAACACTGCTACATATCATTTTCAGAACAAATTGGATCCTCTTTGATCTCTCACTGAAATGAGCTTGATGAGCACATTCCAATGTAGGATCATAAACTATTTTGGTAGCAAAATAGAAAAACAATCACAAAATGGGAATGGTGATTTTGAAGTATTATGACCTTGCTGGGGTTACTGGTCATTAAGGCATGGCTGCTGTTCAGCAGGCTTGGCTGCGAGAGGTAATAAATTACATCTTTGTTCAGTTAATGAACATTTATTAACGGTCCATCAAATATTTACATTATAATAGGCTGCATTAACACAAACAAGGTAAAATACATTCTAGGATCAGTCTATGACTACTTTGATGAAACATGATAACTTTAGCAACTGGTGCTACTAAAATGGCTGTTTGCTAACTGATTAACTGGCAACATGTTAAACACTCTCCTAACATAATAACAAAGTAACTTGAACTTCTGGACTTGATAACTTATTTTTGTTGACTCATTGACTGCCTTAACACCTTCTCCTGAAGAGCTTGCCAATCTCGCTGTATATCAAAAAGGTTTTCATCAAACTATGAGTGACAGCCTATGTTTGCTCCATCTATAATCCCACCCAACTCTTTTTGATTGGCCTAGAATGTCAATTCCACCCACTTACCCTGGACAGGAAAACAGCCATCTTGTGAATTTGTTATTGTCAATTTAAATGATAGACCTTAGATAAAGAAAAGCTGTTGTCGTTTACTTGAAGATTTCAGTTAACCCTTTACCCAATGTAATGGCAAAAACTGGCCAGCGATATTCTCAAAAATCACCAATTAATTTTCATTATCTTTTCATTTTTGTCTCAAAAACATAGGTTATGAAACCCCCATTGGAACGAGCTCGACGAGCTCGTTCAAACAGGGCATCATAACTTATGTTTTTGAGACAAAAAAATGAGTTATTCAAGAATTTTTTGCAATGGTCGTCTGTTTTTCATGTTAGGTAAAGGGTTAAATATAAGGTGTTTCATTACACAACTGTACAGGAAATGAAACCCCTAATCCTAGCAGGGTGGATTTCCAATCACCTAATTAATGTTGGAAATTGTTTTAAAGGATATGTACCATACAAATAGCTTGGAGGGAAGCAGGTGGACCGAACATTAGGAACATCTTAAAATTGTACATCTACAAAGAAAAGAGTGTGCAAGCAGCAGAAAACAAATAATATTATTTTCTCTAACTGGACACACTGAATTTTTCTAACTGGTTATAGTATAGTGCTGGTGGATCTAATATATTAGGTTGGAGGTTAATTACAGGAAAGAACAAGACTATCATGACCGTCCGGCCACAGATGCCCCTGAACTATGGCCAAATGCTGGAATGAAAAGTTTTATGTTGAATTTGTTCAGGATAAAAAACCTGATTCTGTGAGCGAATTAAGTTTTCTCATTCCTGTGACTCTGACCTTTGTCGAGCATGGTGTTGCTGTGTAACAGACCTTCCATTGGTCTTTACCTTTGTGTGAAATTTTGTGGAAATTCACCCAAACATCATAGAGTTATGACTCTGGATGGACAAATAGTCTATGAGAGAATTAAGTTTTCACATTTCTGTGACCTTGACCTTTGTCACCCGAGCATGGTGATGCTGTGCAACAGACCTTCCATTGGTTTGTTCCTTTGTGTGAAGTTTTGTAGAAATCCACCCAAGCATTATAGAATTATGGTTCCGGACAGACAAATACAGTCTGTGAGAGAATTCAGTTTTCCCATTCCTGTAACCTTGATCTTTGTCACTCAAGCATGGCGTTGCTGTGCAACAGACCTTCCATTGGTCTTTACCCTTGTGTTCTCCCTGCAGGAACCCTTGGAAGTGAAGCAGTGCCTGTTCACGGAGGTAAACAGGCTCTGTTTTACTGGTAAAATAGGACCCAGTCACCAATGCTTGGGAGGTGCAAACCCTCTCTAAAATGGGCAACATGGTTTATTAACGCTCACCCCTGGTCTTGAGTTGATACTTATGTTATGGTCATGATCAGCCATTGTGCAAAAATATGTGACCTTAAACACCAATAAATATATATAAATACCTTTGTGTTCATGTGGAAATCCACCTAAGCATTATGGGTTTATGGCTCCGGACAGATGGATGGACAGACTGATGGTCGGACAACCCAGATTTAAGATGACTATTGGGAAGAGGCGTGGGGGTGGGGGTCGGGGTGGGTGGGTGTTGGCGCATAAAAATGTATGTAACTGATAGAGTGCAAGATTAATTTTGGTACAAAAAACTGTTCATGAACTAATTGTTGTGTTACATGTACTATTCATTGGAAAGTAATAAAAACATTCTTCCATATATTTTACCACAACAAATACAATGTTAGTTAGCAACATATCATTTGCTTTAACTGGTTGACTGCTTGAAACCACTATCATGGCTCTACTGAAAAGTGCTGAAAGCCACTTTAGGTGGCATTACTCTGTAGATTACCTTGTTGTTTGCTCAGTAGTGGGAAAAAATATGTTTATATAAATTTGTTTTGTCACAATTTATTGGAGAGTGCCAACAGTGAACCCCCCCCCCCCCCCCCCCAAAAAAAAAAACAAAAAACAAAAAACAGAAAAAAACACACTTATGTTACAAATCACCTTTGAAAAATAATTTAGCACTCTACCAGTTAACAGTGGAGCCCGCATAATTGGATATCCCTTAATTGATTAAACTTGTTAACTGAAGATAACTTCCTAACACTGAACCATTTACCATACCTTCAGTACAAAATAACCTGTAATTTGCATGAAAATGTTTTGTATAAACACCTGGGAGATTGATCTAATTTCTTCGATAAAGGGTAAATGTGCTGGAAATGTCTCAGCACAGTTACCTACCATACACTTTTTTCAATGCAAGATGATAAATGTGGATTATTGTATTGAAGAGTTTTTGTGTACATAGTTTTGTCAATATCCCTGAATAATAGAAAGACTGCAAAAATTGTGTTACCGTTCTTAACCCTAACAAGAACTGACATTTTTCTGAAAGAGTTTAAAAAATCTCACTCCTGACTTGCAAGAATAATTTTGGACTCTACCTCTGAAACGATCATCATCAACCTGTATAAAAGGTATGTAAATGATATTTCTCTTTGAGTGTGTGGGTGCATGTGTTTATTTATCTGTCACACTTTATAAAAGATTGGGAAGGCAGAACTCTGTAATAACGATGTTTAACTAGTAGAGTGCTGGAAGCCCATATTTGGGCTTTACTCTAAAGTATTTATTTATTTATTTATTGGTGTTTAAGGTCACATATTTTGCACAATGGCTAATCATGACTACAACATGAGTATCAACTCAAAACCAGGGGTGAGCGTTAATAATCCATGTTGCCCATTTTAGAGAGGGTTTGCACCTCCCAAGCGTTGGCGACTGGGTCCAGTTTTGCCAGTAAAACTGAGCCTGTTTACCGCATTGAACAGGCCCTGCTTCACTTCATGCGGTTCCCATGGGGATTACTCTAAAGTGCAGGTACTGCAACCTAAAGGCTTCAATCTATGTGGATGTGCTTCATATTATCTTTCAATCTAAATTATTTAGTCTGTAAGGATTTTCCTTATTACATTTTACAGGGGAGTGCCTTCACACTCTCCCATAAATTGTAACAAGGCAAAGAATTGTGAACAAATTTTGATGACTAAAAAGAATTTGGCATTTGACCAGTTGAAAAAAAAAAAAAGCCACATCATATCCCCTACAGACATACATGTAACACAATCATATCACTTTTGTTCATTTATTTATCAGTAGTTAAGGTCACATATTTTTGCACAATGGCACATCATGACTGCAACATGGAGATAAAATCAAGTTCAGTAAATTGTTTATACCCATATTGCCCATTTTAGAGGACTTCCACCCCAAAATTTGTGACTGGGTTCTATTTTACCAATAAAATAGAGTGTGGTAAACAAGCACTACATTACTTCCTGGGGTTCCCACGGGGAACTTTTTTACACAGAAGCTGCTTTTGCCCACAATACACACACAGCAAATTTGTATGTTGACAGAAAAGAAGCAGTCAAGCAGGGAAAATCAAGCAGCAACTAAATCAGACTACTCATTGAATAGGCTAGTAACAATTTTCAAATATCAAGGAACTCAAATTTGCCTAAACTTGACATGAAGTTACCACTTGTTCTGTTGTGCACATACTAATATTGTTTGGCAAGTTATTCGAATAGTAAGACAAGGAGTTAATTAATATAATCACTGAAATTAGCCATGGAAATCTGCAATGCTGTGGTAAAACCCACAGCAGACCGCTTGAAATTAGCCCTGGAAATCTACAATGCTGTAGTAAAACCCACAGCAGACTGTTTGAAATTAGCCATGGAAATCTACAATGCTGTGGTAAAACCCACAGCAGACTGCTTGAAATTAGCCATGGAAATCTACAATGCTGTGGTAAAACCCACAGCAGACTGCTTGAAATTAGCCATGGAAATCTACAATGCTGTGGTAAAACCCACAGCAGACTGTTATCAGGCTATCACAATGACATCACCAATTGGCATGGCTAATTTTCGATTGCTTGGTCCGTATCACATATCACCAACTACATTACAGTGGAACCCTGTTAATTGAATCGTTACTTTGCCAATGAAAATTATTCAGTTAACAGGAGCATTCAATTAATAGGGAGTTCATCACTTTCCTGTATTCTAGAGATAAACTGAGCATTTATCAGAATTATATCTTGTTTGACTGAGCTCATAGAGCTCTGTCAAACAAAATATTAGATTAAATGCAGGTATTGGATATACGGAGGCCAAATAGGTCTACAAGCAAGAGAAATTTGTTGATTGCCTGGGTAATATTTTGACATATTACCAGATTTTTCATTCAATTAACAGGATTTTGCTCTATAATCTATATGCAATTAACACGTCAAATTTGTACTGAAGGTATGGTAAATGGTTTTGTGTTAATTCAATTAAGAGATGCCCTATTAAGTGCGCTCAACTATACTAGCAACTGCCCATGACCTGCGGCAAGCTTGCCTCTAGTAATATATAGGGGATGTTTCAATGGAGTATTCCAGTTTACTTGGAATACAATTTCATGTAAACCTAAACTGTGATTTGAAAATGGAACAGCATGTTTTATGAGAATACTATTCCATGTGAAAATTAGTTTAATGTCACTAATGAAACGAGAAGTATGGGTGTATTCTTAGAAGGAGGAATATCCAAAGCATGGGAAACATTTCCATGCTTTTATTTCTAAACAAGCTTAGAAAACTATCATTAGAAAGGCTCTCATAAGAAGCTTTCCAATCATGGTATCAGAAATTGCATTGCCGTTGTCATAGAAATCAAATGGGCAAAGGTCTTTTGAAAGTTTTAACAATTTTTCTGCTTTGATTTGGAAGCAGTCTTTCAGTTGAGAACAGAATAATTTTGAGAAGCCACTTTTATGGGCTAAATAAACATTATTAACCTTTTATTGCTTTTCTCTCTTTAGTTTTTCCATTTTTCAAGTGCATGGCATTGTTTATTTCCTTTTGACACTCAAAATCAGAATATCTTTTTATTGTTGTTGTGTGAGGCTTCGAACTTTTATGTGCACTATACTGCATATGTCAATAGAATGACAAACTTGAAAAAACAGCTCTCGAAGGTTTGGATAGTTTAATCCAGAATGATATTCCAGAATGTAAACTGGTGAATGAAACAACCTGGTTATTATTCCAATATGTCTTAACCCTTTACCCAACGCAGACGATATCAAAATTTATTATTTTAAATATCATTTTTTCAAATTTTCAAAAGATTTCAACAAAACCATATCATGTGATCCCTCGTTGGAACGAGCTCGACAAGCTCGTTCCAACGAGGGGTCACATGATATGATTTTGTTTAAATTTGTTGAAAAATAATATTTTTTCAAACATTGAATTTGCATATTACGCGGGCGGATGCGGGCGATTCGTTAGGTAAAGGGTTAATGCATGCTCACTATAAACCAAGTAAACCGGAATGGCTCTCTGAAATGTACCCATAAATTCAGCACAAGACCAGTTAAAGATTATGATTACAAAACACATTTATCAACAACAAGCAGACTGTTGGATCTGGTTACAGTTTACTGGTTACCCCAATACCACAGATAACAAACAGTGTTATTGACATGAAACAATACAATGCACCAAGTTGGTCTTGATATATATTATCAACATGCCACAGAACACATCAAAATAATAATAACCTCACCATTTGGTTCAGTGAAGTTGTGATTGAGCCTATAATATTCTCATGATAAAGTAATTATTATTCAATAGAGCTCTGAGAATACTGGAGTCAATTTTAAAGTCAATGTGATTCCTTCCTTTTGTAATCGGGGAGTCCTTAACTGGAAAAGAATAATATATACGTGAAATGATGATTCTTGTTCCTATACTTAAGAGGGATTTAATAATATTTCATGATGGATGGAGAACAATTGACTCTCTCAGCTAAAGGTTTGTTGATGCTTATAACTGATGTCATGCGAGCCAAACTAAATATTTAACCCTTTACCAAAACCACAGGATATAAGAATTTATTATTTTAATCACTGTATTTAAAAAAAATTTAAAATTTTACATCAAAACCTATCATGGGACCCCCTTATTAGAATGGGCTGAAAAAGCTCATTGCAATATGAGATGGTTTTGTTGAAATTTTTCAAAAACAATTTTTTTTTTATTGCTTAATTTGTAAATTCCACAGGTGGATGTGTTAGATTCATTAGTTAAAGGTTTAATGAGTCACACATGACTGATTGGTGTATAACTCTGTTAACTGCATCTCACTTTCAAACCCCAAACCCCATCAACTATACCTTTAGTACAAATTTGACCTGTTGCAGAAACATTATAGTGGAGCGGTTTTGCTTTGGTTGGAAAAGTCGTCTAATTTTCGAGCTACCCCTACACCTGGTTGCACAATATGAAATTTGTACTGTAGCATCTCTAGGAAGTGGCACATTTAGTTGCAGGAACTGTGTTGCTACTTTTTAAAGGTTCATTTTGTGGTAACTTACAGTAACAAGAGGCCCCAGGGGGCCTGAGGGCCCGCACCTGACATGGTAGTCTAAATATCAAACCAGGGACTTGACTTGAATAAGCTGCATATCCCCCTCCTAAGAAAAGCATATACTAACTAGATGAAGCGATTGTGCCCACACAATACACAGGATTTTCATTCTATTTTCAGTTCCTGCACTTTTACGTACCAAAATTGAGATAAACGCATAAAAAACAGATTTTTTTTTTTTATTTTTGTTCGGAAATTTTCAAAGTCCCAAACAAAATATTTTCAGATTAAAATTTTTTTTTTTCTTCTTAAAATTGACCAAAACGCATAAAAAACCAAAAAACTAATTTCTGGATTTTGGTCTCAAATTTTCTAAGTCCCACCCGGATCCAAATTTTCAGTGTAAATAAAAAAATATGGACCCAGGGAATTGATTTCAATAAACATGTGAAACAATCTTCCAAAGATGTTATATGTGAAATTTGAAAGCTTTTGGAGCATCGGTTTGGGAGAAAAGTAGTCTTAAATGTTTTTCCCCATTACCCACAGTGTTAAAAAAATGCTGACTCAGCAATTTTTCAAAATCCCAAAAAGTACCCCATGATAAAACCGATAGCAAGTTTTTTTTACCATTACATTCTGTTGGTCCTAAGGAAGCTTCACACCAAATAAGAATTCTCAGTGCCGTGTAATTTTGGAGATAGGGGTGTTTTAATTTTTTTCTATTTTTAGCTCCTGTGGTTCCCATGGGGGTGACAGGAAATTTTTTTTTTGCATAAATTAACTACTTATGTCCCAGTAAAACCACATGTCAAATTTGGTTCAAATCAGCCTCTTGGTTTGGAAAATAGAAATTTTGGGTGGGGCAAAAATTCTTGCCCCTCCCATAACAATGGCAAATATAGCCCCTAGAACTTCTCATGAACAAATCTGAGTCTACACCTCAAAAGGAAGCTGCACACCTAATATCAAGTCTCTACTACTGCTGGTTCATGAGAAGAAGATTTTTTAAGATTTAAGCTCACGTTTTGGGCGGGGCCCTACCAAGGGGCAGGTCAACTTGATTTGAACAAACTTGAATTGACATGATAGGGAAACTGCACAGCAAATTTTGTTGAATTTGGTCCAGCAGTTCGTGAGAAGAAGTCGATAATGTAAAGTTAACGCCGGATGGACGATGGACGGAAAGTGATTAGTAAAGCTCCCCTTGAGCTTCGCTCAGGGGAGCTAAAAACATTACCAATTTTGACAAATTTATTACCAAAAGCACAATTTCTATCCAACATACTGAAAAGTGGAATGAATGATGTGAATAGAGAATGACCTGAAACTTTGAATGTTGATGAAGGTTAACCCCTTCTAGTTTTATCAGCTGTTCTAAGAAAATTTCTGCCCCCAAATCAATTTTTTCCCATAAACGGTATTTGGAAAAAGATGAAGAGATTTGTTTCTATTTATGACTTGTAACGGTTTTAAAATTTTCTGCAATCAATTGTGGATTGTGAAAAATGTTCTAGCTATATTAATCCCTACCCCCATAACCAGATTTTCGACTTCCTATTGAAATGCAATCAAATCACGACAATTGAAGGATTTCCGTCACCATATTCTTGATTGATAGCGGGCGCGCTTAACATGCTAAATGAATGTGCCTTCAGCTGGCAGAAGAGTGCTAGCATTTCTATCAGACACTGATGCTAAGTGATAGCAAAGGCCATCAAAATCTTCAAATTTGTCAATTCTCTTATGTCTGGTGTAGAAGTGTATTGTGTATCGCCTAGCACTCTCAATATATTATTCCACAGTTGATATGCCCAATTCCTGTACATCTCTCCTTTCGATGTGTATGGCAAGCACACTGAAAGCCGATTTCTTCCCCACTTTGAAAACGAACTAGTTGAGTCACAACCAGTTAGGGAATGCATGGCAGGCAACCAAAGAACACATCTCCAAGATTCATCTTGATGCCATGGATCAGGATATATTGGAACTGAGTGATGTTCTTTCTAGCGTAACCAGCATTTGTGAAGACTGTTTTGCCGAGTAAACCCTTCGAGAAGTAATAGATCAGGAGAACCATCACATCTGTGTCATCACTTTTTAAGATAATTAGACTTTTCTCCTTGGGAATTGCAATGGCATGGAACAACATCCTTGTATCAGCTCCTTCGTGTGAGGCCGATAACCAATCCTCAACAATTACACCACCAGTAGTACTAGATGTTTTCAGAAAATCTCAAAATCTGCTAGAAATTATGACCGGCGGGAACCTACCCACGCGGTGGGGTGCTTGGCAAGCTCGGGATCAGACCAGCTCTTTCCGGTTAAGAGATATTGCTCATGGAACACCGTGTAATGTTCGGAGAGAAACGTCTATTAATGGGAGGAAGCTGTCCTGCAGGGAGTTATGGGGTACATTAATGTTGACGGCATGACTGGGGTCCCACAATGTCGGTAAATCTGATTAGAACATATCACCTCTCCGTTGGTATGGGCTTTAAATCTTACCTACAGGCCATTGTGTGGGTCACTCAGGGCTTATACACTAACGATAAGATTGTGATTTATATATATATATTTACAACTCAGTATTTTTATAAATTATCCCAATATTACAATTCACCTCAAATCATATGACTAGTCATACCCCGTGAATAATACATAAATACATTAATAGCTATGGTAAGTTTATATTTCCCAAATCCGTATTCGTTAGACGATACTGGGGCCGGAATTTAGTAGGGTCCGTTATGAATATCCGCGGGTTATTGTCTCATTTAATTATTAACCATCCGCGTCTTAATATACCTGTGTTACGCGACTTCAGTAAAATTTAATATTACAAACTTTGGCTGATATATATAATACCTATATGACGCTGCTCGGTGAAAAGTGTCGTTAAATCTCAATAATAAGCAATTATAACATTCTCTCATAAAACATATTCCAAATTATAAAATACTTAACTTAAATCTGCCAGTCTTCTACTCATGCGGTTCCTATAACCGTATACATGCTGCCCAGAATAGCAAGCCCACCGGAATACACAACTATGAAACAGAACTTTCTGTGTGACCTATCCTCCCATGTTTCTCCGTCTGTCTTAAAATGAGCTATTTGCATATTTATAGGAACGCGAATAATTTATTTCTATTATTACCGAAAGATTAATATTAGCTTGTTATTCACTCGACGCACAGAGTGTTGATTAGAATTACTGCGACATGTTGAAACGTATTATCTGCATACGCGTTAATTAAGACTATTCATCTTCGCCGCTTGACGTGAAGACGGGACGATGAACAGCCTTGCAATTAACCGAGGGAATCACTTTTTTTCTTTAACGGGGTGTATCATTTTGGAGGGGGTAAAGGAGGCACCGCGGGTTATATATGCCTCTCATCGCGATAAAATAGCTCCACTATTTTCTACGAATACTGGATTCAGGACAGAAATAATCTAATTTACAATAAACAATGAAGTAACAATGTAAAGATGAAATGTCTATGTTTGTTTTCTGTCATCTTCTTCTGTCGCCGTGTTCTCTTTTATGGTTTAATGAAATAGTCAGTTTTAAATATTTATACACAGGTTCACAAGTTGTAAGATTTTCCGTTGCTGTTTGTCTAAAGCGTTTAAAGTCATTGGAATTACGTCGTCAAAAATTTGGGTTCAGTGTCTCTGTCATGAAAATACTGTTCTAGATGAATTCCTTTGTTGTATGTTTCTGTTGGTCCGCTGTTTTCCAGTATGTTTCTTCTTCGATGAGTTCTTGTTGAATGTTTCTTTTGTTTCATTGTTGCCCGTTTGTTCTTCTCATAGTTAATTATTTATCTCGATGTTCTTCTTCCAGGTTTATTTTTGTTATCTGGGTTCTCTGTGTGTTGTCACCAATCTTGCATACTTTATTTAGTTCCTGTCATTGTCATCTTCCAATTGTCCTGTGTGTTGTACCAATTTTCTTCAGTTTTGATCGTTTGCCACTCACCACTTACTAATGAACCAATTACCATACCATACCATATCATACCTGAAATTAGAAACTAGAAAACCCTTTGAGAAATGTTAGTTTAATCATGTTATTTCATTTTATCTGTCCCGGGAGGAAATACAAATTAGTCGCTGGAAGGAAACAAAAATTAACCACTGAAAGGAAACATAAATTAGAAGCTGAAAGAAAGAGAATATACACCCTGAAAGGAAGCAATTAGGCTCTAAATTGAAATGATGAATTAGGCGCTAGAACCCCCAGACAAGATTTGAGCATTGACAAGAAACAGTAGTATTAAAAATTGTTGAAAAATTTCCCTATGAGGTGAGTGTACCCTTGGAGAACCTTGCCATAGTACTCCGATGGTATATTCTATGCCGCTTGAATGCAAGTGGCAATGTTGCATTCAGGCTTCACAGATTGAAGATAGGCTAAATTTAAGTATTAGTATTAATTTTTCTTAGTATTTTTTTTAATTTTTTTTTTTTAATTTTTTTTTTTTATTCTTATATTTTCTTTTTATTGATTATTATTATTATTATTATTATTATTTTATTATTAGCGGTATTATTATGATTATTATTTTTATTTTATATGTATTATTATTTTTTTTTTTTTTATTATTCATGATTATAATTTCACTATCAACAGTAATTATGTCAGACTTGACCATTGCACTGACAGGCGCGACTCTTTGTTGATAAGTGTAAGCACGTAGTTTGGCAGCGGTGGCGGGTCTGCTGCGTGGCGATTAATATAATAACACTTATATATGCGAGCGATGCGGGTTTATAAAATAAGCATGTGATTACGTCATGCGCACTCACGTTTCTACAGGCCAGTAGCTGCAGTATAAACTAGAACTATTTAATGACTGTTAATGTAGAACTTACATACAAGTTTTTGTTTCTATTTTTATAAAATTTCCCATTCATCTAAATCTAGAATACTTACTGAGTCTGATAATGTAGCGACTTGTGTTTTCAGTTTTCTTTTTCTTCCGTTTGCTGTTTTAGAAATATGGAACGCCTGGATTAATTCCTCGGGCACATTTTCTTTCGGTTCCCACGTGGTTGTTCTCGATTCAAGCCATTTAACTTTATAATGTTTTCTCCCGTTTATTTGTTTACAAGCCAAGATTTTGTCGACCAAGTATTTTTTGTCTTCCTCGTTTTCAGGCTCGCTGTCATCTGCTGTGGAGCTCGCATTGTCATTTTCGGGTGATGCGTTTGGTGTGCTATCTTTCGGTTGGCTTTTATTGTCTTGCAGCGGCATTTCTTCCTCGAGAATATTCGTCGGGCGATTTTGGGGATTGATAAACGGTTTTAATCTGTTCGCATGTACTGGCGACTTCATTTGGATATAGTCCGAGCATAGGCGGACGATATAGGTTGGGTTGCTGTCGTGGGTGATGTAATATGGCCCGTTCCAGCGATGGCATAGCTTGGGTGAGAGTCCAACTGGTGTCTTGTTGTTGTATAGCCAAACCTTGTCACCAACAGAGAATTTCGGAATTTCCGCTTTCTTGTCGTGCTGCTGTTTGTATTTTTGTTGCGCGTCATCAATATTCTGTTTGACTATCTTCCTTGTTATTTCAAAATTTTTCAATATATTTTTGAGATGTTTACTTGCCTCGGCGCCCACGTGTTTTGATGGAAGTAATTCGTTGTCTATTGGTAGTTGACATTCTTGTCCAAACAACACACGAAAAGGGCTGCATTGAGTGGATTCGGTACACGGTGACGCTCTGTACGCGAACATTACACTTGGAAGCAGTTCAGGCCAATTTGATTGTTTTTCGTCGCAGTATATCCGAAGTGTTTTGGTGATTGTTGAATTCATTCTTTCACACGCAGCATTCGTTTGTGGGTGGTAACTGCTGGTCGCGACTTTTGTGATCTGAAAAAAGATTGCACAGTTCTTTGATTAGTTTAGATAGAAAATTTTGTCCTCTGTCCGATAAAAGTGTTTTGGGGGCTCCATATCTACAAATTATTTCCGAATATAAAATTTTAGCAATTTCTGATGCTTCCATTGTCTTAAGTGGGAATGCTTCTGGCCATTTTGAAATAGCATCTACAATTAACAAAACATATTTATATCCCTCTGGGGATGTTTTAAGAGGCCCTAAAATAT
This sequence comes from Pictodentalium vernedei, assembly GCA_031216915.1. NCBI lineage: Eukaryota > Metazoa > Mollusca > Scaphopoda > Dentaliida > Dentaliidae > Pictodentalium > Pictodentalium vernedei. Next base: position 189,260,330 of record CM062291.1, read on the forward strand.
CTATATGTAGCCAACTGAACGAGCTTTCCACTGGTATGGTTTTAGTGGTGCTGGATGTTGGTGGGTTGCATTTTTGTTTTTCTGACATGAAATACAGGATTTTACATAAAACTGGATGTCGGTGTACATGCCTGGCCAGAAATATTTGTACCTGATTGAGTGATAAGTTCTATCAATACCTTGGTGTCCACCCAGTAAAGAGTCATGATATGACAACAGTATATCATTTCTCAAACTGAATGGCACCACCAGTTGTTAAGCGATCAAGGCGATGTCCCTTACCTGATGGGTAGTAGAGGTGGTATAAAATTCCATCTTCTAGGATGTAGTCATTCGCTTCCAATATTATTCTTCTGGCTTCTTTGTTGTCTTCCGGCAATTTTCTGTCTTCCAAATATTCAATAAAAACATTAACGTCCGCGTCCGTTGTTTGCGCGAGTCTGATGTCGGCCTCAGATACCGCTGCAACGCATACTATTGATTCTAAAGGGTCACAATGTTGGATTATCTCTTCCGTCTGAGTCTGGGAAGTCGTTTGTTTGTTTACGGTACTTGCAGTCATTACTGGTGCCTGGGGATTTTTGTCAATTTCCATATTTTTAGTTTTCGGATATTCTCGTCGCGAAAGTGCATCGGCGTTTAAATGCTTTTTACCTGCCTTATGAATAATTTCTAAGTTATACCCTTGCAGTTTAAGTGACCATCTGCCTAACCTGCCACTACATTGTTTATGGTGTTTTAAATAAAAATTTGCAACATGATCCGTTATTACAGTAAATTTACCATTTGCTAAATAAACATGATATTGTTTAATACCTTCAACTATCGTGAGACATTTGCATTCTGTAATACCAAATTTTTGTTCTGCCTGTGTGAGCGATCTACCGCCATATGAAACTACTACTTCCTTACCGTTTTTGTCCAACTGACCGAGTATATAACCAATAGAAAAGCCTGATGCATCTGTATATAGGAAAAATTCTTTGTTGAAATCTGGAAATGCCAGTACGGGAGGGGGCGTCAAGGCTTCTTTCATGGTGTTGAAGGCCTTTTCACATTCTGCAGTCCACCGAAAAGAAACATTCTTTTTAAGAAGATTAGTGAGGGGTGCTGCTTTTTTGGCAAAATTGAACACGAACCGCCGATAATAATTACAGAGCCCCAGAAAAGCTCGGACATCTTTGACATTTTTCGGTCTAGGAAACGAGGACACAGCGTCCGTTTTAGAAGTGTCAACTGAAATACCATCCTTAGAAAGAACATGTCCCAAATAGTGTATTTTCTTTGCTGCAAACTCACATTTAGAAGGCTTCAACTTGAGATTGGCGTTGCGCAAGGCTTCAAACAATTGCAACAGGTGTTTGAGATGTTCCTCAAAGGACGTACAAAACACAAGAAGATCGTCGACGTAACATAAACATGAATGCCATTTTAAATCTCAAAGAACCTCGGCCATAACTAACTGGGAGCTTGATGCACTTTTCATTAATCCCATGGGAAGTCTTTTGAACTGATGAACACCTCTATGAGTAACAAATGCGGTTTTGTGCCTAGAATCCCGGTCTAAATCTATTTGAAAATATCCTGAAAACATGTCAAGACAAGAGAAGATTGTAGCCTTTGATTTTCCAATTGTGTCTGTGACATCGTCCACGTGAGGGAGGGGGTATGAGATTGGCTTAGTCAAGGCATTAAGTTGCTGGTAATCGACTGTAAACCTAAATGAATTATCCTTCTTCCTGACCATTACAACTGGAAACATCCATTCCGAAACTGAGGGTTCAATAATGCCATATTTTTCAAGTTCGTCAATCTGCTTGCTAATCTCAGCCTTCATGGCTGGAGACGCCCTATAAAATCGACGTCTCACTGGGAGAGAATTACCTGTATCTATTTTATGACTGTAAATGTTAGTTTTACCAAGTTCTGAGAAATCCTTAGCGAAGCAATCCCTATTCCTACCAAGTAGTACCATAAGTTCCTGTTTTTGAAGTTCTGATAAATCTGAAAGTGACAAGTCAATGCCATGATACTCAGCGTCAGCAAAGTATTTTTCACAATTACCAGGGCCATTTCGACCTATATAATTCACCGAAGCTTCAGAACTGACATTACTTTCATCAACAGTGTGTAAAATATCCTCAGGGCCGATGTGCTGAAAACAACCGAGAACATGTGATGACTTCAATTTAACATGGGAATTAGTTGGGTTAAGAACCTTGGAAACAGCCTTATTGTTAATCACTTCAACGAGCGTTCGTGCGCTCATGACATGCAAGTTGCTCACCAAATTCACATCAGGCTCTATAATACCTATTGAAGTAGCAATGCTGTCTGGACCTACACACACTGGCACAATTGTTTCACTACGGGGTGCCAGAGTGATGTCCTCTAGCACTCTGGCGTTATATGTATAATTAGTTTGTTTTTCGACATTGTTTACCGGAGTGTGTGTCATACCATCCTGCAGTATGATAGTTTTGTGAGGAATACCAATATTGGCTTTGTTTTGTGCAAGAAAATCCATACCTAGAATAATAATTACAAAGGCCCAGAAAAGCTCGGACATCTTTGACATTTTTCGGTCTAGGAAACGAGGACACAGCGTCCGTTTTAGAAGTGTCAACTGAAATACCATCCTTAGAAAGAACATGTCCCAAATAGTGTATTTTCTTTGCTGCAAACTCACATTTAGAAGGCTTCAATTTGAGATTGGCGTTGCGCAAGGCTTCAAACAATTGCAACAGGTGTTTGAGATGTTCCTCAAAGGACGTACAAAACACAAGAAGATCGTCGACGTAACATAAACATGAATGCCATTTTAAATCTCAAAGAACCTCGGCCATAACTAACTGGGAGCTTGATGCACTTTTCATTAATCCCATGGGAAGTCTTTTGAACTGATGAACACCTCTATGAGTAACAAATGCGGTTTTGTGCCTAGAATCCCGGTCTAAATCTATTTGAAAATATCCTGAAAACATGTCAAGACAAGAGAAGATTGTAGCCTATGATTTGCCAATTGTGTCTGTGACATCGTCCACGCGAGGGAGAGGGTATGAGATTGGCTTAGTCAAGGCATTAAGTTGCCGGTAATCGACTGTAAACCTAAATGAATTATCCTTCTTCCTGACCATTACAACTGGAAACATCCATTCCGAAACTGAGGGTTCAATAATGCCATATTTTTCAAGTTCGTCAATCTGCTTGCTAATCTCAGCCTTCATGGCTGGAGACGCCCTATAAAATCGACGTCTCACTGGGAGAGAATTACCTGTATCTATTTTATGACTGTAAATGTTAGTTTTACCAAGTTCTGGGAAATCCTTAGCGAAGCAATCCCTATTCCTACCAAGTAGTACCATTAGTTCCTGTTTTTGAAGTTCTGATAAATCTGAATGTGACAAGTCAATGCCATGATACTCAGCGTCAGCAAAGTATTTTTCACAATTACCAGGGCCATTTCGACCTATATATAATTCACCGAAGCTTCAGAACTGACATTACTTTCATCAACAGTGTGTAAAATATCCTCAGGGCCGATGTGCTGAAAACAACCGAGAACATGTGATGACTTCAATTTAACATGGGAATTAGTTGGGTTAAGAACCTTGGAAACAGCCTTATTGTTAATCACTTCAAAGAGCGTTCGTGCGCTGATGACATGCAAGTTGCTCACCAAATTCACATCAGGCTCTATAATACCTATTGAAGTAGCAATGCTGTCTGGACCTACACACACTGGCACAATTGTTTCACTACGGGGTGCCAGAGTGATGTCCTTTAGCACTCTGGCGTTATATGTATAATTAGTTTGTTTTTCGACATTGTTTACCGGAGTGTGTGTCATACCATCCTGCAGTATGATAGTTTTGTGAGGAATACCAATATCGGCTTTGTTTTGTGCAAGAAAATCCATACCTAGAATAATATTTGCAGGCATTTTCTCCAAAATCAGAAAATCTTGAATTAAATCTAATCTACCCAGGGAGAGATGCAAAGTAGTTTCCCCTAAAACTCTGAGTAAGTTTCCATTTACACCTGACAATAGCTTAATGCTGGGAGGGTGAATTTCCACTTTGTTCCACAGATCAGTTGATTGTAGTATATTTTTGGATATACACGATCGACTGGCTCCTGTGTCGATCAATGCAGCAATTCGTGTGTACACGTTCTCTAGCCTAATATCTACCTTATTTCCAGTTAATTCAGCACTTACAGCAGTAGTCAGGACCGGTACCCTGTTAAACTTACATGTAGCACTAATGTGACCGATTCTTCTACAAGTATTGCACCTGTAGCTTCTGACGTGACATTTTGAGGCATCATGAAAATTTATTCCACACCTGTGTCATAATGGGAATCGACGCCTTCTACCTCGATATGGACAGCACTTTGACCGTCTGAAATTCATTTCAGCGTCTAGCCTTTCACGGTTACTCATGGGCCGGTTAACTAACTATTTTCCGGTGTCAACAGCATTTATCTTCCGATAATCCCTGTTGCACATTATCATATTGCTCAAACTGACGAGAATTATTTTCATTAGGCGTTATGGTAAGGACAATGTGTAATAAGTACTGTAAATAACAAATGAAGTCACTGCGGTGTAAACATATCGACTTAAATGCAGAGCATATACCTGAAAAAGTTTGAAACTGGTTTTCTATACTGGCTAATATACTCCTGCCAGATATTACTATAGGGTCGCTACTTTGTGACAACTCGTATTGGATACGGTGATACGTTTCATGTTCACCGAGAAAACTTATGCATGTATGCAAAGATTCCTTGTATGATGTATACCATTTAATAATTTCTGAAACTGGTTCGTGCCCCATTATTGTGAAAAAGAAGTAATTTGCTGCAATGTTCCACACTTCAAATGTAGTATACAAGCACGAGCGAGTGAGAAACGTTGGAGAAGTTAACCACTAACTCGTAAACCTGGATTTTCCACCATATATGACCGGTGGGAACCTACCTGCGCGGTGGGGTTCTTGGCAAGCTCGGGATCAGACCAACTCTTTCCAGTTAAGAGATATTGCTCATGGAACACCGTGTAATGTTCGGAGAGAAACGTCTATTAATGGGAGGAAGCTGTCCTGCAGGGAGTTATGGGGTACATTAACGTTGACGGCATGACTGGGGTCCCACAATGTCGGTAAACCTGATTAGAACGTATCACCTCTCCGGTGGTATGGGCTTTAAATCTTACCTACAGGCCATTGTGTGGGTCACTCAGGGCTTATACACTAACGATAAGATTGTGATTTATATATATATATTTACAACTCAGTATTTTTATAAATTATCCCAATATTACAATTCACCTCAAATCATATGACTAGTCATAGCCTGTGAATAATACATAAATACATTAATAGCTATGGTAAGTTTATATTTCCCAAATCCGTATTCGTTAGAAGATACCGGGGCCGGAATTAAGTAGGGTCCGTTATGAATATCCGCGGGTTATTGTCTCATTTAATTATTAACCATCCACGTCTTAATATACCTGTGTTACGCGACTTCAGTAAAATTTAATATTACGAACTTTGGCTGATATATATAATACCTATATGACGCTGCTCGGTGAAAAGTGTCGTTAAATCTCAATAATAAGCAATTATAACATTCTCTCATAAAACATATTCCAAATTATAAAGTACTTAACTTAAATCTGCCGGTCTTCTACTCATGTGGTTCCTATAACCGTATACATGCTGCCCAGAATAGCAAGCCCACCGGAATACACAACTATGAAACAGAACTTTCTGTGTGGCCTATCCTCCCATGTTTCTCCGTCTGTCTTAAAATGAGCTATTTGCATATTTATAGGAACGCGAATAATTTATTTCTATTATTACCGAAAGATTAATATTAGCTTGTTATTCACTCGACGCACAGGGTGTTGATTAGAATTACTGCGACATGTTGAAACGTATTATCTGCATACGCGTTAATTAAGACTATTCATCTTCGCCGCTTGACGTGAAGACGGGACGATGAACAGCCTTGCAATTAACCGAGGGAATCACTTTTTTTCTTTAACAGGGTGTATCATTTCGGAGGGGGTAAAGGAGGCACCGCGGGTTATAGAATTATTAATTTGACATCCATCTGCAATATGAGTATTGCTCTCGCTCAGAAACTCAGATAGGAATTCTGCGAGAGCCACTTTGTTGTTGGATTGGGATAGAAACAATCTGTAATTGTATCATCTCTCATTGGAAAAGCTCATCAATCTCCTCCATCTAGATGTCACATGATATGTTTTTGTTGAATTTTTTTTGTTTTAAAGTTTTTTAAAGTTTGTTTTGCAGATATGGCCTATTCATTAGGAATGAATTCAGTTAACTAGGTATCCACTGTAAAATGTTTAACTTTTAACCCGTCGAGAATGTTTAAAATATTTTTCCTTGAATCTAGTCATGGTTGCTGTGAAGAAACCATGCCAAGCTTTAATGAAAAATTCCTGAAAATCTGACTCAAGAAATCACTGGTTAAAATTTGCAGGGGAAATTTTAGTTGAATGCCCTAAAACTTTACTTATTTTTCTGGCGAGAGATTTCCTGTTCTTCTCGGGAATATCTGCCAGCAGCATGCAAGGAGTTAAATCTCAGGAATAAATAGAATACTTTCTGTCTGAGAAGGGTATTAAAACATTAAAGTCACACATTACAGAGATAAAAAAAAGTTACTTGGATGTGTCCGTCACAGGTCTGTGAGAATGTGTATACTATACTCGACCTCTTGTGATCTCAATACAATTTTACTGCATATATGATACATAAAACTGTAGAACTGAAATCTATAAGGTGCTTGCTTTCAATATGTAAATAAAATGAAAACTACCAGTTATGACTTTCATTTGAACCCTTTATATTTAATCCCATGATTAACTCTCACCAAGCTGAAAACACATTTTCCCACCAATCTGAAAACACATTTTAAACAATTGGAACCCTTTTAACCTCCACAGTATTAAAATGCAGACCATTATATTTGGGACGACACACTCTCAGAACTATGAGTGCCTGACATGCCAAACAATCCATACTGTTTATTTTACAGGTTATACAGAGTTCTTCAACTATCACAAGTTTAAGAAAACAGAATAAATATTTTTCCTAATTAGCTGAAAAAACCCAGCATTCGTTTCTTTCAACACATAGCTTATAACATTTTGTGGGAATGAGATTGCTAACTATTTTCATTGAGGTTTCACAGGCCTCTCTATGAAATAAATGAGAGCTGTCCCTTACTGTACAGAATTTTGTGGTGTGAGAGACAGACAAGTAGTTTTTATTAACATCAACTCAATATACTGTGCATGTCTTCAAAACTAAAACTATTTTAAATCTCCAAATTTATATTATAATCTGATCAAAACCACACAAATATGGATGTTAGTGTTAACAAGCTCTTTGAGCTTTTACTTACATCCATACACATATAGTCTTTGACAAGTGCAGAAATCATGTTGAACTGTAGTGGAGCGCACTTAATTGGAATCTATTTGAATAATCCTGTTAATCGAATATAACTTCCGAACACATATCCATTTAACATACCTTCATTACAAATTTGACCTGTTAATTGCATACAGGTTACGGAGTAAACTCTTGTTAATTGATTTAAAAATCTTCCTAATATGTTGAGAAATTACCCAATCACCAAATTCCTCTTGTTTATAGACCTATTTGACCTCAGTACATCCAATACATGCATTTAATCTATTATATCTTGTTTGACAGAGCTCTATGAGCACTATCAGGCAAGGTATACGGGAATACATGCTCAGTTTATTGTAGAGTACCGGAAAGTGACGAATCCCTGTTGACTTATACTCCAAATAAATACAGTACAGTGGCCGTGGATTGGTCAAAATCCATGTATTGGCACTGATGTCCAAGCATGCATTTACAAGGTAATAAAAATCAGCAGCAGCAAAATTTTATTTAATGAACCACCGGGTTGTACCCGGTGCTTCATTAATTAAATTTTTGATGATTATTCCCCCTACCAACATGCAGTAGATACTGCACAGTGCAGTAGCACTGCATTTATGCCTCAGGTCTACTGCCTTGAGGTACATGTACTGCAATGCTGCTGTTGATTTATACCATTCAAAAGAGCTATGCCTCAATGCCACTGCACATTTATACCTTAATGCATCAGTATGCCTCAACTCTACTTCACAATTGTAGCATTTCGTAGTTTTATGCATCATCACTACTGCTGTACTGTAATTGAATTTGCATGCCCTGGTGAAATTTGATGCAGCAATGTTGACCAATGCTAAGTTCTGCATTTGAAGTAGTAGGAAAGCAGCTACTGCAACTCCTCTTCTAAAACTCAGTCATCCTGGAAGTCATGTCTGAAGGAGGTTTATAGTTTTGAGATTTTGAAGCGCTGGGGAGGTAGTTACTGCATCCTTACTGCTGAGACTCTAAACTTGATGGATTTCATATGTCAGTAAGTGCCAGATACAAGTTTATGCAGCAGTAAAAAGGTTGTTACTGCTACACTACTGCTAAGACTCTATTTTGTGGGCAATTCAATGAAGACTGATAACAGCTCCAAGTATATGCAGCAGTGATGATGTAATTACTGCATCTCAACTGCTGTGACTTACACTTGGTGTGTAGTTCTGTACTTTAGGGCAGTACTGAATGCATGCTGGTTATTCTCAGATATCTATGGTCTCAAGATATCCTCCAATTGCATCCTCTAATAGATGTTCTCAAAACGTATCCTCAAATAGTATATCACCATGTCATAAATATCTTCCAACACCAAGTTGAGGATGAAGAGGAATGGTATTCTGCTATAACAAACTAATACCTCCACCCCCACCCTCAACTCAACACACACACAAAAGAACATGACGTTGGTGATTCAGGCTTTGGAGATTGATTTTGACTTGTTTCGAGTGAAAAGACAGCGTGGTCTGTAGACCAATGACAATGTGCATCAAACGAAGGAAGTTGGGCTACAGATTAGATGCTAAATAGAACTTGGGCATAATGGGCCCAAGTCAAAGCCTGCTGTGCCCATAATCTTATAAAATGAATGGGTACTGCCTTTCATTCTGTACAAATACTAGGCCTACAATCACACTTGCAGCGACCATAATCTCAAACACAACAAACAAATCTTGTTTCGAAATATGCGTACGTGCACTTCGTGACGTTTCATGACGTTAAATTTACCTCATTTCTGAAGACTCTTTGACCTTGAATGGTGATGATTTAGCGTAGGTTAAAAATATTCTTTTTTGTCTCATCCGGAGTAATTTTCTGTCTCAACATGAAGAGCTTTGACCAACTATGTTGGAATGAGGACCAACATATTAATATTACGATTATGTGACGAAAATCCTCATATGAAAAACAATACACCATGCATGTTCCTGAACTTGGGCTGACTGAAGAACTGACGTCTGCAAAGTTGGAGTTTCGAAAAATACCAGCGTCCAGTAGATTTTGGAAGTGGATGTTCACAAATTTGTTCAATGTGGAATAATAACAAATATCTGGTGAGTACGAAAACTAGCAATTTTCGAAGCCTTATATTTCCGTTTTAGTTTGATCTAACACTAAATTTGAATTTAAATTAAATTAAATTTTAATGTAATTAAGTGTTGGAACTCTTGCAAACCACAGCACAGGTTTGTTTGTCATCAACATTCAATGTTACGTTGTGGCATTTGTGCGCGTGTGTCGGTGCAAAGGCTTTCCTGAATTTGAAAAGTGAATGTTGATTTCCTAAAGTGCATTTTGCAAGTTCACGATTGCCTGTTGTTAACAGCCCTTCAATACCTGTTCCCCAATTTACGCAAATGTACACGAATCGTGTCACGATACCTCCTTTGCTACTTGTTGTTGTAACTTGTGTGGCAATGTGGGGCCCGAATTTAAAGTTGGCCAAACAGAAATTAGAATGTTTTGATTTTACTTGTTAGTGTTAGCTCACCTAGCCTAAAAGGCCATGTAAGCTTTTCTCATCACTTGGCATCTGTCGTCGTCCGTTGCCTGTCGTCCGGCGTAAACTTTTCACATTTTCATCTTCTTCTCTGTAGCCGATGAGTCGGTGTGAACCAAACTTGGCAGGAATAGTCTATGGGAGGTCGTCTACAAACAATCCTCATTTTGTTCCGGTCGGATGAAAAACATGGCTTCCAGTGGCATTCTTTGATTCTAGTTGATGGATTTTCAAAAATCTTCTCTGAAACTGCCAGGCCAAATGTTTTGAAACTTCTCATAAGGTCATAAATGATCAATGGGACCCCCTCTACCAACGATCCTCATTTAATGTTGATAGGGTTACAAACATGACCGCAATTGCGGCTTATAGTTACTGTAGAAACCCTATGGGAAATCACATTTTCCTCTTCTCTGGAAAAACCGAGGCGATGTGAAAAAAAACCTGGCAAGGATAGTCTATGGGAGGTCCTCTAGTAGTAGTAGGCTCTACAAACGATCCTCATTTTGCTCCCATGGTTTGAAAAACATGGCCGCCAGAGGTATTCTTTGATTCTGATTGGTTGATTTTCAAAAATCTTCTCCTCTGAAACTGCCAGTGCCAGGCGAAATGTTTTGATACTTCATATAAATGATGACTGGGACCTCCTCTACCAACGATCCTCATTTAATGTTGATCGGGTTGCAAACATGCCCACAATTGCGGCTTATAGTTACTATAGAAACCCTATGGAAAATCACAATTTCATCTTCTCCGGAACTACAGAGCCGACGTGAACCAAACCTGGCAGGGGTGGTCTCTGGGAGGTCCTCTACAATTTTGTTCCCGAGGGTTGAAAAACATGGCCGCCAGAGGCATTCTTTGATTCTGATAGGTGGATTTTCAAAAATCTTCTCCTCTGAAACTGCCAGGCCAAATGTTTTGATACTTCACATAAGTAATGACTGGGACTCCCTCTACCAACGAACCTCATTTAATGTTGATCGGGTAATAAACATGGCCACAACTGAGGCTTATAGTTACTATAGAAACTCTATGGGAAATCACATTTTCATCTTCTCTGAAACTACTGAGCTGACGTGAACCAAACTTCGCAGGAATTGTCTGTGAGAGGATGGAAATATGTGGCCACCAGAGGCTATATTCTAATAATGCTTAACCGAATGCCCCTCTTGTCTGCACGAAGATCAGTACTGTCAGCAAAATACTTGTTTTTTGAGAATCTGATAAGGGTTGCTTCCAGTTTTCTCCACTGAGAACTGGGAAAAAACCCCCAAAATATTGTGTATACAGTACAAGTCAAAATAAGATGTAGCATAACTGCAATAAACTAAGTAAACTGCTGCTCTTGCCCTGACAAGATCAGAATCTGACATTTTCTGGAAAGCTATCATTGAGAAAATGATGTCAGCTTCTGGTCTTATCAGTGTAGGAAGAGAAAAAGATACATAATTTTTTGATTATCCTACACAACTTATTTTGACTTTAATGTAAACCATTTTAACTGTACCTTGATATATGCATTATTAGTCTCCTGGTTTTTCAGACATCTGTTACCTTCAATCCGATTCTCTGATAAGTAACATGAACATTTTTAGCTCAGCTTTGGCGAAGCCAAATTTGAGGTATTGTCACGGCCCGCTGTTCGTCTGTCGTGCTGTACAGTGTACACACGGCTCAAGCTAGAGGCCATATTTATGAACCGATCTTTACAAAACTTCTTGGGTACCTTTGTTATGACCGTGGGACGAGAACGAGTGTTTTGGGTCCGGTCCAAAATTCAAGATGGCCGCTGGCAGCCATTTTGTACAAAATTAGGTGCAATTAGATTTTTTGCACAGAACTTCCATATGAGAGCTCTGATTTGAATATTTTTTTGTATGAATGTTTAGTACCATGGGATACATCTAATATATAAATGCGAATGACTGTATCTGTATCTCTCTCTATCTCTCTATCTGGGGAGCGCAGTGGCTCAGTAGGTAGAGGTGCAGGCTGCAAGCCGAGAGGTCCTCGGTTCGAATCCCACCTGCGGCACCCGTGTTGTGTCCTTGGGCACGACACTTCATCTCCAGTGGCCATGTGGGGCACGGTGACGCTGTGCACTAAGGCGTACTGCACGTCGATGGTGCACTTGTCTTCAACCAATGCTAACCCTGCTTGTGTGGAGTTAGTATGTTGGGGAGCTGACAGTTGATCGGTGGTTCTCTCCGGGTACTCCGGCTTCCTCCACCCATAAAACTGTCACGGTCAAGATTAGCCAGTGTGCATAAAGATGTGACCTTAAACACCAATAAATAAATAAATATAATAAATCTCTCTCTCTTTGTTCCGGGTGAACTCCGTTTCTCGACCGATCGATCTAAAATTTTGTACACACGGGTAATTCGTGCCTGCGAGTAACATGGGATGGGTGCCGTGCCCGTGTGGGGGTGATCTTGATATCGATGACCTTGACCTTGAAATTGATGACCTTGACCTTTTATTTTGAAAACGGCTGGGCCGATCGGGCTAAAATTCCATATGTGTGGGTATATTGAGCCATCGATCATTTTGACTTTATCGGGGTGACCTTGACCTTGACATTGGTGACCTTGACCTTTTATTCGAAAACGGCTGGGCTGATCGGGCTAAAATTTCATATGTTCGGGTATATTGATCCATCGATCATTTTGGCTTTATCGGGGTGCCTGTGCGGGGTGACCTTGACCTTCAAATTGGTGACCTTGACCTTTTATTTCGAAAATGGCAGGGCCGATCTGGCTAAAATTTCATATGTGCAGGTATATATTGACCCATCGATCATTTTGACTTTATCGGGGTGCCCGTGCGGGGTGACCTTCTACTTCGAAAATGGCTGCGCCGATCATATCTGAGGCTATATTGATATAACCATCTTCTCCCGTGCAACGCTGGGTACACCCGCTAGTCACATATAATACAGGTTTTTTTCTCGTGCGTAAATTATGCAAATTAGACTAACTCTGATTTATTTCATGTTCCTTTCAGCACTGTATGTGCAAATGCCAATACGGCTCGGGCTAGAGGCCGTATTTATGAACCGATCTTTATGAAACTTCTTGGGTACCTTTGGTATCACCGTGGGAAAAGAACAAGTGTTTTGAGGTCCGGACTGAAATTCAAGATGGCCGATGGCAGCCATTTTGTTCAAAATTAGGTGCAAGCAGATTTTTGCACGGAACTTCCATATGAAAGCGCTGATTTGAATAATTTTTTGTGTGAATGTTAGGTACCATGGGACACATCACATATAATACAGGTTTTTTTCTCGTGCAGAAATTATGCAAATTAGATGAACTTTGATTTTTTCAGTGCTTCTTACACATAGCAAGTACAGCAAGTACACATGTCAATACGGCTAGTCTGTATTTATGAACCAATCTTTACGAAACTTCTTGGGTAACTTTGTTATCACTATGGGATGAGAACGAGTGTTTTTGGGTGCGGTCCAAAATTCATGTATAAAGTGCATATATAGATGTCACAATCCTCATCAGCGATTCAGTTGAATGCAGCTTTGTGGGCATCTGCATGCTTTTGATGTTGCCGTCTTGTGGCTGCGTGCTTTCACTCAACATTCATTTAAACCTTGCAGGATTTAACAGAACAAGTTTTGAGTGGCTTAGTGGTATTTCCTGAGCGCGAAGCTTGGGTGAAATGTAACTAGGACATTCACAACAAATTGTGATTATTCATTTTTAGCAATCGAATGTGCAGGGCGGCCGCTTATCTCAAGAAGTTCACCAAAACAAACTAGTAAGGTACATGTTACGGACAAGCAAACACAGGATGCAATGGAAATGTTAATTGGTAGAGAGCTGGAAGCATATATTTGGGCTTTATTCTGAAGTACTGCTAACATAACTTTAAGACCTAGTACCCAGTGGATGTGCTTCGTACCATCACTGTTTTGCCTTGGTGCAATTTATGGGAGAGTGCCTGTAGTAAATTGCAAGTCAAACAAGTCAAATCCATGCAATAAGTCAAATCCATCTGAAAATTATGATAACCGAATGTAATTTAGCCCTTCACCACTTCAAGAGCATCAGACTTCTGTGTTATAAAAATGGCTCTGAGCATAGCGGCTGGCTCACATCTTGGAATTTTCAACCCTATACTATTATTCGACCCTATACTATTATTAATTTTCAGGAAATTTTCCACCCTGTACTATCATTTTCCAATTTTTACATCTAAAACATCTTATGACCAATTGTTGGAATAAATTCTTGAGCAATGTTTTAATGAGGTGGGTCATGTGAGCTCTGCTTTGGGTGTAAAAACTGTAATTTTTCAAGACAATTGTTTCAATGGTCATGTTCTGGGAATATTAATTAAACATTGAAGTGTAAATGGGAGAACTCCTAGGAATTATATACGCATTTAGATCAGTTTAGTCACTAAAACATCAGCATTTATCCATATATATATTTATTGGTATTTGTAATGTAAGCAAATCAGGTCATATTTTGGAGAAGGCAGCAGAAGCTGGGTAATCTTGTTAATTTTTGTTTATTCATTTTTAGCTCACGTACCAAAGTCAGTGGAAACTTAACAGATCACTTTCTGTCCATTGTCCGTCCATCCTTCTGTCGAGCGTAAACTTTACATTAAGAATAGAATGTGTACAAGAATGTTCTTTTATAACTATTGATTTTCACGTAGGCATCTTTTCTCTTTTCAGAATTGGTTCTAAAGAAGAATTTAGCTGTGATTGTTCCCTTAATGAAGAGCAGGCAGAGAAAACTGTAGTCGTCTAGACTCTGAGGCAATAAACAATCATTAAAACTTCCATGTGCACTAACAAATACAATTTCTTGAGCTTTCGTTATTTGACTTATACAGTTGGTGTTCTGGAATAAAATTTTCAACTTAAAATTTAGGGTATTTTTTTTTATCAGGTCTTTAACCCTTTACCCAACGCAGACGATATCAAAATTTATTATTTTAAATATAAATTTTTCAAAACATTTCAACGAAACCATATCATGTGACCCCTCATTGGAATGAGCTCGTTCCAACGAGGGGTCACATGATATGTTTTTGTTGAAATGTTTTGAAAAATAATATTTTTTCAACTGCTGAATTTGCATATTACGCGGGCGGATGTGGGCGATTCGTTAGGTAAAGGGTTAACCCGTTACCCAATTCACATTGACATATCATAATTTGTTATAATTAGTTGTGAATTTTTTTCCCCAAATTTTTCACAACTTACAGCAGACCGTTAAAATGTGAATCCTCACTGAAACAAGACTGATGCTTTTGGTGAAATGTTTTTAATGAACATTTTTCAACTGCTCAGTTTTTTAAATTATGTGGGAAGATGCAGCCAATTCATTTTTCAACTGCTCAGTTTTTTAAATTATGTGGGAAGATGCAGCCAATTCATCAGATATAGGGTTAAATCCAATGAATAATGAAAGTAAATACTGTGCCCAACATTCAATTAACATTCCAATATCGGGCCTGTTTTAAACATTTTGTGTAACCGGTTTATTATTCACTTGGTTTGAGCTATGGTAACTCATCCTTCATTCCCCTTGATTCAGGTAACCCACTACTTATTATATATTTATTGGGGGCTTAACTACACTTTCGACTAACCCATTACTAGTAGGTAACCTAATATAATATATATGTAACACTAGATGGTGTCACTTGTGTGCAAAGCTCACTATAGTGTATCCCCGCATTTGCATCCTTGACTTTGTATGAATGCTTGATACAAAGATGAAATGTATTATATTTATTTATTTATTTATTGATGTTTAAGGTCACATATTTATGCACAATGGCTAACCATGACCATGACAGTTTTACAGGTGGAGGAAGCCGGAGTACCTGGAGAGAACCACTGAGCAACGACGAGCAGCTGCCAGCTCCCCAACATCGTAACTCTGCACTGCGGCACAGGCAGGGTCAGATTGGTTGAAGACATGCATACCATCAATGTGCAGTACGCCTTAGTACACGGCGTCATCGTGCCCCCACGTGGGCAATGGAGATGAAGTGTCTGGCTCAAGGACACAACGCGGTTGCCGCAGGTGGGATTCGAACAGAGGACCTCTCAGATTGCAGCCTACCTACTGAGCCACCGCGCACCCGAAATGTATTATATGACACACTAAAATCATATTGCGTGACACAGCTTCGTGCGCACCTACAGACTCCACTGCAACATTTGAGCATGGTTTTAGCGTTTCGAATTACATACATGTACCCTGGGAGCCTTTCGCCGGAAACGGTCTAAGAAAACATGAAAGTGGCAACGGTGGTACAGCCACGTGGCACCCCAAAAATCCAAAACCTTTGTGCACATCTACAGACCCTACTGCAACATTTGAGCATAGTTTTAGCATTTCAAATTACATACTCTAGGAGCTTTTCGCAGGAAATAATCTAAGAAAACACGAGAGCAAAACGGTGGCACCTGAAAAATCTGAAACCTTTGTATGCATCATGCTATAGACCTTAATGCAACAATTGAGCATGCGTTTAGCTTTTCGAATTACATACTCTAGGAGCCTTTCGTCAGAAACGGTCTAAGAAAACACAAAAGTGGCAACGGTGACACAGCCACGTAGCACCCCAAAAATCCGAAACTTTCCTGCGCATTTACAGACTCTACTGCAACATCTCAGCATGGTTTCAGCGTTTCGAATTACATATTCTAGGAGCCTTTCACCGGAAACGGTCTAAGAAAACATGAAAGTGGCAATGGTGGCACAGCCACGTGGCACCTGAAAAATCCAAAATCTTCGTGCACATCTACAGACCCTACTTCAACATTTGAGCATGGTTTTACCATTTCGAAATACATACTGTAGGAGCCTTTTGTCGGAAATGGTCTAATAGAACATGAAAGAGGCAACGGTGGCACAGCCACGTGGTACCTGAAAAATCTGAAACCTTTGTGCGCATCTACAGACCCTACTGCAACATTTGAGCATGGTTTTAGCATTTTGAATTACATACCCTAGGAGCCTTTTGCCGGAAAGGGTCTAAGAAAACACGAAAGTGGCAGTGGTGGCACAGCGACATGGCACCCAAAATCCGAAACCTTCCTGTGCATCTACAGACCCTACTGCAACATTCAAGAATGGTTTTAGCATTTCGAATTATATACCCTAGGAGCCTTTTGCCAGAAACGGTCTAAGAAAATGCGAAAGTGGCAACGGCACAGCCACTTGGCAGCTGAAAAATCCGAAACCTTCGTGCGCATCTGCAGACCCCACTGCAACATTTGAGCATGGTTTTAGCATTTCGAATTACATATTCTAGGAGCCTTTCGCCGGAAACGGTCTAAGAAAACACAAAAGTGGCAACGGTGGCTCAGCCACGTGGCACCTGAAAAATCTGAAACCTTCGTGCACATCTACAGACCCTACGGCAACATTTGAGCATGGTTTCAACATTTCGAATTA
Organism: Pictodentalium vernedei; assembly: GCA_031216915.1. Taxonomy (NCBI): domain Eukaryota; kingdom Metazoa; phylum Mollusca; class Scaphopoda; order Dentaliida; family Dentaliidae; genus Pictodentalium; species Pictodentalium vernedei. The sequence goes on from CM062291.1 coordinate 189,277,768, forward strand.
CATACCCTAGGAGCCTTTCGCCGGAAACGGTCTAAGAAAACACGAAAGTGGCAATGGTGGTGCAGCCACATGGCAGCTGAAAAATCCGAAACCTTCGTGCGCATCTACAGACCCCACTGCAACATTTGAGCATGGTTTTAGCGTTTCGAATTACATACTCTAGGAGCCTTTTGCCGGAAACGGTCCAAGAAAACACAAAAGTGGCAACGGTGGCACAGCCACGTGGCCCCTGAAAAATCCGAAACCTTCGTGCGCATCTACAGACCCCACTGCAACATTTGAGCATGGTTTTAGCGTTTCGAATTACATACCATAGGAGCCTTTCGCCGGAAACGGTCTAAGAAAACACAAAAGTGGCAACGGTGGCACAGCCACGTGGCACCCAAAAAATCCAAAACCTTCGTGCGCATCTACAGACCTTACTGCATCATTTGAGCATGGTTTTAGCGTTTTGAATTACATACCCCAGGAGCCTTTTCGCCAGAAACGGTCTAAGAAAACAGGAAAGTGGCATGGTGGCACAGCCACGTGGCATCCAAAAAATCCGAAACCTTCGTGCGCATCTACAGACCCTACTGCAACATCTGAGCATGCTTTTAGCATTTCGAATTACATACTCTAGGAGCCTTTTGCCGGAAACGGTCTAAGAAAACACAAAAGTGGCAACGGTGGCACAGCCATGTGGCACCTGCAAAAATCCGAAACCTTCGTGCGCATCTACAGACCTCACTACAACATTTGAGCATGGTTTTAGCATTTTGAATTACATACCCTAGGAGCCTTTCGCAGGAAACGGGCTAAGAAAACACAAAAGTGGCAACGGTGGCACAGCCACGTGGCACCTGAAAAATCTGAAACCTTTGTGCACCTCTACAGACACTACTGCAACATTTGAGCATGGTTTTAGCATTTCGAATTACATACCCTAAGAGCCTTTTTGCCAGAAACGGTCTAAGAAAACACGAAAGTGGCAATGGTGGCGCAGCCACGTGGCACCTGAAAAATCCGAAACCTTCATTCTACAGACCCCACTGCAACATTTGAGCATGGTTTTAGCGTTTCGAATTACATACTTCAGGGGAGCCTTTCGGCGGAAACGGTCTAAGAAAACACAAAAGTGGCAACGGTGGCACAGCCACGTGGCACCTGAAAAATCCGAAACCTTCCTGCGCATCTATAGCCCCTACTGCAACTTCTGAGCATGGATTTAGTGTTTCGAATTACATATCCTACGAGCCTTTTGCCGGAAACGGTCTAAGAAAACACAAAAGTGGCTACGGTGGCACAGCCACATGGCACCCGAAAAATCCGAAACCTTCGTGCGCATCTATAGACCCTACTGCAACATCTGAGCATGGATTTAGCATTTCGAATTACATATCCTATGAGCCTTTTGCCGGAAACGGTCTAAGAAAACACAAAGGTGGCTACGGTGGCACAGCCACGTGGCACCCGAAAAATACGAAACCTTCCTACATATCTACAGATCATTTAGCAACACCCTAGTGTAATTTTAGAACTCCGAATTACATAGGTTGGGACTATTCAGCAAAAAAGTGAAAAAATAACGCATATTTTAAGTGGCTCCACAGAAGCCACCTGGTGGCACAAAAATTTAAAATTTATACTTTTGGGTTGCACAGACCCTATCGAACAACTGTAGAAAGTTACAGCGTTTCGAATTACAAAACCGGACGTATGGCCGTACAGACGTACGGCCATACGGACGTACGGACGGAGATCATGACAATATCCCCGCATTTTTTAAAATGCGGGGATAACAACTATGCTGATATATGAAGTGTTGTATCAAAGTTCTTGCTCCAATGGGCAAAATCCGGATGAATCAAGATGAATCCTTAGGAACAATCATGAGGATGTGTTGCAGCAATTCTGATACAAATTGCTTGCAATTATAGCCTAATCTTGGCATGGGCTAGCATGCTGCAGAAAAGTATGGCATCTGTAATCACTATTCGTGGCAGAGACATGTTTTATTGCTATTTCCTTACAGTACTAGTACAGCCTACAGTAAAGTGGAAACACACCATTTGTGTGATATTTGCATCACATGTTGAAAATATTGTGTTAATGCTATTGGAATATTGCCATTATTAGGCTAATTTGACCTCATTAACAAAAGAATATCACCTAAGGGTTTTTCTTTGTTATAGACTGTCCTGTAAGATGATCAACAATTTAGCATAGGTGTTTCCATCTGTCTGAAGCATACCTTCTCTGTTCTGTAGTGACCAACAAAGTAGTTATACTTTATACAGATGCAAAACACCTGTGCCCTGCAGTTGATGCTTGGTTGATTCTCAACATGATTCCACCATTCATTCGAACAAGTTCATTCAACTAAGTGAGAATTTTGTATGATCAGTTTTTCGCTGGTGTGTCATTAATTTTAGGTAACCTCCACATGACTCTAATGAAATTGAATTGACAGGTCTGAATATTACAGGTAAATTTGAAAAGAAATGTGAGAATTGTGAAAATTCAATCAGCAAATTTTCCCATAATGCAAGTAGGAATTCAACCAATTCAATCTTTGACAGATTGAGAGCTCTCTCAGCTCTGTCAAACAAGACTGAAGTAGTTCAATTCATTGTTACATTGAAATATGGGGAAAATTTGCAGCTTGAAATTTGATATTTTGAGATCACTGTACAGAAAGTTAACCCTTTACCTAACGCAGGCGATATATCAAAATTTATTAATTTAAATATCGTTTTTTAATTTTTTTCGAAAAATTTCAACAAAACCATATCATGTGACCCCCTCATTGGAACGAGGTCGATGAGCTCCTTCCAGAGGGATGACAAGATATGGTTTTGTTGAAATTTTTCGAAAAATAAGAGGATTTATGCCTTGCGCGTAAATCAGTTTATTTCAGAATGATTCAACGATGCGGTGAGTTGGGGCCGTTTGTTTGAAGTTGTCTCCCCTAGATCGACTTTATGGTTTTACAGACTTGCAGGGACGGCTATTTATAGCTGTTGATGCAATCGACGCTGAGTGAACCGCGCACGTCATTGCGCAGCATCGTGATCAGTTCTGAAATTCTTCCCGCGTGGAAACAGTCAACACGTCTTGTCAGAAATCAACAAAGTTAAAAAACTGTATTATGCCTCCTCGAAGGAAGCATTCGGTGGATGTTTCCCACATGCATCAGAAGCAGGCCAAGGCTGCTAAACGGCGGATGTCAGTTCGACCCTCTACCAGCCGTTTTTCATCACACCATCTCGACCGACAGAAAAATTCACAGTCACAGAGTGCTCCATCTACGGCAACCATTGCTTCTGTAAGTCAGCCTTCACCGAAGACATCTACCAGTCAACAGTCAAGGGATACAACAACTATGCCGGCTCAGACTCAAACAGGTGATCACCTTCCATCAGCGACGGCGGAGAAGCAGACTGCGGGTGATCCTCAGGGTGAGCAGATGTATGCCGGTAATACAGCCTTCGATATTTTCAATGTTTGGGAGGCTCCCAGTACACACGGGGCTAGTTCTACGACACCCTCTTTCCCGGCGCCCCCCGCACACATAATTGGTCAGGGACCTTCGGGGGACCGTCTTTGGTCCAGTTGTCCGATGACGACATGGCTGTACACGTTCCTTTCGCTATTCGACAGAAAATTTGGTCGAATCAATACATAAACTTAGCAATACTGTTGAAGAGTTCACCTGATTTGAATGATTTATCCTCGGGCAATATAATTTTCCTTTCTGAACACAGAACTCTTGAAACTAAGTCCAACCAGATCAAAGATAAGGTGTCGTCAATCAAACAATGGACTGACGCCTTCCTTATTTATCTGTATATCTTCATACAGAAACACCCCTCTAAAATCTTTGAAATGTTACAATACATGCATACTATTAGGGACGCTGCTGCTCGGTTCGGTACTTTTGCGTGGCGTGCTTACGACGAGCAATTTCGACTCTGACAAGCAATATCGGCTCAGTCGTGGGCCTCAATCAATTCTAATCTCTGGCTTTGATTGATGACTCCAAAGGGGAATCAGCCAAATTTGCCTTTGCCGCCTGCCAAACGCCAAGGTGTTTGTTTTGCATACAACAAAGGGGTATGCAAGAGACACAATTGTCGTTTCTCTCATGTCTGTCAAATATGTGGTGGGGATCACCAACAGGCTCAGTGCCAGAATTTTCGTTCCAGGGGATTTGCCGTTAAAACCGATCGTAAAAGTAGCAGCTTCCCACAAATTCCTGCGGGCAAGAACGCCCATCAACATTGAAAATTTGAATGATGCTTTACATAATTATCCTGATCAAACTTTAGCACAATATTTGGCTGATGGTTTTCAGTTTGGTTTTTCACTTGAGTACAATGGCCCACGTCAACCCACAAACCTGGCCTCCGTGTCCCTCAACAGGGACGTTGTGCGTCAGAAAATCATGAACGAAGTGTGAGAGGGCCGGGTCGCTGGCCCCTTCAAAGATCGACCAATCTCCACTCTTCGCATTTCACCATTGGGTCTGGTTCCGAAAAAAAACACCAGGAGAATTTCGCTTAATTCACCACTTGTCATATCCCGATGAATCGTCTGTCAATTCTCATATCGACCCTCACCTTTGTTCTGTCTCATATACACGCTTTGACGCCGCAGTCCACATGGTTCAAACTTTAGGAAGAGGGGCTCTCTTAGCAAAGGCAGATATCAAGAGCGCGTTTCGGCTTCTACCAATTGCGCCAGGGGATTTCGATCAACTTGGTTTCAAATTTGACGACCTGTATTTTTACGACAAGTGCCTTCCAATGGGATGTTCAATTGCTTGCACGATTTTTGAAAAATTCTCTTCCTTTTTGGAATGGCATGTACGCCTCTCTTCTCCTGGTGGTGACCTATTGCATTACTTAGATGATTTTTTGTTTGGGGGTCGCACGGCATCTGATGAATGCAAGATCATGCTTGATGTTTTCTTACAGGAATGTGACCGTCTTGGGGTTCCCCTTGCTTTAGAAAAAACCGAAGGTCCGCGTACCTTTCTTTGTTTTCTGGGGTTGGAACTTGACACAGTCGCCATGGGTGTTCGCGTCCCACTGGAAAAAATTGCAGAGCTCAGGGCAAAGATCACTGCGATTCTTGAGAAGTCGAAAACGACTCTCAAGCAGTTGCAGTCATTAATTGGCAGTTTAAACTTTTTGTGTCGGGCGATTTTGCCAGGCCGTCCCTTTATCAGACGCCTTATCAATGCCACCATGGGTCTAACACAGCCTTATCACCATGTACGGGTCACCAGAGGTATGAAAGATGATTTGCTAATGTGGCTTTCATTCCTCTCCGAATTTAATGGAATTTCAGTATTTTCCAATCAATTTTGGGAGAATAATTTTCAGCTCCAATTGTTTACGGACAGCGCGGGGGGTACTGGCAGGGGTTTTGGACTGTATTTCAGTGGTAAGTGGGCTTACGGTACATGGCCTGCATTTTGGCATAAGACTGGTTTAACTGATAACATTCAGTTTTTGGAATTCTTTCCTATTTTTGTTGCATTGTATATTTGGGGCGAACTGCTTCGGAACAAAAAAGTACTATTTAGATCGGATAACCAGTCTGTTGTCTACATTATCAATAACTTGACATCCAAATCCAATGACATCATGCAGTTAGTAAGAGCCTTCACATTGCAGTGCTTGCGAATTAACCTTACTTTTAAGGCAGACCATATTCCAGGAACAAGTAATATCTTAACGGATAGTCTTTCCCGTTTACAGATTGCCAAGTTTCGTTCCCTGGCGCCAGATGTGGAATCCGATCCAACTCCAGTACCGGCGGCACTGTTCAACATTTGCAACACATAGTTCAGCAGATTTTACATGCAAGTCTTGCACCAAGTACCTGGAAGGCATACCATTTGGGTTTAACATCTTTTGCTAATTTTCGTAAGTTATGTCATCAACAGCCGGTATGGCCTGTATCCATTCCAGAGCTCACGCTATATATTGCTTTTCTTTTTAATCAAGGCAAGTCTATCTCTTCAGTGCAAGTCTATATCGCAGGATTGAGTTTTATTCATAAAGTAAACCAATGGGAGGACCCCGCTGGTTCCTTTTTAGTCCAAAAGATGATTCTGGGTTACCGGCGTACCAGACCTACTCGCGATACGCATCCCATCACATTCGACATTTTATCGCGTCTACCTTCTGTATTAGCTGTAATATGTGCATCACATTATGAAATTCTACTGTTTCGTTCTGCATATTTACTTGCATTTTTTGGCTTATTTCGTGTCGGGGAAATTACGTATACATCGGCTGACTATGCGCGCCGCCCTTTACAAGTGTCCGATGTTACCTTTTCCACATGTGGAAAGAAACAAATTGTGAAAGTCACTCTGAGTTCATCCAAGGCCAATAACACGGCACATGCTGAAACCATTTTGGTACCAAGTTACTCCGACCCTCTAGTGTGCCCTGTCCTTGCACTTGCTCGTTTCATATCTGTGTGACCTTCTGCCCTTCAACTTTTCTGCCATGCCGACGGTAACCCCCTAACAAGATTCCAATTTACTGCGGTTCTTTCCAAATGCATTGCCCATTTAGGCTTACCACCAGCACGCTTCAAATCACATTCATTTCGTATCGGAGGTGCCACGCATTTGGCCATGAATAAAGTTCCAGACGATGTAATTAAACGAATGGGCCGTTGGAAATCCGATGCGTTTATGCGTTACGTGCGACCACAACATATTCCAGTGATTCTCTATTGACTTATAATCTAGTTTCAGATATTTGGTTGGTTGGATCATCTATCATTTACTGGGCTTCTCGTCGGGCGGCTCAACGATCGCGCCCGAATTTGAATTTGGAGCGTAGTGGAGTATGCCTGAAATGGTTTGGTCAACGGGGTATGCGCTGGAATCAGCTTGTCCAGAAGGTCCAGAGCTTGAAAGTAATCCATGACGTTCCTCGTTTTCTTGTGGTACATGTAGCAGGTAATGACATTTCCTACGCTGATACGAAGGAACTTCTCGCACAGATGCAAAAGGACATTGCTCAACTGCATGCTCTATTACCGAATTGTACGTTAGTTTGGTCAGATATCTTACCTCGCCTTAATTGGGCCGCCAGCATTAACATTACCGCTCTGGAGAGAAAGCGCAAGCGAGTCAACCGCTGTGGGTGCCGATTCTTTATCGAACATCAAGGTCGCGTTATCAAACATGACGATATTACTCATGAGGTTGCTGGTCTTTTTCGCGACGACGGTGTCTATCTTTCGGATATAGGAAACGACATTTTACTGAATACCTTCCAGGGCACCACTGAAACTTTTTTAGGTGGCTCTGATGTTTTCTTTCAATGAGTCCACCTGTGGGATTGTGCGTGGGATTTTTATTCTGCGAGCTCGTCCGACTTGTATTTTCCTTGATCCGCACATTGGCACATTCCATATCCCCTGCGTGCCTCGTTAGCTTTTCCAGCCTGCAACGTTCTTATCGCGCCGTTTATATACTTTACAACGCCCCCCCCCCCCCTCACCCACCAAGCACGTTAGGAGCGTTTTACTCGTGCGATAGAACTTGGAGGCAATCGCCACAGGACATGGGAATGCTTCTCGGTACGCGTGCGACATAAGAATAAACGACTGTTACACTCGACTTTATTTTATATCGTTTTAACTACACATGTCGTTTAACTTTTGAGCCCTCAATTTCACCCGTTGTGATGGGGTGTCAGTGTAGTATAGACAACACTGAGTGGCCCAAATTGAGTGCTTCGGAGTTGGTAACGTTGGGAAGTAGATGTAAAATTTGTGCTCTTCTATGGTTCATACAGAGTCATAGAGAGTACTTGTTCACACTTTATTCTGTTGTGCTCTGCTATGGATTAACCTGAGGAGCACTCGTTCAGTATGTGGCTTAGCTATGGCCTATCCTAGTAAGCAGTTAACCCTTGTGTTAATCGTTGACCTATAGGGTTAGATAATTTGTTGTGCTCTGCTATGGTTTTACCCTAGGGAGTACTCGTTTTGTTGGTTAGCTATGAGTTAACCTCGTAAACTGTTATTATCTCTGCCATGGTTTGGTCACCCTGGGGAGATGCCCTACTTCTATATAGACACGCCCTACTTCAACTGTGTTACCGGCTCCGGAGTAGTCATGAGTCTTATAGACTTGAATTTGTGTATTGCTGCGGCCTTGATAAATCCAAATATATATAGAATTTATGTTTTCGTTGATGCATTTATTTGAAATAAGAGGATTTATGCCTTGCGCATAAATCAGTTTATTTCAGAATGATTCAACGATGCAGTGAGTTGGGGACGTTTGTTTGAAGTTGTCTCCCCTAGATCGGCTTTATGGTTTTACAGACTTGCAGGGACGGCTATTTATAGCTGTTGATGCAATCGATGCTGAGTGAACCGCGCATGTCATTGCGCAGCATCGTGATCAGTTCTGAAATTCTTCCCGTGTGGAAACAGTCAACATGTCTTGTCAGAAATCAACACCCACCCTCCCAGCCCGCTTCTTTATTGGACCGGCACATGCTTTTGTCCTATGTCAATTTCACATTGCAGAGGCCTGGTTTCTGCTGCTTTTATTTCTTTTTCAGGTGTGACTTGTATTCTTGTGATAGTGACACTGCGTCCTGACAATATGTTTTATTCTCCTTTGAACGTTTCTTTTGAGACATTTCTGAGGTTCATCGCCTGCTATTGATCACACACAGTATTTCCATTGCGATGGATGATGTTCGTCAACTGCACAGAAGACCAGTTTATCTTCGCTATAGTGGCGGCACAATGTGTGGGCCCAAATTGAGTGCTTCGGAGTTGGTAACGTTGGGAAGTAGATGTAAAATTTGTGCTCGTCTATGGTTCATAGAGAGTCAAACAGAGTACTCGTTCACACTTTATTCTGTTGTGCTCTGCTATGGATTAACCTGGAGAGCACTCGTTCAGTATGTGGCTTAGCTATGGCCTATCCTAGTAAGCAGTTAACCCTTGTGTTAATCGTTGACCTATAGGGTTAGATAATTTGTTGTGCTCTGCTATGGTTTTACCCTAGGGAGTACTCGTTGAGTTGTTGGTTAGCTATGAGTTAACCTCGTAAAGTGTTATTATCTCTGCCATGGTTTGGTCACCCTGGGGAGATGCCCTACTTCTATGTAGACACGCCCTACTTCAACTGTGTTACCGGCTCCGGAGTAGTCATGGGTCTTATAGACTTGAATTTGTGTATTGCTGCAGCCTTGATAAATCCAAATATATATAGAATTTATGTTTTTGTTGATGCATTTATTTGAAATAATATTTTTTCAACTGCTGAATTTGCATATTACACGGTGGATGCGGGCGATTCGTTGGGTAAAGGGTTAAAAGTAAACTAACCCTATCAAGAGAGATGTCATAATACCAAAATTTCAAGTAGCAATTTTTTTTCCCATCATACAACAAGGAAATAAACAATTTCACTCCCGTTTGACAAAGCCTCTGGCAAACCAGATTGAATTGGTTACATCCTTAGTCACACGACGGTAAAACATTTTAAAGCTGAAACTTTGGTATTAAGACATACTATAATTTATCATTTGCTAGCCTGTCAATTATTGAAAAGTATCTAAAAGATATTTTTCAATATCCATCGACTTGACGGATAAAGAAGCATATCTCTCAGTAGCTTCCCAATTGACATCACTCTTTGGCGCATCACTTTGCCTTCGATATTGTTACAAGCCCTTAAGTGCCAATTTTTCATGTAGTATCAGAAGTTAATGCTGTTCCAACTTTACAGAAGATATATAAGCTATTTTAGTGAATATCGGGAATAACCTCATCATTCTCATGAGTGTGAACTTGAAAGTTTTATTTTTCACAAGCACTACTTCCCGATATTCACAAAAATAGCATAAATTTTATTAGCTCACCGAAGGGAGCTAAACTTATCACTTGCCGTCCGTCGTCGTGAACGTTTTTCAAACGACTTCTCCTCTGAAACCGCTAGTAGAGCTGCAACGATACGTCTCACTCACGATACAATATGTATCGCAATTTTTGTTCACGATATGATTTTTTCACGATACGTTACATGCAGTACATTGAGAGTGAATTATCAATAATAAAAAGCCCACAAACTGCACAGAGTCCAACTTTCACTTGACCAGTCACATCCAATTTCTTTTTTAGTGCTTGAGAAAGGCAGGCAAGTTGCAGCCAATGGACCTCTGGGAGTCTGGGTTCAACTCAGAGGTGAGAGGTCTGTTGCCTCAAACTATGCTTATAATTTAGACAGAGTTGATATTTTACTGAAATACAAATGAATAAGTGGAATCATTGGAGTCTGAAATTCTATCAGTATAGCTATAATTCACTTTCAACGTAGGGACCTGCGAGCCGGGGATAAAACTTCGAGCCGAATCTCGAGCCAAATCATCCCTCTGGTATCGAGTCGAGTCTCGAACCTTGAAACCGGCGCGACGGCGACATTCGTGCTTCCATAGTCTGCAATACCGGTACTCTGCATGCTGGATGAGTTCAGAATCAATTGGTCTGGAATCGAGTATTCTCGCACTGCGAGAATACTCGATTCCAGACCAATTGATTCTGAACTCATAGACTCGCAGTTTTATTCTACCCACTTGGTGGTCGTGGCTCGTGCTCAGCCTCATCAGCACCAAATACCATTATTATAAAAGCAAACAAGGCATGTCGGAAAATATGATAAAAAATCTCAAACTCAAAGTCTCGCGAAACACAGTATCGCGCACTAATAGTGAAGATAGACAACTCTATAATCTATTCTAATAAATAGTTTTGAACCTCTAATTTAAACTTTTGATCAAAACATTTTTAGAATATCTTTCTAAAAACACAAAAAAGAGATCGTACGGTAGCCCGGGGGTTTAATAATCAACAAAATTGGAGAGCTAATACGTTCAGAGAGCGATTTATTACACTATCGTTAGCGTATGACGGCGTGTTCTTGATGCGAGCGAGTGCACATATAATTCACCGTTTGAACAGAGGTCGGTTCGAAAAATACGAATCGGACGGTGAGGTATCGAGTCGAATCGAATCTCGGCGATGGTTTCGAGTCGAGCCGAATCTCGAACGGTTCGCTGGTCCCTATTTCAACGTGATATTTACGTTCCCAACGTAATCTCCTGAAGGGATAAATATCACGTTGAAAGTGAATTATAGCTATACTGATAGAATTTCAGACTCCTGTGGTGGAATTATAAGTTGGAAAAGCACAAAATAGACTTGTCGGGCATGAAAATGCAACTTCTGACTACATCATGCCAACCTTCTGGAAGTGTATCGTTTGTATCGTGATAACATGAAACGGTACGATATGTGAATCGTGTACAAATGTATCGCGATGCATTGAAATTGCGATGAATCGTTGCAGCCTTAACCGCTAGGTCGATTTGTTCGAAACTTGGAATGAATGTTCATTACCATATGTCAATTCAAGTTTGTTCAAACGAAATGGACATGCCCACTTGGGGCTCCATAGGGGGCATAACTCTGATAGCACCCTATGTATATTAGAGAAATTACTAAAAAATCTTCTTCTCCAGATCCAGCAGGCAGAATCTTTTGATATTTGGTATGCAACATTGTGGGGTGGATCTGATTCAAGTTTGTTCAAATCGGCCTCCTGGGTTCATATTTGGGCTCAGTATGGAAGCCCAAATTCGAACTTAGTGCATTTCAGGCAAATTTCTTCAAAAATCTTCTTCTCAAGATCGAGCAGGCAGAATCTTTTAATATTGGGTATGCAGCATGCTTAGGGGGGTGAAATTCAAGTTTGTTCAAGCCAAGTCGAAGTACCTGAGTTCATATTTGGGCTCACTGTGGGAGCCAAAATTATAACTTAATTCAAAATGAGGAATTTTCTTTAAAAATCTTCTTCTTCACATCCAGCAGTCGGAATGTTTTGATATTTGGTATGCAGCATCCTTAGGGGGGTGAGATTCAGGTTTGTTCAAGCCATGTCCCAAGGTCCATATTTGGGCTCCCTGAGCTTGAATTGTAACTTAGTTCAAAATGAGGAATTTTCTTCAAAAATCTTCTTCAGATCCAGCAGTCGGAATGTTTTTATATTTGGTGTGCGGCATCCTTGGGGGGGGGGGGGGGGGGGAGATTCAAGTTTGTTCAAGCCAAGTCCCTGAGTTCATATTTAGGCTGAAAAAAAAACTATAGGCCAAAAAAAAAATTATAGGCTGAAAATATTTTGTTTGGGACTTCGAAAATTTCCGAACAAAAATAAAAAAAATCTGTTTTTTTATGTGTTTATCTCAATTTTGGGACGTAAAAGTGCAGGAAATGAAAATACAAGGAAAATCCTGTGTATTGTGTGGGCACAACTGCTTCATCTAGTCCCTGGTTTGATATTTAGACCATGTCAGGTGAGCACCCTCAGGACCCCTGGGGTCTCTTGTTTTTTATTATATGCTACATGCCATTTTACTATACAATATTCAACCCAATTCGACTGCAAACATGTACATTACTACATTTCAAAGCAATAACAAGAGGTCAGCTGATTATTATTTCAAGCCTGCACTAGCCAAATCACTCAAACATAAAAAAATGGTCCCACTTTCCCAGGATAATTTAACAAAATATTTATTTATTTATTGGTTTTTAAGGTCACATACTTACGCACAATGGCTAATCGTGACTGTGACAGTTTTATGGGTGGGGGAAGCTGGAGTATCCGGAGATCCACCGAACATCGACGAGCAGCTGTCAGCTCCTCAACATTCTAACGCTGTTCAAGCTCCACTCAAGCAGCGGTTGACGACATGTGCACCATCGACATGCAGTACGCCTTAGTACATGGTGTCATCATGCCGCCATGTAGGCAACCGGGATAAAGGGCCTTGCCCAAGGACACAATGCGGGTTGTCCCGGACAGGGATCAAACTCGGGACCTCTAGCATAGAAGTCCAACAGTCTACCACTGACCCACCGCACTCCCTATTTTTAACAAACTAATTGTTCAGTTCACAGATGAAATTATAATACTACAAATAGGAATATTCTCATATTCTTCATTAATTTCAATTTTATTCTTAGAACATTTCATTGTGGTTTTAGATCATTTTAAATGTTAATTTACAACAAGGAATTTGGAATATAAAAAGATACGAACAATGGTTTAAGGGGATACCATTTTCTCAGACAAGCAAAAACAAACAAAAATCCAAAATGGCAGCTATATTGAAAATGCCAAATGTATTTGGCATTTTCAATATAGCTGCCATTTTTGGTTTTTGTGATTTTTGCTTGTTTACGCAATAAATTGAGAAAATGGCCAATGGATCCCTTTTTTTTCTTGTAGTAAATTGAGATGCATTAGATATGTGAAAGGTATATATTTTTTGCCTTTGCAGAATGATTGTATTAACATTACTAGTAAATATCAAATGCTACCAATGCTTGCCTGTGCACTTGTTTGAAGATGATAAAAGACCTTTAAGTAATTGTGCTTCCTTTTTTATCCAGGAGTTAGGGGTTATTGATCAGTTTACAGGTGTTAGTTTTCATTCACACTCTTAATCAGCAACCTACTGCATCACTACCTCCACAATGCAGCAGTACTACCTCAGCAGTATAAAAGAGACCTTAATTTAAATAGGTGGCAGCAGTATACATGAGGCCTTAATTTAAATAATTGGAACATGTTGCAAAGCAGCCTCAAGTGAATACTGTAGTAATACTCACCCCATCAGTATGCTGCAAGGCTACCTCACGAATTGACTGCAATTACAGCTTTAATCTATACTGCAAAACCGCCTCAGTAGTAAACTGGATCACAACCTTACCTGTGCGGTAACACCATTTCAGAAATATACTGCTTCGACCAAGAGTTACGGCCCCTGCACAAGACCGACACATCAGAACGTCTCACTTGCGGGATTGCTTCTTTCCGGTGACGAGGACAGCAGCAATTACTCCTGGTAGAACTAACAATAGAATCAGTGCACAAACTGTCTGTAACCGACTCACTGAACACGGCATCCAAAGTAGGCGTCCATACCACGGATCAGAATGGTCTGGGTACGTCCGCATGTTCGCTGGACTCAGCAGCGTTGGAGCACAGTTCTTTTTAGTGATGAATCACGATTTTGTTGACGGCACGCTGATGGTAGGGCAAGAGTTATCGCCGCTTATGTGCGGGAATGAGACCGTTTCGGCGGGGGTAGTGTAATGATTTGGGCAGGAAATTCCTTGCACCATCAAACGCAGTTGATATTCATCGATGGTAACTGAATAGACAATGATATAGGGACGAAATTCTTAATGATGTTGTTGTCCCGTTGTTCAATGCTAACATCGGATTGCAGTCATTCCAGCAATACAATGCCTGATTTCACATGGCGCGTATCTGTCATGACTTTCTTGAGGAACAGAGCATCGAATTTCTTTTCTGCATGGCAACCCACTTTTGCCAGATTTATTGCCAATCGAGCATTTTTGGGATCAAATGGAACATCGGGTACAACTTCATGATCTTCAGATGTTAGGCGATTTACGTAATGTTCTAAGGCAGGAGTGGAACATAATACCACAGGGTGACATCCCGAGACTTATCAGATCCATGCGCCGTCGATGTCTTGCCATCCAAGAGGCAAATGGTGGACATACACGCTATTGATTGCATGTGTGAACTTTTCATTTCACCCCATGTGTGAATTGCGATGTCCTGACATGACACTGGCAACAGTCAGACCATGAAATTATGCAAATTCATACAGCTAGACTCGAAATATGAATTTATAATAATTTGTTTGGGATTAAAGTCGATAATACTAAAACAATTGCTCCTCGAAGTTTATTATACTTTCTTTATTGACTCAGTATAATAGATTCAGGACTTGTATTCAGTGATGCTTAGGTTGCTGGTAGATGGAAGGTAAGGGAAAACAAGGTACAGTTCAACTGGGAAGTTTACTGCCTATTTCATATTAGGAATGGGAAAAAATCAGAACCCATAAGGTCTTGGAGTAAATTCTAAACATCAACCTGTCCAGTCAACCTTTTGCCATATGAGATCAATGACTCAAATGATTTTCATTTTTATGCCCAATGATGGAGGTATCTAATTAATTGTGCTGCTCATTAACTACACCACAAAATGGGTCTTCAGAAGAATTATTCAAGTGTGCCAGCAAAAATATAAATAAAAAAAAAAACCATAAAAGGCTTTTGATATTTCAGAGACATCACATCACTAAAAGCAGCTGAGAATAAATCACCAAATACCCTTGTCAATGAACCATCTTTAAAACAAACCTACCATTATAGGGGCAATATCAAAATATCTACTGATTTTCTATTTGCAAGTAAATATGTTGTGCTAGACCCTGTAACAATTAGATCCTAGCATTTGGGTAGTGTTGTAACTAGATTTTCTTTGATGACTTCATTTATTACAGGGGTGGCAAAGAATTTAACCATCGATTATCTTTTTGACAGGGCTCAATTTGCTGTCAAATATATGCAATTGGTTAAATTACTGAAAAAACTTTGCAGCTGAAAACTTGGGAAATTAGCTCTTAACCCGCTGAGTATTTTCAAAATATTTTTCAAGTCTTGTCATGGTTGCTTCACAGCAGCCGTGACTAGATTTTATGAAAACTTCATCTAAATTTAAATTAAGAAATCATTGGTACAAGTCTATTCAATTTACAGGAGAGAATGTTTGGTCAAAGGTGCCCAAATCATACTTATTTCCGTGCCAAGAGATTTCATGTCCTGGGCAGGAATATCTGCCAGCAGTATGCAAGGAGTTAACCCTTTTCACAGTGAAGTCAAAATATCTGATTTATATCTTCAAATTTTTCCCATAATGCAACCAGGAATTCAACCAATTCGATCTTGTCTGACAGAGCTCATCTCATTGGGTAAAGTCCAAGTTGCATTATAGGAAAACGTTATGTCTTTTCATTTTTTTTGCAGTTTTGGAGGTTACGTTTTTGTTTTCTAGCCCAGAAATTTCATACGTTACCACAACATCTTACCATAAACATAATACACTATGGAAACTCCTGACCAACATCTCTTACCCTTTCTGAGCACCTGAATTTTGGAGCTGACAAATTTTCTGAAAAATGACCCAATTTTCACCCTCCCAAAAAAAGAGTACTTCTCTTTGCCCATATGCCATGAAATTCTGTACATGAATAGATCATCAAATCCTTTGTACATACTGTCAACTTGACATAATATCTCTAACAATTTTTGAGTTATGGGACTATGAAATTTGGTGTCATCACTCTCGTCCAGAAAAATATCCAGTGTTTCAACATCTCTAAATATCCTCCAGAAAAGGACACTTTCTATTGTCTGATCATCTTGACATTACAACATATGAATAGATCATCAAATCCCATGCATGTGTTCAGGTTTTTGACCTGTTGTAATATCGTATACCCTTTCAGAATTATGAGGCATCCTGGGACATAAATCTGTAGATTTTTTATTTTCGCTCGTAGTAGTAGAACATAATCGGGTCTAGTTATTACTAATTATTTCTTGTGGTTTAATATCATTTTCTAAATCTTGTGGAAAACATAAATTTTATATTCTACAACATGTATTATTATTACTACACCTATAAGGAACAATTCAATGTGATTGAAGGTTCCAGTAAAAAAAAATGTACCAGTAAGCTGTAATTTCGAAGAAAAATACAAAAAAAAAACTAAGTTGCATCATCCTAAGATTGTTCAGTCAAATAAAATGGATGGAGTTGACATTTTGCTGAGTGAAGGGTAAAAAAAAAAAATTCTGGACTAGCTGAATCCAAATAAAATAGATTTCTTTTTTCTCTATTTTTAGATACCAGTATTCAAGAGAAGTAAGCAAAATGACATCAGTGATGGCAAACAGTGGTGTGGAAGATGTGCCAAAGCACTCTTGTCTTGAGGAGCAAGATACTCACCAGGCTGTGTTGCACATTGATGAAGATATTAAGAGAACCGTTTCAAATTACTTCATGGATGTTGAAGACAAATTTTACAACCGACGATGGCATGAATGTGCCAATGAATTTTCAGAATGGGTTATAAATCAGTTACAGATAGAGCGACAAGGTTGGACTACAAAGATGAAGATGGCCATGCATGAAATTGACACTAAACACAAAGACATATTGAAGGCTCAGACATTATTTAGTAACCTTTCTGACCAACTCAAACACATTTTATTGGACAAATGTGTTTTAGATGAAAATACTATAATATTTAATGAAAAAAGTGTTGAAAAATCAGTTTCAAGGTACATACAAAATATTGAAGAAGTTATTACATCAATGATGGGGGAGCGGAAAGCTTGTCTAGAATTGCTCAACATTAAAGAACTTAATGATACAAGTTTAGAAAAACCAACAAAAACTACTCTTTTCAAAATCCAAGAACATTTAGAAAAGAAATCACTTGAAAGTGGCGCTTTGAGAAACCAACTTGAATATGAAAATTTTGAACTGAGGACAGAGATTGAAAAACTGAAAAAATTAATAAAATCAAAACAACAGGAAATGGAAAAACTGCAAAGTGAAATAATAACACTACAAAACCAATTTAATGGCAGCACCTTACTAAATCCTGTGACAGTTTCTAAACCGATACACATGGATAATAATAAAAACCAGACTAAACAAAACAGTACTGGAACTTTTGTAAAAGCTGACAAAGCGGTGGCAACAGACTTTGCCAAAACAATATCCAAGTCAACAAATACTTCAGCCATATCTTCTAAAAAATGGCGAGCAGTCGAACCACAGGCAATAGAAATATCAGATGAAACACTGAAATCCTTGAAAATAAGAGCAAAATACCTAGGCAATTCACTACAGAATGCACTCAACAGAATGGAAGATTTCACCCCTCGAAACACATATCCAATCAATGATAATCGCAATAGGTTTGGATTCAAAAGTATATCAGACTATGATGACCTTGCTATTAAGATTACACCAGGGGACCTTATGCTTGACTTCAATGTTAAATCACTCGAACAATCCAAGAAATTTTCTTTATCCGACAGCAGTCTCAATATTGCCACTGAACAAGTTCAGAGAAAGGGAGCTAAAAAACTTCCTGCAACAACTAGAGCAGTACAAGTGCATGACACTCTGTCTGTTCGATCCAGTGGCACAATGCAATACTCAGATAAAAGGTCAGAAGATGGAATGAGTCAGCGCCATTCAGAACCTGGTAGATTTAAATCATTCAAATCATCCAGAGCTAAAGGACAAGTATCTAAATGTCTTAGATGCCATAGGCTCTTCCGTACTTCAGACAACCATAAAATGTCATGCTGCTATCATCCCCAAGATAAAGAAAGAAATGAAGTATATGACAATTCTGGAAAGTTGAAACGTGTCACTTTCAGGTGGCAGTGCTGCAAGAATGGTTTAGAAAATCCTGGGTGCAGTTTTGGACATCATATATAAAGCATATAAGTGATATCTGCCTGTCAGACATGTGCCATGTAGGTTATCTATGTTTCTGCAGTTAACTCTTACAGATAGAAAACCAAATTAATCAGACCTAAAAAATTAGCCAGCCCATTGCAGGTTTTTCCATTCAGGTGATATGTTACCTGTCATTGCAGGAAAGGACAGAGCGATCAGAGAGCCCTTTCCTATTGTGTGCACATGAGTGCATTGAATTTCTCTCTTATCACATCAATTCACATCAAGAGAAACAAAGTGAACACAATTTTGATTCCACATTTTAAATTTTTCTTCAGGTATTTTACCAGGATTCCTGCACTTGAAGGAGAAGTCAATTCAAGTATTTTCAATGGTTTGCATTGAGTTCCAGATGATAAATTCAAGGATTTTCAAGATGTTCTAGGCAAAAACAAGTTAGCTCCCTTCTAAGAGTTATATACATGTATAGTCAGGGAATTTGTACACAATATTTCTTAATTTAATTGGTATGGTGCTGAAATATTTTTTGTCGTCAAAATTTGTTCACATGTCCTTGCCTCGTAATAATTTATGGAAGAGTGCCTGTTGGCACTCTCCCATGAATTGTAACAAGAGAAATCCTGAACAACGAAATAATTTTACTTCAAAGATAATATGAAGCATGTCTACAGAAAATGGAAGCCATTAAGTTGAGGTACCTTCACTTTAGAATGAAGCCCAAAATGGGCCAAATATGGGTTTCTATCACTCTACCAGTTAAGTCATATCACAATCATATCAGGATGGCAGACATTCAGTAAGGCAGAGAAGATCCTTTCCAGCAATATTCAGTTACTTTTGAGGCAACCTGTATTTTGCTGAAATAAAGCTCATCGGAATGCCTGATACAGTGGATTCCACTCAAATGGATATCTATTAAATAATAACCCTGTTTGAATATACCGGTTACTTCCAAACACAAAACCATTTGCCATACCTTCAGGATAAATTTCACCTGTTAATTGCATATAATTTATTGAGTATACTCCTGTTAATATACACCTGGAACTTAATTGAGCACCCCGTTTGTTTTCGCAGTGGTGTTAATAGAAACTGTCATTACTTTCATGCTATCTTTAAGATGGCCAAAAGTGATTGTTTGTGGAAAGAATGGTCTATTGACAATGAAGGACATCACAATGATGAAAATATGCAGTATTTTAATGGCGCTAATTATTACACATATCTGTCACGAATGTTTTTGATGGAAAAATGTTCTCTCAACAAGTATGGTGCTGGAACGGTCCATGATGAAACAATGCCGGTAATTACTGACAAAACATATAACTTGTGATCACCTGAACACAATAGCAGTGTCTGATGTCAGCAGCAAGTGTATCCACCATGATGGGGGCGCAGTGGCTCAGTTGGTAGAGGTGCAGGCTGCAAGCCGAGAGGTCCTCGGTTCGAATCCCACCTGCGGCAACTGCGTTGTTGTGTCCTTGGGCAAGACACTTCACCCCCATTGCCCACGAGGGGGCACGGTGACATTGTGTACTAAGGCGTACTGCATGTCGATGGTGCACCTGTCTTCAACCAATGCTAACCCTGCTTCTGTGGAGTTGGTGTGTTGGGGAGCTGATAGTTGCTCGTCGTTGTTTGGTGTTTCTCTCCGGCAACTCCGGCTTCCTCCACCCGTAAAACTGTCACGGTCATGGTTAGCCATTGTGCAGAAATATGTGACCTTAAACACCAATAAATAAATAAATAAATAAATCCACCATGATGCCCGGATGACAGCCTGAACCCTCCTCCTAAGGCTACCAGAGCCTTGTGATATGGTCCAGAGGCAACTGCTGCCACTCCTGAAGTAATTCAGCTTCCAAATTAACCAAATTTTGTTCAGGTGGATCCCTTGCTTTCACACGTTGTCCAAGAAAGTCCCAGATGTGTTCTAAGGGATTCAAATCAGGGCTCATTGCCGGCCAAGGAAGAGTTGTAATGGCGTTGTTCTGAAGGAATGCTTTCACAACATGGGAATGATGTGGCCTTGCATTGTTGTCCATGAATAGAGGGCAAGTAGCCAGTGGGTGGTTTTCAAAATGAGGCACGACAACTGGATTGAGAATGTCCCGGATGTACTGATGACCATTGTGATTCCCACGTGCAGTCACCATATCAAGTTAACATTCATGAGAGAGGCATCCTGAGATCATTACTGATCCTCCACCATAAGGAACAGTAGGTCTGATGTTCCTGGGCACGTAAACAGTATTTCTGTGCCTCCACACTCTCATGCGACCATCTGTGATGTGAAGCAGGAACCTACTCTCGTCTGACCAATGGACTCTCCTCCATGTCCTGAGATTCCAATGTTGTTGTGCCATACACCACTCCAAATGTCATCTTTGATGCTGATCGGACAGAGCTGGATGCTTGATGACTCTTCTGGACCTCATACCCAGTGCTTTGAGATGGTTTCAGACAGTTCTGTTGCACAAATGCCTAACAAGGCATGCCAGACTCTGATCTTCCTGAGGAAAGATCTTTTGGGGTTGTCCAGGCCTTGGTTGGTCACTAACATCATTGTTTTTTTTATTTTTTTGGACAAGTCTGCTGATGACAGAATGACTATAGCCAAGTTGCCTTCCAATAGCTTTGAATGGCATGCCTGTTATTTGTCATCTTAGTACCTCTGACAGTCTCCTCCTTGCCATGTCAACATTTACTGATAAAAGAAGTGACAATTTTTCTTGTTTTATACCCAGATATTGATTGCATGTGGATGACAATGTTTTTTGTGACATTCGAGGGTTTTATGCCTCACGTGGATGAGGGAATGTGTTTGGGGTACACTATCAACCAGAAACATCATGTTTCACGAGAAGAAATGTACTGCAAGACATAACAATCAGCACCAGCAACTTCACTGTCATGAAACATTTCAGGGGTGCTTAATTAAGTTCCAGGTGTATAGAATAAAACATCTTGTAATATGTTGAGAAATTACCTTGTCGATCAAAAAATACCCCTTGTATATAGACCTATTTGATTTCAGTACATCAAATAGACATTTAATCTATTATATCTTCTTTGACAGAGCTCCCAAGAAAGGCAAAATTAATGATCCCCATGAGAACTCTTGATCCTTCTGAAAAACCTATGGCTGAAAATAGTTTAACCCTTTACCCAACATAACTGCCAAAACCAGCTAGCGCTATTCAATTGCCAATTAATTTCCATTATTTTTTTCATTTTTTGTCTCAAAAACATAGGTTATGATCCCTCTTTGGAACGAGCTCATCGAGCTCGTTCCAATGAAGGGTCATAACCTATGTTTTTGCGACAAAAAATGAAAAAAATTAGTTATTCAAGAATTTTGTTTGTAAGTGTTGTCTGCTTTTCATGTTAGGTAAAGGGGCAAAATCTCAAATGACTGGATATTTTGGTTAAACATCTCAGCCATGATTACTTGGGAGACCATAAGGCTGATGCTTCTCCCAGGAGAGGCAAAATTTGCAACTCCCCATGGGAACCACCTGATCCTTATGGAATTGCATGCCTGAAAATAGATAAAAATTTCAACACACTGGATTCGTCAATTAACCCTTTCCACACTATGAAGTCAATAATATTGAAATTTTAAGTTGCAGTTTTTTTCACAAAAAACAACTAAGTGTGTAATCAATTCAATCTTGTTTGACAGAGCTCACTAAGCTCTGTCAAACAAGATTAAATTGGTTAAATTCCTGGATACATTATGGGAAACATTTGCTGCTTGAAATTTCAATATTTCCAAATCACCGTGCAGAGTCTGGAAAATGATATGCATCCAATAAGCTAATGTGGAATTTAAGCCAATTACAATATGTAACGAGCTTAGTGCTTTAAAACTGAAAACAGTATAAAGATCAACAAAATACTCTTGGATACTTAGCTGTTTTTAAAAAAAAAACTTCTTAAATTAATATTTTTTATTTCAGATAGTGACACTAAAAACCTGACAGGTAAAAACCTGAAAACTAGTGATGGGGGTGGGGGTAGATGGTAAAAGTTTTAATTGTTAAATGTTTCAAAGAAAGTTAAAATATTCAAGCACTTTCCAGGAATTTTTACATTTTTTTTACTTTCAAGGAATTCAAGGGAGCTTAAAGAATCATGTTTATTCCTGTAGCAGAATGTTTATGAGAGATAAATCTGGTTTAGAGAAAAAACAAAGCTACTACTTCAGCACTGAACCATTCAATCATCTTATTGCAGTACTGTGAATAATTCTAGAATGGAAATGTTACATCCTTGTGTATCTTTGCATCTTTATATGAAATTATGTTATCTTGTACACTCTTGGAATCTTTTCCAGATGTGTGTTACATACAGTCCTTGGAAAGTGGACTACCACTGAACACTCCTAGAATGTAGTCTCCACCTAGTCAACATTAGCTCTCAAATCCTTTGATAAAGCATTTGTTGCAGTTGCACATGTAAAGTTTCAGGCAATGACCCTCCAAGCATATGTTGCCTTTGAAAGAGTGCAGTGTTCTAAACCCCCACCCAAATAAACATAAACAGGTGAGGTATTAAAATGAATAAAATAATAGAATAAATAATTATACAGCTATGTTTTCCTTTTCCAACCCCAACCCTTCTCCACCGCATGGATCATTTTGCTCAGAAGCACTGTGGAACTCTGTGGGGAATCTCATGAATTTCATTATTCAAGACAATGGACCCTCGATAGAATATGGCAGCTCACTTACAATAGTTGTCAATACAGCATTTTGTTAATTGAGCTGAGGTCACACAAGGTTTACTGCCTTGTTCAACTACTTAAGCTGTGAAGTATTTTCTGAAATTTCTCAAAGATGCAAGTCATGGCTTCTGTTTTTATTTGATGAAAAATTCAATAGAGTTTGACAACAGAACTCATCGTGAAGAAGGCTAATTTTATTCATAGGGGTATATTTAGTTAAACAAGAGATTGTCACTTGGAAGTAACTAGGCCCCCGATGTGGCAATGACATTGATCTGTGACCTTGACTTCCATCAAACAAAAAAAAAAAAATTTGTGCGCGACACATCATCTCCCCATAAGCAACATGTATGCCAAGTTTCAACAAAATCCAATGAAGCATCTCAGAGTTATGGTGCAGACACAAATATCTTCCTGACGGACAGTTGACCTTGATCTGTGACGTTGACCTCCATCAAACAAAAAAATTTTTTGTGTGCAACACATCGTCTCCCCATATTGGCATAAGCAACATGTATGCCTAGTTTCAACACAATCCAACAAAGCATCTCAGAATTATGGAGCGGACACTAAAATCTTCCTGAAGGACAAACGGATGAACAGATAGGCAGACAGATGGAAATGACAAACACTATATGACCCCCAATTTTTTTTTTCGTGGGTGGGATAAAAAGGCCATTGTGAGGAAGGCTAATTTTATTCATAGGGGTATATTTAGTTAAAAAGGGCCAGTTAGGCTATTAAAAAATAATTCTTGCTTCTCGGGCACCTTCCTCGTCATAGAAAATCTGCCTCATCACCTTTTTTTCACCTGGAAATCTCTTCTGTGACAGTATTTTGCACTTGTAGGATAAATATTTAACCAACTATGCCTTGTTTGACAGAGCTCACAGAGCTCTGTCAAACAAAATATAGAGTTAGTTAAATTTTCAACTTCATTATAGAAAATTTTCACTGCTGAAAACATTGGTTTGCCACATAATAGAGCAAGTAGTTAAATTTCTAATTCCGGCCATTTCCATAACTGTTTTGTGAATAAACCAAAAAAAAAGACTCCATCCCTCCCTCATCATAAAATTGAGGAAAAAATTGCCCAAGAAAGAAGAGATTTTTTTATAGGCCATAGCAGAGTAATTTTATTCTAGGCAGGAAAATGCACCTGCAGCAGATGAAAAGTTAAAACAAAGGTTACTCTCTTTCACAAGGTTGGTGACCAGGATGAAACTTTTAGAAATAATACACCTGTATGTGTCAAGAGTTTTCTAATTCCATGGGCTTCAAGGGTTAAGAATCAAAATCTAAGATCATCGTTTCTCACAAAGAACTAATTATATGTAATGGGGCATTGTCTCTAATTTAGTTAGCCCTCTGTAAAATGATGTCAATGGACCAAAATTTCAAGCAGCAAATTTTTCTCATAATGCAACTGTGAATTTAACCAATTCATTCTTGATTGACAGAGCTCAAATCTGCCCTGTCAAACAAGAATACAATGAGAAATTAAACAATTAAATTTTGTTTGACAATTAGCTCTGTCAAATAAGACTGCATTGGTTAACTTCTGTATTGCAAACATTATGGTAAAGATTTGCAGCTTGAAATTAGGCTATTCTGACATCAGAATGGAGTGTTAAAATGTTCAAGTTATATTCCTGCTGACACGGTTCAACCTGAAGGTTTATCTGCTGAAACAATGATTGTACATCTCACACTTTTTCCAAGTAACGTGGAGACCACTTACAGGGTTCAAACACTTTTACTCAGATGAAATTTCATGACTTTTCGAAAATTTTTAGTTAATTTTCTGAAACTTCAACTGGATTTTGTGGACAAAACTGAAAGAGGAATTTTCCAAACACCTTGGTCATGGAAAAGTTCTGCATTCCATGACCCAGATACTTGGACAATTCCATTTTTGTTCTCACTACTACATTACAAACAATTGTAAGATTCAACATAATAACATATATTGCAACACTTACTGAATGAATCATAAATACTTACTCAGTTTCTATTCTTAGCAATGGATTGAACTTTGTTGTGTTTTGTGGCAATGTTTTTTGTGAAGTTTAATATCAATGTGAGTTTCTATTCTTAGCAATGGATTGAACTTCGCTGTGTTCTGTGGCAACGTTTTTTGTTAAGTTTAATATCAATGTGACATTTTGTGGGAAATTTCTCTGCCTTTTCCAGGGAAGATGAAAAAATATCCCCATTTTTCTAAGACTTCCAGGCCTGGACAAATGTTTTTCAATCCAGGTTTCCAGGACCCATACAAACAGATGATCTGATTGGACACTTTTTATTTAACTAGAATAATCACTGGAGACGATCAGTACCCTCACTTTTGACTTTCCAAAAGCCATGTCTGAATAGGGAGAATTTCAAAATTAACATGCGGATTGTGGACAGTTTCATCAAACTCAATTCATCATAAATGTAAAAGTTGTGTGCCTAAGAATTTCACATAGAAATCCATATTAAATCTAAGTTCAAGGGGAGATAACTTGATCAAAATCATTCTAACCTGAAAATTTGGAAATACCAAGCAAGTATGCACATGTCCATTTGTTAGTTGTCATGTTTGAGAAGTTTCATTAAAATCAAATCTGTGTTGGATGAACTGCATGCAGGAGAATTTCCAACAGAAATCTGTAATAAATCTTGAAAATTCCAAGTTAACTTGATGATTCTGGAATATGTGTATGTTCAGTTTTTAATGATCTGATAATATTTCAGACGTTTCATTGAAATTGGTTCATAAATGTTGGAGGAATTGCAAACTCAAGAAGCTTGAATAGAAATCTATACTGAATCCTCTAAATTCAAAGATAGGCATGTGCATGTTAGAGCTGAAACGGTTATCTTGATCGATTAATCAGATCGATTAACCTTGGTTAACCGATTAATCAGTTGCCCTAATAAGTAGCTGAATAACTGCCATCCCGTTGATGATTTATATCATTAAACCTTTACTCAATGTAATAGACAAAACTGGCAAGCGCCATATACAAAAATCTCAATTCAACTTTTATTATGTTTTCAAGTTTTGTCTCAAAAACATAGCTTATGACCCTGCATTGGAACGAGCTCATTGAGCTCATTCCAATGAAGGGTCACAAGCTATGTTTTTGAGATAAACATTGGAAATCTTTAGTAACTCAAGAATTTCTTGTGCAAGTATTGTCTGCTACCCGCATTTGGTGAAGGGTTGAGAATGACCATTTCCAGCTACTGATACAGTATAATGATCATGCATGTGAACAAGTATGTCATCATGTAGCTAGCATGCTTTACTCTGTCTCATATAATTGATGTGAGTGAGTGTGACAATGTTTGCCTGCTTTGGAACAAGTTTGTTCCTTTGTTAACCCATATAATACCGTAGTTCAAAAGTAACAGTTAACCGATCAATTACTTTTTTGATCGATCAAGATGTTGATCATTGGTTAATCGATTAATCGGTTAACCATTTCAGCTTTGGTGCATGTTCACTTGTTAGTGGACATGTTTCAGAAGTTTCATCAGATTTGGACCAGAAATATAGAAGTTGCACACACAAGAATCTCAAATAGAAATCTGTATTAAATCTTCTAAGTTCAAGTGAAAATAACTTTGTTACAATCAACCCAGAATGAACATTTGGAGATATGCATAGTTTACTAAAAGGTGAGCAAGCTTGAGAAGTTTCATCGAAACTGGTTCATAAATATAGAGCCGCATACATGAGAATTTTGGATGGACAGATGGATTTACAGGGTATATGCACATTTCGAATATGCACAAAACCAATGTGTTGAATTTGATTTTTGTTGGATTCATTTATCTTCAGCAAAAAAGTAAAAAACACAAGATTTCAAAATTTACTGTTCAAGAAATCCACTCTTCTTGCAAACCAATGACTGATGTGAAACCATTTGTCAAATCTGATTTTCACTCTTTGCGAATGGCTGAATGAGTGGTCTTCCTATGTTCAGTGTTATTATCGGTTTTGAACTCCGTTGCATGGGTCTTTAAGTCAGGCCTGAAAATAAGCAGTCTTGACATTTGCAGAATGAGGTCCCCAGAGGGTGAATTTGATGATGCTATCCCATACAGTGGGCCAATTTATCCTCTGGGTACGTCTTTCTGTTTAGTTTTGAGACCCTGATTCAGACTGAGGTTCACAGAGGGTAAATTTAGTGATGATGCAGGGTAGGAACCTCATTTTGCAGATGGCAGTCTGCTTATTTTCTGGCCTGCTTTTAGTAGGAATCACAGATCACAAAATAACTGTATTGCTGGAATTATCATTGGTCCCAAACAGAAAACTGTCCCACCTTCTGTTATTTTGGGGGCTGGGGGATTTGTTTAAAAAAACAGAGAATGCTCAACAAAAACTATCTTCTCAATAGTGTTAAATTTCCGATGACTCGCAGTTGTCAATTGCTTTTTTAAAGTATATAGAAGCCTGCTGTTTTC
Organism: Pictodentalium vernedei; assembly: GCA_031216915.1. Lineage (NCBI taxonomy): Eukaryota > Metazoa > Mollusca > Scaphopoda > Dentaliida > Dentaliidae > Pictodentalium > Pictodentalium vernedei. The sequence goes on from CM062291.1 coordinate 189,305,385, forward strand.
AAAATTTTGCATAACCCATTTATTGTTCACCTGGTTTGAGCGTTTGTAACCTATCATTAACCTGTACTTGATTCAGATGACCTGTTAGGTAACCTGAATATGTATGTATCACAACTATGCCGATATATTAACTGTTGTCTCATTGTCAAGTTCTTACGCCTATGGTGGAATATCTGATGACTATAGATGAATCCATAGGAACAATAATGAGGCTGTGTAGCAGCAATTCAGATACAAATTAGATGCAATTATAGCCTAATCTTGGCATGGACTAGTATGCTTTAGAAGAGTATGGCATCCATAATTACTATTTGTGGCATAGACATGAATTATTGCCATTTCCTGATTTTGTACTTATGTTACATTTTAAGATAATCAACATTTTATAATGATGTTGAGCATCAACAGATCATCAATCATTAGCAAAGGTGTTTGCATCTGCCTGAAGTATACTGCTCTGCTGGCCAATAATTGGCCAACAGAGCAGCTATACTTCAGGCAGATGCAAACACCTATGCAGGTGATGACTGACTGATGCTCAACATCATTCGAACCAGATCATTCAACCTGGCAAAAATATTGCATGACCCAGCGACAATTTGGCACGCCCTGTTTTTTGTTCGCGTGTTTTTCATTTAGGTAACCACCACGTGACCTAAACGGCCATTCGCCTCAAATTGACAGGCCTGTATATAGTTCATCTGTGAAAAATGAATATGTTTATGATGTGCATTCATTTCATGACAATGAACTGGAATATTCACAGCAGACTTCAGTTATTACTGACAAAAGACATATGCCAATAATGGAAAGTTGATATCATGTTACTAATTTTCGTGCGATGTAAAAATCATGATGTTTGATGATGTAAAAGCTGATATATCAAGACTTCAGTACCGGTCATTAAACATCATCAACAGGAGAAGTTGCAGTGCTGATTGACTGGATGCCATTTTGAGGGTGGAAGATTGAATTGCAATGTTTTTGTCAATATTTCAGCAATCCAGTTACATAGAGATTAGTGGTGGTAATGTGCTTTCCACAAACCATGGACCCAGCTTGAACTCTACCTATCAGGAAATAACTCAACAGACTTAACGTTTTTTTATGCTTGCAAAAGAAGTCCTCAGGATGCATCATCTACATATATTCTGATAACAACTTCAGCTTTGATTATGAACAAAGTATATAAGTCTGCATTTTCTCCATGGATTAATAAAACACCAAGAGTAAATTATTACCTCTGTGGATGAGATATTGATTTTTATGCTGAAATAGATGCCTGATTGCTTTGTTGGTTGCAGCTACTGGACAAAGAGTTGGATAAGAACAATGAAACAAAGATAAAAGGATTTTACTTATTCATGTACTGGAGTTTGGGGCAAATCGAGTTGTTTACAATCTCTTGAGCAGTGTCATATTAGTGTAAACTCAGATGCTGCTTCTGCAGTTCCATACATTAACCCTTTACCTAACGTAACGGTCAAAACCGGCCAGTGCTATTCTCAAAAATCGCCAATTAATTTTCATTATTTTTTTCATTTTTTGTCTCAAAAACATAGGTTATGACCCCTCGTTGGAACGAGCTCATCGAGCTCGTTCCAACGAGGGGTCATAACCTATGTTTTTGAGACAAAAAATGAAAAAAATTAGTTATTCAAGAATTATTTTTGCAAGTGTCGTCTGCTTTTCAGGTTAGGTAAAGGGTTAACAAAAAAGATGGTTTTGTGAAAATTTTGACTAACGAAGTTGTGCATAATTGACTTTAGTCTCAGAAGGAACAATTTACCTATGAGTTGTATATTCTGTGCAAAGAGAAACAACTGATCGCTGATAGGATAAAGCAGGGTTCCTGCAGGCAAGGTCTGATAAAATTCAAGGCTATTCTAGGCTGTTTTGAGATATATTTCAGCATTTTTCAAGGCCCTACAATTACCAAATTCAAGAATCTTCAAGGCCATCCCTTCACTAGTCCTAACTAGTAATGACCGGGGCTCCTAGTTAGGACTGTGTCTTCACTAACTCTGGCATATAAAACTATATAGTTATGATTTCAAGCTTCATCAGCATTTTTATTTCATGAATATTGAAGGCTTTTCAAGGCCTCCTGACACATTTCCCAGATTTCAGGATTTTGAATGAACCTTAGTTAAATTCAAGGCCATTCCTTGAATCCAAGGCCCTGCAGGAACCCTATAAAGCAATGGTCTCTCAAACCAGATTGCCAGGTTCAATCATTATCAGAAAGGTTTTAAAATGAACACCCTGTGGAATTATCAATTGTGGGGTTGGTGCCATAATCTTTTACCAAATACAAATAGAAGACAACACTTGCAAAAAAAAACTCTTATATACAGTGAAACCCTGTTACGTGAATAGCCACTTTGCCAGTGAAAATTATTGAATTCAAAGGAATATTCCAATAACCCTCTACGCAATGCACAGGATATCAAAATCTACTATTTTAATTGTTTAATTTTGCAATTTTTTCAAACAAATTCAATAAAACCATGGCATGTGAACCCCCACTGGAACGAGTTCAACGAACTCGTTCCAATGAGGGGTCACATGCTATGTTTTGTTGAAATTTTTGCAAACATATATTTTTTGGACTGTTTCATTTGTAAATTACGCAGGCAGATGTGGCGGATTCTTTAGGTAAAGGGTTAACAAGGATTTTGTCACTTTTCTGTGTTCTAGAAGTAAACTCAGCATTTATTCCATTACATCTTGTTTGACAGAGTTCATGGTGATATAATAAGATCTTATAGATTAAATGCCTGTATCAGACATGCTAAGCTAATGAATTGTAAACTAAAGAGATTTCTTAGCAAAAACAGTGAGATTTTGCTTTTTATATGGCTCAAAGAGGAAAATCTATTGACATTAATAGTGAGATATCCATTAATTCGCAGACACAAGTGCAGAAAATTCAGTCCAGAAAATAGGGTTCCTGTATAAAATAAATTTAACATGTCTGGTCTGTATTGGATTTACTAAAGGCAAATAGGTCTACAAGTGGAATTTAGTGATTGTCAGGATAATTTCTCACATTACACAATTTTTAATCAATTAACAGAAGTTTACTCAAGAATTTGTGGCTGAATATTACAAAATTTGCCAAACATATGTCCAGCGAAAGTGAATCATTAAATATTATCAAAATTTTTCTTTTTTCTTTTAAACACTGGTCGTACCAGCACAAATATATCTATGCCTATTATGTGCCATATACAAATCATCATATATTATGAGACGCGAGTAAAAAAGGAAGACGTGAAATTAAAGTATACAGCCAAATGAGATGTCCCAGTAGGGCAGTAACTGGGTTAAATAGGAAATATAGACTGGTTAAATTCATTGTACTCTGCTCTTTAATCATTATTACCCCAGCCCGAATGTTAAAATTCCTTTTTAAACAAAATTTGATCAAAGACCAAATAGGCAATTTCCTTTTTGCATAATTTTCCCTGTCCTGAATTATCTTGTCATTTCAGTGACAATGTCATAATTTAAAGGAATGTCACATATCATTTAGCTATATATGCTTGTTTATGTGCGTAAATTGTTACGTCATATAATTCTTGAAGAAAGGCAAAGACCTTTTGACAAGAAACTTCCCCAATATGGGGGAATTTGGAAATTCATATACATTTACTGAACGTATACTTATTCATCATCATTTCAGTAACACAGATTTAATTCAGCAGAGATATAGCACAAACATATTTGTTGTTTAACATTATTATTTATACATTTACAAAAGAAAACAAAAAATTTCCCCCAACAGAAAGATCACATATATTTTTTTTGTCTCTGCCCTCATAAAAATAAAAATGTCAGTTCGGTGACAGTCAATTCGGTGGCATGACAAATGTCAAAGAAAAGAGTTTGACCACTAAAGAGGTTCAAAAGGGGTCAACATCCCCACAACATCCTTGTCACGCATTTGGCACTCACAAACCATTCATTCATTTCTGCTCAATTACTTCCAGTAGCAGAAAAGGGTATGGTGGGAGGAGTCAGCCCCACCCTGTGTCAGGAAGACTGCTTCCTTATTGTGGGCTTGTCAGGGAATAGCCCAGAACCCCTCCCCCCCTCCCACCCAGTCATGGAACACAAGCTTCCAGTCAGAAAAATCCAGGCGCCACCACTGGCCATCCCTTAGGATTCACATTGAAACTGACCACGAAACCCACTTTCTATACTCTCTGCCTTCGTTAGTGAGGGGGGTTGTGGGGTAGGAGGTGAAAGGTCGTAGGGTAACACAGACATCACAGCTTGGTCACAATTGTCCCATATTTGGTATGATAGATCAAAAATGTAATTGCAATGACCCCTTTGAGCGACAATTACTCTATGCGATGCAAGGAATTTTCATCTACTGGGTTTTGAAATACCAACTTTTCTCGTACCTGGACAGACCATGATCATCCCAGTGCAAGAGCATGACGTTAGGTGAGAGGGGGATGATTGGGGTGTGAGAGCTCCGAATCCCATCCAAACCTTTCAACATAACTGGATAGTTCAAGCTTGAAACTACCAACAGCTGAAAAAGATTTTGTGGCACTTTTGACTATTTTCAACAGAAAGTTTTTACCCAATTTCATACAATTCTCTAACTAGAGTCAAAATTTCTAACTCTTGAATTCAGAGGTCAAATATATTATATTTGGAACACAAGGAACGAGGAGAAGGTTCATTCGGATTTCTTCAGCTGCAAGAAATTCACAGGCAGCAGTTGGAAAATTCTCGCTAAAGAAGAGTGGGCTTGTTCAGATGGTCGTGGTTGGGACAAAAATTGGTGCAAATGGTTTTCTCAAAAGTCAGATGTTTGGGGGGTGGGGCTACAGCTGGAAATTCCAATAGGGTTCCTGCCCCAACCAAGACCATATGAACAAGCTCCCGATCCAGTGACCCCCACTCAAGAGTTCATTTGTCCGACCACGATTTGGTTTGGTGGGAGAAATTTACAGATTTCAGTCCTGAAAATTCAGGGATTTTGTGCCAAAAGAATCTGGTACTGCAAATTTGTGCCAACCAGCCATGTTCTTCAGTAACTTTTTTTGTTGAGGTGTTCCGGTCAACCCTACAGAAGAGAGTATGGTTCACACCCTATACATCTACACAATTCTTTTTGCACCCAAAACAATCGCTTTTAATGGCATGTTATTTTGAACTGATAGAGTGCTGGAAGCCCATATTTGGACTTTGTTTTGAAATGCAGTTACTGCAACTTTAAGGCTTCAAATTCAGTGGATGTACTTCATATTATCTTTGATGTGATATTATTTCATCTGTATGGATTTACCTTATTACAATATATTGGAGAGTACCTACTGGCACTCTCCCAAAAATATTAACAAGGCAAAGACAATTTTAAAAATTTTGATGACCAAAAATAATTTAGCACTCTACCAGTTAAGACATCTGATCCCTAATCAATAATAAAACCCAATCAGAAGTGACAAGCCAAAAAGTAAACCAGCTACTCAAAGACATATATCAGGGGCAGATTTACCCCGGAGTATCGAGGTGGTTTGAGTAGTGTTCTCTTTGCCTATAGTAACTAACTAGTAACTTGTTTTCGATTGAGAATGAGATGAGATTATTTATTTATTGGTGTTTAAGGTCTCATACTTGTGCACAATGGCTAATCATCACCACTACAGTTTTATGGGTGGAGGAAGCCAGAGTACCCAGAGAGAACCACTGAGCAACTGTCAGCTCCCCAACATACTAACTCCACACAAACAGGTTTAGCACTTGTTGAAGACAGGTGCACCATCGACGTACAGTACGCCTTAGTACACAACACCACTGTGCCACCACGTGGGCTATGGGGGTGAAGTGTCTTGCCCAAGGACACAACGCAGTTGGTGCAGGTGGATTTTCGAACCCAGGACCTCTCGGCTTGCAGCCTGCACCTCTACCTACGGAGGCCACACCCCCCAATGGGATGAGAAGGTACACAACTACATTGGGGGTGGGGGGCAATAACCCAACCACTTCTATCTCCTGAGCCAACACTTATGCGCAACCATGTTGTTTTCAATGTAGTGATAATTCTAGGACCTTAACAATTAGGCCCAGTAATACTCTAAAGCTTATTAAACCTAGACCTGCAACAATTTTGTTGGGAGCACGGTGGCTCAGTGGTAGACTGTTGGACATCTATGCTAGAGGACCCGAGTTCGATCCCCGTCTGGGTCGACCCGCATTGTGTCCTTGGGCAAGACACTTTATCCCGATTGCCTACATGGGGGCACGATGATGCCGTGTACTGAGGCGTACTGCACATTAATGGAGCACATGTCTTCAACGGCTGTAACCCTGCTTGAGCGGAGCTTGAACAAAGTTAGAATGTTGAGGAGCTGACAGTTGTTCGGTGATTCTCGCTGGGTACTCCGGCTTCCTCCCCTTGTAAAACCATCACAGTCACGATTAGCCATTGTGCATAAGTATGTGACTCCGGCTTCCTCCCCCCGTGAAACTGTCATGGTCATGATTAGCCATTGTGCATAAGTATGTGACCTTAAACACCAATTAATAAATAAATAACAATTTTGTTAAAGGATAAACATAATACAAATCAAATATTACAAGAGTGGTAATGATAAGCACTTGAGAGAACAGGAATATTCTCAATGCTGATATTTCCTGTAGATTGTCAAACTCACAGAAGGTTCTCAAAAGAATACTTTGCTGGTCATACCGTCAATTTCCCTTTCAAGTACTTCAAGTCAGAAGATGTTGTTTATAGTAGGCTACTCTGTGCACCTCTAAATGTATGTTACAAATGTTAGGGATAAACAAAATAAATGTAAGTAAGTCACATACATAAATACAAGTAAATCACATATCAGGAAAATAAACTTTAAAAATGCCGCTCAGGATCACTGATCCAATGTCGAGTTGTGACAACAGTTCCTCGCACCAAGGCCAACACACCTATGAAGTTTCATGACTCTAGGTTGAACCACTATCAAGTTCTCATCCGGAAACCAATTGTTGCGATATACTATGTTCAAGGTCACTGTGACCTCGACCTTTGACCTGGTGAGTCCAACATCAATAGGGTTCTTCCTCGCACCAAGGCCAACACGCCTGTAAAGTTTCATGACTCTAGGTTGAACCACTATCAAGTTATCATCCGGAAACCAATTGTTGCGATATACTATGTTCAAGGTCACTGTGACCTTGACCTTTGACCTGGTGAGTCCAAGATCAATAGGGTTCTTCCTCGCACCAAGGCCAACACACCTATGAAGTTTCATGACTCTAGGTTGAACCACTATCAAGTTATCATCCGGAAACCAATTGTTGCGATATACTATGTTAAAGGTCACTGTGACCTTGACCTTTGATCTGGTGAGTCCAAGATCAATAGAGTTCTTCCTCGCACCAAGGCCAACCCACCTATGAAGTTTCATGAATGTAGGTTGAACTACTATCAAGTTATCATCCGGAAAGGAATTGTTGCGATTTACTATGTTCAAGGTCATGTTGACCTTCACCTTTGACGTAGCGAGTCCAAAATCAATAGGGTTCTTCCCCTCACCAAGGCCAATCTACCTATGAAGTTTCATGAATGTGAGTTGAACCATTATCAAGTTATCATCCGGAAACCAATTGTTTAAGATTTACTATGTTCAAGGTCACTGTGACCTTGACCTTCGACGTAGCATGTCCAAAATCAATAGGGTTCTTCCTCCCCCCAAGACCAACCTACATATGAAGTTTAATGAATGTGAGTTGAACCACTATCAAGTTATCATCCGGAAACCAATTGTTTACGCCCGCCCGCCCGCCATTCACCAAACTATAAGTCGAGTTTGACTTCGTCACAACTCGACTAAAAATAATATTGTCCATGTTTTGTGTAGATGTGTGTGAGAGAAGAGTTGGGGGTGTCCTTAAGATAAAATTCAACCACTTTAATTAAAAATATGATTTCTCTTCTCATCTCTAGCCTTGTTTTCATACTCTTCATGTTAAAATGGTTGGTGTTGTGCAAATGAACTAACACCTCCATTATGCAGCAAGTGTGATACCCCCCCCCCCCCCCCCCCAATCCCCCTCCTGTGCATCTCATCTATATCAAACTTATTGTAACATAATTAGTTAGTCAAGGAGGGGAAAACAGCTCAATAGCTCAAAATAAAGGCTAAAATAAGGAACAACAATGAACAGTCATGTGCTATATATTGTTTATTATGGAAATTTCACTAAATTGTTACGTTTCACTCATTTCAATACTTTGAAATATAGTTTACTATACTTCACAAAAAAATTACTGTTAAGATTTCCTGCAATAAGTACCACCTCAAATATGCATGTTACTGTTCATGTGAAATACAAATGACACTGAGAAGGCCCTGATGCCAGAAAACATTTACATGAATTGTTCATTCACAAATAATACAGAGAGCAGGGAAGTCAAAAACCACAGAATAACAAGGTTCGAGGAAAATGTTAAGTGTTAGACAATAGGCTGGATAATTTAATGGAATACTCCATTCAAAATATGTTCTACTCTAAACAACCCCAGCCACTCCTCATTGAAATAAGTCAATACACACTATGGCCTGGCTTTTTTGATATGGTGCACTTCCTATCCCAGTGACATTTGGCCTTTTTGATGACAGACTGTCTTTTCTATGACGCCATGTCATCTGAGTGTCAATACAAAAAACTTGTTTTTAAATGCAAAGCAAAACTAGAGGTGTGGCAGTCCCAGATGGGCCAGTCGATACGATGAAAAGGGGCATAACTCAGGAAAAAAGTCCGATCAAAACTATAATCGCAGGTGCACAGGTTTCCAAACCAAGTTTCAAAGGAATCGACCCATAAACATCTGAAAATCTCTGGACAAAATTATATCTATGGATGGATGGATGAATGGATGTTCAGATGGACAAGGTCATTCCAGAATACCCCATCCCACACAACTCTTTGCAGGGGGTATAATAGGTACTGTCGGAAAATTTAGTCCAATTTAAATTATAACTGGCAGTTGATGTTATCCAGTTAATCTCAAACACCATGGTAAATGGATAGTGAATGCAAATGAAAGTGTCAATGACACTGTAGCTCAACTTGACAAACTTGAACTTGGTAAGTTATAAGTGAAATGGCAAAATTGAAGATCATTGGTACCAATATTATTTGGCGAAATTTCAACAAAACAGCATTGTGTGTGCACAATGTCACGAGTAATTCATGCATTTTTAAATGTAAACTGTAAGACTGGCTAAAGGAAGAATGTTGATACACAAATGCAGTAAGTTCAGAGGTTATTGTAAGCGGCAATTTTTTTCACAGAAATGAATGCTACTCAATAGCTCTCATCTAAAGGTCTCACCTAATGAACACACCAAGTTCAAAAACAATCCTATGATAAATGTGGCCTGTAGGCCATGTCAAAGAATGTTGATGCACAAATGCAATAAATTTAAAGATTGTTGCTAACAGCAACAGTTTTTGATGGAATTGAAAAGAAAATCGATAGCTCCTATCTTTGTCACCCTGCATAAGCATACAAAGTTTCAAAACAACCTGATAATGAATATGCCCTCTGAGGCATACCAAAGGAAGATGTTAATGCACAAATGCACCAAGTTTGAAGGTCAATGCTTGTGGCAATGGTTTTTTCTCTCTTTTTTATGGAAATTCATAAATATATCCTGCAGAGAATGCAAAAGGGATAAGTTGCTGCACAAATACAGTAAGTTCAAAGGCTGGTGATAACAACAATAATTTTTTAAAGGAAATGAAATGAAAGTGTCAATGACTCTGTAGCTCAACTTGACCAACTTGAACTTGGTAAGTTATAAATGAAACGGCAAAATTGAAGATCATTGGTACCAATGTTATTTGATGAAATTTCAACATACATGTAACAGCATTGTGTGTGCACAAGGTCAGAGTAATCCATGCATTTTCAAATGTAAACTGTAAGACTGGCTAAAGGAAGAATGTTGATACACAAATGCAGTATGTTCAGAGGTTATTGTAAATGGCAACTTTTTTCACAGAAATGAATGCTAATCAACAGCTCTTATCTAAAGGTCTTGCCTAATCAGCACACCAAGTTCAAAAACAATCCTATAATAAATGTGGCCTGTAGGCCATGTCAAAGAATGTTGATGCACAAATGTAATAAATTCAAAGATTGTTGCTAACAGCACCAGTTTTTGATGGAAAAGAAAAGAAATTCAACAGCTCCTATCTTTGTCACCCTGCATAAGCATACAAAGTTTCAAAACAACCTGATAATGAATGTGCCCTCTGAGGCATGCCAAAGGAAGATGTTAATGCACAAATGCACTAAGTAAAAGGTCATTGCTTGTGGCAATGGTTTTTTTTTGGGTTTTTTTATGGAAATTCATAAATATACCCTGCTGAGAGTTCAAATGGGATAAGTTGATGCACAAATGCAGTAAGTTCAAAAGCTGGTGATAATGACAATAATTTATGGAAATGAAAAAAAGCAATAGCTCACATCTAGAGGTCACCCCGAACACACATACCATGTTTATCATAAATGTGCCCTGAAGGGTGTGTTAAAGGGAAATATTGAGGCCTGACTAAACTAAGTTCAAAGGTCAGCGGCAACATTTTTTGACAGAAATGGAAGAAAATCGACAGCTCCCATATAGATCGCACCGCATACAAGCACACCAAGTTTGCAAGCAATCCAATCATAAATGTGCCCTGCAGGGTGTTTCAAAGGGAAATATTGATGCTAAGTTTTTACTAAGTTCATCGAAGGTCAATGCCAGTAGCAACATTTTTTGACGGAAATCGAAGAAAATCGATAGCTCCAATCTAGAGGAAACCCCAAACAAGCATGCAAAGTTTCAAACCGATTTGATCATAAATGTGCCCTGTAGGGCATGCCAAAGGAATATATTGATACCCTACTAAACTAAGTTCAAAGATCGTTGCCAGCGGCAACATTTTTTGACGGACGGAAATGGAAGAAAATCGATAGCTCCCATCTAGAGGTCACCCCAAACAAGCATGCCAGGTTTCAAAGCAATCCGATCATAAATATGCCCTGTAGGGTGTGCCAAAGGGAAATATTGAGGTCTGACTAAACTAAGTTCTAAGAACGTTGGCCGCGGCAACATTTTCTGACGGAAATGGAAGAAAATCGAAAGCCCCCATCTAGAGGTCTTCCCAAACAAGCGTGCCAGGTTTCAAAACAATCCGATCATCAATGTGCCCTGTAGGGTGTGCCAAAGGGAAATATTGAGGTCTGACTAAACTAAGTTCTAAGAATGTTGGCCGCAGAAACATTTTTTGATGGAAATGGAAGAAAATTGATAGCTCCCATCTAGAGGTCACCCCAAACAAGCATGCCAGGTTTCAAACCAATCCGATCATAAATGTGCCTTGTAGGGTGTGCCGAAGGGAAATATAAATTTTATAGTAAATTTCCTTTCTTATTATACCTACCGCAATTGTTTACTACAGACTTGCACTACAGTGGAAGACCCTCACTCGGATAACATACTCTGTATTTTCATCTTTCCCAAGAGATTTGGGAAAGAAAAGTGGTGTAAAAACACCACGAAAAAATAAGCCAAAACTGAGTCGAGCGCCATCGGCGCACACCCAGTAGGGGATGCTCTTCTCTTAGTACAATTCCACGACTTCCGTTAACCAGTGCGCAAGCAGTCATCAAACCATTCTTTTGAGTCCGCCAACATAGGAGTTATGTGATCAGCAGGGAGGAAGGATTCTTACCCGAATAAGAAGATGGGAGGGCCTCCATGTAAGCAACTGCAGTAGGTATAATAAGAAAGGAAATTTACTATAAAATTTATATTTCTTATCAACCTACCTTACAATTGTTTACTACAGGCTGAATAGACAATAGGATGGAGGGAATCACATAACCAACCCACACATAATTCAATTGCACTGGAACTGTGGACAGAGGAAGAAATCCCTAGTCTTATTAAACCATAGCATCACAAACAGTAGTTAAAGACAATGAAAGATGAGGTGTATGGTGATGTGCAACACACAGACAGAAAGGGCAGTAACAGCACGGAGCTGGAACTGACCCTGTAAGAAGCTGAATGGCTGGGATAGACAACAACCTGAGCAGAAGAAAGAGGGCCTGTAGAACAAAGGGCCTCTGTCTGCTCCTGCAACTGTCACAGATAAGAGGAGAAAGTAGCATTTCTCCAGTAGGCTGCCAGCATAACATCCGACAACATGACGGGAGTTGTTAGTATAAGTCCCGAGAGGAAGACAATGCACGCACCTCGTGGCAGAAAAACAATTGGTAAAACAATCGGCAGTAGCAAGACGAGTGGAAGCTGCACGATTAGCAGGACAAATTCATCGAGAAATGGATTCAGGAGAGATCTGGCATGTGAGAAAATGCATATCCACCCGGGATAAAGGCACGAGCCCCCCCCCTCCCCCTCCACCCAACTCCAAGCAGAGCAGCACCCAAGAAAGTGTCGATCTTGGAGTAAACTACAAAGTCCTAGGCCTTTTCAAGGAAAAGTGCTGAACAAGCTTGGAGAGGCAAGGATGAGTGCCGAAACAATGCGGTACCACATATGAAAAAGGTCTCTGAAGCATGGACCCATTGCTGGAGACCCCCAGAAACAAACATATACCAGAAACTCCACAATTGGTGTGATCGAATGAGTGACAGAAGCAACAGAGTGATTGCACATCATCGTCAGAAGAACCTTTTACTGAGCCACAGAGGCTAAACCAGTGGAGTGAGTGCCTCCTTGAAGAAAAAGCAACTCCACTGCTCGTCTCTTAAAACCACTAAGGAGGAGACAGGACCCGATAAAAGACATGTGCGAAGGCACAATGAAGTCGGGTCGACCTGAAACCTCCTCGGGTGACTTTGGCAAAGAAAGTCACAATGTGGAGGGAGACATGCCGGAACCGCCGCTAACAGAGAGCAGAGCAGATTGATCCACACCCACCGAGGCAACAGGGGTGTGATCGAAAGGATTCGACAACTGCAGGTGCATATCTGGGCTAGAACCGGAGGTAGAATCAGAACCGGCAGGAAGGCATAGCCGACAAGACCGTTCCAAAGGAGGGACAGAGACATGAAAGTGTCCACCTGATGGTTCCAATGAGTCGCAAAGAGATCGATGTGGGGACGACCCCAGAGATCGCAAAGAGACTGGAACACCATCATGTGGAGCATTCACTCGGTGGAAAAGAACCTGCCCCGTTGGGACAGGGAGACAGCTAGGATGTTCAGACGACCGGGAATGTGACGAACCACCACTCCGGTGTTGACATCTGAGCGAGCAGAAGATCCCGAACCAAATCGCACATCGGAACATAGTGCATTCTGCCCTGGTTCCGAATGAAAACAACCACCGTAAAATTGTCAGACCACAGAAGGACCTGACAATTCGAAAAGCAGGGGATCCACTGTCGGAAGCACAGAAGAGCAAGAAGCTCCTTCTGGTTAACATGAAGAGCTGCTAGAATCTGGTCCCATGACCCGTGAAGGAAAAGACCTAGAGGATCCAACATCGCACCCCATCCGAGATCGCTGGCGTTTACCGTCAGAACATGATCGGATATGGGGAATTCCAACGGAACTCCCTGCATAATCCACTGAACATCTGTCAGGGGAGAAGGTGACAAGGAGAGACTCCGGTAACAGAAGCACCAAAACCAGAGGATCGACATCCGGCCTCCAACGACTGAGCAAAGAGGTCAGACATGCAGTTGACCTAGAGGAATGAGATCTGTCATCGAAACGCAGAGACCAAGCAGTCGGGGAAGACTCCGAGCTGATGAAGTCCATCCCAGATGACAAGAGGAAGAAGGGACCAGGTCCGACTTCTCTCCGTTGACTCTGAACCCTAGTGACGTGAGTAGGCAAAACAGTGTTATGACATCAGACTCCAGAAAAGCAGCATTGGATTGCCTCAAGAGGATATCAACTAGACAAGCCGAAGTAGTCACCCTGGACTGTATGCGATGGAAGGCTATCACATGCGACATCAGTCGGCTGAAGGCCCAAGGAGCCAGGTTGAGGCCAAAAGGCATGGCCTTGAACTGGTAAACTCGCCCCCGAAAAGCGAACATGAGATACTTCCGCAACGCCCGATGAATCGGAACGTGAAAGTAAGCGTCTCGCAGGTCGGCGCTGGAAGCGAAATCTCCCTGTTGAATGGAACGGCACACTGACCTGAAAGTCTCCATGCTGAACTTGGGAGTAATGATAGAATGGTTCAGGATACTCAGACTGATAACCGGTCGGAGTCGGCCGTCCTTCTTCGGCACCGAGAACAGGCGGGAATAAAACCCCACTGACTGAATGTTCTTGACGACCTAGATCGCCCCCTTTTGCCAGGAGATTATCTATCTCCGTGGACAAAAGTTCCCGACATAAGAAGTCTGACGGAACTGTGGTTGGAAGAGGCACTCTGGACAGAGTGGGGTGCCTCCGGAAGGATATTCGTAGCCCGGACCGAACAACATCAAACACCCAAGGATCGGATGTGATGGTAGCCCAACGGTCTGCGAACTCTGCTATCCTTCCTCCAACCTGGGACGAATCGAGGTGAGGACCTTCATTTTTAGCCCCGACGAGGGCCGCGAGAGGAGAAACCACCTCCTTTACTGTATGAAGATTCCTGAGACTTCCCTCTAGCCTGCTGACGCTTACCCTTACCCCGTAAGAAGTAGAAGCGGTGGCAGAAGGATCAGCCCTTTGCTTCGCAGAGGAAGCAGAAGGGTACTTGTTTGGCTTTGTACGGCCCCTCGCTCCCCTAGAAGGCTGATCAAGCTGACGAAGCAACAGCTGATCTTTGGAATGACATAGGACGTCATCCTGGACCGTTGACACGGAACAGTTGCGGACATGCCAAAGAAGCAGATCGAAGAGCAGCGCACTGCCCCTCAGGAAGGGACCGGCCTGTGTCCAGCACAGAGTCCCTTCGAATTAGTTCCAAATTAGCCATGTTACAGGCATGCGTGTGAGTAAGATGCATGAGCACCTTGTTGGACAGCACACACAAAGGAGCCTGTATATCGTCAAACTTATCTAGAAGCAGATAAGCAGCTAAAGCAGAGACGACGTGATCGGAGAGAGAAAGCATACCCAGCATTTCTCTCGGTAAGCCCAACATGGACTCCAGAGTCGTCATAGGAATGACGGAAGACTTGAGCTTGGAAAGCCCGAGGGAATTGGAGTCCTGATCCCAAACCGTCAGTCTGGCAGACTGGCAGATTGGCAGAATCGTAGGAACGATAACGCACCGGAGGCAAAAAAGGTGTCAACCTTGGTGAAGAATGGAGCCTTCATAGCCTTGGAACTCAGCTTAGAGTCCAAGGCTGAAAATGCTTCAACCACCTGTACTGACTGGCACGGTTGAAGATGCCCAGAAACAGGTTGTTCCACAGGCTGTAGGCGCGCGACCGATGATCGCAGCCTGGCTGACACTGTCGGCTGGTTTGATGGTTTGAGATCAGGAAGGAACCCAAACACAAAGTCAAGAGCTGCCCCCAAGTCAGAAGACTCCTGCCTCTTGACATCAAGGATGTCTGACACCTCCCCTGAGTCGGAAGACACATAGCCCATCGTGAGCAAACCAGCCGACGCCTCCCATGGTGTAGGCACACCAGGGGGATCAGAAAGCGGCTTGTTCCCAATCCCGGGAGGCGGCACCATAGGGGGCACCTGGAAACCACTCGCTGCCTCGCTGGCAGCAACGGGAAGGCTCTTGGAAGAACCTGAGTGAGTAAGGAGAGGGCCTCCCTAAGCTCACTGCCCGTACCGGCCAGTTCGACATGGGGACGAACCAGCAAAGTGGCTTCACACCTGACCCTCTTAACCAGCGAAGGGTCACGATCCTCCAATACACCCGAAGCGGGAGAGACGGGTGGCAGCCAAAACATCTGAGGGCAGACGTTATAGGGGTACGACACACCCCGAGGATGAACATAGCAGGAACTCAGGAGTCGCTGCGGACCTCTGCTGGGCAGAAGGTCCAGGCTGCACAGAAGGTGGTGGTCCCGCAAAACTGGCCGTGTGACCAGAATGAGTGGATGGAAACGCCACAGAGTTCATAGTGGCCTCACCATGAACATCCAAATCCAATGACAAAACTGTGGTACTCGACGGCGCAGTTGAAGTCAGGGAAGGCTGAGGCCGATACCCCACGTCTACACTACCAGACACCGCTGCAGACCCCTGCAGGTAGAAAACTGCTGTGCTCAATGACTGAGAGGACACAGCAAGGGGTTCGGTCAGCAGCCACTTCTGACTTCTCCAAGTTGAAGTCAGGGAAGGCTGAGGCCGATACCCCACATCTACACCACCAGACACCTCTGCGGACCTCTGCAGGGATAAAACTGCTGTGCTCAACGGCTGTGAGGACACAGCAGGGGGGTTCAGTCGGCAGCCACTTCCGACTATGCCGAGTTGAAGTCAGGGAAGGCTGAGGCCGAAACCCCACAACCACACTACAGACATCACTGCAGACCCCTGCAGGGATAAGCCAAGGCCGGTAAAACGGTGCCCGATGATGTTGTAGACAGAACAACAGTAGCAGCAGATACGACGGGAGCTGTTGGAACTGGTGGAAAGGGGGAGAGAGCCACCTAGTTCGGCCTCCAAAGGAGGAGTCACAACCCTAGTGACAGCCTCAGGTGTCGACTCGAGAGGGAGCATAGTCCCGAAACCATGCATATCTTCACCAGAAATCCAACAGCTCCCGTAGTATCCACCATGGTAAAAAAAACTGCACATCCCCCATGGATGGGAATAATTCTCACCAGACGTGGTCGAGTCAGGAGGCCCCGAAACGACAACATTCTCCCCCCCCACAGATGTGGGAGGAGCTGCACATCCCCCATGGAGGGGTGTAACTCTCACCAGACGTGGTCGAGTCAGGAGGCCTCGAAACGACAGCAGTCCCCACCCTCGTGGGTGTGGGAGGAGCTGCACATCCCCCACGGATCCCCCCAGATGTGGTCGAGTCGGGAGGCCCCGAAATTACAGTGTCCCCCCCCAAACCCCCCCCCCCCCCCCCCCGCAGGTGTGGGAGGAACAGCCACGAGAACGCACCAAAGGCGAGGGCAAAAAGAATTGCCCTAAAGGAACCGAACTGGAAATAACAGAGGTGAGAGCAGTAGAAGAAAAAGGTGAACTCAACAGATACAGAAAGTAGAACACCGCCAACTACGAGAGAAGGTGGCAGAAAAAATAACCGGTGGGTACACGACAGAACCCAGATGGCCGACAGAGACCTAAAAAACAGAAATTCAGCCCTCAACAGAGTGAAGAAATTCTGTCCAAACAGTCCCTCATTGACACCTAACTCCAATAACAATAATAAAATTTATCGACCGAAAAATTTCATTGCCGAACCGCGTCGACACGATGTCGAAAAAATATTCGCGAAAACAGAATATATAAAAAAAAATACAATGAGAATGTGGTTGAAAATATTAACGAGAATATAAAACACAGTCCTGTTATTATGCAATCTTCAGATCCATAATTCCAGTCACAGCAAAACTATTATCGACGAGTTGAATTATCCATGAATCGTAATGCAAAGATGGCGACATGTCAACCATGTTTCGCGGACAAAAAAAGAATGGTTTGATGACTGCTTGTGCACTGGTTAACGGAAGTCGTGGAATTGTACTAAGAGAAGAGCGTCCCCTACTGGGTGTGCGCCGATGGCGCTCGACTCAGTTTTGGCTTATTTTTTCATGGTGTTTTTACACCACTTTTCTTTCCCAAATCTTTTGGGAAAGATTAAAATAGAGAGTATTTTATCCGAATTAGGGTCTTCAACTGTAATGCAAGCCTGTAGTAAACAATTGTAAGGTAGGTTGATAAGAAATAGCAAATAATCAGCATGAGTCACAAAATTTTCGACCATGTCACAATGGCAGAAATAAAAGGAATTGACGTCACGGTTGTTGCGCATGCGCTCGGTAAACACAAAAGGTGTGCAGAGAGAGTACCTGTAATGTTGAGCACCACCCTTTTTCGTGCTTTTGCACTCTTTCACTTTTCCAACTTGTTTGGAAAAGTTTCTTAGCTTGAGTTAGTTCTGACTTAGGGCTTGCACTTACGTTACAGCCAATTGTAAACAATTGTGAGTAGGTTGAGAAGAAATTCCGTAATTCGTGACAATCACATCATGCATCTAAAACAAGAGGCCCCAAGGGCTTGAGGGCGCTCACCTGACATGGTAGCCTAAATATCAACCCAGAGAATTGATTTAAACAAGTTGCATCTGCTCCTCCTAAGAAAAGCTTATACCAAATATCCAAAGATTCTGACCAGTGGATCTAAAAAAAAGAGAAGATTTTTAAAGAATATTCCTCATATTGAACTAAGTTATAATTCGGGCTCCCACAGGGAGCGCATATATGAAACCAGGGACTTGGCTTTAACAAACTTGAATCTCACCCCTCTAAGGATGCTGCACATCAAATATCAAAACATTCTGACTGCTGAATCTGAAGAAGAAGATTTTTAAAGAAAATTCCTCATTTTGAACTAAGTTACAATTCAAGCTCCCACAGTGAGTCCAAATATGGACCTAGGGACATGGCTTGAACAAACTTGAATCTCACCCCCCTAAGGATGCTACATACCAAATATCAAAACATTCAGACTGCTGGATCTGAAGAAGACTTTTAAAGAAAATTTCTCATTTTGAACTAAGTTATCATTCGGGCTCCCACAGTGAGTCCAAATATGGTCCTAGGAACATGGCTTGAACAAACTTGAATCTCACCCCCCTAAGGATGCTACATACCAAATATCAAAACATTCCGACTGCTGGATCTGAAGAAGATTTTTAAAGAAAATTCCTCATTTTGAACTAAGTTATCATTCGGGCTCCCACAGTGAGTCCAAATATGGACCTAGGGACATGGCTTGAACAAAGTTGAATCTCACCCCCCTAAGGATGCTGCATACCAAATATCCAAACATTCAGACTGCTGGATCTGAAGAAGATTTTTAAAGAAAATTCCTCATTTTGAACTAAGTTATAATTCGGGCTACCACAGTGAGCCCAAATATGAACTCAGGGACTTGGCTTGAACAAACTTGAATCTCACCCCCCTAAGCATGGTGCATACCCAATATCAAAAGATTCTGCCTGCTGGATCTTGAGAAGAAGATTTTCAAAGACATTTGCCTGAAATGCACTGAGTTCGAATTGGAGCTTCTATAGTGAGCCCAAATATGAATCTAGGGAGCTGATTTGAACAACTTGAATCAGATCCACCCCACAATGTTGCATACCAAATATCAAAAGATTCTGCCTGCAGGATCTGGAGAAGAAGGTTTTTAAGTCATTTGCCTGAAAGGCACTAACTTCGAATTCAGGCTTCTATAGTGAGCCCAAATATGAATCCAGGGGGCCGATTTGAACAAACTTGAATCAGATCCACCCCACAATGTTGCATACCAAATATCAAAAGATTCTGCCTGCTGGATCTGGAGAAGAAGATTTTTGAAGAAATTTGCCTGAAATGCACTAAGTTCGAATTCGGACTTCTATAGTGACCCCAAATATGAATCCAGGGGGCCGATTTGAACAAACTTGAATCAGATCTACCCCACAATGTTGCATACCAAATATCAAAAGATTCTGCCTGCTGGATCAGGAGAAGATTTTTGAAGAAATTTGCCTGAAATGTACCAAGTTCGAATTCGGGCTTCTATAGTGAGCCCAAATATGAATCTAGGGAGCCGATTTGAACAAACTTTAATCAGATCCACCCCGCAATGTTGCATACCAAATATCAAAAGATTCTGCCTGCTGGATCTGGAGAAGAAGATTTTTTAATCTTTTTCCCATTGCCTACATGTAGTGTTAAAAAATGCTGAGTCAGCACTTTTTCAAAGTCCTGAAAAAAAGTACCTTGTGATCAAACCGATAGAGATTTTTTTAAACCACTCTATTCTACTGGATAAAAGTAAGCTTTAAACAAAATAAGAATTCTCTGTGCCGTGTAGTTTTGGAGATATGGCAGTTTTAAGGTTTTTCCTATTTTTAGCTCCCGAGGTTCCCACGGAGCAATGAGAAAATTTTTTTTTGCATCAATCAACTATTTATGACCCATTATCATCTCATATCAAATATGGTTCAAATCGACCTCACGGTTCTGAAAATAGAAATTTAAGGCGTGGCCAAAATTTTTGCCCCTCCCATAATGAAGGCAAATAATGCCCGACAAACTTCTCTTGAACAAACTTGATTCTAAACCTCAAAAGGACGCTGTATACCACATATCAAGTCTGCTACTGGTGGTTCATTAGAAGAAGATTTTCAAAAAATTTGTCCATTTTTTCCCCACACCTCTGCCCAATATGAGCTGAAACCTAATTTGGATAAAAATCAAAATGCCCTTATATAACCCCTACTCACATGAAAGTTCATTAATATGCGGCCAGTGGTTTGGAAGAAAAAGCCCCAAACACCACCTTCACGACGGACGACAGACAAAAAGTGATCAGAAAAGCTCACCCTGACTTTCAGTCAGGTGAGCTAATTAACAGCTTCGTTCCAGTTTGACATATTATACTGAAGAAATCTAGGATATGCGTGCCTGAAACACGCAGTTCAATTGGTTGGATCATTTCACAACAAGTAATCACATATCCATATTAGAGAATTTTTTTTTAATATAATCAGTTTCTACTATCGCTTGCATTAGTGTACCTTCACTGAAAGATAAGCATGTGTTTATTCTATTCTCAAAACTCTAGTTTATAATAGTTGTATGACAATTTGAACCCTCGCATGCGACAATTAGTTAAAATGGCATCAAAATGCAAGTCGGTGAGCTGCATTCTTTAAAAAAGTGGAGTGTATTTGAGCAGTTTCTATACGTAATGGACGACGACGGTCTTGTAAGAAATGCGTGGTGTATAACTTGCTCAAAGTATATGGATGAAATTAAACAAGAGGCTCAAGTGAGCCCGAAACGCTCACCTGGCTCAAATTGTCAAGAGATGAGTGTATCAGAAAGTGAACAGAAGCAAGAACAATTTTAAGATTTCCTATGACGCAACCAAAGACAACTTTTTTGACCATTCATTTCTGTTGGTCCTAGGAAACGTTCCTAGCAAGCTCTGTTCAGTGAAGTATTAAAAAACAATAACCGAACAAAATTTTTGTTTTGTTTTCAACTGCTGAGGTTCCCTCTAGCACCCCCCCCCCCTCCTCACCCCCCCTCCCCCCCCCCCCCCCCCCCCCCACAAAAAAAAACAAAAAAAAAAACAAGCGACTCGATTGGAACAAACTTGAATTTGACACCCCTAGAGATGTTACATACCAAATATGAAAGGATTCTCACTTGTGGACCTGAAGAAGAAGAATTTTCAAGAAATTTTCTCATATTTGACAAAGCTAAACTTTGGGCTTCAATAAAAAGCCCAGGGACCTGATTTGAACAACCTTCAATCTAACCCTCCCAGAGGTGTTGTACACCAAATATCAATAGAATTCGACTAATGGATCTGGAGAAGATGATTTTTAAATATTGAACCAAGTTACAATTTGGGCTCCCATACACCTTGTATGCTTGAACACACCTGAATTCCCCTTCCCTAAGGATGATGTATACCAAATATCAAAAGATTCTGGCTATTGGATCTGGAGAAGAAGATTTTTAAAGAATATCCTTCATATTGCACTAATTTGAACATTTGGGCTCCTGTAGAGTGCCCAAATATGGACCCAGGGGTTAAATTTCAACAACCATGTGAAACAATCTTCCATAGATGTTGTATGTGAAATATGAAAGCTTTGGGAGCCGTGGTTGGCGAGAAAAAGATTATTTTATATTTTTCCCATTACCTTCAGTGTTAAATAATGCTGACTCAGCATTTTTTCAAAAGTCCCAAAACTGTACCTTAGGACAAAACTGATAGGGATTTTTTTTCACCATTCCTTTCTATTGGTCCTAAGGAAACTTCACACCAAATAAAAAGTTTCAGTGCCGTGCAGTTTTGGAGATATGGGCGTTTGAATTTTTATCTATTTTTAGCTCCTGTGGTTCCCAAGGGGCAGCGGGAAAATTTTTTTTGGCATGAATCAAGTACTTAGGACCCAATAATATCTCATAGCAAATTTGGTTCAAATCGGCCTCTCGGTTCGGAAAATAGAAATTTTGGACGGGGCACAAAATAGGGATCCTCCCGTAGCAAGCCCAAATATTGACCGAGAAAATTTCTTTGAACAAACTTGAATCTTCAGTACCAAAAGAGCTTACATACCAAATATCACAGCATTCTGACTGGTGGTTCATAAGAAGATTTTAGGAGAAATTGATGCTTTTGGGGCATCACTCCCACCCCAGTGGGGGCACCGAGTTCATTTTAACAAACTGGAAAGAGGATACCTCCAATATACTGTATGTCAAATTTGTTTAGGTTTGGGCTAGTGGTTTTGAAGGAGAAGACCGAGTTGCGAAAGTTAACGGACGACAGACGACGGACGCCGTACGCCAAGTGATGGCAAAAGCTCACACAGACTTCCAGTCAGGTGAGCTAAAAAGAGGTGGCCAAAAGAAATTTACATGGAAATGCAATGACAAGCGTGAAGAATTATATCGACTGGGTCAATTATGTTCACAAGGGTAATGTTGACAGGCATGTTGGTCCCTGTTCACCACATGAATATGGGCAAGTTTAGAGAAGAAATCAAGTTCGCAGACAGAATCTACACAGTTCGGATGATAAATCTGCCCATTCGAGTTCTGCAAATACAAATGTGACAAGTCAGCCTAAGATTCATCATATGATTAACACTTCCAGTCGGGAAACTTACTGCAGAATTTTTTGTTCTGCGTTATATTTAGTGCAGAAAGGAGAACCGTTCAAGCATTTCCCGGACCTAATTCATTTACAAAAAGTTAACGGAGCTCCGATAAAGTGTGGGAAGCAAAGTAGAGAAGCATGCAAAAAGTTCATCTGCACGATGACATCAGTGTTGAGGGAAGATTTGCTCGAGCTTTCGGCAAAGGCTAATTTCATTAGTGTTCTTTTTGATGGATCATAAGCCAGGAAAACCAAAGAAGAAAAAGAACTTGTTTATGAAAAGACTGTTATCAATGGCTCCGTTGTATATATCCTTTTAAAATGTCAACAGATAAGAAAGTTTGGAGGTACCAACGCTACATCATTGAAGTTGAAGGCCGTAATAGTTGATGCTTTTAGTTCATATGACATAGAATTGGTTGGAAAAGAGAAAAACGAAATAGTTTCTATGTGTGTAGATGGAGCAGCAACCAACATGGGTTGTAAAAATGGCGCTATGACTGTTTTAAAGAAAGAAAGTGATAATAATAGATTGCCAATCATTCATTGTTCCTTGCATAGCTTTGAACTTTCAGTGAAAGTTGCATTTACTATTTTTGGAGAGTTCAAACAAATAGATGAGCTTATGGATTCTATATATAAAATTAGTAAAAAGAGTGGGAAGAATTGGAGATTGTTGACTGTTGTTGCTGAGCGGATGGGTGCCCACATTCAGAGGTACCCTCGGACGTCTAGGACAAGATTTCAAACGCACAAAGCACAGGCCTCAGAGTACTCCTTTATAATTGTTGGTGCATGTTTTTGGTGTTTGCCGAAAAAGTCTTGGAAACATGTGGTTTGTTGACCCCTCTAATGGTAGCTGCTGTGAAAGGCTATCACAAGAAAATGCTCGGTTATGATTTCCTAGCTAGCGCTCTATGTGTAGGGAAGTTTTGGACTGTCAGGAAATGTCATTTTTTCAATGGAAGCAAAAAAATAGTTTAATTACTGATATATATGATTCTATGGATTCTTGTATCGAAGGACTTGAGAAACTTGCCAAACAAGATGATTCAACATTGCCAAAGAGTTTAGGGAGCTTTTGAGTGTGAATCTGTTGTGTCGGAGTCAGCAGGTAACACAAATGATGTACAGAAAATAAGGATAAAGGCGATAGCAACACATATGCAATCTAATTTGAAAAGAGGTCAGATCTTCAAAACGACATCCTGGATGATATGATGGTGTTGAGGATAAACTTACCCATCATTTCAGATGCAGCCAATATTTTCATATCAGGGGAGGTAAGTGAGAAAGACTATGATGAAAGGTTTTTTGAGAAGTCTTACAATTTCTACATGCAATCAGCAAAATGGAGATGGTCACAGGGAGCAACTAACAATCCACAACCAAAGAAACGAAAATCAGTCAACGATGATGTCGTCAGTGATGGTCAGAATGAATCTGAATCTTCATCTGAAAGTGAACTTTCTTATTGTGAGGCTACATGTAATAGTTCAGATGAGGCTGCATGTTTGAGCTTTAGTGCTGGTGAAAATGAAACTGGGACTGATGACTGGTGATGCCAGCCACGTTGACAGTTTGGAACAGAACAGAACAGAATTTTATTCGAAGATTGCAGTTATATACAAATATAATGAATACAATAGTATTCAGATAGTTATTAGCATCTTTAAGAGGCGACATGGCCTTTTTGGCCATTTCCAGTCGCTTCCCACAAAAAATTTAAAGTAACTCGATTAGAATCTGAATGAACTTTTTCACTTTTGTTTGACAATATTGAAAATAAAACCACATGGTCATCAGCTTCATATTTTCATCTCCAAACAACTGATAGTTGCATGAGAATTACTCTGACATCAAGCATCTGGATAGCCCGATCATTCAAGATATCCCAGTCAAATCCAACCTCTGATAGTAACAGGGCCAGGGAGAGGGTAGGGGCCCAGGATAACCCTGTGACCTTGGAACTTGGGGGCAGGAGTCCAGAATTAATGGGTTAGGCTTGCCCCCCCCCCCCCCTCCCCCCGAAAGGATGTACCAAATCAAAAATTGAAATGCAGGCTTTTAGGCCATGTTTGATCAAGCCTACTCCTATGTCAACAGTTAAGAAGGGGGCTGCATAGTGAATGGAGCTCTGCTGTTTCTGCACTTGACCAACAGTTGTACTTTTAGACTGCATGATTCTTGAAGTAATAACTTTATTAAATCAACTTGATGTAATAAACTTATCACTTCTTCAAGAATTGTGCAGTCAAAAGCTATAACTCTTGGTCACTGGATAGTCAATGACTCAATCATTGAATTCAATGTCATTGTTTTTTCATACCGTAATGACATAACCTCTATTGAAACAATTTGTGCAGTTGTTGCATTTTTGTATTGATTTTCCTGAACGTGATTCGCACGTTCAGGAAAATCCAACATCAAAAAATAAAATATAAGTGCGCATGTGTACAGCACAAACTGTGCGCTGAAACAAACAAGTGACACAGACTGATCATTCAAGGGAATAAGAAAATCAAGGTTAGGTAAGCAAACTTACAGTCTTATTAGTGAGTGAGTGATGCAACTCCATAAAAAGAATGCATGTTGAACTGCATTTTAATGCCGTAGTCAGTGTTAAGCCCATGAAATTTGCTTCAGAAAGCTGTTACGGAAGGGGAAATTTCTGAATTGTGATGGCAGCATCAGCCATGAATTTAGGCGCCACTGGCAGCCAGTTATGAAAATGTGCACTGCAGGTAAGTCAATTTTGTTACCTAATTTCACGGGATTCCGATAAATGCAATTCTTGAATGTGATACCAATTAGTGTAGCTGTTCTGAGAAAGGGGTATCGCATTGCATGTACGCTCCATTTAAAACCCGTCTTCATCACACCCGATGACCACTCTGTAATATACGGGTCCACCACCTGCCTATCAAGGCTAATTACAGATAAGTGGGAAAACCGGACTTCAAACAGAACGCCAATGACATGCATCAACTGATAGCAGGGAACGGTGCAACAATATAATATAGTTATGCAAATAAACTCCTGATTGCAAACTCAACCAATAAACAAAACAAGAGGCCCCAAGGGGCCTTAATCGCTCACCTCCCAAAGTGATTAAAAGAAGTATTTGGGGTCACATTCAGTTAGACATAGTTGATCAACACTACAAAGGAATGAAGTCATGAAAGGCAAATTTTATGTAAAAACACTAAGGAATGGATTTGGACAAACCTGAACCTAACATGACCCCCCACCATCCTCCACCAACCACCCCCATAGAGAGCTCAAATATTCAGCCAGGGTCTCAAATTCAACAAACCTGAATCTGATCCCCATTGAGATGCTATATACCAAATATGAAAGAATTCTGACTTGCGGATCTGAAGAAGAAGGTTTTTAAAGATATTCCCTCATATTGCACTAAGTTAAAATTCAGGCTCCCACAGGTAGCCCAAATTAATAACCCAGGGGCTCGATTCGAACAAATTGGAATCTGACCCTCCTAGAGATGTTGTATACCAACTATGAAAGGATTCTGACTGGTGGATCTGAAGAAGACTTTTAAAGAAATTTCCTCATATAACACTAAGTTAAAATTCGGTCTCCCACAGGGAGCCCAAATATGAACCCAGGGATCCCATTTCAACAAACTTGAATATGACCCCTCTAGAGATGTAGTATACCAAATATCAGACTATTCTAATTGATGATTCTAGAGAAAGAAATTTCCTCACATTGCACTATGTTAAAATTCGGGCAGGTAGCCTGAGGGCACTCACCTGATATGGTGGCCTAAATATCAACCCCGGGAATTGATTTCAACAAGTTGCATCTGCCCCTCCTAAGAAAAGCTTATACCAAATATCAAAAGATTCTGACCAGCGGATCTGAAAAAAACAAGATTTTGAAAGATTATTCCTCATATTGAACTAAGTTATAATTTGGGCTCACATATGAATCTAGGGATTTGGCTTGAACAAACTTGACTCTAAACACCAAAGCCCCCCCCCCCCCCCCCACCCCCAAATATGGACACAGGGATTTGATTTTCAATAAACATGTGAATCAATCTTCCAAAGATGTTATATGTAAAATATGAAAGCCTTTGGAGCAGTGGTATGAGAGAAGAAGATTCTCACTGTGTTCAAAAATGATGACTCAGCAATTTTTCAAACTCCTGGAAAAGTACGCTATGATAAAACCAATGCCAATTTTTTTGGACCATTCCTTTCTGCTGTTCCAAAGGAAGCTTCACACAAATAAAAATCCTCAGTGCCATGTAGTTTTGGAGATATGGGAGTTTTAATTTTTTTCTATTTTTAGCTCTTGCGGTTCCCATGAGTGACGGGAAATATGTTTTTGGCATAAATTAGGTACTTATGACCCAATAAGTCCTCATATCAAATTTGGTTAAAACTGGCCTCTCAGTTTGGAAAATAGAAATTTTGGTACAATTCGGGCTCCCACAGGAAGCCCAAATATGAACCCAGGGACTTGGCTTTAACACACTTATATCTCACCCCCCTAAGGATACCATATACCAAATATCAAAAGATTGTGACTGGTGGATGTGATGAAGAAGATGTTTGAAGAATATTCCTCATATTGAACTAAGTTATACTTCGGGCTCCCACGAGGAGCCCAAATATGAGCCCAAGGACTTGGCTTGAACAAACTTGAATCCCCCCCCCCCCCCCCCCCCCAAGGATGCTACATACTAAATATGAAAACCTTCTGACTGCTGGATATGAAGAAGAAGATTTTTAAAGAAAATTCCTCATTTTGAACTAAGTTATAATTCAGGCTGCCACAGTGAGCCCAAATATGAACTCAGGGACTTGGCTTGAACACACTTGAATCCCCCCCCCCCCCTCCCCCAAGGATGCTGCATACCAAATATCAAAAGATTCTGATTGGTGGATCTGAAGAAGATTTTTAAAGAATATTCCTCATATTGCACAAATTTGAACATTTGGGCTCCCAAACAGAGCCCAAATATGGACCCAGGGAATTGATTTCATCAAATCTGTGAATCAATCTTCTAATGATGTTATATGTGAAATATGAAAGCTGTTGGACCAGTGGTTTGAGAAAAGAAGATTCGTTAATGTTTTCCCCATTACTCACAGTGTTAAAAAATGCTGACTTCGCACTTTTTCAAAAGTTCCGAAAAAGTACCCTATGATAAAACCAATAGCAATTTTTTTACCATTCCATTCTGTTGGTCCTAAGGAAGCTTCACATGAAATAAAAATTTTCAGTGCTGTGTAGTTTTGGAGATATGGGCATTTTAATTTTTTTTCTATTTTTAGCTCCTGTGGTTCCCATGGGATAATGGGAAAATTTTTTTGGGGAATAAATTAAGTACTTATGACCCAATAAGCCCTCATATCAAATTTGGTTCAAATCAGCCTCTCAGTTTGGAAAATAGAAATTTTGGGCCGGACAAAAATTTTTGCCCCTTCCATAACGATGACAAATATAGACCCTTGAACTTCACTTGAACAAATCTGATTCTACACCTCAAAAGGAAGCTGCACACCAAATATCAAGTCTCTGCTACTGCTGGTTCATGAGAAGAGGATTTTTTAAGATTTAGGCTCACTTTTTGGGCATAGCCCTACTGAGGGGTGGGTCAAATTTATTTGAACAAACTTAAATTGACATATGATAGGGAACATGCACACCAGATTTGGTTCAAATTGGTTGAGTAGTTTGTGAGAAGAAGTTGATAATGTAAAGTTAACGCCCGACGATGGACGGAAAGTGATCAGTAAAGCTGCCCTTGAGCTATGCTCAGGTGAGCTCAAAATATGTTAGAAAACATTATTTCATTATGATGACATTACTACGTTCATTGGTATTTTTCTTACAAGAAATGGCCCATGAAGCTAGCATTTAAGAGAGTGGATAAATACATTTCTTCCACTTTATACCCAACCAATGAAACTGAGGCCAGAACTGTTCCGTAAAAGTTTCTTTTTCGTCTTTATTGTTTTCGTTCCCTGTTGTTTGACGGTTGATTATGCTGGCCATACCCCCCCTCCTCTGGATTTGCTATTGAAAACATTAAAAAATCAAGTATGCACGTGTTTGTGAAGGTGTGTGTGTGTGGGGGGGGGGGGGGGGTGAATAGATTTATTTTTTTTATTTGAGTGGGGACAGTCAAGGAAGCAGGTTAGTGATGTAGGGAAGTGGGATAAAAGCCTGTTTTATGAGAGTCGACCATCTCCTGTAGTGCCACCCTTGACAACAAGCCTCATTCTGTACAATATCAGTGAACTTGGTGTGAAGCCAACTGGGCATGTTTTAAGGCATTTTCACTTGACATTTTTTCTCAGTTTGAAATACACTATGGGTGGATGTACATGTAGGTGGGTATACAGTAGAAGTGGGTTTACAGGAAGAGGTTGCTGCACAACAAATTTTATTTATTTATTGGTGTTTAAGGTCACATACTTATGCACAATGGCTAATCATGACCGTGACAGTTTTACGGGTGGAGGAAGCAGAGTACCCTGAGAGAACCACCGAGCAGCTGCCAGCTCCCCAACATCGTAACTCCACACTGTAGCACAGGCAGGGTTAGATTGGTTGAAGACATGCGCACCAGCGACGTGCAGTATGCCTTAGTACACGGCGTCATCGTGCCCCCATGTGGAGAATCGGGGTTAAGTGCCTTGCCCAAGGACACAATGCAGGAGTCCGAATCGATCGTTCAGATGGTCACCCATCCGAAGATTAACCGGGCTCGACGTTGCTTAACTTTGGTGATCTGACGAGAACCGGTTACCGCAACGCCACAGTGCCCTCTCGACAACAAATAAATATTATAACAAGAGCACCGCGTAGCGGGACAATATACGCCCATTTTGTATTTTTGAAGGGTTGGGGTAAGGATGGGGTGAGGGTGAAAATTGTTTGGACCAACCCCATATTCGAAATTGACCTGTATTTTGTTGTGATTAAACAACATACCAAGTTTGGAACCAATCGGAAAACAAATAATAAAAGTTATCATCCGGAAACCAAATATTTGATGCATTCTATGTCCAACAGTTAGGCCATACTAAAAGTTATAATCTGGAAAACACAAAATGCACAAATTCAAAAGGAATAACTCTGGAAAGGTACATACGATTTTGGCCGAAAGTGAACCTGAGCTGTGCTATGTGATCATAAACAAAATCTGATAATTTGAAACAAATTAGTCAAGGTAAACCAAAGTTATCATCCGGAAATCACATAATTCACAAATTTGCAATCATTCAAGGGGAATAACTATGGAACGGTACATGCGATTATGGCCAAAGGTGAACTTGAGCTGTACTTTGTGGGCAAAAACAAAATCTGAGAATCTGAAAAACATCGGTCAAGGCAAACTAAAGTTATCATCCGGAAACCACAAAATCCACAAATTTGCAATCATTCAAGGGGAATAACTCTGGAAAGGTATATGCGATTGTAGTCAAAAGTGAACTTGAGCTGTATTTTGTGGTGAAAAACAAAAACTGAAAACTTGAAATAAATCGGTCAAGGCAAACGAAAAGTTGGGCTAAATTCTCATAAATAAAGGGCCATAACTCTACTGCAAATGGGCCGCTAGAAACGGAAATCGAACCCATCCTGTATTTTGTCATACTAAATCCACAAGCCAAATTTAACTCAGGTCAATCCATTACAACAAAAGTTATCGTCCGGAAACGAAATGTGTACATGGACGGACAGACAGACAGTTGGGTGGAGAGACCATTCACATAATACGTCCCGTTTTTCAAACGGGTGTATAAAGTCAACATCTGAAAAATTTGGTGTCAATCCGTCAAGGCGTTCGGCTTTAAATGAACGGAAACCAATTTTTTTTCAAAAATTGTGGTTTCAAAGGGCCATAACTCTGCAGCGGATGGACTGAGAAACACCAATATCGAACTTGACCTGTATTTTATTGCTACAAACAACATCTGAAAGTTTGATGTCGATCCGTCAAGGCGTTCGACTTCAAATGAATGGAAACCAATTTTTTTTTAGAAAAATTGTGTTTTCAAAGGGCCATAACTCTGCAGCGGATGGACTGAGAAACACCAATATCGAACTTGACCTGTATTTTATTGCTAAAAACAACTTCTGAAAGCTTGATGTTGATCCGTCAAGGCGTTCGACTTTAAATGAACGGAAACCAATTGTTTTTAGAAAAATTGTGTTTTCAAAGGGCCATATCTCTGCAGCAGATGGACTGAGAAACACCAATGTCGAACTTGACCTGTATTTTAATGCTAAAAACAAATTCTGAAAGTTTGATGTCGATCCGTCAAGGCGTTCGACTTTAAATGAACGGAAACCAAATTGTTTACGGACAGACAGGCAGACAGGCGGACAGACTGATAACATAATAAAACCATTTTTTAAACAGGCGTATAAAAAGGAAACATGTTAAATGAAAGTGTCAATGACACTGTAGCTTAACTTGTGTGTTGTGTTTGAAGAAAAGGATAATGTTCAATGTTTATGAAAGGATTATGAAATAAAACAAGAATTGTGATAATTGGGAATATGTTCATTTCTGTTCCCTGTATGCTATGTTTTTAATAAAAACAAGAGCGCACGTATCGCTGAAGCAATACAATGTCCCCTACCGGAATAATGAGCATTAATAATTATACAAATGTTATAACCTAGATGTGATCAGCATGAATTGTGTTGAAGCATTTCCAAAAAAAGTCCAGAAAACTGATATTTTGGTGCTTTTCCATATTTCCAAGTGCCATAACTCACACAAGAATAATGCAATCAGCATGAAACTCAAACTTGATCTGTAAGTCATCGTTCTATAGTAGCTTACCAAGAATGAAATCATTCGGTTGAAGCATTTCCAAAAAAAGTCCGGAAAACTAAAGTATGACTGACAGACTGACTGACAGACTGACGGATGGACAGAGTGCAGATGAAACTTGATCTGTAAGTCATCGTTCTATAGTAGTTTACCAAAAATGAAATCATTCCGTTGAAGCGTTTCCAAAAAAACTCTGGAAAACTGATATTTTGGTGCTTTTCCATATTTCCAAGGGCTGTAACTCACACAAGAATACTGCAATCAGCAGGAAACTCATACTTGATCTGTAAGTCATCGTTCTATAGTAGTTTACCAAAAATGAAATCATTCCGTTGAAGCGTTTCCAAAAAAACTCCGAAAACTGATATTTTGGTGCCTTTTCCCATATTTCCAAGGGCCGTAACTCACACAAGAATAATGCAATCAGCATGAAACTCAAACTTGATCTGTAAGTCATCGTTCTATAGTAGTTTACCAAAAATGAAATCATTCCGTTGAAGCGTTTCCAAAAAAAACTCCGGAAAACTAAAGTGTGACTGACAGACTGACAGAGTGCAAACTTATAGTCCCCTTCAGCGATGCCGGTAGGAGACTAATAATATGAGGTGTACATGGTACTAAAGAGCTGAGGGGTGGGTTAATATGACCTCACAGTTAATGTATTTGACTCTCACAGTTAACGTATGTCAACGAAAGTTACCAAGTTACAGTGAAATTATTCCAAAACGAGTCATCCTATCAAGTTACATTGAAATCCCTTCATAAATATGGCCTTTAGACTGTGCTAAAGGTTTTTGGGCTTCAGGCCTGTGTAGCCATGACGGTAGACCGATTGCAACTAAAAGGGGACGTCCTCATCTCGACATCATACTGAGTCATTCTATAAAGTTACAATGAAATCCCTTCACAAATACGACCTGTAGTCTGCACTAAAGTTTTTCGGGCTTTGGGCTTGGGAAGCCATCGTGGTTGAATGATCTCGTGACCAAAAGGGGGCGTTGTCATCTAGGCATAATCTGGAGTGATCCTACAAAGTTACAATGAAATCCCTTCATTTTTCTGACCTGTCGACTGTGCTCAAGGTTTTCGGGCTTTGGGCCCCTGAAGCCGTCACAGTTGACCAATATGGAGTCAACCTAATAAGTTACAATGAAATCCTTCCATAAATATGACCTGTAGACTATGCTAAAGGTTTTTGGGTCTTGGGCTTGGCCAGCCATCAAGGCAGAATGATCACAACCAAAAGGAGACGTTCTCATCTAGACATTATTTGGAGTCATCCTACCAAGTTTCAATGAAATCCCTTCATAAATATGACCTGTAGACTGTGCTAAAAGTTTTCGGGCTTCGGGACCCTGTAGCCATCACAGTTGCCCAATTGCGTCCAAAAGGGGACGTTCTCATCCAGACATTATATGAAGTCAACCTACCAAGTTACAATGAAATCCCTTCAGAAATATGACCTGTAGACCGTGCTAAAGGTTTTCGGGCTTTGGGTTCGGGCAGCCATCATGGTTGAATGATCGCAACCATAAGGGGACATTCTCATCTGGGCATCGTCAGGAGTGATCCTACGAAGTTACAATGAAATCCCTTCATAAGTATGACCTGTAGAGTGTGCTCAAGGTTTTCTGGCTTTGGGCCCCTGTAGCTGTCACAGTTGACCAATCAAGACCAAAAGGGGATGTCATCATCTAGGCAATATATGGAGTCAACCTAACAAGTTACAATGAAATCCTTCCATAAATACGACCTATAGACTATGCTAAAGGTTTTGGGGCTTGGGCAACCATCAAGGCTGAATGATTGCGACCAAAAAGGGACGTTCTCATCTAGACATTATTTGGAGTCATTCTACAAAAGCTACAATAAAATCCCTTCATAAATATGACCTGTAGGCTGTGCTAAAGGTTTTCGGGCTTCGGGCCCCTGTAGCTGTCACAGTTTCCCAATCGTGTTCAAAAGGGGATGTTCTCATCTAGACATTATATGAAGTCAACCTACCAAGTTACAATGAAATCCCTTCATAAATATGACCCGAAGACTGTGCTAAAGGTTTTCGGGCTTTGGGCTCAGGCAGCCATCATGGCTGAATGATCGCAACAAAAAGGGGACACTCTCATCTGGGCATCATCTGGAGTGATCCTACGAAGTTACAATGAAATCCCTTCATAAGTATGACCTGTAGACTGTGCTCAAGGTTTTCGGTCTGTGGGCACCTGTAACCGTCACAGCTGACCAATCACGACCAAAAGGGGATGTCATCATCTAGGCATTATATGGAGTCAACCTAATGAGTTACAATGAAATCCTTCCATAAATACAACCTACAGACTATGCTAAAGGTTTTTGGACTTGGGCAGCCATCAAGGCTGAATGATAGCGACCAAAAGGGGACATTCTCATCTAGACATTATTTGGAGTCATCCTACCAAGTTACAATGAAATCCCTTCATAAATATGACCTGTAGACTGTGCTAAAGGTTTTCGGGCTTCGGGCCCCTGTAGCCGTCACAGTTGCCCAATCACGTCCAAAAGGGGACGTACTCATCTAGACATTATATGAAGTCAACCTACCAGGTTCCAATGAAATCCCTTCAAAAATATGACCAGTAGACTGTGCTAAAGGTTTTTGGGCTTCGGCAGCCATCATCGTTGAATGATCGCAACCAAAATGGGACATTCTCATCTGGGCATCATCTGCAGTGATCCTACGAAGTTACAATGAAATCCCTTCATAAATATGACCTGTAGACTGTGCTCAAGGTTTTCGGGCTTCGGGCACCTGTAGCCGTCACAGTTGACCAATCACGACCAAAAGGGTATGTCATCATCTAGGCATTATATAGAGTCATCCTAACAAGTTACAATGAAATCCTTCCATAAATACGACCTATAGACTATGGTAAAAGGTTTTGGGGCTCAGGCAGCCATCAAGGCTGAAAGATCCTCAAAAGAGGACGTTCTCATCTAGACATTATTTGGAGTCATCCTACCAAGTTATAATGAAATCCCTTCATAAATATGACCTGTAGACTGTGCTAAAGGTTTTCGGGCTTTGGGCCCCTGTAGCCATCACAGTTGCCCAATCACGTCCAAAAGGGGACGTTCTCATCTAGACATTATATGAAGTCAACCTACCAAGTTACAATGAAATCCCTCCATAAATATGACCTGTAGACTGTGCAAAAGGTTTTCGGGTTTTGGGCTCGGGCAGTCATCACGGTTAACAGATCGTAACCAAATGGGGAAGTTCTCATCTAGACATCATACGGAGTCATCCTACCAAGTTACAATGAAATCCCTCCATATTAAATATGACCTGCAGACTGTGCTAAAAGTTTTTGGGTTTTGGGCTTGGGCAGCCATCACGGTTGACAGATCATGACCAAAAGGGAACGTTCTCATCTAGGCATTATACAGAGGCATCCTACCAAGTTACAATGAAATCCCTTCATAACACGACCTGTAGACTGTGCTAATGGTTTTCGGGTTTTGGGCTCAGGCAGCCATACCTGTTGACCGATCACGACCAAAAGAGGACGTTCTCATCTAGAGATGACCCCAAACGTGCATATGAAATTTCGTGATGATCAGACAAGAACTAAGGGGTGTAGCCTGTGCTAAAGGAAAACGTGAACAGACTCACAGACTAACAGACTTCCGCACGTGGAATGGCAATAGCTTATCTTGACTTTGTCAAATTTAGCTAAAAATTAAGAAGCCCCCAACAGCATGGGAATATTGCCTTTATTTCCACTGATTGCATGCATTGGGCCTATGCTTTTTGTAGGGGATTGTTACGATGATCATGGGTATGAATCAGTGGGGTAGCATGGGGGGGGGGGGCTGAGGGGGCACATCCCCCCCCCCACCCACTGAAAAAAAATTGATCCACCATGTTAACCCATATAGGGAACATCAGGCAAGAAATTTTAATATCTAGATATTAATATTTGTAAGATGTATGAGGGGTGTTATCCCAACAAGACGAATGGCTGAAATATCCCAACAAGACGAATCCCGACAGGACGAAAACTTCTTTTTTCATTAACTACTGGGGAAATTCATGAAAAGAGATTTATAAAGTGTATAATTACGTTCTATTGGGGTGGTTGTTTCACATGTTTCAGTTGTTGCTGAGCAGTTATTATTAATATTTTTATTTTTCATCTCTTGATCGCCCACATTCACTGTCTGACTTGAGCAACAAGAGTTTATTTCCGTAGTGAGTTCAATTGTTATATCCTTAAGTCTTACTTTGTCAATACTTTGTGTTCACTAAATGCAGTACAAACTTTCAGTCAGCTTTTTTTATGAAAACTCACTATTGACACTAAAAGCGCATTTTACAAAAAGATATTGCCGACATAGTTGAAAAAACATGCTCGGAACAAGAGATTTTTATATAAATTCTGATACTGGCCCCAAAAGTTAAAACATTTCTGGTATTTATATTTTAATATTTTAATAGCCTTCTTGTATATATACATTCCTTGTCATAATTTCCATCCCCTACAAAATTTATGCTTTATAAAAATGAGAGGATATTTCGCAGTTCAAAACCAAACCTTACCACAACTTATGATATCGTTGATGAATGGAAGATTTTCCTAGCAAATTTATAAAACATAAATAACGTGCAAATAGATAAAAAAAAGAAAAAAAGAAAAAAAAGGCTAAATTATAATATTATATGGTACAAGATGTAAACTCCTTTATGTTTTGTTACTCTATTGTTAATTTATCGAGTTTTTCTACTTGGTTTATATTATCGCAAGAAGGTTTTTTTCTTGAAAAATAAAATTCCACTTCAAAATATCCTTCTCGTATACATTTTTGCCCAGAACACCAAAATAAATGGGCTATGCAGTCATTTTAATTAGATTTGTTTTGTTGGTATTCATCTTGTTGGGATGACCAATTTCGACATTTGTCTTCTTGGGAATAAACCGTATGAGGGGGGTGCGTAATAGCAAATTTACATGTGTAATATTTCATAATTTATTAGGATTCTAGTTGGTGGTAATGTGACATAATTATTGATGCCTTTCACAACTTATAAATTATGGACACAAACTGACAGAGTCAAGGAAATTGTGTTTTTTTGTTCTTCTTGAATTTCAAAATTATTCCCCGGGGAAAGCAACATGCCCCGTCCAACGAGAGGGGGGGGGGGGGGGGACCCTCTTTCGTGCTAGTCCCCATCTTGCTGCCACATGGCTCAGAACAGTGCCGCGCATCATATTTTGTGCGCCCCTGATGCAGATGCCAAAGGCATGAGCGATGACGATGATAGGTGATTTGGGGTGGGGGAAGCCCCACCCAAAAGAAAATTTGGAAATCAATTATTAAATGGAGACTTCTGGCAGCTTTGGGGATGAAAAATCACGTTATTTTGTGGCTGTCAGAATAACGTTTTTAGCTGGAGAGATGTGTGTCGATCGCCTGATTGATCAAAAGCGGGTCATTATTAAATAAGAAAAGCATAATTGTTTTCTACTAAATTTGTGATGTACATGTGGTTATAATTATGATTAGGCTAAAATAATATAAAAAATAATTGAAAATGTAGATTGCAGTCTCTTGTTTTTCCTCAACCATGTCATGTGCAGAGGTGTTAAAAGAGATGTTTGTTTGGAGGACAAAGCTTCTGTTGCTTTGACGTGTGTTACAACCAGTAGTGTATAAATTTACCAGTAATGTCGAAATCGACCAGTAATGTCGAAAAAATTAACCAGTAATGTCGAAATCAACCAGTAATGTCGAAAAAAATCGACCAGTAATGTAAAAATCCGTAATGTCAAACAATTAACCAGTAGTGTCAAAAAGTGACGACCAAAATGACGATTTTTCGCAAAAATTTCAATATTTTTTCGGGTTTCTCAAATTGTACTTTTGCCTATATTTATCGACTTTTAACCATTTTCTCACAAGTTTAAACACATTTACCCCAATAAATATGGAATTTTATGTTTAACAATTATTTCCCTCTTTCAAATGCACAACATATGCCATCCTATTTGCTCTCTCTCTCTCCCCCACTCTCTCTCTCTCTTTCCCTCCCTCTCTCTCTCTCTTTCTCTCTCTCCTCTTTCTCTCTATCTATCTCCCCTCTCTTTCTATCACATGTCCCTATGTCTTTGCCCCCTCTCTCTCTCCATCATTCTCTCTCTCTATCCCCCTCTCCCTATGTCTTTGCCCAGCTCTCTTTCCCCATCCCTATCTATCTATCTATCTATCTATCTATCTATCTATCTATCTATCTATCTATCTATCTATCTATCTATCTATCTATCTATCTATCTATCTACCTACCTACCTACCTACCTACCTATCTACCTACCTACCTACCCTACCCTACCTACCTACCTACCTACCTACCTACCTACCTACCTACCTACTCTATCTATCTATCTATCTATCTATCTATCTATCTATCTATCTATCTACTATCTATCTATCTATCTATCTATCGATCGATCGATCGATCGATCGGATCGATCGATCCATCCATCCATCCTCTGTCCCTCTGTCTTTGCCCCTACCTCTATCTCTCCTTCTCTCTCTCCCCCCTTCTTTCTCTCTCTATCGCTCTCTCCCTATCCCCATTTCCCCCTGTCTTTGTCCAACTCTCTTCCTCTCTCTCCCCCTCCTTCCCCCTCTCTCTCTCTGGATAGATAATGAATTAATACGACGCTGAAATATTTAGTCTAGTATTTAGTGCTCGCACAGACAGACATACAGTCACACATGTGGGCTGGCAAGTGTGTAGGCAGGCAGGTTAGCAGCATCCAGGCAGACGGACAGAAATCCAGACAGACAGATAGCAATGTGGCGTGTGAAAAATAACCCCTAGACGTGGATAGACAACTGAATGACGGAAAGACAGGCAGACCTACATACAAAGATTGATTGGTTGGTTGATTGATCGATTGATTTCATTTACGACACTTAGTTTAAAGCACGCGCACCATACACATGTCATTTTGGCATGTAGCTTGGCACACGAAGTCAACGTGCACCTGGGATAAAGTGTCATTCCCAAGGACACAACTTAACTGACCTCGTCAGGTATAGAACGCGGATATTCATCAAATTGAATTGCGAGGCAATTTCTCGATTGAGCTAATAGTGCTCCCCAAGTACATGCGGGTACATGCGGGTGACGCAGGCTGACTGATTGATGGATGTAGGTAAAATGACAGGTAGCAAATTGGTAGAACTAGATGATAGATATGTAGCAAATATCGGGTAGTGACTGACATTATAATAGTCAGTCATTAAAGCACACGACCAGGGGTGTCATTGGGGGGGGGAGGGGTGTGGCTATACCCCCCTCCCCCGTCGGCAAGTGTTAGTGCTCCTCATTTTGGTTGTCACTTTTTGACACTACTGGTTAATTTTTCGACATTACAGATTTTTACATTACTGGTCGATTTTTTCGACATTACTGGTTGATTTCGAAATTACTGGTTAATTTTTTCGACATTACTGGTCGATTTCGACATTACTGGTAAATTTATACACTACTGGTTGTAACAACGTGCCATCCAAATGTTATTTCAAACCTTGTGCAAGTAGTGGTTAATTTAATCTCAAGTAGTGGTTAATTTGATCTACAAGTACTTTAATTAATCCCTTCAATCATGATTAGTTTGATTGCATAGCCCTACAACCTAACAATTCACTTAAATGATTTGTTACCAGAGAGAGAGAGAGATAGAGAGAGAGAGAGAAGATTGTAATTATGTTTATATCTGATTTGTTTTTGTTTACACCATGATGACCCAGAAAAAGTTCCAACACAGTCAATCAGTCTGATTAGTCTATTTTTAGCACAACTGTTACATAACAGCAATCAGCAATACTTGGGTCAGTTTTAAATGAGAGGTACATGTAATGGACACTCTAAAGTTTCAAAATAAAGGTAACTTAATGTTGTGTCTCATTTTTCTGAAAAGTGAAGACCTGATTAAAGATTTTCAACATTGAATTTGGAAACCGGTGTCCCACGGTATCTTTCCCCCTGTGTATCTTCCCCCCCCCCCCCACTAGTGTATCTTCCCCCCACCCTGGGTACCTTTCCCCCTCCAATATTTTTTTTAACATTGATAACATCAGGCATAACTATTGATGGTGTTTATTATTTTTTCTGACATTCCAGGTTTCACAGGTTTTTTGATGAAAAAAATTCACTCAGACAAAAAATATTTTTCAATTCATATCTTTATTGGCAGTAGACAAGCAAAAAATATGTACACATTTTGAAATTATAATAACATTCCATACCTTACAGTGGAAGGTTGATAATTACAGAACAGTTCACTCATCACTGTTATTTAGAAATTATAATAACATTCCACGCCTTGCAGAGAAAGGTTAAAATTATCAGAAAAGTGTCTATCAAAATATATTCATATATATGGAAGGCTAAGGGGGGGGGGGGGGAGGGGGAGATACACAAACCTGTGTATCTTCCCCCACCCACATATTCACTCATCATTGTTATTTAGAAATTATAATAACATTGCACGCCTTTCAGTGATAGGTTTATATTATCAGAAAAGTGTCTATCAAAATGAACATTGTGGGGAGCACTTTATGGAAAGCTAAGGGGGGAGGTGGGGAAGATACACAGGCCTGTGTATCTTCCCCCCACCCAAATATTCACTCATCATTGTTATTTATAAATTATAATAACATTCCACGCCTTTCAGAGAAAGGTCCATAATATCTGAACAAGGTCTATCAAAATGAACATCATGGGGAGCACTTTATGGAAGGCTAAGGGGGGGGGGGGGGGGGGTGGGGGAGGAAGATACACAGGTCTGTGTATCTTCCCACCCACTCACATATTCATTCATCATTGTTATTTAGAAATTATAATAACATTGCACGCCTTTCAGTGAAAGGTTTATATACACGCCCAAAAAAGAAAGTGTGCATTGCAGAAATTGATCAAACTCCAAAAAAATAATTTCGTAGAGTGTTAACCTGTTCATGAATAAGTTATATTGAACACAAAAACAGCTTTCCCCGTGAAAATTGCATTAACGTTAAATGACATGCTGCTCGTTTGTGAAAAGGCATGTTTTGCACGTGGAGAGTCTGAAAATTCATGCAGCAGTGTGAATCCTCGGGTATTTAAACTCTAAAGTAAGGCCTTCCTATTGTTCACATTCAAACTTGCGCTGCTGTTAAAACGACTCCACATTAGCATGCCAAGATTGAAAATGAATCAACGTCTCCTTGCCCTGGGTATGATTAGAGCTGGCAGAACACACAGAGAGGTTGCCCTGCATTTGAACTGCCACCATAACACTGTAGACAGGCTAGTCCATCGACATGCACAACATGATGACGTTCGAGACCGACCCCGCTCCGGGAGACCCCGAGTTACCACCCTTGCACAAGATTGGTATATCCGTGTCGTCCATCTCCAGAACCGGCAAAAAACGGCATCGATGAGAGCCAGGAACATCCCTAACCTGAGACAGATACATCCTCAAACAGTAATCAACCGTCTGAGAGAATACGGCTTACATCCTCGAAGACCTGCAATTCTTCTGATTTTGACGTTATGTCATTGTCGTGCTCGACTGCAGTGGTGTAGACAACATCTCAGGCATCCCTTACACTGGTGGCGACATGTTTTATTCACAAATGAATGTCGTTTCCATATTTCATCATCAGATGGCCGCCAGAGAGTGTACAGACGTCGAAACGAACGCTACGCAGATCCATGTGTCGTGGAGCGAAACCGTTATGGGGGAGGGTCTCTCATGGTGTGGGGTGGTATCACTGTCCGTAACAGAACTGAGCTGGTCATTATTGATGGCAATCTCAATGCAGCCAGATATCGTGATGAAGTTCTTACACCTGTTGTTGTCCCATTTCTGCAACGTCACGGCCCTGGCGTCATTCTACAGCAGGACAATGCCCGATCCCATGCAGCTCGTGTTGTTCAACAGTATCTGCAGCAACAACAAGTGGATGTTCTTCCCAGGCCCGCAAATTCGCCCGATACCTCACCCATTGAGCACAGATGGGACGAAATGAAACGTCAGCTACGCCGGCTTCCCCATGCACCGTCAACGCTTGTGGAACTCCAAAGACAGCTTAACAGAATACGGAACAACATCCCACAACACTTCCATGCTAACTTCTTCGCTTCCATGAGGCGTAGATGCACAGCAGTAGTCGATGCAGACAGAGGTCATACCAGATATTGAGTGTGTGACTTTTGTGTTTGACCCTTAGTGTCTTTGACTCTCCATGGCACCAAGAGTATTTGTCGTAGCGTAATGAAATTTCTCGTGTTGATCACAAATTGATTCATCTGTGATTGAATAAAATTTCCATGAATGAAAATGATATATATCTTTTTTTAGTGTTATTTTTTAGCATGCACACTTTCTTTTTTAGGAGAGTATATTATCAGAAAAGTGTCTATCAAAATGAACATCGTGGGGAGCACTTTATGGCAGGCCAGAGGGAGGGGGGGGGGAGGGGGGGGAGATACACAAGTCTGTGTATCTTCCCCCCCACCCACATATTCACCTATCAATGTTATTATTTTGAAATTATAATAACATTCCATGCCTTTCAGGGAAAGGTCCATAATATCTGAACAAGGTCTATCAAAATGAACATCATGGGGACCACTTTATGGAAGGCTAAGGGGGTG
Source organism: Pictodentalium vernedei (assembly GCA_031216915.1). Lineage (NCBI taxonomy): Eukaryota > Metazoa > Mollusca > Scaphopoda > Dentaliida > Dentaliidae > Pictodentalium > Pictodentalium vernedei. The sequence goes on from CM062291.1 coordinate 189,347,718, forward strand.
GGGGGAAGATACACAGGCCTGTGTATCTTCCCCCCCCCCCCCCCCCACCCACATATTCACTCATCATTGTTATTTAGAAATTATAATAACATTGCACGCCTTTCAATGAAAGGTCTATATTATCAGAAAAGTGTCTATCAGGGGGGGGGGGGGGGGGGTGGGAGAGGGGGATACCCTATGCATATCCACAATTCCCTATACAATGAGTTGAGAAAAAAATTATGAGTGGAGGGGAAGATACACAGGCCTGTGAGTCTTATGAACAGGTAGACACCCAGTCCCATGAATCTTCCCAGGCCCCCATAGCACCACTCCACTTGACTTTCCCCTGTATAATAATGCTTTATAACTTTAATTCTAATACAATTACTATAAATCTCGAAATTTGATTGGTTAATCAATAAAATTTGCGACAGTAAAATCAGCGTAACCTGTCGCAAATTTTTTGTTGTCGAAAACTATTTTAGGAAGTCCAGATGTATTCGTGGGCGTTCTATTTTCGTTCCATTTGGAGTCATTGACTACCGTATCCAATGTAAACAAACGCTGTGAACGCGTTGACTTGCTGTAAAAAAACGTTCTCTATCTTTCTTGTAATTAACTGTATTTAATACGGATGAAGTTGGAAAGTTTAATATTAATGTGGAATAGGGGTTTGGCAGAGACTGCTGAGTAATGAAATGAGTGTTAAAAACTGATTTCGACGGTCTTAACGGAAACCGTGTGGACGCAGTGAGCGATATGAAAATATAATTTATAAATAGCCATTTTTCGTACGATGAAGAATTTATGGACGCTATGTGCGAAATAGAAAACCAAAATTCCGAGAACTGGCAATAATAATTTTAATTGTTCAAGGCCAAATATTTCTGACAGATCCGCTAGCGATGTTATAACATCAACTTCAAGTGCAAGCGGTCCTTTCATTTTCTAATTTGTTACCTGCGTTCGTGGCACCACATCACATGTACAGCTACACTACAGAAACGCATTCACCACTGCTCAAGAGAGGTGAACTATTCGTTCTGTAACAATTATGTCAATAGCAGTAGCCCAATTCCACAAGACATCACTTCCCAGAAACAGTTTGAAATGAACAACCGTTCTGTAACCATAAGTAATTATAAACAAGGGCTTCCAATCAAAGATATCAATTTTTTTAACTTTAATGGGAAATCCTCGAGTGCTTTCCGACGCCGACTGAAACATCACAAGGTGAACTCTAAACTTTGAATAGAGAAAGCAGCCGGCGTTTTTTGTTTTCAGATTGTCAAAAACATTTAAATATGATAAATGTTGTCAGTACAAATATCAATATATTTTGTTATTGGTGATAAAATGACTAAAACGTTTGGAATTATTTGTATTGTGGCAGCGTAAAATATATTTCGTGATTTGGTTCGGAACTCCCAAATGACGTCACGAAGACTGTATTTTTAGTTTTAAATTGTTGACAATGTTGTCTTCAACAAGGCGTTGTTTTATAGTTGGGAGATCAAATCTATCTCCGTTTTCAGCCGAATTATATTAGAATGGGGATAACTATGTTGTATTTGATTGTTTGGGGCCTTAAACGATGGTTTTACTGTCGCAAATATCCGTTTTACCGGCTCCGCTAACGCGTCGCCGGCAAAACTCAATTTGCGACAGTAAAACCATCGTTTACGGCCCCAAACAATCAAATACAACATAGTTATCCCCTAAATATTTTTTTTTTTTTTTTTACTCACAGGTGGGGTTAAGATACCCAGGGTGGGGGGGGGGGGGAGATACACTAGTGTATCCCCCCCCCCCCCCCCAGGGAGGAAGATACACAGGGGGGGGGGAGATACCCTGTTGCCCCGGGATGACGAGTTTTCTGCAATTGTTATGGTTTCTTCTAAATTTTTGGTCAAACGCACAGCTCTAGTCCTAGGTGAAAATGCATGTTTCTATTGACTCATCAAGAAGGGGTTGTCTAATTCAGAAAGGGTTGTGCAAAATTATTTTGCATAACCGTTCAGGGGTTATGCAAAATTTCCAATTTATCCACCTCTGCTATTAAACAGGGTTTGTGAAAAGAAGGAATAATGACCATATGGGCAAAAATGCAGTGCTTCCAACTGTGCAAGAAAAATAATGATCTATTAATTGTAACAGTCTGTGTTAATTTCTATGTTCTACTGCACAAACAAACCTACTTCTGTGATTCATTCAGTTATCAAACATCTAAAGAGGTCTCTATAATACAACTCTTTCACACAACATAAACATAATGGTGACATCAATTATATGAACTCAGTAATTACCATTCTTGTAATAGGCAACATAAACCCAACAAGTGGAAAAAATTAATTAGTCACCTGTAATTTGCAATCAAGAACAGCGGGGCAGAAAATTATACTGAGTGGCATTGTCATTTGGCTTAAGTTTAACATTGCTGACTGAAATGAGTTACATCCAGTATCACAAAATGTATTAACTCCTTTAATACTAGTTTACTTTTAATAGTAGAAAATTGTTCATCAACAACTATTTCATTACAATTTAAAGGAGAGTGCCTAAAATCACTGTCCAATAAAATATAAGAAAACAAACCTTCACAAACAAAAATATTTTCAATCTACAGTACTATGATCACAAAAGTGGTATTTTTCTCAATCGGATCGCGATCAGATCATGATCATATCTCAACACACTTACACACAATGGAGCGTGATTTCAGAAATAAAATATTGCAAAATCAATACCAAATCAAGAAAAACAAACAAAAATAGCTTCTCAGATTCAATGTTCTTACAGTTTTTTTTCTGATGAGTGAGATTCTATTCTGCTGCAGGGAGAAAAGTGGTAAGATAATTTCAACCAGATCGCAATCTGGTCGAAATTGTCGTCCGGTTTTGTGAACACTACACTGTAACTGTATGTAAAGCAAATCTGATGTACAGAAAGCAGACATTTTGGTATCACAGTACCAGGCCTTTCCTGTTGCACACTTATAGTGGCACACAGTACTTTTTATCTAACATGAATAGCGAACAACACTTGCAAAAATTCCAGAGTAACTAAGCATTTTAAATTTTTGTCTCAAAAACATATCTTATGACCTTTCATTGGAATGATCTCAATCCAATTAGGGGTCATAAAACTATGTTTTGGAGGCGAAAAATACAAAAAAATCTGAATGGCAATTTCAGTGAATAGCACTGTTCAGATATTGACGATATATTAGGTAAAAGGTTAACCCTTAAGGGCCTGGAGATTTTTAAACATTTTGCTATACTTTGAAGTCCTCCTGCGGCTTTGCAGTTGTGCCTAGAAACAACTGACAAGTTACTGATTTTACCCAAACAATGCATGTTGGGGCATCTGTTCCTTTGCATTAAAAAGTTATCAAAGTCGGAAATAGGCACTTACGGGTTAACCCTTTTAGCTAATGCGCATTATACGAAAATATGTATTTTTTTCAAATAATTTCAACAAAACCAGATCATGTGACCCCTACTTGGAATGAGCTTGACAAGCTTATTCCAGTGAGGGTGACAGGATATGGTTTTGTTGAAGTTTTTTGAAAAATTTTTTTTTTCCAATTGCTCAATTTGTAAATTACTTTGGCAGATGTAGCAGATTCATTAGCTAAAGCGTTAATGTGGACTTCGTCACAGAAATAGAATGATTAACCCTTTACCTAACACGAAAAGCAGATAACACTTTCAAACAAAATTCTTGAATACTTGATTTTTTTCATTTTTGGCGTCAAAAATATAATGAACCCTCATTGGAATGTGCTCAACGAGCTTGTTCCAATGAGGGGTCATAAGCTATGTTTTTGAGACAAAAAGTGACAAAAGTAATGAAAACTGAATGGTGATTTTTGGGAATAACGCTGGCTGGTTTTCACCGTTATGTTGGTTAAAGGGTTAAATGACACATTATTCTGGCTGTTACTTTAGCACCTGATATAGGATTAGACAGATTTACCCAAGGATTACCACAAGGACTATACACATATTACATAGCTAAAATCAATACTATTTTCTCCTTTCAATAAACTTAAAATTTTTACATCACCAAACAAGTTAATGTAAGAGTTTTGAAAGTTGTAATTTTATGATCGAGTGTTGAAAGGCATTGCAATTTTTTAATGTTTTTGCTGTTTTCCTTAACATCAAACAAAGTTGTAATTTTGAAACTATATAAAAGGTAGGAGTTTTAGCTTGTACTTAAAAAGATCAATGTGAGTGTATGTATGCAATTATGTCACAATTAGCCTGGAGCATGATGAGGACTTGGTATTGCAGAAACACTAAGCCTATATTTTTGCCAAATATAAACATTTCAAGATCAACTTGAGTGCAATAAGTTAAATGGAATCTGTACAATCTATTTCCAACAAATTCAAGTACAAGAGATAACGTGTGTGAATGTGATATGGTGTGTCTGCATGGATGATGATAAAAACTGCAATCAAAAGACTTTTGTTATACTTCCATGCCTGGAAACAGGAAGTTGAATATATATTGGTACAAAAGGGATTATTTCTTTTCCGAAACATATTCTTATGACACATCTGACAGTTATCTTGTTACATGTAATTCACTACCATTGCCTGGTAAGTCTTGTAAAATTGATCAGCAAAAACTTGAAACCAGAGGAGATGCTCACACACACTGATGGGTAATAGATCTTGATCTTTACCATTTCCAAGTCCAGATATTCCATTCCTTTGATCCTTGGTCATTTAATACATTGAATGTCCTATTCTTTGAAGTAGAAAAAAATCATGAACAAAACAGAGTGAATAATTGAAGAAAACATTTAACTCTTAACCACTAAGTATTTTCAACAAATTTTTCATCAAATCTGGTCATGGCTGCTGTGAAGCAGCATGACTAGATTTGACGAATAATTCATCTAAATTCAGCTCAAGAAATCATTGGTCAAGAAGTCTATTGAATTTTTTATTTAATTAAATGTGCCCAGATTATACTTATTTCACTGGCAAGAGATTTTGTGTCAAATCTAGTCATGGCTGCTGTGAAGCAGCCATGACTAGATTTGATGAATAATTCATCTAAATTTTAACTCAAGAAATAATTGGTCAATAAGTCTGTTGAATTTTATTTGATTAAATGGGCCTAGATTACACTTATTTCACTGGCAAGAGATTTTGTGTCTTGGGCAGGAATATCTGCCAGCATATCCTAGACATGAAAAAGTTGGATGTGCATACGGATTCCGTATATTGACCTTGGTGGGTTGGCCATGAATTTTATATGCGACACATCATCTAGTAGTGGTACATATGTTGTGAAAGTTTAATTGTGATACCACCATCCACTAAAAAGTTACGTTCCAGAAATTAAAAAGGTTGATGTGAATGCAAATTCCATGTGTTGTCCTCGATCTGTGACCTTGGCCTTGGGTGGTAGATCATAAATTTTGTATGCAAAACACCACCTAGTGGTGGTACACCTATTGTCTAATTTCATTGTGAAATCTAATACCAGTAAAAAAAACCCTGAACATTAGAGAGTTGATGCATGGATGTACACCCAGATGGCACCATACCATAATCCACCCATTTTTTTAAAACAGCCATATAAAAATGCTGATAGGATCACCGATCCAATGTCGAGCAGCGACAGCACAAAAGTGGGTTTAATCATTATCAACTTATTGTCGGGAAACCAATTCTTTACGATTTACTATGTGAAGGGTCACTGTGTCCTTCACCTTTGACCTACTGATTTCAAAATAAAAAGTGGGTTAAACGATTTTCAAATTATCAATCGGAAACCGATAGTTTAACCTAGCAAGTCCAATATATATAAGGTTCTTCCTCTCACCAAGGCCAACATACCTATGAAGATTTATGAAGATTAATGAATGTGGGTTGAACCATTATCAAGTTATCATGCAGAAACCAACTGTTTATGATTTACTATGTTCAGGGTCACTGTGATATTGACATTTGATCTAGCACATCCAATATAGATAGGGTTCTTTCTTTCAACAAGACCAACCTACCTATGAAGTTTCATGAATGTGGGTCAAACCATTATCAAGTCATCGTCTGGAAACCAATTGTTTATGATTTACTATGTTCAGGGTCACTGTGATCTTGACATTTGATCTAGCACATCCAATATACATAGGGTTCTTCCTCTCAACAAGGCCAATCAATCTATGAAGTTTCATGAATGTGGGTCAAACCATTATCAAGTTATCGTCCGGAAACCAATTGTTTTGATTACTATGTTCAGGGTCACTGTGACCTTGACCTTTCACCTAGCAAGTACAAAATAAATAGGGTTCTTCCTCTCACCAAGGCCAACTTACATATGAAGTTTCATGAATGTGGGTTCAAACATAGTCAAGTTATCATCCGGAAACCAATTGTTTACGATTTTACGATTTAGTATGTTCAAGGTCACTGTAACCGTGACCGTTGATCTAGCGAGTCCAAAATAAATAGGGTTCTTCCTCTCACCGAGGCCAACCTACCTACGAAGTTTCATGAATGTGGGTAGAACCATTATCAAGTTATCATCCAGAAACCAATTGTTTACGCCCACCATTCATCAAACTATAAGTCGAGTTTGACTTCATCACAACTCAACTAAAAATGTGAGAAACATAACATCGTCTCTTGAGTGGAACAAGGTGCCTTATTCCACACAAGAGATGGCATGATGTCCTCTGTGCTTTAACAATACCACCTTGCCTGAAAATAAAGAATTGAATAATTTACTTAGTGTTTTTCATCTTTGATTTTTCTCTATGAAATTAAAATTCCAACAGGCAACAAAAACCAAGATAGGGAAATATTCTTGTTTAATACATGTATATTTGTAACTGCCACATCACAAAGAAGTCTTGCAGACAATTTTCAAGTTATCCTGGCAATGGTTTCTCATCATGTCTTTGATGCCTCAGTAGGTAGTCAGAACTTTACTAAAATCACTGCCCAAATCAGTGCTAAGTCACATGACTTACATGTACAGGTTGTAGTGTGATACAAAATTTACAGAACACTGTGCAGGTCCTTCACTGGGACAGTGATATTAACCTTTTACCTCACAAGAGTCAGATTAGAAGACGACACTGGAACAAAAATATTTTTGTTAATAACTGACACTCTTTCATTTTCGGCCTCAAAAACAAAGATAAAGAACTCCTCATTGAAATGAGCTTGACTCAATGATGGAGTTATTATAAGTTATGCTTTAGAGGCAAAAACTGAAAGAAAAAATAGCATTTGAATGGTGATCCTTGTAAATAAGACTGGGTATTCTTCATTATTTTGTGATTTCTTCATCTTCTGCTGCATAAATGATAAACAAATGTACAGAGTGTAAAGCCACTAAAGCAGCTTTCAGCACTTTTCAGTAGAGCTCTGATAGTGGCTTCTAACACTCTACCAGTTAAGGTCATTTTCAGCATCTATGGCAATATTGTGACCTCACTACAAAGTCAAGTTTAGTCAATCATTTATACCCACACTACCCACTGTAGAAGATTCACACCCCCAGACATTGGTCACTAGGTCCTATTATCCTAGTTGAAACATAAGTAGATTACCGATGCACTACCAGGGGTTCAGCTAGTGAGATATGGCCTTTATGTTAGGTAAAGGATGAAAGAGAAGATATGCTGTGACATTGTTCTACTTTTCTTGGTGATTGCTTCATATTCAACTGGAAGCTAATGTTTTTGTTTGATTTGGGTTTGTTTAGTTACAGTTGATTGAGAGTGCTTATATACAATTGATTGCAGAGTGCACATAAGCATTTTTCAATAAATTATAACCAACCAATTACTGATAGATGAAATTCTCACCACCTAAAAATATAATCTGCACTCAAGATTATATCTGAGTACAACAAGACAACATCCAAATGAACGAGGCAGCATCTGCAATGCTTTAGCATTGCAGATGGTACATTGTTGCACTCAAGGGATGATTTATAGCTAGTTACTCTAGAAAGGTTTGAGTTGAAATAATGTACCATACAACCAAGTATTAATTTTATCATGTGAAGGGTTAATTTTCTTTGATCAATAAACTGTGGATTTTCTGTCAATTAACACTGGTCGATGAATGTACAGGTAATGTCACAGAGCCCGACACACTAGATTTCACTTGCAAGGATTCAATGTAACACACAAAGCAAATATAGATTAAACAACATGGAGGAAGAACTGTCCACACAATGGATTTTATCACATACTTTAAAAGGAATCGTTACCCACAGATTTAACATGGAGAGATCAGACAGAAAAATAGAAATGTCAGTGGTACTTGATTGATACAAGCTTTATATTGCTTCACAAACATTGGTTGCAACAAGAGGTTTTTTATCTTATCAAGATTTTAAATTTTAAAAGATCATTATCAGAAATGTTTTTGTTTACTGACAAAGAAACATGTGTACTCATACCTTGTCTTCTGTGATTCCAGCTTCAGTTGAAAACAAGTTCTTGAAATAGTTTCTTCTCAAAGGAAAGGTAAAATTTAGTTACATGATCATACCTTCATCTACTTTGTAAATTTTCGTAAATTATGATCTTTGAGTTTAGTTTTAGAGTTTGCTGAGAAGATGAACCAGGATTCTCCACAAAATGTCTTACTCTCGGCAAAACGCCTGAAAAAGTAACAGGGCTATGCCACAGACATACCTTGGTTAGGTACAGAACATAAAAGTTGTTATATAAAAATATTCAAATCACAAAGAAAATTTAATGTCAATGCATGGACTTAAAATGACAATTAAATCATTTAGTGAAGATAACATAATAGCCATATCCACCCATGGTATTTTAAAACAAGGGGCAGAAAGGGCCCTTAATCACTCATCTGATAAAATTATTTAAAGAAGGATTTAAGGTCACATTCAACATCTACATGTTACTGAAGAAAATTTAATTTAGCTAAATAAATGGGTGAGGAGAGGGGGCAGGGTCTGTTGGGTGAATTGTTGTTTTTTTTCCAGCATAAAATCACCATAAACACCATCCAAAACACATTTTGAAGCAAAGAGAAAAAAAATTATCTATAGGCCACCTAACCCCTAAGTTGTATTTCAGTTTCACAATATGTTTTATCGACTGAAGAAGTGACGCATTGAGTCTCATGAATGAGAGTTCTAATAGTATTATTTAGTTATTTATTTATTGGTGTTTAAGATCACATACTTATGCACAATGGCTAATCGTGATCGTGACAGTTTTACGGATGGAGGAAGCTGGAGTAGCCAGAGAGAACCACTGAGCAACGACGAGCAGCTGTCAGCTCTTCAACATGGCAACTCTGAACTCTGCACCTCAGTACAGGCAGGGTTAGATTGGTTGAAGACATGCACACCATCGACGTGCAGTACGCCTTAGTACACAGCGTCATCTTGCCCCCAGGTAGGCAATTGGGGTCCAGTGCCTTGCCCAAGGATACGACGCAGGAGCGCGAATCAGTCGCTGAAATGGTCACTCATCCAACTACTAACCGCGCTCGACGTTGCTTAACTTCGATGATCTGACAAGAACCAGTTACTGCGATGCCACCACGCCCCCGTTCTAATAGAATAGGAAGTATAATTAAGACTTGTGAAAATTATATTTGATTATTTTCATATTTTAATTCCTAAATATGCACAATTTAGACATTGGTCGGTATGGTACACAACAAAAAGTGCTTCAGCAGATTCTCTGTGGCCTGTATGGAGAGCTCTCAATGGTTCTGTGCTGAACCTTTCATTGTTTTGGGTATATAGATAGATTGCTATTGTATAGAATGGTTAACAGAGATGAGAACACGTTTCTATTAGCATGTGATTCGATTTGTGTCATCAAAAGAATAATATAGCTGTATACCCAAAACAACGAAATTGTTTTGGGTATATTTTTAAACGATTGTGCATATTTGTAAATGATTCTTGGTGCCCAACTTAAATTGTTTTCATTCCCAATATATTTCGCTTTCAGGCGATCACCTAAAATTCCCCTAATTATGTCTACAAATTGGTTAAAAATCCACCTGAATGTCCCCAAGACAGAAATTCCACCAGACATCTCTAGGTTTGTGCAGCCTATTTCCTGCTTTAAACATAACCTACGTCTCCCTCAGAATAACTGAACCTCAGTTGATAACCCCACTACTTGATAAATGCAAAGGGGTTGATGCATACCCCTCCATCCTACTCCGGTGACTTAAGAAATCTGCTCTGTGACCGTATCTGCTGGGTGAAAAAGATGCGATTTCAACATAGAAATTTACGAGCAGCAACAGAGAATCCTCTGATTGCTCAGAGAATCCGAGAACCAATTGGGAAGTGTGATTACTGAAGTGGTAAATTTGGTAGAGAATTTACCAGTGATCCATTAGAGACATAAACACAGTTAAGATTATAGAATTACTAATGAATCTAATATAAAATGTCTTGTCTATACAAAGTAACTTTTATGAATGACGAAAAAGTTAATCTCAAACAAGAGCATATTTATTTATTCAGTGGGTTTTAAAAACACTTTTGACAGCCAGGGTCACCTCATGTTGGACAGTTTTCTGGGTGGAGGAAGACATAGTGCCCAGAGAGAATGACCGAGAAGCGGTGAGCAACTGTCAGGCTCCCCAACATACTAACTCCGTACTAGAAGGGTTAGCATTGGTTGAAGACAAGTGCACCAACAATGTGCAGTATGCCTTACTACACAGTGCCACCATGCCCTCACTTGGTAATCAGGATTAAGTGCCTTGTTCAAGGACTCAATGCAATTACTCCTGGAAGGGATCGAACCATGGACCTTTCAGTTTGCAATGCAGTTACCCCTAGTGGGGAGTGAACCTTGGAATTTTTGGTTTGAAGTCCAATGCCATAACCACTGAGCCACCACACTCCCAAACAAGAGCATATCACAAGAGATAATCAGATCAATGCAAGGGTTTTCTGCAAGAAAATACCCACCTGTATTTATTTATTTAGTTATTGGTGTTTAAGGTCATTACTTATGCACAATGGCTAATCATGACGGTGATAGTTTTACAGGTGGAGGAAGCCAGAGTACCCGGAGAGAACCACCAAGCAACAATGAACAGCTGCTAGCTCCCCAACACTGTAACTCCGCACTGCAGCACAGACAGGGTTAGATTGGTTGAAGACATATTGGTTGAAGACATGCATACCATCGACGTGCATCATTGTGCCCCCACGTGGACAATCGGGGTGAAGTGCCTTGCCCAAGGACACAACATGAATACCCACCTGCAATAGCTGATCTCATGACACTCCTCCCCACTTTTTGGAATGAAAATATAATTTTCTTTCGGACGAGTAATGGTTCAAAATAATGTGTAAAATTCAAATGAAACTTGCTAGAATAAAATTGCATTCTTGTCAATAGTAAATGTTATATATGTACACATTCTTAATTTCTCGTCCTATAATGACAATTAACCTACACCTGATTAACAAATTCAGAAGAATAGTCAATAAACTATCAAATTGGATGGCGACCAAAAGCCATAACCTTCTGATCCCTGTCACTAAATTTTATACAGGTGTTCACATAACCCACTTACTTCAACTAATGGCACACTGAGAGCGAAAGCAGTAATATGCTAATCTATGTTGATGACAGTTACATGTATGTACATATAACGTTAGAGTTTTTCTGTTAATAATGAAAGTGTCCAGGACACTGTAGCTTAACTTGACTGTGTGTAGTGTTTGATGAAAAGGATAATGTTCAATGTTTATGAAAAGATTATGAAATAAGACAAGAATTGTGATAATTGAGAATATGTTAATTTCTGTTCCCCAAATGCTATGCTTTCAATAAGATTAATTTGAGGTGTAGACTGTACTAAAGAACTGAGGCCTGGGTTATTGAGTCCCTCACAGTTAACAACCCTTGAAATTGGGAATTTTTCACTACGGCAGCCAACTGCCGTCGCCAAATTTTGGTACTATGGCATTTTTCTATGATAGTGGAACTGAAACATTCGAGCGCCGTAGGCGCGAAGCCGAGAGCGCCGAAGGCGCGAAGCTACAGTGGGGGAAAAATTGAAGTGCTCAGATGCGTTTTCCTGGGTTCTGGCAATAAATACAAGACTGACTTCCAGTTCAATTTCAGTGATTTTTTTGTACGGAAACATTTTTAATGCGACTTATTTGCAATATGTCCGAGACATTGATCGTCATTTAGGCCTGTGTAGGCTAACATTTTTGCAGCAAAACTACACTACTAGCAGGGCAGCTGTACAAATCTTTTTCAGCATCTTTAACATTCTATGTAAAATCTAATAAAGTTTTACCACGTTTTCCCACAAGCGTTCTGTGTTCTTCCTAGTCCCGTTCTTCTTTCCAAGGTTGTAATTCTCTTAAGATCGTGCCGAGAGACAACCCTTTGATGTTCCGACGATAACTTGAAAACCGGAAGCCTGAAGTTACTGGTAGGTTGGTATCTGCAACTGATGCAAAATACGTCATTCACCCACTCACATAACCGGAGTCAATTGTGCACGACAAGCTAAAGGGACAGGAGAGAAGATGTATCACTATGTCTGCTTGAGATCAACAAGAAGTGAATGATCCAGAAATGTAAATATTCAAAAGTCAAGCAACAGGAGATCCAGTCCAAACTTGGATCCACAGTCCGAAATATAACTGTTTGGATTGGTACGGCCTGTGACACAGGATGTACCACACAAAATAATATACATTACGGACTGTGGGGGGTGGGGGTGGGGGTCCAAGTATGCACAACAGGAGTTCCAGAATGCGTCTAACGAGCTGTGCCTGGACAAATCACCGAGGAAAGATCCGAAAACAACTGTTATAGACAGGCACCGGATTTCGTGGGTTATTTTATGAAACAAATTTGTGTTGAGAAAATACACGAGTAACACGACCAACAGTGATGAAAACAGGGACGGCGGAACCGGGTGGGGGGTTCCCCCCCCACCCCCCCACACACACTTTTCACCAATTATGAGTGCTCTAACAAGACGTGTTCTGACATTATTTTCCCAACCCCTATGGCCACATTGACCGTGGGAGATAGTAATAAATAGTTCTAACACAATTTGCAACACAATAGCGTCGACGTCGCTGTCCATTTTATATATTTAGATATTGCAGGGCGTAAGTTCACAACTAGTCATAACAGACTATAGTAATAGTGAAACTAGTCCAAACTTGGTCCCAAATTGCGTAATATAATTTTTGGGTTTGGACGTACCAAACTCCAAAATTATATTATCGAATTTTGGACGTACAAAAACCAAAAAATTATATTACGGAATTTGGGTCCAAGTTTGGCATATGGTCAAACGTGCGCATGTTCTCCCTTTCCAGAGTTGCACTTAATTGCGTTCCATATTCATGATATACGTGATGACAAAGTACCCCTCCAACCCATCACCCACTCCAACCCCCAACATTGAGCTCCTAAAAAATTATTTTCCGTCCTACAACCCTGCGGTTACCCAAAGAAAAAAATTGTGCGAATTTTGGACGTACAAAAACCAAAAAATTATATTACGGAATTGGGGTCCAAGTTTGGCATATGGTCAAACGTGCGCATGTTCTCCCTTTCCAGAGTTGCACTTAATTGCGTTCCATATTCATGATATACGTGATGACAAAGTACCCCTCCAACCCATGACCCACTCCAACCCCCAACATTGAGCTCCTAAAAAATTATTTTCCGTCCTACAACCCTGCGGTTACCCAAAGAAAAAAATTGTGCCACCCCCCTCCCCCCCCCCCCCCCCCCACACACACACTTTTTTACGCCGCCCCTGGATGAAAAAATAATTATTTCTTCAAGAATATAGTGGGGGGCGTATTTTCCACCACATATTCATTTCCTCAAATGGCAGGCACCAAGTGCCCGAGAAAAGCGATTCGCAGGATGATAAAAGTTCTGTGCGAAGCCGAATAGGCCTTTCTTACATTCGACCATTTTGGGTTTTCAGTGCCATTGAAAACCGTCGAATGTAGGAAAGGCCTATTCGGCTTCGCACATATAGCAGCCCCCCCCCCCCCCCCTCAGAAATTTTAAATACGGATATTGATACGAATACCAAAATTTTGTGCTGCATTTTGCAAAGTGTATATATTTTTACGCCGCCCCTGGATGAAAAAATAATTATTTCTTCAAGAATATGGTGGGGGCGTATTTTCCACCTCATATTCATTTCCTCAAATGGCAGGCACCAAGTGCCCGAGAAAAGCGATTCGCAGGACGATAAAAGTTATGTGTGAAGCCGAATAGGCCTTTCTTACATTCGACCATTTTGGGTTTTCAGTGCCATTGAAAAATGTCGAATGTAGGAAAGGCCTATTCGGCTTCGCAGTGCCACATATAGCAGCCCCCCACCCCCACCCCCCCCCACCACCCCCCCAGAAATTTTAAATACGGATATTGATACGAATACCAAAATTTTGTGCAGCATTTCGCAAAGTGTATATAATTCAAAGCGCCTTTAAAAATTATATGAAATAATTTGCCGTCAAAGTACTGGCTCTGCTTTATTTATTTTGCAAGCTGAGCTGTTAACAATTTCTGGAGTGTACTAAAAAAAACCCACACACAATGCAAATGGAATGGCCGAATGTATGAATGATCTATACGCCAACACGTGCAAAACTATGGTTGAAATGCAAAGTGCTTTGTCGGTTGGGCTCGTAAAATGTCGAATTGTCGATAACAGAAGGAATGCTGGAGTCGGTTTTAATCGAAGATTTCCGGCAGCAAACACTGTAACGCATCAGTGGTATAGGAGGAAACAGACTGCATGGCCGTCGCCATTTGCGATTTTTCAACTGTAGAACTGATCACGGCAAAACAAGAGAAGGCCTGAAACTGGAGGGGGGGGGGGGGAGGGGGGGTCAACACAATTAGTAAATGATAATGTTTTTTTTACTTGTCTTCACACCGCTACATGTAATGCCATGCAACGAGACTCATCATCAGCCACAGGGAACCTTAATTCTAGTTTTAAAATGAGGGAAATATATCATAAGCCTATCAATTGAAATAAAAAATAGCCTACATTGCAGAGGGTAACAAGATAATTCCACGCTCACTTTTAACTCCATTGAAAAATCAAATGCCCATTGATTTATCAGTGAAGCAAAAAAGAGAAGAAATTTTCTTGTTATACCACAATTACTTTGATGGTCACACCTACTGTTAATCTGAGAGAGGGAAGGGGCGGTATTTACCCAAGGTGTGTGTGTGGGGAGTAGAGGATGTTGGTGTCAGTTTTCAAGTTTCAGTTTCAAAAGTTGGGATACACTATACAGTTTCCATCGAAATAATTATACCCCCGCTTCGAAGAAGTGGGGGCTATATAGGAATCGCCCTGTACGTCCGTACGTCCGTCTGTCCGTACGTACGTCTTTCCGTCCGGACAAATTCTTGTGTGTGCAACTCCTCCTACATTAATGAACCGATTTTGATGAAACCGTCATCTCTACTAACTGAACATGTGCATATTCCAAACTTTTTGATCTGCGACAATTTTAACCAGGTTATCTCTCTTGAACTTTGATTTAGTATGGGTTTCTATATGAAATTTTTGTGTGCGCAACTCCTCCTACATTTATCAATCAATTTGGACAAAACTTTTCAGACATCATCACTACTAAGTGAACATGCGCATATTCCAAGATTTTTGATCTGCGACAATTTTAACCAGGTTATCTCCCTTTGACTTAGATTTATTGTGTCTTTCCATCCGAACAAATTCTTGTGTGCGCAACTCCTTCTACATTAATGAACCGATTTTGATGAAACCTTTCAAACATCATCTCTACTAAGTGAACATGTGCATATTCCAAACTTTTTGATCTGCGACAATTTTAACCAGGTTATCTCCCTTTGACTTAGATTTATTATGTCTTTCCGTTCAAACAAATTCTTGTGTGCGCAACTCCTTCTACATTAATGAACCGATTTTGATGAAACCTTTCAAACATCATCTCTACTAAGTGAACATGTGCATATTCCAAACTTTTTGATCTGCGACAATTTTAACCAGGTTATCTCTCTTGAACTTTGATTTAATATGGGTTTCTGCATGAAATTCTTGTGTGCGCAACTCCTCCTACATTTATCAATCAATTTGGACGTAAGTTTACAGACATCATCACTACTAAGTGAACATGCACATATCCCAAAATTTTTGAGCTGTGGCAATTTTAACTAGGTTATCTCCCTTTAACTTAGATTTATTATGGGTTTCTACATGAAATTCTTGTGCGTGCAACTCCTCCTACATTTATCAATCAATTTTGACGAAACCTTTCAAAGATTATCACAACTAAGTGAACATACGCATATTCCCAAATTTTTGATCTGCGACAATTTTAACCAGGTTATCTCCCTTTAACTTTGATTTATTATGGGTTTTCAAATGGGATTCTTGTGTGTGCAACTCCTCCTACATTAATGAACCGATTTTGAATACATGTTGCACATTGTAAATGTGTTTTTCCAAATGTAAACCATATATGTGTGGGCTCTTTAAGTATTCAGTGCTGTTCTGTGGAAGGCCACATGCAAATACAAATTTCAACAACAAAAAAT
The DNA here is from genome assembly GCA_031216915.1 of Pictodentalium vernedei. Lineage (NCBI taxonomy): Eukaryota > Metazoa > Mollusca > Scaphopoda > Dentaliida > Dentaliidae > Pictodentalium > Pictodentalium vernedei. The sequence goes on from CM062291.1 coordinate 189,364,290, forward strand.
GATCTTTATGTATACATTTCCTTATGGCCTTCGCCTACATGATCAGAAGTGCATTCCTCTAAAAACCCAAAGCGGGGGTATTAATCACCTTCAGTGATAGTTCTAGTTTGTAAACTGTAGAGAAACTTAGGCCTATAAAAAGTGTATTTTGTCGTCATTTGACCCCACACTGACTGTTCAGACAAGACCAATGCACATAGATTTATCAGTGAAGAAAATTATTTTTTTCTACAATTGCCTTGATGGGTAGGGGTTATGGGAAAATCATTATAAGGCAGGAAAACAGATGGGCCCGATGCTAGTGGCCAGTAGTGGGGGGGAGGGGGGGGGGGGCGAACAGCTTGGCCCATCTGTCGGACATTTGGCCTCTGTTTACTAGAATTGATTTTGGGTCGTTTTCCCAATATTTAAACCTTTACCCAATGTGGATATCAGACGACAATTGCAAACAAATTTTTTGAATAATAATTTTAAAAAAATCATTTCTGGTCTAAAAAACATAGCTGACGACCCCTCATTGGAACGAACCCGTAGCGCTTGTTTCAATGAGGGGTCATAAGCTATTTTTTGTGACCAAGAAGGAAAACATAATATAATCTAAATGGCCATTTTTTATGAAAAGCACTGGCCGTTTTGGCCTTTAAGTTTGGTAAACGGTTTGGAAATTTTGTTGAAAATTCTCGATTCCCCCCCCCCCCCCCCCCCCCTCCCCTAGGGAACAGTCTGGTTTCCGGCCCGAAAACAGATCTCAGAGCACCTTCAACTTTAAAAATGGCATGCCTGGAACTTGAACAGACAAGACTTTAATGAAAACTACTGCAATGTCACGGGTCTGACCCGTGACATAGCAGTTGTTTTCTGCCGGTCTTGATACGATTTGACACTTTATGTTTCCCAACGTTAGATAAATGGAGATGATCATGAGTATTTTTCATGTTGTTTTAGATATTTTTTCCCAAATCATAATTTATGACCCCTTACTGGAACGGGCCCAAAAAGCGCATTCCAATGAGCGGTCTTTTAAGACCATGGTTTGGAAGGACAAAATAATAAAATTTGAATGGCAACTTTTGTAAATACGAGGGGGGGGGGTATTTTGCTCAAAAAGTGATTCCGCGGGCGCCATCGATGCGCTTAACCTGGGGTGTATGAGTGTGAGGGAATAATACGATTATGCACCCCCCCCCCCTTCCGGGTGGTGTCCGACGGGGCTCGTCATAGTAAATGAAAAATTCGATGGTCTGAGACTGATTCTAGAGTTCCACCGTCAGCTGCTTCTCGAACCTTGTAATTAGAAGTAAATCGGTAACTTGGAGGGGGGGGGGGGGGGGGGGTACCTGGCCACATTCGTCGAAATGTTCCACGGGGCAAATGTCTAAAGTTGCACTATGAAAATCGAACCCCCCCCCCATTGCTACACCTCTATGGTAGAAATCTAAATAAATGTTAAAACATCTTCCAATTCAAGGTTTTTCAATTAAAAGGCACAATAAACATTTTTTGGAGTTCTTTGTCTCATTTTAAGGGCTAGGTTAATTTTAGGACTTCCAGCCCTTTCGTTGAAACTGTGAGCTCCTGCGTCAATTTCAAATAACGTGACTGTAATGTTGAAGAAGATAAAGCCAAGATTATCTCATAATTATCATATCGTGTGAACAGTTAATCTTCAGAAATTATCTGATTCATCTCAAGATAACTCCAGGATTAGTATACACTCTTGATTCATTGGGATAAGCTAACAGTGAACATGTGATGGCTTGAAAGTCATTCATCGGAATTATCAGAGCTCAAATCCGACCCCGATGACGATAAATTGTCTAAATCAATATCATCTATTGTGAAGTAAGAATGTTCTGAATCAGACTGACTGTCAAGTTCAATCAGGTCGTCGTCGCAGGTAACTGAATCATTTTGTTTATGGAGGAATAGACAGTTTCGCTTTCTCATCATACCAGTTTTCTGAGACGCACAAGGTTTCCTCTTCATTGAATAGCCTTCCAATCGACGGGAACGTTGCCGACCATTTAAGCCGAGTGTCACATAATGTTCAGCAGCCATTTTATACAGTTCGTCGCCACCAGAGACGAGTTCCCTACCCCTGACAATGAGTAACTCTTCGATAGAAGAGTGGTTCAACGACTGACGCTCCTTGCTGACGATTTTTGAAAACGAGCTAAAGACCCTTTCAGCTTCGGCACTGGATATCGGAATGACCATACACAGCTCAACTAACAGCAAGAAGTTGGTGATATTGAGAGCATTCGCACAAAGGAAGACCTGTGGCCACGCTTTGCTGGGGCATTCCGTTTTGAGGAAAGAAGTGATGTGAGCATGGGCAGTTATAAGTTCAGTTTTAATGCGGGGAGTGTCACAACCATTACTGGTGAGAAGATCCTCAAAATGTTTCACAACTTCTTCCACTGCGCGTTCTATTTCCGCCAAAGATTTGTACACATAAGTTTTGGTGTCGAGCACCGTTGCGACATTCATAAAAAGGGTGTTGCCTGTTAATTCAACAAAACGTGCATTCAAATTTGTGACCAATTTTCCTAAAATTAGTTTGATTTCAGCTGCAACAGCAGACATAGCTTTATCTTTGCTCACTGACATGGAGTAGTTGTGGAATGTGACGTGCCTGTCTGTCAACTCCGAAAGAATTTCTTCATTTTCACTGACTGCTGAGCCTCTTGTCGTTCTAGATTCGTACATTGTTTGGGAATCATCCTCAATGAATGGCCAACACAACCTACAGAGAGAAGGAAAATATTCCTTCATGTATAACACTGCCGATTTTTTTTTCGGCCACCACCCGCTTCAATGAATCAAGAGTAGACATGGATGATTTTATGACAGATATCTCCTCAGGCATCAGTAGGCCTCTTTTTTCCAAAGTTTGCGAAAATGGAGCGAGGTAGGCTAACAGGTACCTTCGAGCAGCCAGAAAGATCAAGTGATCAAGGCACATAGCATTTTTCAGATATCCTTTTAAATTTGGAATAAAATCTTTCATTGTTTTATTGAAGGGTGAGCTGATCTGTTGGTGACAAAAGCCAAGAAAGATTGGCAAGTTACGAAGATAATTTTCAGAACTTTCCACTTGAAAAGAGACCCATCTTGTACCATTAACTCTTTTATATTTGTACAGTCTCAATCCAGAGAAGCACGCTTGACGCTTCATAAGCCTCCATCGCAGGTTCGCGCGTTTGAATATTTTATGACAATTTTTCAGCTCCTCGTCACATGCAGTACTTAATGTTGAGCCCTTAAAGCTCTCCTTCAGAGCCAACTCAATACGGTGATTAGCACACCATCCCATGAGAACATGTGAACCAGTTTCTTTTTTAATTATGTTGAACAAGGAATGGTTGACGGCCGCCCCATCGCTCCCCACACCAACTAGTTTTTCTTTTGGGTCAAAATCAAGCTCAAGCTTTGACAGGCAGTTTTGATAGGCCACTTTGAGGCCTTCAGCATTTGTATTTTCTGGCTCTTCGAGTGCCACAGTATAGAAGCAGGAGGTTCCTGCTTTACACAGTTTTATAACATAAAGCTCCTTCTCGTCGGCGGTTTTCGCACTTGACGACCCATCATAAAGCATGGAAAAAAAATTACATTGGCCAGTGTTCAGGGGATCTGTGACCTCCTCTTTCCGGATTACATGTGCAAGAGTGGTGACCATTTCCTTTCCAGCCTTATCGGTGATGTGACCCGAGCCCAGATCTACTTGGTGAAATGTTTTTTCAAAATGTGCTATGTGTTCAAAGTCTTTATAAGATTTATTGTTCACGGCTATGAAGTGTGCCAGCTGAAACTTAGAAACAAGTTGTTTCTGTTGGAACTGGGTGAGTTTCTGAACAGATTCTTTGAGAGAGAGTTGACTATTAGTGTTCGGTAATTTTGAAAATGAATTTGATATTGATGTGGCGGATTCGCTTTCAGTTGTCTTGCTAGTACTAGTGGGCTTATTTTCACCGCCGCTGAAATCAGCCGAACGCTTTCTTAACAGTGCAGAATTGTGCACCCAGGACTGAAGATGGGTGATAGCGTTGCATTTTTTAATAATGCTTGTCCCAGTGATCCACTTGTCAGTTTTTTCGAGCACCCAGCCTTTATGCTGAGGATTATTTATGGATAATTGTCCACTGGGTCCTGAGTCATAAATCTCGCGGCATAATGTGCAATAGACTGCTTTGACAGTCTTGGCATCTTCCTCTGTCTCAAAGCCAATACAGACGATGCCCCAGGACAAGACTGTTTTTCTTTTTACACCCATTTTTTGTTTTATCACTTTGGTCGACCTTGAAAAACCATGTATTGCCAAGTCGCGTGCCAAATCAAGGCCGTTAATAGTGCGTGAAGCCTACATGGGCAACAGCAGGGCGCGTTTCAAAGTCACTGGCAGGGAAGATAAATCATCTTCCCTGTCCCAGGCAACGCCGACAGCAGCTAGCGTCATTAGGCGAATCAAGTCCGATAATAGTGCGTGACGTTCAGTTTTGTCGGCAACAACGAGGAGCGTCATTGACAACAGCAAATAATTATGGAAGCGGAGTTTACATTACGGCGCCGTTGCGAAAGCTAATTAATTTTAAGTTTTGGGTTTTTGTTTTTTTTGTTTTTTTTTTTTTGCCGTAGTGGAGACCAACTCTCCTGGTGATTTACTACGGCAATTATGTGCCGTCGCAAAATCAATTTACTACAGCATTTTACTACGGCATTGCCATTTGCCATAGTCAATTTCAAGGGCTGCAGTTAATGTATGTCAACTAAAGATACCAACTTAAGGTAAAACCATTCCAAAATGAGTCATTCTACCAAGTTACAATGAAATCCCTTCATAAATATAACTCATAGACTTTGCTAAAGGAATCTAGGTCACGTGATGGTTCGGCGGTCACGGCTGACCAATCATGACCAAAATAGGAGAGTCTCATCTAGACATCATACCAAGTTATCCTTCCAAGTTATGTAAATAATTCTAGGTCACATGTTGTGTGGCCATCACGACAGACCGATCACGGCCAAAATAGGATGTTCTCATCTGGACATTATACTGAGTCATCCTACTAATTTGCAATAAAATCCCTTCATAAATGCAAGTTGTAGACTGTGCTAAAGGAATCTAGGTAACATGCCTCTGTGGCTGTTACACTGACCGATCACGGCCAAAATAGGACGTTCTCATCAAGACATTATACAGTCATCCTACCAAGTTACAATAAAATCCCTTTATAAATACAACCTGTAGAATGCGCTTAAGGTTTTCAGGTTTCTGGCTCTCGTAGCCATTATGGCTGACCGATCGCGACCAAAAGGGGATGTTCTCATCTAGACATTATATGGAGTCATCCTACCAAGGTACAATGAAATCCCTTATAAATGCGACCTGTGTTCGGGTTTTGGGCTCTCGCAGCCATCACGGTTGACCAATCATGACCAAAAGGGGACGTTCTCATCTAGACATTATATGAAGTCATCCTACCAAGTTACAATGAAATCCCTTTATAAATACGACCTGTAGACTGTGTTAAAAGTTTTTGTGTTTCAGGCTCTTGCAGTCATCACAGTCTACAGATCGCGACAAAAAGGGGATGCTCTCATCTAGACAATTATACAGTCATCCTACCAAGTTACAATGAAATCCCTTCATAAATACAACCTGTAGACTGTGCCAAAGGTTTTTGAACTTCGGGCTCTCGCAGCCGTCACAGTTGACCAAAAGCGACCAAAAGGAGACGTTCTCATCTAGACATGACCTCAAAACTGCATATGAAATTTTGTGATGATTGGGGTGCAACCTGTGCCAAAGAAAATGTGAACAGACATCCAGATGCACAGACTTTCGCATGCATGATGGCAATAGCTTACCTTGACTTTGTCAAATTAAGCTAAAAATGAACAGAGAAGTAACATGTTGCAGAAAGTCATAAAATTAGGAATGCCAAGTTTTGAAAAAAGTAGAGTGTTTGTGTGTAAAGTGTTAAAAGAAAGAAGTGGTTAAACTCCAGATGTCATTATGACTGTACTCATGACAATCGCAACAGTTTTGAAAGTGTTTGTGCAAGTACAATGAACTCAAATGTGTGGCCCATGCATCAATTTATATGTTCTTCACATCAGCACACAATTGGCATGCTTCAGGAAAGTAAAATCGATTTTCTGAATTGTTCACTTTCAGAATGAAAAACAGGTTTTCAAAAAGAAACAACATATCAGTGGCATATTTCCACAAAGAACATCCTTTGTATCCAGCACTAGTTAGAATAAAATTTGCAGTAACAATTCCTTTTGACACAAAAATCAGTGTCAATCTAAAAAGCACATAACCTCCAATCGCCACTGATATTTATATTTACAAATATATATTATTAATGTGATATTGCCAATGGGTATGAAGTCAATTGTGATCTAAAGTACACAACCTTCAATCACAACAGATAACTCAAATATTTTTGAAAAAACATTTCACAATAATACTAAAAGCAGAAATATATGTTGTTTGAAGAGAGTTATTAGAAATTTTGCTCATTCTGAATCATGTGAACACAGGACACATTGCCATTATTTCTTTACAGTATACATCAGAAGGCAACTTGTTTTCTGATTGTTGTTATCAAAACACAAGCAGAAATCTTCCTTCACAGACCCGCATTTCAGATTTATAAAAGTGACACCTAAAACCTGATGAAATGCTAATGCCAATTTGAATTTTGACATATTATTTCAATGCCTGAAACATTTATTCAGCAAATTCAGTGACAGCAGGTGCCTCAGTGTGGCACATTTATTGGGTCAGCTATGACCGACCACAAAGTTTTTTTCCATATAATTTGAGGCATTCATTGTCACCTCATCTGACAAATCAGAACAGCAATTTGCAGGCTGCTGAAAAGCCCAACATCAAACAATTACAGTATCATACAAAGTGAGGTGATGCTGAATTGAATTCTGCCAAATAGTTTCCCATGAAAGAATGAGCTGTCAATGGCAGCAAATTGGCAAGTATTTAAACCTCTGCATCCACCACATGTTGAGCTGTGAAATAACATTTTGCAGGAATCCAAAATTTTCAACGTTAAATTTCAAACCATTATGGGGTTCAATGCCAATACCATTACTTCGTGCTATATTGGAAAGTATGTTTTTAAAATGGGGAAGCTACAGTTCAGGTTCTCTGCCTTTTAATTCAAAGTGTCTGTTTTTTACAAATATGAAATTGTCTCGGCAAAAGACTTCACGAAAATTTCTGGCTTATCTTCTGCTGATGAATTCATTTCAAACATTTCACATTTCAGACAATTTGTTGTGACATTGTTGTCAAACAACAGGACATATAGGATATTAGTCTCTCTGAATTCAGCTTTTTTCTGATTCGTCAGAAAATTGGTGAAAACAAAATCTAGAATTCTACCAAATGACCCTCTTCCTCCTTAAATCCTTTACAAATTAAGTAAAAGACAAGCATTGAATTCAGCTCTCTTGCACTCAATTGAACAGTTGAAATGGCTTCAAGAAATGAATACCTCAATGTTTGGTAAAATTTTGTCGGCTTCAAGGACAAGGGCAAAACACAAGTACAGTGCAATGTATGTTCTTGAAGCTAAAATACTCAGGATTAGCCTCATCAATGAAGAATCAGCCCAATTAGAGAGCAGTAAATCATCAGACCTGACCTGCTTGCAAAATCTGCAACACTTAAAAAAAAACCCACAACAGCTACTATATTGAAATAATGATGGCAAGGGAGTGGTAACGCTTTGAAGGTGATGGATGACTTTACCCCTACTTTAAAACCACTTGAAATGTCAACTACAATTGATGGTAGTGAATTGTTTCCTGCACTCAGAAAGACATATCCACTTGTGTTGGGTTTACTTGAAAACTACCTAGCTCCTGTCAGTGGAGAGAGCAAATGTTTGTTTCAATTAAAAAAGTTGTCAACCCGGACTTGAAGAAACATTCAGTTAACCCCTAGCACTCTGATAGTGCAAAAGAATTTTCTCCAATCACTCTGTTTTGCTTTCATTTAACTATGAATTTAACCAATTATATCTTGTTTGACAGAGCAAACTGCATTATGGGAAATATTTGCTGCTGAAAACTTTGCCATTTTGACATCAGAGTGCAGAGGGTTAATGAAAACTCATGTTTTAACTGGTTGAAGGCTAGATTATTTTTGGTGGACTGAATTTGTTCATCAAACTTTATTTTATTACAGATTATTGAAGTGTGCCCACAGGATCTCTCCCATAATTTGTAATAAAACAAATTTATATGAACAAAATATTATTTGCGCTTGGCTGAATATGAATCATGAGCAAGGAAAATGTTGGCTTTTGTTCTGGTACCTTCACCTTTTTGAAAGCCCTGATAGTGGCTTCCAGCACTCAACCAGTTAATAGTGACTGCAATGTATAAACAGATAAAAGTCCCTTCAGTTACTCTTTGCTAGTGAACAGGATAAAGTGTGGGATCAAGTGTTCCGTGAAATAAAGCAGATTAATTCCACAAGTCCATTAAATTTAACAAAGATCAAGAAGATTACAACAGCAAGACTGGCACAAGACCAAAGAGTGAGTGAAACTCCATCTTCCATGTCATGTGAAGAATCAACATTAAGTGCATCAGATAAATATTTGACTGATTCAAGCAAAAGTAGTTCAAAAAGTAGTTCAAAATCCAAAATTGATCAGTCAAATAAGAAAATGAGGTACATGCTTGGAGAATTTTATGATTGTAAGACAGAACACTATGAAAAAATATCCCTGAGGTTGAACTATCAATCTTTCAAGTCATTATGCTCTAAAAAATCAGTGAAGGTTTATCAGACTAAGTCTTAATTCAGAGATAACATTAAACATATAATTCACTTAAAATTGTTTGAATGAGAACTAATATTTGGAATAATTTATTTCCACTCAACTGGCAGAATGGTATACATTATTGGCAGGAAGGATGATGTATTCAAAAGGTTCTCTATAATTTTAATTGGATATTGATTTTGAGTGCAATTGTTTGCTTCACTATGACGTCCTATTTTAATACTGGAACAAGAAATTGTCATTCCCATTATTTCTTTTTTGGTGTTGACCATTGTTTTTACCACTTTCTGAAATACTTGGTTCAAAAGTTTTGCATCAGATGAGAGACTTGGTGAGCCCTCTGTGTACCAGTTTTTGAAGTGCCACTTTTCCTCAACCCTTCCAGAACCAGCACTGTTTTCTCAAAAATGTTCTTTTTCTTTATTCTGAGAGAACTACTTGTCAGACAAACTTGAAATTTTGTATATTTACACTCAGCTAAACCAGCTATCTTCCACAATAACAGTGACATTCATCCACAAACAACTTTAACCCCTGTAGGAAGAGGCCAGAATTAAACATTTTACAAAAATAACAATATTTCTTTGAAATTGAAATGTAGGTACAGCTCATGGATAACTTAACTTGAATAAAAGGACTTGGTAGCCATTTGTGCTCCAATATTTGAAAGTGCCATAATTCCTCCACCCATCCAGCACCCAACCCTGTTTTCTTCACCAAAACATTTTTTATACATTCTGAGATTACTGCTTACCACAGAAAATTTTGTGTTTTAACATACAAACCTTGCTGGTATTAATCAGACCAGGTTAGGGCTCATGAATAGCTGAATTTGTATTTTTCTATTCTGAATATCTCTTCTTTTTTCAATTATTCACCTTGGAATTTGGGGGAAAATGTGTGGAAACATGTATTTCTGTTCTGGTGATACAATCAAAACCACACAACCATCAGCTCAGACATTTTATGCACTGTTAGACACTCAAGAAGAGATGTGGTTTTATCAAAACAATTTCTCCTATGTTAACCATTTTACAGCCACAGCAATTTAATGGGCTTTTTTCTAAGCAAATTCTCAGTAACTATTCACTTTCAGATTCTGAAACTCCACACTGTTCTACTTTTTATCTCAAACAAGACAGACTGTAAGCGATGCAGTTTTCTTTTAATCAAATATTTATTACATCATCACCAAAAAGTCAAAAGGTGACAGTTCTCTGATTCTAATGAAATTTAGTTTGTACATAAAACTTGAATTTTGCGGGATTAAAGTATGCTGGATTTTTTTGTTTTCGGGTTATGGGTACCGAAATCTTTAGGGTAATAATGAGATGAATATTATTCACTAATATTCCTGATTATTCAATGCTGTCACAGATCATTAATCCCCCTACAATTTTGAAGAATATTCTGGAATATTTGTGAACACTGACATTCACAACTGGACTTGATTATATTCTACACTGCCTAGAACCGGTGAGCATTTTGGAGAATATTCTAGAGTATTGATGAATAGTTTGTTCAAGGCTATTTAACTATTAACCAACTGAGTATTTTCAAGCAACCATGACTAAATTTGATGAAAAATTCATCTAAATTATCTAAGGAATCAGAGGACAAAAATTCCATTCAACTTACAAGGGGAAAATTTGTTTAAATGTACCCAAATTATACATATTTCAGTGGCAAGAGAAATTCTGTCCTGGACACTAATATCTGCCTGCAGCATGTAATGAGTTAGGAATATTCGTGTTCATAAATACGTGCAGTTACAATTTAACATTCTGCTTGCAGTATATTTGTAATTCTTAAATATTCATCTTCTAGAAAGCAGGGTTTTTTATCTTACAAACATTGGTCTATCTAAGACAGGGTACACTTACATAATTTTTAAAAAGATGGTGTACTTGGTGTAGAATATTAATGGTGTTAACTCTTAACTCTTTACCCAACATAAAGGCCCATACCGGCCATCGCTATTCTAAAAAATCGCCAATTAATTTTTCATTTTTTGTCTCAAAAACATAGGTTATGACCCCTCGTTTGGAACTAGCTCAGTGAGCTCATTCCAACGTGGGGTCATAACCTATGTTTTTGAGACAAAAAATGAAAAAAATTAGTTATTGAAGAATTTTTTTTGCAAGTGTCATCTGCTTTTCAGGTAAAGGGTTAACCCACTCAGTATTTTGTGAATTTGTCATGAAATCAAGCTGTAGCTGCTATAAAGTGGCCATGACTTGATTTGATGAAAAACTCAAGAGTCTTGAGTCAAGAATGACTGATAGGACCAAGTATTTTTGTACTGTCAAGAAAAACCTCTGTAAACAGTAAAGAGTTAAACCAGAAGAACAACACACATTATAGAGCCACTTATGTTGCAACTGTCTTTGGGACAAGTTTGGGCACATAATAGACACAGGTTATTTCCAGCATGTAAGGCTATATCATGATCACAACACATGTATAAAATCAAGTTTAACCAATCGTTCCTGAAAACCACATCTATTATACTAAAAGAGCATTTTTCTTCTGGACGCTTCTACATTTTTGTGGGGGCATATAAACCAAAAAGTGTTTTTCCATGTGGTAGAACAGCTATCAAAGATGGGAATTTGTTAGTATCAGATGCTGAAGTATTGTATTTTTTGTAATAATATTAACACTTTGGCCAGCTGCTGATTTGTCGCGGTTTTCGAGTGAGAAGGCCTTGGTTACTCCTGTACTCCCAACTGCCTCCCTATTCCTACGCTTCTTCTCTCCTCCCAACACTCGGAGACGAACTGCTTGATGACATCCCTTGCCCCATTCTTCCAATAATTCCGATTAGCATATTAACCCTATCCTTTGAGTCTCTTGCTAACCACATGTCCTTCAATCTCCCATCCCACTTCCCCATTATACTCCCAGTGAATCTTATTCTTTAATTCATCAGATAGTTGCATCTAAGTACTTAATTCTATGAACTGCACCTCAGAAGAAATCAGCGACACTTGCCTTTTTCAAATACCATAGAATTAAGAAAGGACGCTGGTTTTGTTTACAATGGCATGGCGGGGGGTTCGAACCCATGCCATGAGAGTTTCCTTCGGCACCAACTGCCTAGCGAAACTATACTGAACCACGCACACCACTTGGCCAGCGACAGACCCAAAAAAGGGAATGCTAGTTAACCAAGTATATACGAGGTCAGTATAGAACACATGGAATACTAATTTAATATTTCATTATTCATCAGATAGTTGCATCTAAGTACTTAATTCTACGAACAATTCCCCAACTGCTACCCCCACGTCGCTATGCAGGAGTTCATCTCCTAAACCTTTGATGTACAATGCAAAAAGACTTGGCAAAAAGATACACCCCTGTTTTAGGCCCATCTCCATTATGTTATGTTACCCGGGCTAGTTCACTCTGTACATCTTTATATAATCAGGCCTCGACAATTCAGGCAAACGATCGTTCCGTTCGCCTGGAGGTTACCCAAATGAATATTCAGGCGAAAGAACAATCGGTTAACCAAAAATATTGATCGGTTAACCAATTTTTTTAATGATTGCAATAACAGATTTCTGGGAGAAAATACAACCAATTCAATTTTAGTGTATCATTCACATGTGGACATAATTAGAAACGTTGCACCACAGTATACATGTATATCGGAACCGAAATGCACCACCACCTGTCATGCGTGATCAAATTGTCCATGGAATCAATGCAGGTCCAGCAGGGGGGGGGAGGGGGTTTTAACTGTTGTGACGCTGGTGACAAAACATGGCGTATTTCTGCTTCGGTCGTTCGCAATATTATTCCTGCAGTTCATGTCGTGAGACCGGCAGCAGCACAATTACTCCCGGGCATTAAAAACCGCGCATGTAAAAATTATCGCAAAAATTGAATGGAGGGGGGATAAATACAATCACTTCAACTGAGGATAACTTGACAAGAGATTTATTCTGAGTTATCAGATCAGAAAGGTACTTTGCTACTCCTGGTTACCTCATTTTGGCATGTTTGGTCACTCTGCCTTTGGCGCCTGGTCAGTTTAGTACCAATACAGATTTCTGTGGACAAATCAGAACTTGAGTTCAGCTACTTTTGATGTTGCACCGATACATTGTTTCCTGCGAATGTGTGTGTGTGTGTGTGCGTGTTTGGCACTGTTGGAGGGGGAGGGGGGGGGGGTTCCATATTCAAAATTTTAATTGGGACCCCTCTTGCCTTCTGGTGGTGGTGCTGGGACTGTAGATTTGCACAGTATTTCAATATACCGATTATTTTCGGAATTGAAAACCATACCTTACCATTACCAACTTATAGCACAAGCAAATAAAATATTTCATGGGTATACTGAAGTTAAACATCTTCACGACGCAGCTATAAGCAGAGAATATTATATTTTCTTTGATACCACAGGATTTTTTTTATCCCAATTCAATGTCTCTCTAGGTGGGGAGGTAAGAGTATTTCAAATGTGTTAATATAACTGGCAAAAGGTTAACTTGCCTTCGGAAAGACGAGAGCGAAAAATTGCAGTTATTGCACCCGAGAGTTTTTCCTCAGGACATGGACTGAAATTACTAAAAGAAGAGGAATAACTCTGCAGTTGCACGTGAATTCAAGCGACTTGTAGTTGTAAAAAAAGGTGACCGTGAAAATAAAAACATTTCTGGGTTGGTCTTTCCATGAAGATTTCAAAATAATTGAAGATGATGATGATGATCAAAATATATTAAAGTTACAATGCACAGTATGCTCAAAACATTTGGTGTCAATACGCCTCGAGGCAAACAGAAGAAATCTAAAGGGAGCAGCCATGTCTGCAATACTCAGTTATTCTGATGGCATACAATACATCCATAAAGCCAACATATTAAGGCATATACGCTCAGGTGGATTACATGACTGGGCAAAGAAGACATTAGTCCTAACGTCTAATAATGAAGAAAAAAAAGACAACAAAATTGAATGTAACAGCAATAACAAAAACATAACAACCACACCCACCTCATCTGATAACACTGAGTCTCAGCAGCCAAGAATAGACAATTACGTACACAGAAATGAAAGAGAGACATACACTAATCTTTTCTGAACAGCGCTTCATATTGTATGTCAAGAGAAAAGTTTCCTGGATTTTGAACATGTCATTGAACTTCAAAGAGAGAATGGTGTAAAGTTCTTATCTACTGGCGGTAAAGAAAATGATAAAAGGTGCAGGGAAATTGTGAACATCATTGCTAAATGTATGCATGGTGACATGGAAGAGATATTGAAAAGGGCAAATTTTCTCTCATGCTTGATGGACGGATGTCAGGCGAAAAACACTGGAGCGGAGAAGGAATTACTTTTTGTCAAGTTAGTTGTACCTGGCACCCCAATTGAGCTACTGTTGAAATGCCATGAACTTTCCACAGAGAATGCAGATGCCATTAACTGGTAGAGTGCTAAGTTTTTTGAGGTGTTAAAATTTTGTTCACATGTTATTGCCTTGCTACAATTTATGGGAGAGTGCCTGCAGGCACTCTCCCATAAATTGTAGCAGGGCAATTCCATCCAGACTAAATAATATCACATCAAGAATTAATTGAAGCACATCCACAGAATATCAAGCCTTTAAGCCGTGGTACCTGCACTTCAGGATAAAGCCCAAAAATGGGCTTCCAGCACTCTACCAGTTAAAGCTGGAGTAGATGAGGCCTTCCTCGAACAATTTCATATGGCCTCAGACCGATATGGAAAATTACTGGTTTGCGTGTGCAGCGATAGAGCAGCTGTGAACATGGGAAAACATACTGGTGCCTGTACTCAGCTAAAAAATGACAATAGAAGCTGGTTACTCATAATACATTGCAGCAATCATCGATTAGAATTGGCAATTAAAGATGCTTTTAATTCCTGCACAAAGTTCAGCGCCATCGATGAAATGATGAAAAATCTCTACTACCATTTCAAATACAGTGGTAAAGCTAAGAGAATACTAAATAGCATAGTGATACGTCTCGGAGTGACCTGCATTGCGATACCAAAAAGTCACGGAATGCAATTCCAAAGCCACAAGTATAGGGCATGCAAAGCTTTTCTGATAAATTATTTACCACTCTGCGTATTTTGTGAAAACATGGTGGAGGTCCCCGGTGCCTGCAAACCCGAAATGGCAGCGAAGTTGAAGGGTTATCTGCAGAAATTTGTCTCATATGGATACTTGGCATCTTTAAACTTGTATCGTCATGTACTGAAAGTAACTTGCCATATGTCAGCAATAATGCAAGATACCTATATTGTTATAACAGATGTGAGAGAAGTGATAAAGAATTGCAGAAGTAAACTTGAGAAGATCCTACATGGAGTGAGAGATCTACCATTCAAACTGCACCAGCAAGAAGAAACAGATTCAGCTGTCATTACCGCTGAAGCTACTAAGCATCCCTGCATTTCAAAGAAGAGCATCAGCTGACTGAGAAACAACAGAAGAAGATATCCAAATATATAAAAGTCCAGAAAGCTGATTATCAATTAAAAGAGGGTAAGCAAGGACAGAAAACTGCAGAAGATATTAAAAAACAACTTATACCCCAAATTACCAAATTGATCGATGAACGGTTCCCACAATTCATGTTTGAAGGAGATCAACAGAAAACACTTCATGATTCTTCAGGAATAGTTGACCATACCCTGTGGGATCACAGCAATAACAATTTTGGTATTGACTCAATTACTTACCTTTCATCCCATTTTAAAGTCTGCTTGGATTACCACCATTATGTGAAGGATCTGGCTGTA
Organism: Pictodentalium vernedei; assembly: GCA_031216915.1. NCBI lineage: Eukaryota > Metazoa > Mollusca > Scaphopoda > Dentaliida > Dentaliidae > Pictodentalium > Pictodentalium vernedei. The sequence goes on from CM062291.1 coordinate 189,379,892, forward strand.
AGGCAGTTCAAAGAACTGAAAGATTTGACAACTCGACGCTACAGAAACTTCACGAACAAGGTGAACTTCTGGAAAACCATATTTTCATATCACTCCAACACCTGCCCCCATATACTGCTACTGGTGAAGCTGTGCTTAGCTTTACCATGGTCATCTGCTACAGTTAAACGCAGATTCAGCACTTGCAGAAGGTTATTCTCTCCTGCTAGAACCTCACGCAAAAAAGGTACACTGGACAATTTATTGTTCATTCGCACCAACATGCCTATTCTTCAAAGTCTAGATGCGGAATACAAGGAGAAACTGATTGCTGCATCAGTGGAGAAGTATCTCTCAACACCGCACTACCAAAGCAAGCAGAGAAAAAGGAAGTTAGATGATGATATGTTAGAGAAGCAGAAGATGTCAATGATTGCTAGTGGTATAGCATCTCAAAATCCACTAACAGGTATTCTTCCAACACCGTTCTGTGCCACACAAAATGAATTGTTGGTTGATGACATGGTTTTACCAGATGATAGTGGTGAGTCCTCAATGTCGAATTCGGATGACAGCTCTGAAGTTGACAGAAGTGACTTTGCAGACGAAGATCTTGAAACTGAAGGCTGAATTGAACTCTATTCAAACATGAGTATGAAGAAAAAAAACTTTGAATTGTGTCTCCAAATGAATTATTAAAAGTTAATTAACTAATTCTCCTCGGCAGTTCACTAAAATTGACCATGATATACAAAAAACTTGAAAACGTATTTACAATAGCAAACTTGCAAGGCTACATACGAATTGCTCAGTGTACAAGTCCCCCCCCCCTGGTGTGGGAAGCAGATGCTATTATTTAGAAAGATGAATATGAATTATCTTATTCAGCCACCCCCCCCCCCCCCCCCCCCCCCATGTGTGAAAAGCAGTACGAAACGAACAGCGTATGGGTTTATTTTATTTGTAGCGGTCTTTCAGGCCATGTTTGGACTACAACCCCACCCCCACACCAGATGCTAAAAACAGTTATTATTTAGAAAGACAAATTAATACACATTATTTTATCCCCCTACCCTCAGTCAAAATGGCCTAAAAGAACGTATTTTATTTTTGGGGGTTTGGTATGCCCCAAAGGACGTACCTAACCCAAAAAACTAAAATACGGTCTTTCAGGCCATGTTTGGACTACCCCCCCCCCCCCTCCCCCCATGCTAGATGTGAAAAGCAGTTCTGTTGTGATTATTTACAAAGACGAATACACATTATTTTATTATACCCCCCCCCCCCCCCACACCGATGAGAAACGCAACTGCTTAAATTCATAAGGTTATTAAAGACGAATATCCTTTAATAAGCCATTATTTTACCTCCTCCCCCCCCCCCCCCCCCACAACATTCTTGGCAGGTAACGAGTCAAACTGAAATAATGGAGAGTATTTACGTCACAGTTGAGTCTTTTTACTTTTTAACCCCAACAAACCCCTTCGCACATACAAGTTGCAGATGTGTTGGGGGAAAAACAATAAGAGAAAACGTTGAATGCCCAGGCGATACGCTTTGATTGTGTACATGTCCGTGTGTTAATATTTGTGAACCCTTCAACAGCCGTCAGCGCATGGTGACCTCCTTGTCGTTTGATCTATTTTTAATGTTGGGGAATTTGGTTGCTGTTCAGTGCAGTGCACTGTGAATGTGTTTATTCGAAGCGATAATAACCCTGTTCTGATGAGGGTGCTTGGTCTATATTGTATTGCGTAGATTTATTCATGGGACCATTTAATTACTGTTATTATTTAAGGTCAGTACAACATAATATTTGTGGGTTTTCTCTTCCCAAATCCCGAAGGAGTTGAAAGCACATGGTTCGAAAAAATAAAATTTGATTGGTCAGTTCGTCAGACATGTCATTTTGATGAGGAAAACAATACTTACCCATCAATAAATAACCAACAAATTAGCAAATATAAATGTTGTTTTATTAAATATATTTCCATTATTCTATATATTGTGCAGGCAATAATGCATTGAACATACAACAATGAACACAGAAAGAAATGTGAAATATTCAGCTGAAAAAATCATTGTCCTGTTTCAACAGTTTGATTTTCAATTCACAATCACGATCAGGCACCAGTTCAGGACAATCCTTTCGGGGCATAAAAAAATTATTTTGGGGTGAAAGAATGGTGCCCGCAAACAAAAGGTGTATGAAAATTTAGATGAAATACATTAACTTTCTCAGGCAAGACTATTTGTGAATATAAGTCCAAGAATATAAATATCGACCCAATTGTTCCTAATATCGAAAGTTCCGATATACCAGTATTTATTCAAGACAAGCAATATTTTACCGGATACAAAAATTATATGGAACGGTATCGAAATACCGGTTTATCGCCCAGCGCTACCCCAACATATGGCTATAAAGCAAAAAGATCAGGTAATTATTATGTATTGTAGGTGGTGATCACTGATATTTTACTTGGGGCAGGGTTCCCAACAGGGAGCGTAGGAACGGGGTGGGGGGGGGGAGGCAGGGGGCTCATGCCGACCCCAACTTTTTTCCGGGTATAGGTTAACATAATAGGCTTTACATATGAATTCTCCTGCACAGTATGATATAATCAGGTCTTACAGTTAGGCCTATCCTGTACAGTAAATATGAACATGACCAAACAGAGAAGTCCCCTGTCTTTCTAAAACTGAAAGGCTTAGCAAGTTAGCATGGATTATTTTTTTTTAATTTGGGGAGGCTCTTCAGATGTTAGCATCATAGACATCAGTCATACCTAAATATGCAAATTCTGCTTGACTAGAAATGTAGCATTTGCATATTATTGGCAATTTACTGCAAAATTCACAGGGGGAAATTCGAGCAGCTTTTAAAAAAAATGAAACATGCTGCTGAAAATCAACATTTTTCTATTAAAGAAAACAACTGGATTTTCAGCCCAAAAGCCACCAGAATGCACCATTTGACGTCTGTTTTAAAAAAGTTTTCTGGGGGGGGGGGGGGAGAAGCCCCCTCCATACCCCCCTGAATTGCCTCGTGCCGTTGGTGCTCGCAGCAGATGCCTTCAGCATCTGTGTCTTGGCATTTCTGCTTAACCAACAGGTTTATCAAACAAATTTACATAACCTCCAAAATAGGATAATGAATGACAAGACCGGTAACCTGTAAACAGGTTAACCGAAATCTGGATATCTCAAGGCCTGTATAATGCTTTCAGAACTCCAAAAAACTCGCCTCCCAAGCCCAGAGCCTCAAGCTTTCTCCACATACCCTCCCTCCATACTCTATCGTATGCCTTTTTAACATCCAAAAAGGCCATACACATCTTTTTCTTTTTTGCTTTCGTGGATTCTTTCGTGGATTCTATCATTTGGGATAGCGTGAAAAGATGGTCAGTGACTCACCTTCTCTTCCTGAAGCCATTCTGAATCTCTCCCAAAAAACCCTTCTCCTCAATCACCTCCTCTAATCTCCCATACAGGACTTTACAGAAAACTTTTCCAATGTTGCTACTGACAGACATCCCTCGATAACTATCCAAAACGTCTTTTTCTCTCTTTTTTGTGAATAAATGTCACTTTGCTTTCTCTCCACCCTTTTGGGACCTCTTGTTTTTGGTTTTCTCAATTTCATCCACTCCTCCCGCTTTTCCATTCCTTAATTTTGAGATCACCTTTTGCACCTCCTCGGTTTTAATTTCGCTGCACACGAAGTTCGATCGATTTTCCTCAACCTGGTTCGGACACTCTGGTGGGTGCTCCATGCCCCACTGCTTATCGTTTGCCCTTTCCCAGTGTTTGACTAGTTCTGATGCGATTTGATCTTGATTGTCTGTATCTCTGCCATCTACTTTAATACTCTGTGGGTTACTTCCTTTGTTATGCTTATTCACCCATTTCCAAAATACGTTCGTACTCGACACCCCCCCCCCCCCCCCCCCCATGTCATTCTTATCGTCCTAATAAGACTGCTATTTTGCACTCTTCAGATTATCATCTTTAATCTTATTTACTTTATTTCATGCTTGTTGGTATTCTTCCTTTGCTACCATAACCTTGTTGCTTTCCGCCCCCCCCTCACCCCCCCCCCCCCTCCCCGAGTTTTCTACTTTTACATTTAGCTTTTGTACCCTTTATGGCCATTTTCAGTTCTTCGTTCACCCTGTACCCAAGTTGGCACCCTAATCTTTCCTCCACTTTCCTTCCCTGCCTCCACTAGGCTCGCAACCATGGCGTCGGTCATTTTCTGGACACTGGCCCCCTTGAGCATGGTTGCAAGCTTTGGTTTCAATTTTTCTTCAAACTTCGCCCAGTCAGCATCCTTTTTTAGTTCCCAAATCTCCTTAAAGCTTCCTTTGCTTCTTAGGTTTTTGGTCCTGATCATCACTGTAATCAAATTGTGATCACTATCTAACTCCCTTTTACCCTCATCATCCACTTCTACCCCAATCACCTCCCTCCATAAATTAATATCTGTGAAAATATAGTCGATTATTGATTTTCTGTCGTTCCTCTCCCAGGTCCATTTCCCCTCACACCTCGCGTCCCTGTTCTGAATCTTCAGACTGAGCTCATTTCTGAAGTTCAACAGCTTCCTTCCATTCCTGTTGACTTTCTTGTCCCCACCCTCTATGCCTTCTTCCTCATCACCTATGTGTCCATTAAAGTCACCCATCAAAATTATACCGAGCCCCCTGTTTTCTAGTTCTGTGATATTGGACTTCAGTGTTGAGTATATTGAGTCATTCCACTAAGGTTTGCTTCCCTCCACTGCACAGTACACAATTCCAAGGGCAATACTTTTGTTTCTTAGACTGATCTTTACCCATCCAATTTTTTTTGATATCTCAGCCGAGGTGCTGACATCTTCCAGGTCTGTGATCAGCGACGGTTTTAAATCCTCTTTAATGTACAATGTACATGTCTACGCCCCCCCCCCCCCCCCCTTCTGGCCTTCCGTTTGCCATACACCTAACCACAATCACCCCCACACTTGGTCTACCTGTTCCTCGTGTCTTAACCACGTCTCGCTTAAGCCCATGACATCAAAGTCCCCTGCCTCGATCTATGGAGCAATTTCACTTACTTTCCGGTGGAGACCCTGGATGTTGCTATAAACCACTTTTAGGGTACCGAGATTCATTGGCTTCCGCCTGCTGATCCCATTGTTTTCTGACGCTAGCCTTGGTAGACTTATTCTGTCCCCCTCACTCTTGTTCACCCCAGCTGTGTCCACTCTTGCTATACTTGCCTCTGGCCCCCCCATCCCGTTCCTCTTCAAAAAAGGCTCTGCTACCCGTAGAATTTTATCCCTCAATACCCGTTTCCCCATCCTGCTAAGATGCAGCCTGTCACACCCGTACATGCTCGCATTGCCCCAAAACGATCAATAAAGGGTATTTCCAGATCAACACAGTAGTCCTCCAACTCCTCATTCAGTGCCCAAATCCTTGAGTCCCTTTCGTCCCCGTCCCTAAGGACAGGAAGGACCACGGATACCACTACTCTTGCATTCCTACTTAGCCGTTTGCTGACTGAAAACCTCTGTATGACTCCACCATAAATACTGAATAAATCCAAAGAGATGTGGCTCAGTGGTAGACTGTTGAACTTCGATGCTAGAGGTCCTGAGTTTGATCCCTGTCCGGGACGACCCGCGTTGTGTCCTTGGGCAAGACACTTTATCCCGGTTACCTACATGGGGACACAACGACGCCGTGTACTAAGGTGTACTGCACATCGAAGGTGCACATGTCTTCAACTGCTGTAACCGTGCTTGAGCAGAGCTTGAACAGAGTTAGAATGTTGAAGAGCGGACAGTTGCGCGTCGATGCCTCCCTGGTTCTCTCCAGGTACTCCGGCTTCCTCCACCTGTAAAACTGTCACGGTCACGATTAGCCATTGTGCATAAGTATATGACCTTAAACACCAATAAATAATAAATAATAATGATCCAAAGAGATTTAAAAGAAAAGAAAACAGAAGCTTTCAGGTAACTTACAATCATTAATCAGGTTACTTCACTTTTCATTTCACAGTGTCAAAGTTAACCTCTGATTACCAGTTTTCTTTTTAAAACATAACACGTTAGGAATACTGGATAAACTTAATAAGAGGTAAGTGGCAGCTTGAATGGAAAATGGCCATCGCTAGTTTTTGATTTCTCACACCTTCGTAGAATTTATGGGGTCTCCGCGTAAGGATGCTGCACATCACAATGTACATCAATTATTTCTTCATCATCACTGCCTTTCTCTCAATTCCACACTTGCACTAGGTTTATTCTAATAACTCAAGATAATAAGAGATTTTCTTCTCTCTTTTGCAGTTCAAAATGACAGATAAAAAGAATGACACAAATGGAGCATCACAGTCTACACAGGAGGAAGAACATTTATCCAGATTGTCCAAATATTCTCTAACATCGAAAGCCAGTACTGGTGATTATATTGTTGATGATGACATTCAAAATATTATAAACGAAATACTTATAAATCAGAACAAAGTAGTGAAAGAAGAACAAGTGCGTAATGTTCTTAGAGATTTATTGTATCAAGCATTTCAGTTTGAACGGAATCAATGGAGGGACCGGGAACTCACCATGCTCCATAAACTGGACCTCCATCATAAAGAGAGTATTCAGTTGCAGAAACTCACTCAAGAAATTCTCTCGATATTAAATATTCAACAGCCAAGTTACGATGATGAAAAAAATGAAAGTAATTCACAAGAAATGCTACAGTTTCTGAAAATGCATTTAAAAAAGTTGAAGGAAAGTGGAGTTCTTAACAATGAACAAAATAAACTTTATGAACGTCATCTGAATGAAATCAAGCAAATGCAGGCTGATTTAGAAAATAAAAAACATGAATATGATAAGAACCTTTCCATGCTTCAAGAACGAAATAAAGAAGTAAAATGGCTGTCACGAGAGTTAACATCTGTCAAGAAACAAATGTCAAACCTTCAGGATGTGATAAAAAGCTACAATGAATCTCAATCTAGTGGTTTTCATCTCACACAAGTTGAAGATGAATCCCCTCAAACAAGCCGAAGCGTACATTGTGATAAATCACCAAGGGAGAGGACATACATTGAAGAACCAACCAACTGTTTCCCATCATCAAAAGAAGAAAATGCCATTTGGAAGTCGAGAATAAAACAGAATGTATACAATACAAAGCGGGGAAATACAAAGACTGGGGTAGCTCAGTGTATGAGATGTCACTCCTTCTTTAAACCAACAGAAAATAATGCAAAGGCATGTATGTTCCATACTAAAGGCCGAGAAATACGAGAAAACTATGATGGGAAAGGAAAAATTATTAAAGTGATCTATAAATGGGCATGCTGTAAGAAAGACCTTGAGACAGCAGGATGCACATCAGGATTTCATATATAGTTGTACAAAGGATTCTTGTTAATTGAATATTCCTTTGCCAGCCATAATTTTTCTTTTAGGCTCCACAAAGTAGATCTTCTGTTGCTCAGGAAATTTTTTGAAAAAAAATGTATGTGGGCAGGTGTTTTAGGCCTCATAATCTACAGAATACCATGGGTGGTGGTGTATTTTGTTCCTTGAGTGCAAGAAGGCTTTGCAATGCTAAAGTATTGAAAAGCCTTATTCCACTTAAGGGGCAAATTTATCAATATTTTTTAGTTATAAAAAGAGAGCATGCGGCAGCCAAAAGGACCATGCAGGAGGGCCTGAGAAGCAGATTTTTAACTTTTTTAAGCCTTAACAGGCATATTTCATTTTTAAAAAGTTGTTAACAGGCATATTTCATTTTTAAAAAGTTGTTACCTGGTAGAGTACAAGAAACCCTTATTTGGGCATTACTGAAAAGTGCGGGTTCCTCAATTAAAAGGCTTCACATTTTATGGACATGTTTATATGGATTAACCTCGTTACAATTTATAATAATATATAACAGTAAATTGTTACAAACAAAATTACTCCTGTATCCTACCAGGTAATTACTCCTACATTGATAATGAATTTATTTCAACATATTTTATTTTTCAAGGAGCTGTGTCAACCAAATATGATGAATTAATAAAATGGTTTTGAATAGTGGGGCCCACTTAATAAAATACACCAAATCATTTATCATACCTTTAATACAAAATTGTACCTATAAATGAACGCAGAAGCTCAAGTGAGTCTAAAAGGTTCACCTGGATCAAGCTATCTACAGGGAATTTAGAGGGAGTTCGTGTGGACAGTCTTTTTGATTTGTTTCATAACTGTCAGAATCACTTTTAAGAATGACAGCCAGTTAGAATCTCCCACTCTTAAAGAGATATTCTATAGCCTGAAACAAATATTTGTCCTATGTAGCAGAGAAGAAAAAGGTATTTGATTTTTTCCATTTTAAACCACAAGGTTCCCACAAAGTGAAATTCTTTTCTGCGTGTATCAGATGCATGTTACCCAATAATATCTAACCATATTGGGATCAAATTGGCCATTAGTAGGGGTGGTGCAGTGAATTTTGCCCACTAGGAGAAAGCCCAAATAATGGCCAAGAAACTTTCACCATTAGAGTAGACTGCATACCATATATCAAATCAATGCAAACAGACATTCATGAGAAAATGCAAGCAAAATTTAAGCATTTTCCCAATTATTAACAGTATTAAAATGGAGCTCTGCCCTCCCCCCCCCCCCCACCCCCACATACACACATTGTGCCCCATTAGGCAACTGCTGACAGTTTTCATTTCCCACCTGAGTCTTCTCCTCAAAAGAAGGCTTCACAATGAAAGCGTCAATGACACTGTAGCTTAACTTGTGTGTTGTGTTTGATGAAAAGGATAATGTTCAATGTTTATGAAAGGATTATGAAATAAGACAAGAATTGTGATAATTGGGAATATGTTCATTTCTGTTCCCTGTATGCTATGTTTATGATAAAAATAATATGAGGTGTACACTGTACTAAAGATCTGAGGGGTGGGTTAATATGACCTCACAGTTAATATATGTGCCCCTCACAGTTAACATATATCAAAAAAAGTTACCAAATTACAAGGAAATTATTCCAAAATGAGTCATCCTATCAAGTTACGTTAAAATCCCTTCATAAAATGGCCTGTAGACTGTGCTAAAGGTTTTCGGGATTCGGGGACGTTCTCATCTAGACATTATATGAAGTCAACCTACCAAGTTACAATGAAATCCCCCCATAAATACGATCTGTAGACTGTGCTAAAGGTTTTGGGGCTTCAGGCACCTGTAGACATCACAGCTGACCAACCACGACCAAAAGGGGATGTCATCATCTAGGCATTATATGGAGTCAACCTAACAAGTTACAATGAAATCCTTCCATAAATACGACCTACAGACATGCTAAAGGTTTTTGGGCTCGGGCAGCCATCAAGGCTGAATGATCATGACCAAAAGGGGACGTTCTCATCTGGACACTATTTGGAGGCATCCTACCAAGCTACAATAAAATCCCTTCATAATTATGACCTGTAAACTGTTCTAAAGGTTTTCGGGCTTTGGGCCCCTGAAGCCGTCACAGTTGCCCACTCGTGTCCAAAAGGGGACGTTCTCATCTAGACATTATATGAAGTCAACCTACCAAGTTACAATGAAATCCCTTCATAAATATGACCTTAGACTGTGCTAAAGGTTTTCGGGCTTCGGGCTCGGGCAGCCATCATGGTTGAATGATCGCAACCAAAGGGGACAATCTCATCTGGGCATCATCTGGAGTGATCCTGCGAAGTTACAATGAAATCCCTTCATAAATATGACCTGTAGACTGTGTTCAAGGTTTTTGGGCTTCGGGCACCTGTAGCCATCACAGTTGACCAATCACGACCAAAAGGGGATGTCATCATCTAGGCATTATATGGAGTCAACTTAACAATGTTACAATGAAATCCTTCTATAAATATAACCTTTTGCCTATGCTAAAGGTTTTTGGGCTCGGGCACCCATCAAGGCTGAATGATCATGGCCAAAATGGGACTTTCTCATCTTGACATTAATTGGAGTCAACCTACCAAGTTACAATGAAATCCCTTCATAAATATGACCTGTAGACAGTGCTAAAGGTTTTCGGGCTTCGGTCACCTTTAGCCGTCAAAGTTGCCCAAACATGTCCAAAAGGGGACGTTCTCATCTAGACATTATATGAAGTCAACCTACCAAGTTACAAGGAAATCCCTTCACAAATATGACTTGTAGACTGTGCTTAAGGTTTTCGGGCTTCGGGCAACCATCATGGTTGAATAATCGCAACCAAAGGGGACAATCTCATCTGGGCATCATCTGGAATAATCCTATGAAGTTACAATGAAATCCCTTCATAAATATGACCTGTAGACCGTGCTCAAGGTTTTTGGGCTTCGGGCACTTGTAGCCAACACAGATGACCAATTACGACCAAAAGGGGATGTCATCATCTAGGCATTATATGGAGTCAACCTAATAGGTTACAATGAAATCCTTCCATAAATATGACCTTTTACCTATGCTAAAGGTTTTTGGGCTCGGGCACCCATCAAGGCTGAATGATTGCGATCAAAAGGGGACGTTCTCATCTAGACATTATTTGGAGTCATCCTATCAAGTTACAATGAAATCCCCTCATAAATATGACCTGTAGACTGTGCTAAAGGTTTTCGGGCTTCGGGCACCTTTAGCCATCACAGTTGCCCAATCATGTCCAAAAGGGAATGTTCTCGTCTAGACATTATATGAAGTTAACCTACCAAGTTACAATGAAATCCCTTCATAAATATGACCTGTAGACTGTGCTAAAGGTTTTCGGGCTTCGGGCTCGGGCAGCCATCATGGGTGAATGATCGCACGTTCTCATCTAGACATTATATGAAGTTAACCTACCAAGTTACAATGAAATCCCTTCATAAATATGACCTGTAGACTGTGCTAAAGGTTTTCAGGCTTCGGGCTCAGGCAGCCATCATGGGTGAATGATCGCAACCATAGGGGACAATCTCATCTGAGCATCATCTGGAGTGATCCTAAGAAGTTACAATGAAATCCCTTCATAAATATGACCTGTAGACTGTGCTCAAGGTTTTCGGGCTTCGGGCACTTGTAGCCATCACAACTGACCAATCACGACCGAAAGAGGATGTCATCATCTAGGCATTATATGGAGTCAACCTAACAGGTTACAATGAAATCCTTCCATAAATATGACCTTTTGCCTATGCTAAAGGTTTTTGGGCTCGGGCACCCATCAAGGCTGCATGATCGCGATCAAAATGGGACGTTCTCATCTAGACATAATTTGGAGTCATCCTGCCAAGTTACAATGAAATCGTATCATAAATATGACCTCTAGACTGTGCTAAAGGTTTTCGGGCTTCGGGCTCCTGTAGCCGTCACAGTTGCCCAATCATGTCCAAAGGGGGACTTTCTCATCTAGACATTGTATGAAGTCAACCCACCAAGTTACAATGAAATTCCTCAATAAATATGACCTGTAGACTGTGCTAAAGGTTTTTGGGTTTTGGGCTCGGGCAGTCATCACGGTTAGCAGATCATGCCCAAATGGGGAAATTCGCATCTAGACATCATAAGGAGTCATCCTACCAAGTTACAATGAAATCCCTCCACATTAAACATGACCTGCAGACTGTGCTAAAAGTTTTTGGGTTTCGGGCTTGGGCAGCCATCACGGTTGATAGATCATGCCCAAAAGGGGACGTTCTCATCTAGGCACTATACAGAGGCATCCTACCAAGTTACAATGAAATCCCTTCATAAATACGACCTGTAGACTGTGCTAATGGTTTTTGGGTTTTGGGCTCGGGCAGCCATAACGGTTGCCCGATCGCGACCAAAAGGGGACGTTCTCATCTAGACATGACCCCAAACCTGCATATGAAATTTCGTGATGATCAGACAAGAACTGTGGGGTGTAGCCCGTGCTAAAGGAAAATGTGAACAGACGTCACAGACTAACAGACTCACAGACTAACAGACTCACAGACTAACAGACTTCCACACGCGTGATGGCAATAGCTTATCTTGACTATGTCAAGTTAAGCTAAAAATAGTATCAGACTTGAATAGTTCAACGAGAGGTGTGACTGTCCCAGATGGACTTGTCCATACCCCCACCGCCATGATTATTCTAAGATGAAAGGGGGCAAAACTCTAGCAAAAAAGTCTGATCGAAACTATAATCGCAGGTGCACACGTTCCCATGGTAGTGAACCTCCACATCAAGTTTCAAAGGAATCGACCCATAAAATCTCCGGGCAAAATTCAGGCATTTTAAGACGAAAAGGGGCATAACTATAGCAAAGAGTCTGATCGAAACTATAATCGCAGGTACACAGGTTCCCATGGTAGTGAACATCTATGCCAAGTTTCAAAGAAATCGACCCATAACCATTTGAGAAAATCTCAGGACAAAATTCAGGCACTCTAAGATGAAAAGGGGCATAACTCTGGCATAACAAGTCCGATCAAAACTATAATCGCAGGTGCACAGGTTCCCATGGAAGTGGTAATCTATACCGTGTTTCAAAGGAATCGACCCATAAACAGCTGAGAAAATCTCCAGACAAAATTCTAGGCAAATTCAGGCATTCTAAAATGAAAAGGGGCATAACTCTGGCAAAAAAAAGTCTGATCAAAACTATAATCACAGGTGCACAGGTTCCATGGTATTAAACATCCCTACCAAGTTTCAAAGGAATTGACCCATGAACATCTGAGAAAATCTCCGAACAAAATTTTAGGCCTGCTTTTTCAAGTTGAAAAGGGGCATAATTCTGGAAAAAAATAATCCGACCAGACCATAATCGCAGGTGCACAGTTCCCATGGTGGTGAACATTCATACCAAGTTTCAAGCAGATTGGTCCATAAGTGTCAGAAAATCTCTTGTCAAAATTATGTCTACGAATGGATGGAAAGATGGGGTGATTCCAGTATACCACCCCCTCCCCCCCAACTTAATGTGGGGTGGGGGTGGGGGGGGTGGGGGTAAAAAAAAATATGGGCAAGAAAAAATTTTTTTTTTATATTTTGAGCTCTTGGGAATTTTTTATGCAATTGTCAAGTATATGCCACCCAACAGTACTGCATATCGTGTGATTGCATACCAGAAATTCATGAGTACTTTCCAAATTATTAATAGTGTTGAATGGGGGCCCCCATATGATGCTCCTTGAAGGAACTCTACAGGTCAGTAGGGGAAACTTTTATGCCTAAATCAAGTATATATCCCCCCCCCCCCCCCAAACTAATAAACTTGTTTTCAACAAGTGTTTGACCACCGAGGTGGCTCTTTTGTGACATACAGTGTTTTTGTCACAGAAGACACTAGAGTATATAAGCATCTTGGATTTTGAAAAAAAAAAAATTGAGCGTGCATAATCCCCTCACAACCCTTTATCCATGTACCATATATGAAAGGCGTAGCTTGAACCATGTTGGAGGGAGGGGTGGTAACATAAAATAGAGAAAAAAGCTTAAAAAACACAACAAAAATGGCCGCCACTCTGCCATCTTGGATTTTGAAAAATAAATATTGACTGTGCATCATCCCCTCAGAACTATTTATCCATGTACCAAATATGAAAGGTGCAGCTTGAAGCATATTAGAGGGAGAGGTGGTAACATAAAAACAGACAGACAGACAGACAGACAGACAGACAGACAGGCAGGCAGGCAGGCAGGCAGGCAGGCAGGCAGGCAGGCAGACAGACAGACAGACAGACAGACAGACAGACAGACAGACAGACAGACAGACAGACAGACAGACAGACAGACAGACAGACAGACAGACAGACAGACAGACAGACAGACAGACAGACAGACAGGCAGACGGATAGACAGACAGATGTTAGATTTTGAAAAAAAAAATATTGAGCGTGCATAATCCCCTCACAACCCCTTTATCCATGTACCATATATAAAAAGTGCAGCTTGAACCATGTTAGAGGGAGCAGTGGTAACATAAAATAGAGAAAAAAGCTTAAAAAACACAACAGAAATGGTTGCCATGGCGCCATCTTGAATTTTGGAAAAAAAAATATTGAACGTGCAACATCCCATTACAACCCTCTATCCATGTGCCAGATATAAAAGTGTAGCTTGAACTATGTTGGAGTGAGGGGTGGTAACATAAAATAGAGAAAAAAGCTTAAAAAACACAACAAAAATGGCCGCCATCTTGGATTTTGAAGAAAAAATATTGAACGTGCATCATCCTCTCCCAACCCTCTATCCATGTGCCAAATATGCAAAGTGTAGCTTGAACCATGTTGGTGGGAGGGGTGGTAACATGAAAATACAGAAAAAAAGCTTAAAAAAACACAACAAAAATGGCCGCCATTCCGCCATCTTGGATTTTGAAAAAAAAATATTGACTGTGCATCATCCCCTCAGAACCATTTATCCATGTACTAAATATGAAAGGTGTAGCTTGAACCATGTTGGTGGGAAGGGTGGTAACATGAAAATAGAGAAAACTAGAGGTACTGTGAGCAAACTCACAAAGTGATCCCCCCCCCCGCACCTGAAATGTATAAGTTAGATTATCTCCCCTTGGAAATGTCAGAACGGAATTATATTGCTTCATGCACATTTTCATATGGAGTTCTTCCATTGTGTAAAGTTTCATGAAAATTCTTCAAATGATTTAGGAGGAGTTGCGCTTACAAGGATGGACAGACGGTATAAGTTAGATTATCTCCCCTTGGAAATGTCAGAACAGAATTATATTGCTTCATGCACATCTTCATATGGAGTTCTTCTATTGTGTAAAGTTTCATGAAAATTCTTCAAACGGTTTAGGAGGAGTTGCGCTTACAAGTATGGACAGACGGTATAAGTTAGATAATTTCCCCTTGGAAATGTCAGAATGGAATTATATTGCTTCATGCACATTTTCATATGGAGTTCTTCCATTGTGTAAAGTTTCAGGAAAATTGTTCAAACGGTTTAGGAGGAGTTGCGCTTACAAGGATGGTCAGACGGACAGATTATCTCCCCTTGGAAATGTCAGAACGGAATTATATTGCTTCATGCACATTGCCATATGGAGTTCTTCCATTGTGTAAAGTTTCATGAAAATTCTTCAAACGATTTAGGAGGAGTTGCGCTTACGATGGATGGACAGACGGACAGACAGGGTGATTCCTATATACCCCCCCAAACTTTGTTTGCGGGGGGGGGGGGGGGGGGGGGGGGGGTATAAAAAGCTTAAAAAAACACAACAAAAATGGCCGCCATTCCGCCATCTTGGATTTTGAAAAAAACAATTTGAGCATGCATCATCCCCTCAGAACCATTTATCCATGTACCAAATATGAAAGGTGTAGCTTAAAGCATGTTGGAGGGAGAGGTGGTAACATAAAAAACAGACAGACAGACAGACAGACAGACAGACAGACAGACAGACAGACAGACAGACAGACAGACAGACAGACAGACAGACAGACAGACAGACAGACAGACAGACAGACGGAGTGCAATTCTATAGTCTCCTTACGGTTCCCTTAGGGGACTAACAAGCCTGATTGTACACTATTAAGAGAGGCTGCATACCAAATATCGATTCAATGCAGTTAGTGGTTCATGAGAACTCTGTTGATTTCTTTTCCGAGTGCAAACACTAACAGTGTTAAAGAAATCGATAGTGTTTTCACCTGCACAACTGATTCTACTACTCCTAAGGAAGCTTTATGCCAAATATCAAAAAAAAAATTCTTGTGTTCTCCTCAAAATATAGATGTTTGAATATTTTAGTTCCTGGGGTTCCTAAAGCAATATTAAAAACATTTTTTTTGTATAAGAACATGTTCCCAAATGATACACAATACTAAACTTGTTTGAAACTGGAATATTGGTTTTGAAAAAGATTTGGGGCAGGGCCATAAATTTTTTCCCTCCTGAGATGAGCCCAATTATTGCGCAAGGAACTTTCTTCGAATAAAATTGAATCTAGACTGTTAAGCAAGGCGGAATACCAAGTATCAAATCATTGCAGCTGGTAGTTTATCAGAAGTTTGTTCAGTGTATTTCCCCTTACTAAGAGTGTTAAATGGGGGCAGGGGCTCATATAGTTCCCCTTGAAGCAACTCCTGGGGTTCCAATTGGAATGCAGAGGAAATGTTATCCATAAATCAAGTGTATTTCCCCTCACATAAATCAGTGTATTTCCCTTTACTAAGAGTGTTAAATGGGGACAGGGGCTCATATAGTTCCCCATGAAGCAACTCCTGGGGTTCCAATTGGAATGCAGAGGAAATGTTATCCATAAATCAAGTGTATGTCCCCTATTAATCCTTTACCCAAAATGCAAAGCAGACAACACCTGCAAACAAAATTCTTGAATACCTATATTTTTTTCATTTTTTACATCAAAAACATAGCTTATACTCCCTCATTGGAATGAGCTCAATCAGTTTGTTCCAATGAGGGGTCATAAGCTATGTTTTTAGATAAAAAAAAATGAAGAAAAAAAATAACAACTAAAATTGGTGATTTTTGCAAATAGCGCTGGTCGGTTTTGGCTGATATGTTGGGTAAAGGGTTAATAATGCATACCAATTTCCATTCAAATCAGAGGTCCAAAACCAAAAATTTCGACCCTCCTTTTAAACAAACTTGAATCTACGCCATTTAAAAAAAATTAAAGCCAGTAGTTCATAAGAAGATTGTTCAGTGTTT
This sequence comes from Pictodentalium vernedei, assembly GCA_031216915.1. Lineage (NCBI taxonomy): Eukaryota > Metazoa > Mollusca > Scaphopoda > Dentaliida > Dentaliidae > Pictodentalium > Pictodentalium vernedei. The sequence goes on from CM062291.1 coordinate 189,396,559, forward strand.
TTCCCATTTCCAAGAGTGTTACATGGGGTCTCCATAGCAAACGCTTTCAACAAACCAATGAAGTTTTTTTCAGCCTGATTGATTCTACTACATTTGTAATCCTACAGAAACTTCATACCAAATACCAAAATTTGTTCTCAAGTGGTTCTGAAATAATGAGTCTTTGAATTTTTTTGATTTTTCATTTCTGGAGTTCCTTCAGGGACTTCAAAATATCTATTTTGACATAAATGAATAACATGTCTCCAAATAACAATGAATACAAATTTGGTTCAAATTGGCCAACTGGTTCTGAAAATAGAAACTTTGGGCAAGCCTATAAATTTTGGTGCCACCTTTCACCTTAGCCAATATTGCCAGAGAAACTTTATTTCAACAAATTTGAATAACTAAACAAAGTTGCATACCAAATTTCAAAGCATTGTAACTATTGTGTTTATGAGAAGTGTTGATGAGAACTGTGTTTATAAGACGATTTTTAAATTTTTGAGGCATTGCCCGAAGCCCATAAGGTCTATCAACTTCCATAGAACGTTGTAGGATGGGTATGCCCCAAATATAATTTATGCCAAACTTGGCTGGATTTGGATTAGTGGGGGAGCATGGTGGCTCAGTGTTAAGACTTCAAACTGAAAGGTCTATGGTTCAGTCTTGACCAACGGTAATTGCATTGTGTTCTTGAGCAGGTGCCCTGGTGGGAACATGGTGGCCCCGAGTACTGAGGTATACTGCATGTCAATGGTGCACTATTCTTGTGTAGAGTTAGTAAAAGCCCGACAGTTGCTTGACACTGCTCAGTGGTTCACTTGGGGTACTCTGGCCTCCTCTACCAGTAAAACTGTCTGACATGATGTGACACTGCCTGATGAAAGTGTCATTAAACCCCAATAAACAAACAAAGAATGGGTCAGTGGTTCTGAAGAAGAAGACTATTGTGCAAAAGTCAATGGTTACCAGACGTCAAGTAACAGCAATAGCCCACACTGACTTTCAGTCTGGTGAGTGAAAAAAAAATTTAAAACTTTAAAGAAAAACTTTGCCTGGAGCTGAGTGGATTTTACCGATTCTTTAACTGGTGGAGTGCTAGAAGCCACTATCAGGGCTTTCCAAAAATGGGTGTACCAGAGCAAAAGCCAACATTTCCCTTGCTAATGTTTCACTTTCAGTTAAACGCAAATATTTTGTTTATATAAATTTGTTTTAAGACAAATTATTGATTTATTTATTGGGGTTTAAGGTCATATATTTCTGCACTGTGGCTAATCATGACCATGACAGTTTTACGGATGGAGGAAGCCTGAGTACCCGGAGAGAACCACCGAGCAACGGTGAGCAACTGACAGCTCCCCAACATACCAACTCCACACGAGCAGGGTTAGCATTGGTTGAAGACAGGTGCACCATCTACGTGCAGTACGAGTTAGTACACGACGTCACTGTGCCGCCACATGGGCAATGGGGGTGAAGTGCCTTGCCCAAGGACACAACGTGGTTGCCGCAGGTGGGATTCGAACCTAGGACCTCTCGGCTTGGAGCCTGCACCTCTACCAACTGAGCCACCGCGCCCCATCACAAATTATTGATGGGCACTCTTCAAAAACTTGAAATAAAATAAATTTTGATGAACAAATTCAGACCACCAAAAATAATGTAGCGCTCAACCAGTTAATAGATAAAGTGTCAAACAAATTAGTAATACAAATAATGAGCTGTAAACTAATGAGAAAATGATGAGGTTGTGAAACTCAATATCTCCTCAGAAACACAATTTCAGGGGTTTTCAATTTAGAAAGATGGGTTGGGATTTAAAAGTACTCCAAAACAACTTTTAATTGAACTATCACCTACATCAAAACGTTTTGTTCAATAGTCCACATATCATCACTCATCATGGGAACAATACTTTAGAAACAGAATTTTCTCGCATTTTCAATCAGAAGGATTGGGGTGGGGAGGTGAGGGAGGAGGTGTTTTGTCGAACAAACCCAAAACATTCAAGAAGTCCATGTTAATCACCTTTTCCCATACATGTTGGTCTTTTGAACTGCCATCTGTTATCACCAGTATTGATTCAGAAAACCATACTAGGAATGAGAAGCCAACCTTGTGTTTTGAAATAAGTAAAGGTTTTTTAGGACCCTCTCTCCCTTCACTATCAATGTTGTAAATTGCACCCTGTATAAATATAATATATGTTAGTGGCATCATCATTTAGATTTGGATACTGATAACCCACGTACATGGAAACAAGCACAAAAACAATATTGCTTTCCTCTTAATACAATCTTGCTTAATCAACAGATTTCTCAAAGAACAGAATGATTTGTCCGTTTGTAATGAAAAAAAATAGGCCGATTAAATCGTCAGATGTGTACCCATACGAGCAAGTACTAGAAAGCTGTATGACGGAGGACCACCCCGGATGCCGACATTATGTACACCATACATGGTATGGGTACATGTAGAAATGGATTGGAGGAGTGCCTAATTTGATGGATAAAGGGTTAATATCTCCAGATCAAATTATTAGATTTACATAAAAAACTTTTCAGCACAGCACATCAGTAACCTGAATACATATATAAAGTAACCTGATAATCGGATTAAAATTTTTTGAGTTATCGCATGCCGAAGAAATGAATTGGAGGAGTTCTCAATTTGAAGGATAAAGGGTTAATATCACAAGATCAAATTATCAGATTTACACCAAAAACTATACAGCTTGGCACATCAGTAACCTGAACACAAATATAAAGTAATTTGACAATCCAAGCAATATTTTTCAAGTTATCGAATGCCAAAGGGATTGGAGGAATTTTCAATTTGAAGGATAAAGGGTTAATATCTCAGGATCAAAATAACAGATTTACACCAAAAACCATACAGCTCGGAACATCAGTAACCTGAAGATATATATAAAGTAACATGACAATTGGATTGATATTTTTTGAGTTATCTCATGCCAAAGGGATTGGAAGAATTCTCAATTTGAAGGATAAAGAGTTAATATCTCAGGATCAAATTATCAGATTTACACCAAAAACTATACAGCTCGGCACATCAGTAACCTGAACACAAATATAAAGTAACTTGACAATCCAAGCAATATTTTTCAAGTTATCGAATGCCAAAGAAATGGATACAGATGCCAGATGGATGGACGGACAGACAGACAAAGGATGGATGAACGACGGAGGGCCACCCAAGATGCCGGCATTATGTGTACCATACATAGTATGGGTACACATAAAAAGACACAAGAATAGCCTATGCATCATGGCATCATATTAGTCTTCAGAATCAGACAGATCCATTCTATCCCCCAGATAGTCACAATTAATTTGGCTAGGCCTCTCTCTCTTCCTCATCTGTGTTGCTATCATATTTGATACCTCAAAAACAAAGAGATAGGCCCATCATACCATCTTAGGAACTGCCCCCAAGCTCCAAACCTGAACTGGGTTGATTACAGTAGCATGCCACATACAAGCAACAAACTTCGTTCTTCGTTCTCACGATTTTCTCCCTTCTCCGAGGAGAACAGTGTGAAGAACAGTGTGAAGTACCACAAGAGAGAGCCCACGGTATGATGGCAACACTAATGATTGCAGCCCTATTCCCCTTGGTTACACATCAACAAAACCTCACATTGCAATTGTTTGTCATGGCTGGATGCCCTGTCATCCTCAATCATCTGTTGGAATTGACAGTCTGACATGCAACAAAAAAAATTGATGTGGCTGCAATATGCAATGACTGTTTAAGCTCCCCGGTGATGGTATTTGTGGTGGTATTGTAAAATACTGTTGTCAGTTCAGCTGACTGGAGGAGTATAGATCTATACACTCAGGCGTTGAATGCTGGAAGGCGATGGGAAAGTGAACAAGCTAGCAATGTGAAGATTAACTGAAATGCTACAACAGAGTCTAACGACTTTTATCACATGACTATTGTAAAATTCAATGAAAAAGTCCATCTGATATTCTTCTATATGAGAACACGTGTAATATGATCTGCAAGGATTTTCATTGGCTGAATTTTAAGCCTCATCACCTAATTAATATTCATATTGTACCACTCCATTGTTTACAAACAAAACATGTCGCGTATACTAAACTATCGAGTGAACGAAATTGTGAAAATAGATGGAAAAGGAGAATGGGGAAATTGTTAAGATCATTGATTCCACAAAAGGCTTGTTATACACTGTGAAAATAATAGGTATCAACTTTGAAGTGACTCTCTCGGCAGAACGTTTGAGCCCATTACACGATGAACGCTACCAGACGCTAGATTGCCAAGAAACTGTTGCCAGTGTTGGCGTTGCTAAGCAAAGGGACGCTACTCAACAGCGTCGTTTTGTTAATGTCAGCGGTGCAGATATAGAGGGATTTGTTGAAAAAGAAACAAATAAAAACACTTTAAGCAAGACCTTTTATGATATGAAGTTAGTAAGAAATTTTCTTCAAAGTAATGATATAAATGAGCATCGTGAAATTCACAACATACCGCCCAGTGAACTGTGTGTTATTTTATGCAAATTTATCCTGTCAGTCAGAAAATCTGACGGCTCTGAATATGAACCAAGCTTGTTGCGTGGATTTATTTCCAGTATTGACAGAAATTTAAAACGTTTTAATTATGGCCACACAATAGTTAGTAGTGTAGAATTTGTGAAAGTGAGAGACATATTGAAGGCCAAACAACGACAACTGAAACGAAGTGGCTTGGGTAATCGGGAAAAGAAGGCGGAGCCAATAAGTGACAATGAAATTGACATTTTGTGGCAAAGCGGTCAACTGGGTTCTTCGCCACCCGAATCTATAATAAACTCCTTGTGGTTTTTAAACACTATTCACTTTGGTTTACGGGGCTCAGATGAGCACCGTAAAATGTGTTGGGGGGATGTTAGTTTGCGCAAAGACTCAAATGGCCAGGAATATTTACAGTTTATAGAAAGACAAACAAAAACTCGCCCTGGTGGCAATGCGAGAGATGTTCGAAGTGTGCCACCCAGAATGTGGTGTAACTTTGATTTACCAGAAAGGTGTCCTGTGAATATTTATAAAAAGTACTCTCTTTTAAGGCCCTCTGGTTACAGTGACGAAAGTGACCCTTTTTATATAGGAACATATACTAAACAAGATATTATGAATGTCGGAGATCAGTGGTTTAAAAGACAGCCGATTGGAATAAATAAACTTACCTCCATCATGAAGAGCATGGCAAAAGCAGCTGGTCTGTCACCGGAAAAGAAACTTACAAATCACAGTGCTCGCAAACATCTTGTTCAGAAACTTAGTGAAAATAACATCCCTGCTCACCAGATTATGCAAATCACAAGACACAAGAATATCCAGTCAATTAACAATTACAGCCATATCAATGAACAACAACACAAACAAATTTCCCGTGTGTTATCTAACTCCAATCTTCAAACTGAAAATAGGCCTCAATATCCTAAATCCATGGACACAGATGTAGTTTATCAAAACCAGTCAATTTCTAACACAAATTCCATTGATCGAAACACACAATTTGCGGGTAGACTACAGACTATGTTCACAGGCAACATTTATGGTGGGCACTTTGAAATACACATTCATAACCCAGAAACATCATCAGCCCAACCCGCTCAGAAACGTAGGCGCATCATTGTGTCCGACAGCGACTCGGATTAAAGTTTATAAAATATAGAAATTGCAAATCCCTTCTTTGGATTTGCTTCTCTTATTGTTGACAATTGAATTACTAATGGGGGTTTTGTTGAGGTCTGTTTATTAAATGTCAACAAGCCCGTTTGTTTTGAGAACTATTTTGTAAAGCGGAAGTATTGAACGCATTCAGTCAACATGGAGAAAGTAGGTTAATTTTCTTTTTCCACGTACGGGAACACAGACACGTTAAAAATAAATCGGTTCAGGTTCGTTTGTGTGTGTCATGTGATAAAAAGAATCTGAAATTCGTTTCTCTTTGACATAAGATTTATGAAACTCGTTTCGACAATTTTATTTTAGCTTGCCAGAGGCTCGCTAAAATAAAATTGTCTACACTCGTTTCATAAATCTTATATCAAAGAGAAACTCATTACAGATCCTCTATTTATGTTATGGTAGGAATAAGCACATGAGGTGATCAAGACAGATGAAAAGATGGATAAACAAACACTGAGATCCAATAAAAAATGTAGGAGTAGTTAAGTGGACAAGCCTCTGTGATGGAAAGTTTGCTATTTCCAAGAGCCATAACCATGCAAAATTTGTCACATCAAAAATTCCTGACCACATGCATATCCACTCTTGATACTGATACTTCAGACCAAGTTTCACAAAAATCCACTGAAAACTGTAGGAGGAGTTAAGCAGACAAAGTTGGTGATGGACGGATGGATGGACAGAAGGACTGATGGATGGACAATTACCATTTCAATATCCCCCTCCCGACTTTGTCGGTGTGGATAATAATTCAGAGGCAAATAGAGTGATGATATGTGGACTATCGTGCAAACAATCAGCAACAAAAGCAGGAGTTCAAATTAAAGTTGTTTCAGGGGCTTTTGGAGGGGGGCGGGGCAATTACAGCCTTTACCTAAAGCCCAGGAATGTGAAATTTAAGAAAATTAGTTTTCTGTAACAGTTTGTGGGTTCTGATGATTCTGGGGCATCAAACCTTTTGTTTGCAATTGTGCAAGTAAAACCTTGCTGGCCCTCTAACTGAAACTTCTGAACTTTCATAAAAAATATTGTTCTATAGTGCTTTTCTTCTCAGATGATTGAATTTTGAATGATTCGTCGATTATGTTATTTTAGACAGGACTATAATTTTTCTAAAGCGTGTATTATAAAACAAGAAAATAGCATTGAACAAAGAAAATCCCTCTGTCTCTAATGAACTATGACATAGTGAAAAATGTAATGAACTAAACATCACTGGAATCAGATAATTACTGTTCAAGTTATCAAATAATCATTAAAATGAGCAAAAAAAATTAATCAAGAGGCCCCAGGGGGGCCTGAGGGCGCTCACCTGACATGGTAGCCTAAATATCAACCCAGAGAATTGATTTCAACAAGTTGCATCTCCTTCTACTAAGAAAAGCTTATACCAAATATCCAAAGATTCTGACCAGTGGATCTGGGGACATGGCTTGAACAAAATTGAATCTCCCCCCCCCCACCCCCCCCCCCATCCCCCAAGGATGCTGCATACCAAATATCAAAACATTCTGACTGCTGGATCTAAAGAAGAAGATTTTTAAAGAAAATTCCTCATTTTGAATTAAGTTATCATTCAGGCTCCCACAGTGAGCCCAAATATGGACCTAGGGACATGGCTTGAACAAACTTGAATCTTGCCCCCCCCCCCCCCCCCCCCCCCCCCCCTGCCCCCAAGGATGCTGCATACCAAATATCAAAACATTCCGATTGCTGGCTCTGAAGAAGATTTTTAAAGAAAATTCCTCATTTTGAACTAAGTTATAATTCGGGCTACCACAGTGAGCCCAAATATGAAACCAGGGACTTGGCTTGAACAAACTTGAATCTCACCCCCCTAAGCATGGTCCATACCCAATATCAAAAGATTCTGCCGGTTGGATCTTAAGAAGAAGATTTTCAAAGAAATTTGCCTGAAATGCACTAAGTTCAAATTTGGGCTCCTATACTGAGCCCAAATATAAACCCAGGGAGCCGATTTGAACAAACTTGAATCAGATCCACCCCACAATGTAGCATACCAAATATCAAAAGATTCTGCCTGCTCGATCTGGAGAAGAAGATTTTTTTTAAGAAATTTGCCTGAAATGCACTAAGTTCCAATTCGGGCTTCTATAGTGAGCCCAAATATGAATCCAGGGGGCCGATTTGAACAAATTTGAATCAGATCCACCCCCACTATGTTGCATACCAAATATCAAAAGATTCTGCCTGCTGGATCTGGAGAAGAAGATTTTTGAAGAAATTTGCCTGAAATGCACTAAGTTCGAATTCGAGCTTCTATAGTGAGCCAAATATGAATCTAGGGAGCTGATTTGAACAAACTTGAATAGATCCACCCCACAATGTTGCATACCAAATATCAAAAGATTCTGCCTGCTGGATCTGGAGAAGAAGATTTTTTAAGAAATTTGCCTGAAATGTACTAAGTTCGAATTTGGGCTTCTATAGTGAGCCTAAATATGAATCCAGGGGGCCGATTTAAACAAACTTGAATTAGACCCATACCAAGATGCTGCATACCAAGTATCAAAAGATTCTGCCCACTGGTTCTGGAGAAGAAGATTTTTTAATAATTTTTCTATAATTCATATAGTGCTATCAGAGTCATGCCCCTTACAGAGCCCCCAAGGGACGTGGCCATTTCATTTGAACACATCTGAATTGCCATATAGTAATGAACATCCACATGAAGTTTCGTGAAAATCGGACCAGTGGTTTCAAAGGAGAAGTCATTTGAAAAATGTTCACAACGACCGACAACAATGGATGGCAAGTGATAAGTTAAGCTCCCTTCGGTGAGCTAAAAACACATGAGAAATTAATCACTCAACATCACTCACCCAATATTGAATATAATCCAGTAACTGATCACTCAACTTAAATGTGCACACAGAGAGTACTGAAATTTGTTAACTAGGAGTGAGATTCTACTGGACACTAAAAAGCTTTGATTACAATTAATATTCTTCATCTAAAAGAAAAATATGATCTAAATCCCTACAAAATACAATGCTCAACCTGCAGCATATTAAAACTCATGGCAACATAAACTCTCGACGAATGATACTTAATCTATGGTTATCATACCAACAACTCAACCAGAATCACATGTTTCTGTATATTATAGCATAACTGTTAGAAATAAAAAAGTTATTATGCCTTGGTGCATCTTCTGGATATAATGGTAAATTAGATTGATGATCAAATGCTATATGTAATACAGTTACTTCTGAAAGGCTTGGAGATTTCTATACATTTTTGCTACACTTTGACAGTCTACATCCTTTGGCTTTTCAGTTGTTTCTTGGCTAGTCTTGGCTGCCTATAAACAACTGCCAAAGTTCTAAGAATATAATTTGCAATTTACCCCAAGACTACATATTGGGGCACCTGTTAAATTTCAGTTAAAAAGTGATCAAGGCCAGAATTAGGCCTTTGAGGGTTAAAAGTCAAAAATATCTTTCTGAATAATCTGATTGAAATGTTTGCAATTATTATTATTATTTATTAGGGTTTAACGACACTTTTGACAGCCAGGGTCACCTCATGTCAGACAGCTTTACGGGTGGAGGAAGCCAGAGTACCTGGAGAGAACCACTGAGCAACAGCGAGCAACTGTCAGGCTCCCCAACATACTAACTCCACACAAGCAGGGTTTGCATTGGTTGAAGACAATTGCACCATCGACATGCAGTAAAAGGCCACTGAGCCCCAACGTGGGCAATGGGGAAACGTTTCCAATACATCAGGCTTTTAACCAGATCTGTGAATAGAAAAAATAAAATTTGGGATTTTGAATCTAGAGTTAACATTGAGTGGATATTAACAATTTGTAAGGTAAATGGGAGAGTTTTCACAATGCTTGTTGTGAGGCAACACTTCTCTCAGAAGTATAAAAAAGCTCATATCAGCAAAATTTTAAGTTTATTCAAACAGCTTTATTGAAAATTATCCAACACAATCAACTGAATATTTTCATGTTTGTCTTGAAAATACAGCTTATACATTAATTACCAAATTTCCAACTTTACTAACCAGTCACAAGCAGGACTTGATTTAAATTTGTTGGAAGCATGTGTACCATAAACAGACCATATAATTGGCACATTGTGCCACCATATGCCTTCAAAAACAAGAATGGTTAAGTTTCTTTGTCAAGGGTGTGAAATTCTTGCAAATGAACACCATATTACATATACAACTGTTTAGAGAATGCAAAAAATGGTGAAGGAAACAATAAAATTAATGTGATTAGTCATAAAATTTTAATACCGATGTCACACGAAATCCCCCCCCAGGAACCTGGGGGGGGGGGGGGGGGGGGGCTGGATTTTCCAGTGCCCCCCCCCCCCCCCCCCCCCCCCCCGGGGATGAAAAACCTAGTTTTTTTTACCCCCCGCCCTGATTTTTTTGCCCCCATCTGAATACTGTATTATTAAAAATTCTTGGGATTGGCATCAGGCCTGTTACATATTGCCCATATTTCGTGTCTCTGGTGAATATAGGACTTTAATAATTATTTCCAGTATTTTCTCCGCTCCTGGCGGGGAAAAAAAACCCGGGTTTTTTAACCCCTGCCCTGACATTATACAAAATAGTCTGCTTCTCAGGGAAAGCCTTGTTGCCAAGAACCCTGCTCCTCAAACATACTCATGACTGCTCAGAAATAAATACCTTGCGTCTTGAATTCCTGAAACCCTGTTGTGTAATTTTAGCCAATGCTGAATTAGGGGCTGAGGTTAGATAGAATTCACAAATGAAGATTCCATGTCTTCAGGAGGAATACTGGATTATTAAAAATTCTTGGGATTGGCCATTGTCAAATTTTTTGAAAATTTGTTAGAGGTTTTCTTGCCATATTGGCAATAATACAACATGGAAGACAAATATTTTTTAAATATAAAGGGGGGAGAGGGAAGAGATTTTGGGGCAGGGGAAAACTGCCCCTCACCTGACTTTGGCTATTCAATGTCAATGAAAAAAAAAGCCTCTGTCAAACAGGGTTTCTCGTTATATTTGAAATAATATGACGAAGAACAAAAATATTGGTTGAATGTGGGGGGGGGGGGGGGGGGGGGCAATTTTTGTAGCCAGGGAAAATTGCCCCCACCCGACGTTGGCCATTCAATGTCAGAATGAAAAAAAATTTCTTCATTAAATAGAGCTATGCTTGCCATATTAGCAATAATATAACACAGAACAAACATATTGTTTGGATGTCAGGGGTGGGGGGGGGGGGGGGAGATTTTTATAGCTGGGAAAAATTACCCCCCAAATGACACTGGCCATTCATGTCAGAAAGAGAAAAAAATTTCTTTGTCAAATAGACGGTTTCTCATCATATTCACAATAGTGCGATGTAGAACAAAAAATATTAGTTGATGTGGGGGGGGGGGGGGGGGGATTTTTGTAGCCAGGGAAAATTGCCCCCCACCTGACGTTGACCATTCAATGTCAGAATGAAAAAAAATTTCTTAATCAAATAGAGCGAGGGGTTTCTCGCTATATTAGCAATAATATGATAAGCAGAAAACATATTGTTTGGATGTGGGGGTGGGGGGGGGGGAGACTTTTGGAGCCAGGGAAAATTACCCCCATCTGACGTTGTCCATTCAATGTCAGAATGAGAATTTTTTTTTCAACAAGTAGAGGGTTTCATGCCATATAAGCAAATGATACGACACAAAAATTTTCTTTTTGAAGGTGAGGGAACATTTTTGGTGGCTGTGGAAATTCTCCCCCAACCCACCAACACCAAATGTAGGAAATGTCGAGAAATTTTTTCAGAAAAGATAGATTTTCTTGCCAAATAATACAATAATACAACTTAAAAAAAAATTCTCCATGGAGATGGGGGGAAGATTTCATTGGCCTGTGAAAATTGCCCCCCGCCTGACATTGACCATGTCAAAAAAAAAAAGAAGGTTTTTTTGCGGTCAATAAAAGGATTTCTTGCCATATTAGCAAATGATATGACACAAAAAAATTGAGAAGAAAAAAAATTCAGGTGGGGGGCAAAAAAATCAGGACAGGGGGTAGAACTTTGGTGGGGGGTAAAAAAAACTGTTACAGGGTCATTTGAACCTTTTATGAAATCAAGCGGCCCAAGTATGACTGAAGAAAAATATAAACTAAGGGAAATAACTCTAAAGCAGGAAGAGCCATGACAAACTTTTTAATATTTATTTATTTATTTATTTGGGTTTAACACCACTTTCAGCAACTGCCTCCGTCATCAGTCTAACAAGGCAATTAAATTTGAATGAAATTTTGACAAGGGGCATAAATCTGCAACTAAATTCTAGCGAATACTGACATAAGCATCCTAAACATACCTGCTACATTTTATAAGAATCTTATGGTATTTGATTGAATTATTATTGTGCTGTTTTGGTACACTATTACATAAAATGATGTAATTCTGTCAGATGTAATTCTGTCAAAAATTACTGAAATGGATATCAAACCTGAGTAAGATATTTATATCCAATACATATAAAGATAATTTCACAAGAATCCAGTCAAAATGAATTGAATCCATATGTGCAGACAAGGTAATCAAGATGGATAGTTGGATGGACAGTCCACCAACAGACAGATTGACCCTATTCATATATTCCCCAACAACTTTGTAAGAGTGGAATAAAAATGGTTCTGTTGGTAGTGGGTTTGCTCATTATGAATCTGCTAGGGAGTTTACTATCATTGTGGCTCTCTGAAATTAACTGCAAGTGTTCTGCTAAGCAACATGAAAAAAGAAACTACAGTAAAACTTGTTTTGAGAGACCACTGTCATGAGAGACCACCTGTCTTGAGAGACTGCTATGACCTTGTACCATTTGGTTGGTTTACTCTGCAATGAACCTGTCATGGGAGACCACCTGTTTAGAGAGACCACTTTTGCCTGGCAAAAAGGTCAGTCTCTCAAGACAGGTTCTGCTGTATCATGATAGAATGACACTGAACATGATAACAGTTCGACAAGGTACCCCTACAATTTCAAAAACTCGCATCAAGAATTTTCAAGGACATTTGAGGTTTGATTCAAGGATTTCCAAGGATGGTTTATGAACAAATTCAAGAACTTGCAAGGGCCTT